>CM076571.1:749771368-750509532 GCA_034641835.2 Pinus albicaulis | reverse complement strand
AAAGCTGAGCAAAGATGGTGCAACTGGATGTCTGATCAAATAAGTAACTGAATCTCCAAGTACCGGATCATAAGTGGTGGATCAAACGGTACAATCACGCAACTCGGGGACCAACATATAAGATGCTGCTGTGCTGAACTGCAACATATAAGGGTGAACGGAAACACTTGCAGAAACTGAAAGGACTGTCAACAGTGAACCGAGAAATGCTGATACAACCCGAGGTCTTCACCGATCACAACGGCACAATTCTACACAATGGGAATAAATGAGCTGAAGTCGACCATGTGAGAAATCGTTGGATTACCGGGCAATGATGTTTCCCGTTAACACCATTAACAGACAACCCACCGATAATGATAATGAGTGTCAAGGTGCCTCAAAGATAACCGACAAGTGTGAATGAATGAGTTGAAGCGAACACTTGAAAGAATCTACCAATCAGGAAAAATAAATGAACTTGACTCAGGTGAATTTCTTCATTCTGCCACTGATGACCGCAAACCCTAAGGTACTGACAAAAAGACTCTAGACCTTATTCCCAGAGCAATGAGTCGGAGTCGATGGGAAAAGATCTGCTGGAAGGAAGGCATTAAGGCATCCCACATCAGTCCAGCGCGAGTGTAACCCGCAGGCCAAGATTTGGAAGGAATCGGACGAAGTAGAGTGATGGAACCAAAACCGAAGTACATTTCCGACGTGCACAAGATGAAGCTAGCGCACGGAAGAAACCCTCTGAACCAACCAATAATGAAAGCTGACACAGAGGCGAGAAATCCACCTATAGGGTCAAATGGAAATCAAGGTACTGCACGAATCCCAAGTGTGATAATGTGTGCTGACGTCGAACACAGGGGAAACCACTCAGTCAAAGACCCATGATGATGATCAAATGCTGAGCACGAGGTCACCTATCAATGATGGAAATAGGCCCAAGGTGCGGCTCTAGGTTTGCTCTCAGAGCAATGTGTCGTAGTCTATAAGAGACAAACCCGCCGGCAAGAAGTCAATGGAGACCTTCTCAAACCAGCACGAGCAGAAGACCAAAACATCTGATGTGATAGAACATGATACTGACAAGACCGGGAAGGCCGACTGAATAATGAGTCAAGAGACACCGCAGAATGGCCGACTCAGGCTAGACTTCCCTTGAACAAAAGCACAACTCGTGATGACCATGGCAGTAAAAGTGACACTGTATAAGTCTGTCATGCAGGAGGCAGAACAAACTCTCCATATGATTGGAAGAGATAACCAACCGGGGGAGAACTGACAAGTGAAACATGGTAAAGGCTGAACCTAGGTCAAAACTAGAACCATCCCAAATGAAGGAAATATATATAAGTATATGTGCTTTGTTCAAGGGCGACAAACTGACTCTGTACTGCCATCAAAACAACGAAAATACATCCCGTTCCCGCTCTTTTTTGTTATATTTATTTTTTTTGTATTTTTCATATAATAAGCCTGAAAAATAATAAAAGAATGCTATGGTACAATGGATAGAACGAGTATCAAGAAAGCAGATGCACTAGTTCCTGGGATTGGAACAATCCTATGCTCAATGCAAGGTGGCGAAAACTGGTCAGTGATACTCATAGGAACGTTCCATCCATGGGTACAAAGGTGTCAAGTCGTGATAGCTAAGTGCATGCAATGGTTAACTTGTACAGAAAGTCAAGGTCAAAAGTTGGCTTAAATATCGAGTCCAAATGAAGCCGGCTAAAGGCCAGGATAAACAAGTAGCCAATATGCAATGCAGTAATACAACTTAATGACACCAGGGAGCCTCTAGGGTATAAGCCAGAAAAAGGATAAGTGATGAAGGAGAAGAATGATGCTTCAACACACAAGACATGGCGGGACTAAAGAGGACTCCCGAGCCTACATAAAAAGCAGCATGGGCAACAAGTGATAGCGAGGAACTAACTAGGAAGCCCATGTAAAGGAAGGCTCTACCATCAAGTCATGATTAAAAATCGGCGAGTGAAATGGGTGTAATGCTCATGACCTGATGGGATCGACCCTAAGGCAAGTGATCAGTATGGAGGCTAGAATGCAGGATGCAACGGAAAGTGATTCCCTAACCTATATGCCAGTGAAGATCATATACCTGCCGTGAAGAGTCTGAACACATGGGCCAAAAACCGGGAAAAATCTCGAAAATGTCAAAATGTACCTGAAATATACCAAACTGGGCACTTCCAAGCAATCGAGTTATATAGCATAAGACAGATCGAAAAAATAAGCATAAGGAAATTTTTGCAAAAATTTTCAATTTTTAGCCATAAATACACAAATTACCTCTCAATTGGTTCATTATTGCATAGCTGATTTGGAAAAAGAGCTCTGGAGCTAAAAACTTGTTTCATCAAATCAGGAACAACCGACCGTCGGAATTCAGCGAAACTTCAGGTAGGCTCCTTAATCATCCTGTTTATTCATTTTGTCCATTTGAAAATTAAAATTAAGTGATTTTTTGCCTGGAAACCCTTCTTAAAAAATGCGTATCTGCGCATACGCGGGTTCAATGAAGGCAAGCCGCATATACACGCGACTGTGCACAGGAAAAGTCGCGTATGCGCAAGTCCGTAACCCAAAAAAGAGTTTCTAATGCAAATTTTTATGAAATTTCTCAGGATGACCATCTCATGGAGGGAACGTGAGCATAGCGCAATAGACCAAGAGGTCATGCAGGATCGCGCAGCACAAAATGTCCTCCGAAACTGTGGATTGTTCAAATCCTTCAAAATGCCCAATATGAAAAGTAATGTGCGATTGCTTGAAATGCTCGTAAACTACTGGGAACCAGATCAGGATTGCTTCATCATTGATCAGATGCCACTACGCATAGAAGTGGAAGATATATATTTCATCACTGGACTCTCCAGGAGGGGAGACCCAGTGGACTTGCACGGAAAGCCCCTGGGAGGGTTGACCGTGGAAGACTATGTCCAAATATATTGCGTAGATAATTCCAAGAAGGTTGGCACACAGATTGCAATCAGAGATATCAGGGATTTGCACATAAAGATCCTCCTATTCACCATCGGCAGAGTGGCAGGATCTGCCTCACTACATCAGGCGTCCAGGACACACAGGAGCATAGCTGTAGAATGCTTAATTCATGTGTACGATTGGTGCACTGCCCTGCTACAGAACATGAAACAACAGCTGACCTCCATTCGCCAAACTAAAACAAAACACTTTGGCTATGGAACCATTTTGACAACATTCTTCTTCGAGAGAATTCCAGCTTTGAGACCCAGAGTCATCTCGACTATCAGCAGCCCTCGGGACCCAAGAATTTCCCGTTGGGCAGACATGATGAAGAGACTGGGGGGCAGCGAGGTACCCCGAACCACCTGGGACGATGAGTTCTTCTTGTGATGGAGAGAACAGATCATCGCAGTGGACGACTACCCCTATGCCGGGATGGATTTCCGAGGAGATCCAGATCTAGTACTTCCACCCGGTGCAGCATGGGGAGCAGTCGGTAAGTTTTGCAAAAAATTTTTAACTTATATGATTTTTTTGGATTTTTCACATATGTATGAAAAATGAAAAATAAACATGTTTTTGGATTGGATTCATAATGACTGACAAAAAATGATCATGTTTCAGATGTTGGACCAGTTCGTCCTGAGGGCCTAGCACGTCACAAGCGCCGCAGAGGTGAGGCGGAGACAGCGGATTCTGACAGGACACTCCAGGCCGTGCAGAGAAACTTGGAGGGACTGACCCGCCAAATCCCTCTGGCTGCTGTGGAGGATTTTCCAGAAGCCGTCCAGAGACGGGTTGTAGGAGTACCCCGGGACTGGGTTAGACTGTTCCGTCGTGTGGCCACTGCAGTGATGTTCTATAGGAACACGACTTCTGGGCAGGGTCCTCAGGAGTAGACATATTTTATATATTAGATGATTGTATATTCTTTTTGAGACTGAACATGATGGGGCATAAGCCCAAGTTTTGTACGGCATTTATGGATCCAAATTTTGTAAAGTTTTTTGACATACCGATGATATATATACAGCGATATTTGATGTGATGTGATAAATGTATCAAATGTATGATGTTTTTGATGATTAGAATTTATTGTATTGAATGATTAATATGCCAATCTAAAGCTTGATTAGCCAATGAGTCAACAAACCAATTGTCAGCTTGAGGAATATGAATGAATGTTAAAAATTGAAATGACCTTTGTAACAAACGTACCCTCAAGAACAATCGTAATAAAAAAGGATCTCGTACCCGATAAGTGTTGTTCAACTGCGACACCACCAACTGGGAGTCCAAGAAAACTACCAACGAATCAACACC
Organism: Pinus albicaulis; assembly: GCA_034641835.2. NCBI lineage: Eukaryota > Viridiplantae > Streptophyta > Pinopsida > Pinales > Pinaceae > Pinus > Pinus albicaulis. Next base: position 750,505,209 of record CM076571.1, on the reverse strand, counting down.
CAAAGATATTGCCTCCGAGAGTAGATGAATGACTACAGTGTATTCTGCTACGTTATTGGAAGCAGGACCAATGCAGACCCCTCTTGATACCAACAGCTGACCGGAAGGATAGTGAAGAACCCAAGCCGCAGAAGCTAAGTTCCGGGTGTGTCTACTAGCACCATCGGCGAAACCAAAATGACTCATTACATCAACACAACCTGCCAAAGCAGATCAAAAAACATCACCATCTCATCAAAAATCGAAAATCAAAACAGATATGTACAAGACAAAAAACTACTATATACAAAGCAAAATGCCAGGCCAAAGCCTAGGCATAATACTTCTTCAAATAGAGCCCATTTCGGGGCTCCGGCAACTCATTCCCTTCGAAGTCAACCAAGGTATACGCTCCTTTCTTAAGGACCTTCTTAACGATATAGGGGCCATACCACATTGACTTAAACTTTCCTGCCCCCAAGGCATATTTTTCTTGGGCATAGACCAAAACAAGGTCACCTTTGGAAAAGACCCTAGGCTTAACTGCCTTATCGTACTGAGCTTTAACTCGGTTTTTATGTGCTTCGTTCAATGTGGCGGCATCTCGACGCTGCTCATCAAGATGTTTCAGATGAAGAAGCCGCTCCGCCAGACTAGAAGTGTCAGGAAGAAGCTCAACAGCTAATTTAAGGGAAGGAATCTCGCATTCAATGGGAAATACGGATTCCACCCCGTGGACTAACTGAAACGGAGTAAAGCCAGTTGCAGTTTTAACTGACGTCCTGTATGCCCAGAGTGCATGATATAGCATAATGTGCCAGTTGGATCTATGTTTATCAATCGTCCGTTGAAGAATTGTCTTCAAGGACTTATTCACGGCTTCCACCTGGCCATTGGCCTGAGGATAATATGGAGATGAATGCTCCTGCCGGAAACCCAATTTAAGAGCCAACTTAGCCATCATACTGTTCTGAAAGTGACTGCCATGGTCAGTGACAATCTCTCTAGGTATACCGAAACGAGCAGTGACTTGGTTGAAGAAGAAAAGAGCTGCAGCCTCACCATCGTTCCCAAAAGTAGGCATAGCTTCGACCCACTTCGTAAAGTAGTCTACTGTTACGATAATGTACTTGTGACCTTTTGCCGAAGGCGGGTTACAAGTAGTATAATCCATACCCCACTTTGTAAAGGGTCCGACAGTAACGACTGGAAAAAGCGGAGCTGGATGAGCGCGCATTTTTCGAGTATACACCTGCCAAGGATGACACTTCTTGACCGATTCAATACAATCTTTGAAAATCGAGGGCCAGAAGTAGCCAGCACGCAAAATATTTTGGGCTGTAGCAAGCCCTGATAAATGACCCCCACAAGCTCCACTGTGAGAATCATTGAGCACAGCCTCGGCTTCTTCGAAAGTTAAGCATCGTCTTAGGATTGAATCAACCCCTCGACGGTACAATGCATCACCAATAATCAGATAATTCTTGGCTACGTGACGCAGCTTACGGCGCTCATCTTTCGAAAAAGAAGAGGGAAACTTCGCAGTCTGGAGATATACAATGATATCCCCATACCAAGGATCTTGTGGAGAGATTAGAAACAAGTGTTCGTCCGGAAAGGACTCATCATAGATCATCTCCTCTCCACAAGGCAACTCGGAGATCAATTCCGCAAAGACTAATGACTTCTTGGATTTGGTAGACATGAACTCTAGATCAAATTCCTGTAATATCACAATCCATCTATTATATTTGCCCCCAATCACTCGCCTGCTGAGGACAAACTGAAATGGATTGGCAGCTGCCAAGACATAAGTTTTGCGAAGAATAATATAATGCCGGAGTCGCTGCACAGCATGAACTGCTGCTAAGGCTAATTTTTCTATCGGGGTGTATCGCAGTTCAGGTCCTACCAGTCCTCGACTAAGGTAGAAAATAACATGCTCAGCCAGAGCATCATCCTCCTGAACCAGAACCATACCAATGGTAGATTCTGCTGTAGCCAGATACAAAAGAAAATCTCTGCTATAATCGGGTGGAATCAGTAAAGGAGCAGAGGTCAATGCCTTTTTCAAGGCATCGAATGAGCGTTGAGCATAGTCGTCCCAAAGAAAAGGGACTCCTTTCTTCAACAGTCTCATATATCCCTTTGTAATCTCAGCATAGTTAACGATAAACCTCCGAAGAAAGTTAGACTTCCCTTGGAGACTTTGAAGTTGACGGATTGAAGACAGGGGAGGCAACCGAAGTATTGCCTCAACCTTGAAGGGATCTACCCTTATCCCTTCACTAGACACGATAAATCCCAACAGCCGACCGGATGTTACCGCGAAAACGCACTTGTTCGGATTCAAACGAATTTTATAAAAACGACATCTTTCAAATACTTGCCGGAGGTGACCTGGATGATCCATCCTCTTTCGAGAATGAGCAGCCAGATCATCTAAGTATGCCTCGATGATTTTCTTGATGTCGTGGAAGGCGTAAGACATGGCCCGCTGAAAAGTAGCTCCAGCATTTTTAAGACCAAAAGGCATTTTCTTATATGCAAACGTACCCCAGGGACAAATAAATGCGGTCTTATGTTGATCTTCTGAACGGATAGTAATTTGATTATAACCAGAGAAACCGTCCATGAAGGAGAAAATCTCGTTACCGGCACACTCGTCAATAATCTGATCAATGAAAGGTGTGGGGTAATTATCTTTAGGACACGCCTTATTCAGGTCTCTGAAATCGATGCATACTCGAATTGTTCCTTTCTTTTTATCAACAGGAACGGGGTTTGAAACCCATTCAGTCAGAGGAACTGGGAAAATGAATCCCGCCTTAAGCAGCTTTTCAACTTCAGCTTTGATAGCTGCTGCCTTCCTAGGATTAACTGGACGAAGTTTCTGCCTGACCGGCTTAGCGTTTTCATACGTCTTGATCTCATGCTGGACGATAGATGGGTCTATGCCAGGCATTTCCTCATAAGACCAAGCAAAAACATCCCTATACTCTTTGAAGAGCTCGGTATAGATTTGAACCTCTTCATGGGAACATTCAGCTCCAATGAAAACGTTCTCGATAACGTTGGGATTCCTGGAGATGTTCACCGGGATAGTAGGAGAGATCACAGCCATGTTCCCTTCAGCATAAACCTGTGCTGGTGCTAAGGGGCTCAAGACTGGGTGAACAGGTCCAGGAGATTGAGGACTTGGAAAACTTGTTTCGACTTCGCTCAAGTCAGGTAGGAAGTAAGACCGATGATGCAAGTCATCCCACGGTCTATCTATACCTGTCATCGCTTCCAGGATGGCCTCTTCAGATGGAAGAGTGGTATCTAGACAATCCTGGGCAGAAGAAGAAGTAAGCGTCCAAGCCGGAGCCACATCACCATCCAACTCTTCCTGTGAAAGAGGAGCTAGATCAGACTCTGCAGTGTCAACGACAGACTGATATGCAATCTCAGCTGCAGAAATCGGGAATGTCGTTCCACCCACTTGCCCTTCCTCCAATGTGGCTGTTGGAGAAGGTAAGGTCCAAGGGTCCGAAAAATAATGAGTTCGAAAGAACTCTCTTCGAAGGGGAGCCTTGGAGGATGAAATAGCATTAATAGACACCTTAGGAGGAGGAAGATCAAAAGAACCCATCAAGGAAGAATACATTCCAACTCCTAGATTCTCGACAGGCGCCTTAGTATTATCCAACTTAGGCACAGATGAGTCAGAAGGCGCATCCAGGTCTACAGGAGGACAGTCCAGTTGATCCACCGTGACTATCCTCCCTTCGTGGGGGAAACATACAATTCGAAATAGTGAGGATGCAATGGCATCCATCTCATAAATCCAGTTCCTCCCCAACAGAAGGTTGTAGTCCAAGGCTGCATCCACTACCTCAACCTCTATGTTAATGGTTTTGCCCCCAACACAGATGGGCAAAGCCGGGACAATACCATGGGGCCTGTGAGAATGGCCATCGAACGCAGTAAGAATAGTGCTAGATGGAACAGCTTTGGGAGATCCAAGTGTCTTCCAACATGCGAGAGACATCACGCAAGTAGAAGCACCCTCATCAACAACCGTGCGAAAGATATTAGTCTTCCGATACGATGATTTAATATGGAAGGCCATATGATGAGGAAGTCTCTTCTTAAAATTCTTCATATCAAAGGTAATCAGAAGAGAATTTTTCGGATCAATAGCCCCAATGGCACCGAGCAAAGCACTGCGCTGAGCCGGACAAGACTGGAGTACCTCTAAAGCAGACATAGCACAAGGACTCTGCGCCAGATCTTCTACAATCGAGTAGTTCTGGGCAGCCCTCGCGTTCGGATTAATCGTTGACCGCTTAGAAGATGCTTTGGCATCCGAGGCATAGACTCAACAGTTGGCTTCGTAATGTGAAGCAGCTCAGTAGCATCAGGAACTTCCTTAGCTTTCGAAGATTCCTCTCCACCATAATCACGGGATCTCGTAGCGACATCCACGTGAGCACTCATCATAAAGATGTTCGATGGAATTTCCCTTCCCGCACCGTAGGAAGCCCCGTGATTTTGTCTGCGCTGCAAACAATTAATCGTCGCCCTTGGGAAAAGGTTTAGAAAGTCACTGGAACTAGAAGAACCCTGCTGAGATAACAGGCGCTGAGCATCCTGAATTTTCGGGCAAAGGTGTGTGAGATGGTCTCCACCACAAAGCTTGCATGGAAACTTCACTTTCTTTTTCTCCTTTTGGCCCTCACCAACACGCTCGTTGGTTTTATTTGCATTGCCCTTCCCATTCTTTCCCTTCTTCTTGTTATTACGTCCCTTCTTCTTCCCATCGGATTGTTGATTTCCTTTGGGTTCAGAAGATTGGACAGCATTTATGGACAGAGACTGGGAAGAGGATGAATCAGCAGGCACAGCCTGACCAGAAGGAGCAGATTGTAAAGACAACTGCTGCAATTGAGAAAGCAGGCTGGTTGCACTACTATTGACCGATCCGACAAGCCCGTCACCATGTGGACCAGGTTTGGGTTTCGATAAATCCAACTTGGAGCGAGGAGCATTGGGCAAATACTTGTAAAGTACCCCAGACTGAGAATAGATCAGTTCTAACTGCTGGGCCCTAAAGATGGCCTGCTCCTCGGAATATACCCCTGATAGGGATACATCCTTTGAAATGTCTGACTGAAGCGATTTCAAAACCACTCGAGAAGGAACTCACCTGGAATATGGGCTTTGATAAGCCTCTTCCTTCTCCTCCATTCCTGAATATGATCAGAAATGTGAGTTGCCTCATCCTGCTTAAAATTAGCCAGGAGTTCGGTCCCAAATTTTATATCTCGACAGTAACCGAAATGGTTAAGAAAGTCACGGTCGGGGCCTAAATGTGGCGCAACCGCCCCCTGAGCTCTCTATATACTATTTCGCATTTTGGGCTAAGGTGCACAACAATCTCAATCTAATGAGCTCATAATCGAGAGCTCAAGAGCACTCATAAGTGGAAAGTGGTGATGTGGTCTCGTCTATCTTCACCATTCTTACCTTCAAACTTAGTAATGTCTGAAGGAAGTTTGGTTGGAACCGGAGGCCACCCCGGACTATACCGAATCGGGTCATTAGTTAACTTCGACAAGTCTGGCAAGTTTAACGTTGCCAGAAATGGTAATCGAGGCGGAGCCTGAGAATTCCATCCTTGATAGGATGGATTTCCAACATTCTGAAAAGAATAGCCTGGATTTGATGAGGCACCAGGCTGCCAGAAAGGACCTGTAGAAAACGGAGAAGAACCTCCTCCCCACGCCGAGTTACCAAGACCCAGGCTAGTTCCCCCCGCTGAAGTATTGACTGAAGATGTAAGCCCCTGGTAGGGGTTCCATGCATTAGATAGAGGAGAAAAAGACTGATAAGCACTCGATGCAGGGAAAGAAGCATTCCTTGGATGACTCGCGATGAACTGATTCCCTGCCCCCGACGTTGCAAACATAGGATTCCACCCCATAAAAGCAGTCGAACTTGGCCCCTGAGCCCAAGGATTGAAACTTTGGGTCTGGGACGTAAAAGGAAACGACCCTAAAGAAGGATTGGGACTAGGAATATGCCCAGTCCCAAAGGGGAAACCCCGAAAAGAAGCTGATCCACTAGCCATGTTGGACATGGGCGTAGATCCAGCTGCACCGGCGGTAAAGGAAAAAGAGGGATTTCCAGCAATGGACATCCCTGAAACGAAGGGACCAGATTGAGAAGCATATGCTTGGGTGAATCCAGAGCCAAACATAGCAGTGCTAGAAGCACTCGAAGATAGAGCAAGAGTGCCCCCTGCCTCGACAGAAGCAGGGGTCTGAATGCCCGCAGCACTCACGGTAGAAGCCGCGTTCCCAGTCGTGGCCATCGAACGATAAGAAAGATATGGAAGATACGGCGGTCTCTCAGACTCCGGTCCGACGTACTGAATCAAAAACGGATGATCGGGAGGAAGAGGAGATGGACCTGTAGCTGCAGGCTCAGGTATATCTTCTATCTGAAAATCTTCTTCCTGAGGAAACAATACTCTCGAGGTGAGCGGAACGCTCCTCTCGGAACCGACAATTAATCTGAATCTAAACTTTGGGGAATTTTTAGTGGAGGATCTCTCTCCACAACCGTCGACTCTACAAACAGAAAACCACCTGCTAAATCACTCCTACGCCTTCTCGAAGAAGGCTCTGGACTCTCGGGAGATAACCCCCGGATTCTCCTCGATCGACGAGGCGCTTGATCAGCCACTTTTATAGATTTTAAATTAGACTCAAGAAAGTGAAAAGCTAGGCAAGCTAGGAGCAAAGAGCACTCACTAAAATAAAAATCCCTGAGATATAGTCAAGAAAACAGCCTCCAAGTATTTCCGCTCCAGGTGATGAGGACCGGACACCAAAATACAGGAAAGCGAAATATAGGACCTCCCGAAAGCAGTCTGGGATGATTAGGGCCCAGAACAACTAGCGAAGGTATCAGAAACAGTTACGCCGACCTCCTAACAACAGCCTTTGCCGGCTCAAGCACCCAAGCTTCGCAAGGGCACCCCCCAGAAGTACTGCTGGAAGTGATGCGACGTCTGCCTCAGGTACCACGGGTATTCCCCCCCGCAGTCACCCGTGTGGAACCTAGGAACAGCAACTATGGACACCAATCCGTATCAGAAGCTGGGCGGAACGGTCTTGAGGTTAGATTCAGCTAATCGGAGGGGGGGTATCCCTCTTCTTAACCTTCACTTCTCCTCGCGCTTGACTCTCGGATGAGAGCTTTCCCAGTCCACCTCACGGAGTTGGATTTCGCTCAATTAATCAACTTCTATGTTTGTTTGAGCGGCCTTGGAGAGTTAACTCTCCTCTCACCTATTCCAAGGCCCTACAACCTAGCTAGTTGGTGATTGACACTTAGTAAAACTTGCTAGTTGATTTTAGATTAAATCACTTATTTTAAGGGCTGTTGTATTAAGTCACAAGGATATGGAGTTGAAACCAATGATGTTTTGACGCAAAAGAAATTAATAAAAACCTGACTACATGCACATGCAGTTCTTTGTCTTTCGATGAAAAGTAATCTCTATACAGGTTCTCCGAGACTAAAAAATTTGTATTTTTTTCTTTTCGAATTACAAACTCACACTCACAAAAACTAAGAAGCTAACTAAATGATTCAATGCACCTAATGCAAATGACTATTAGCATGTAAATTCTAAGATGCAAAAAGTCCCTTGAAACAAGGTGAAATTTCCCAAAAAGCTCCTTCAGTTTTAACTCATCTTTTGCTGTCCAGAAAGCCAATTCTTGAAAAGAAGAATTCTCAATATAAGACACCAAAATACTCAACAAGAAGAAGAAGAAATCAAATGACAACCTCTCCTCAAAATCAAGCTGAAAACTAGAAGCAATAAACTCCACAAAAGTTCCAAAAGATATAACCAAACGAAAATGAAAAGGCAGGAACAAAAACAAAAACAAGAAACAATGTTTTTTGAGTTTTTGATATGCAAAAACAAAAAGCAAAACAAATGTTTTTCGGGCTTTTTAGTTTTATAAAACAAGAGCTTCAAAAAAACCAAGAACAACTATCACAATCCAAGCCAAAACGAGACCGAATTTCAAGCATAAACTTCAACTATGCTCCCAAACCTTATAAAGCTAATGATAGCAAGATCAAAAAGAGCAATGGAAGACCAAAAACTCAATCAACCAGCCTAGAGAAATAGTAGAAACTTGCCGCAACAAAAGACTCCAAAGAAGCAAGAAAAGTTCTTTGAAAATTGCAACAAAACCCTAGCCTATGAAACTCAAGAAAACCAATCGAAAACAAAGCAAAGAACGCAATGCAAAGCACAACACAAAGATAGGAGCGAGTCAGTGAGAAGAAGCTCTCTGTTCTGATAAAGCAGAACAGCCAAGAATGCTCAGAAAGCGATCTTGGAACTCAATCCAGGAGTGCTAGCACCAACAAGAACACTTCGCCAAAAAGATCAGTTTTCGGACAAACGAAAGAGAAACAAGACTTGAAACCACTTCCTTCACACTCCAGTAAGTACAGAGACACTGTAGACACAGGCCTCCACAGCCAGAAAGGACCAAAAAGCCAATAAACCCAAAAATTCAAAATCTTCCTAGGTATACGCGACCTTGCAGTTATGCAACCAGCGTGTATACGCGTCTGTGTTAAGGGAAACTCGCGTATACGCGGGTCCCTTTAGACAAACTCGCGTGTATACGCGACTGTGTGCAGAAAAAAGAGCGTATACAAAGAAAGATAATGAAAAACAAAAAAGACAAGCCTGGGAAAGACACCAAGACTTCAAACTGACTGCAAGAAAGCAAACTGGACTGTAAAAGACAGATAAAACTGTTGGCAACCTACCAAACAGCTGAAACAACCCAACAGGAGTATCACAAGAATGTGATCCCCAGCGGAGTCGCCAGTTCTGTTTCGGGGAATTAACACCCTAGAGGTTGGTTGGGATACAACCTCCACAGAGCAGGGGCGTACTACTTAACAGAGACTCACACAACCATGCACGTTCAGAAAAAAAAAATAGAGCAGAATGAGAGATTTACCCGTTGGTCCTACGTTTGAAGTAGATCCACGTGGAGTTCAAACTCCCTGCAACCGTCCTTCCTCCTTAACCTGAAATACAAGAAGAAACCAGCACAAAGGACAAGTTGTACAGCATATTTCTACTCTATATGTTAGTGAGATTCATATAAAATATTAAATAAATCATAATGAATGCTTGTATAACAAATATTCTTCATACATTAAAGCATACACTAACACGTTTATTTCGGGAACAGCATGATACTTCTGTATTATAAATAGTACGTACAAAAGTAATCAAGAGGAGAGATCACCCGATCCTTCCAAGGCCTTCGCAGACCGTCGTCCGGATCCGTCCAGCCCTTGCCTCGCTAAGACTCCTTCCAAACTGGTGCATACGAGATAACATATAAAGGGATGTGTATCTCAAGGAAACAAGGGTTTCCTACAATGAACTGGGAAAGTGCAGGAGGCACGGGGAATCAGACTTGGATAGGGAACCAACAGAGTATAATATCAATACTTTCTCTCCCTCCCTTAGGCCATACATATGAGGTCTTTTTATAGTCCCTCCAAGTAGTTTCAGCAGTTGGAAACAGTTGGCCACGGGCTGGGGTGGTTGAACTACCTGAGTAACCATCAACCCAGCGCGAAATTAGGGATTTTTTATATATTTTTTAATCATTTTAATGGCATACGCGGAAAAGTCTAGATGTACTCGCGTATCATTATAGGGGATATCACTTCCTTGAACAATTATAACCAAGCTTGTTTTTCACTTTAGAATTTCCATTTCACCTTAGAAAGACCATAAACGACAAAAAGATAAGAAAGAGGTTATCTTGCACATATAGTGCGCCGCACTTCATCAGCTTACGATTCCCGGATTGACAATTAAATGCAGCAATTTAGGACACACTAAATTGACCAAACACTTGGGAGGGATGTCTGCTACCACTATGTCCATGATCAGGTGTTTTGCAGGTATTTGGGCCAAACTGAAACAAAGATCTTTGATTAAGCCTAGACACTTGACTCTACTTGAATCAAATGAATATAAGTCTTTATAAGGTTTTGTTATTTCTAGGCCTAATCTTTCCATCACCACCTTTGGCATGAGATTATGTGAGGCTCCGGAGTCTAGCATGGCATTGTGTAGGATTTGGTCATGTATATTCAGACTGATGTAAAAGGGAAGAGTGGTTCCTTCTTGGAATTTCCCTTCTATTTTTGTACCAAACAACACTTCAGGGGTGTCATCAGCTAGATTTAAGGTGTTTGCATCATTTCCTATATTCAGGACCTTTAGCACTTGGGATTTGTAAGAGCTTTGGGCGATAAATTCAGTGAGAGGCATGGTGATATCTATTTTGGCGATTTCTCCTTCAAAACTGAAGGGTGTTTGTAGTTTAGATAGGTTTGCTTCAGTTTTTTCAGCCATGACTTTCTCTATGTTTTTAATTTGCTGACTCTGGTTCGTGATTTTGTTCAACACATTCATCTCGGGAATCTTGGTAGGGGTACTAGGACAATCTGAGCCAAGGTTTTTTTGAATAGCTTTATCTTTGTTTTGGTCAGTTTTTTTGACCACGATTTTGTTGCTATCCACTACTCTTTTAAGGATGGTATCAGGGGTTTTAGTAACAGCAGTGTCTAAGCTACCGATCTTGGAGTTGTCTTGGTTTTTTCTACTTCTAAGATCATACTTCCTGTGGGCTTCTATTATAGCATTCTGAAATCCTATAGCAAGATCTTCGGGGTCCTCATAATTGGTCTCATTTTGATTCGAGGAGAAGAAATCTTGTTCTTCTTCTGTGAGGTAAACCTCACTCTCGTTATCAGAACCTATTAGGTTTAAATGACTTTCATCTATGGGTTCTGTATCCCTCTCTTCTTCATCAACATAGTTTTCATTGAAGGGTGGCCTGATTTGTTGGTCATTTTCCCTTGGTTTATTTTGAGACTGGTCTCTCCTAAATTTTTGGTTCCGGTTCCTGTTTTGAGGGATTGCCTGGTTGTCCCTAAGAGGTGTCTTTTCACTTATCTTTTCCCACATTTTCACCATGGATCTAACCAGTTCATCTATTCTAGGATCTGAGGAAGATGCTGAAGGGGAAAATTCGTCACGGTATGTGACTCTCTTCTCTGATCTCATCCTAGCTCTTTTTTCAGCTAAGTTGGCTTTTGCACATATGGCCACTTTTTGCATTTCCTCTAAGGTTGTAGGGTCCTTGTCTCTTAGTTGATAAGTCATGTCTGGGTCGAAGCCTTCGGGAAACTTTTCTAAGGCTGAGCCAAGTGGAGGTTTGAAGTGAGGTGGGAGGGTGTTATAAACACTGTTGAACCTAGTACAGTAGTCCTGAACACTTTCCCCATTATCCCTTTTTAGATTTTTATACTCAGACAGGATTTTAATGGGGTTTTTTTTTCTGATTTCCCACTTATTTATGAAGGTTTGGTAGAGCTCTGGGAGATCGTGTATGCTGTTTGGAGTTAAGATCTTAAACCATTTTTTGGGTTCTCCACCTAAGCTTTGGGTGAACATCCTCATTCTTATGGTCTCGTCTTCTATTTTCATGTATTCAAAGGCATCGCTAATTCTATCTACATGTTGTTGGGCAGTAGTAGCCTCAACTCTGGTGAAGTGCGGGATTTTGGATTGGTAGTCATGTTGTAAAGGTGCCAAAGGCCGTGGCAACACCAAGGGTGCATACCAAGCTGCCATGGTGGGAGCTAATGGTTGATTTACAATACGAGGCCTTGTAGGATGAGCTGAGGTGATTTGAACAATGGTGGTTTGAATGGGTGTGGCAGATGTACTTGGACTAGTGAACTGATTTTGAGTGGATTTGGGGTGGTAAGAGCCAATGTGGTGGAGAAGCTGAAGGTCGGGAGGTGTAGTAGGTGAGGCTTCTCTACTAGGACTCTGTTGCAAATTTAAGGGCTCAAGATCGTCAAAGTTGATTTTACTTTATGACTTGCTCCTAAAAAGGGTTTTTGCTGATTTTAAGTCAAATGGGGAATCCTGCAAGGATGTGAGATGTTCAGGTACTAATATTGATTTACGGATGGACCTATCGATAGCTAAGTTGCCAGTTTCGAAAGTTTGCCACAGAATCTTCTATGGGTTATCAACTATGATAGGGGGATTTGGGTCTGGATGAGATCTGGTATTGATTCTTCATGAAGCCAGTTTTCGAATTTAGAGTTTAGAGAGGATGGTATTTGTGATTGTGTTGGATGGATGGCCCCTCTAGAGGTTTCACTAATGTGAAGAATGGTCAAAACAAAAATTAAGGCTAGTGGAGTCGCCAAGTGGATTTCTTTGAGATCTATGGTCCACCACCAATATTATCAAAGATTCTTTCAGGAAAAAGTTTTCTTAGCAAACTTTGAGGTGGATACTTGCAAGAAAGACTTATCACTTAGTTTCAACAGTTTGCTAGACTGTTTGGACAAGATAATGGTTCTATTTGCAAGTTTATTTCTGTTTATCTCCTATGTTTAGGTGAAGTTTTCTGAATCGCTAAGTTATACTTAGTTTGTCACTGATCACAGAGTTTGCACCACGAATTTTAAATTTTAGAAAGGATGAGTCAACAGAAAGGTATGGTTTATGAAATTTTTTGGTTTTTATGGAGTTTTTAGGCCTACTGAAGGCTAGTGGAGTCGCCAAGTGGAACTTGGTTGTTTTTATAGAGATGTACTTATGGTCCACCACCAATAACTAGGAAAAGCCAATCTGGGGATGTTTTTTGGGCTTTTCTGAGTTTTTTATGTGTAGCCTATGAGGTTTGGAAGAGTTTCCTATAACTGAATCATCATTTTGCTAAGATGGTGAAAGTGCTAGCTTCTACTCTTCAGACAACACTTAAGTTTTTCTAAGTTTGATTGAGACTTTGAGAGTTACTAAGGAGTACTTAGATTGTCACTAACTCAGAAGGTCCCACCGTGATCGCCATTATGTTAGGGTCCCATGATTTGGCTGATTGACAAGCCAAGTGACAGGGTAACATCAAACCAATCTTTGGAGCCCAAGGACCTAGCCTTCTTGGACTCAGAGAGGGCTCTCTCTATTTGTGTAAGGGATATCTATGTGTTTTGCTTCTTATGTTTCTGATTTTAGGCTAGTTATGAATTAGGTTTTTGGTTTTTCTTTTAGGTTTGTGAGGGAGGAACTGATCAAAGAAAAAGATAGATAAAAATATTGTCAGATCAACTGGGCTATGGGGTTGAAAAGTTCAAGAAAGCTTCAGATGGTGATACAAGGTATGTTGAAGGGCCGATTTGATCAAGGTAAAATGGATCTTTGGGTAAAATGAAGTGGGATGGACACTAAGTTTGTGAAGAAAAAAGGCTTTCAAACATAAATAGTTCAATAGCTGACATAAACATGGTAGGGCTAACCATTAATCATGATAAATGTAACTATAAACTGATAAATGCATAGAAATAAACATTCAAGCAATACATAGAGATATATGACTCTCTAACTTTAGGAAATTGCTATCAGACTTTGGGGAAAGACAATTAAGACAAAAAAATAACTCAAAGCACTATGAGGAAATGCCTGGACATAGTATTTCAAGCTATTGGGCACTTTGAAGTAAGATTGCAGAGTTTTAGGCAAAGGGCAAGATCAGTACAAGACCTCCTTGGTTCAACTAAGACAATCAAATAATCAAAGAAAGGTTTCAGAGGTGGAGCTATGACTAGCCATGATTAAGCAGGGCATACCGTGAATATACTTAGCACGCATAAAACCATAAATGAAACAAACAAACAATTTCTTCAGTTATCGAAGAGAAATCAAGGATTCTTTGATATGACTAAGAAGGAAGAAAACATAGAAGCTATAAAGAAACAGGAAATCTGAGGTGCCTCCAAGGGCATGTCTCAAATATATTCTCTACTGTCTTATAGCAAGCAAGCACATGAAATATGTAATGAAAACTAAGAAGCATAACAGAGAGGGACACTATACCATTTTACCAAGTCAAGGAATCCAACAACAGTTCTATTTCATCATCCAAAACATTCAAGAAACTATCCAATGCATGAGACAAGTATTTATTCCAAGCTTGTATAACCATATATTTCTCTATATCATCAATTTCATCCTTATTTACAATGAAGTCTCTTGGAATATATAGGCCAAGAAGAGGGAAAACCTCCTAGTGCAACTAGCAAGCTCATTGGCCCATAAAAAATATCTGATTTTGTCCTTGAGGATTTGTAAAGCCCAAGGCACAAAATATCTATAAAAATATCCTAAAAATGCTAAAAAAGGAAATTATATTGACTTTTCCTAACTAACCATGGCCAAAAAAAGCTAAACGCACATTAGGAAAAGCCACTTCAGAAAAGTGCATTTTTCACAAAAATACTTCATAAATATATCAGCAAAAAATCCCCTGTCTTGTGGGCAACTTTTGGAGGCCTTCCCGATGTCGAAACGAGGCCCATGATGGCTCGTTGGAAAGATCTGGATGTCTAGTTTTTGAAAATGCCTTTTTTTCTCTAAATTTATTACTAGAATCCTATGAAAATATGACCTGTGTGAAAAAACCCAGAAATTAGACTTTGCTGATATGTGGGGCAAAGTGTTGAAAAAGTGACTGTTTTTCGCCATTTTGGGGGACCAAATCATCTTCAACTGATCTGAAAATCACTGAGTAGATGACCCTAAAATTATGGCACCCAATGATACCATTTTCATCCTTTGAGGATGTCTCAAACAGAAATGGTGATCCCCAAGATTTTTAGCAAAAAGCCCAAAAATGTCAAAAAACAAAACTTGTCGAATTTTGCCCAATTTTGATGAGCATGACCCTCATGGGTTTTCAGAAGCATAATGAGAAGCAAAGGCGAAAATTTGAAGCCTTGATATGTATTTCTTCATTTTTGGTGCCAGGCGCCTCTTTTGAGCTTTCTTGAGCCTTTCTTGTGTGGCCTTCAATTTCCGTCGAGCGAACTGATTAAGCTTCTTATAGTGCCCGGTCATTCTTCTTTGAAGGTAAAAATCTCTATTGTTCTTTTCCAACTTCTTCTCCAAGTGGTCATTCACCCTTTCAAGCCATGCTTCTCTATTTTTTTCTATCTCTTGGGTGAATAAAGTAGTGAGAGGAAAAGATTGGAAAAGGGCAGCCTCTTCCACTTTTTGTTTCTCTAAGGCTCTTCTGAGTCCCATGGTCCTTGGCCTCTTTCTCCTTGGCTGATCTTCTTATTTACTATCATTGAACTCTCCCATGAGTTATTCCAACTTAATTTTCACTTTGGAGGCCTCTTTCTGATATTTTATAGCCCGTGTCTCATATACCGCCATGTGGACACTCATCTGCTTGTTTTGTGTTTGCAGAAAATGAATGAGGTTTTTAGACCTCTCTAGATCTGCTCTTAGAACATGAATTTTTTCTTCTATATTTATCAAGAGAGACTCCAAGATTCTGGCCTCATTGTCGCTGTCATCACTGTTTATCTGAATTATGTCAAAGTCCCTCTCTTTTTCATGGCTACTTTCTTCCTTCTCCTTTCCCTTGCTTTGGGTGGCCTTCTTGGTCTTCCTCCTTTTTGGTAATTCAACAATGGATTGTTTGGGCAACTTCCCTTTGCTTCGGAGGGCTCTAGTAACATTTGGAGTTACAGTTTGAGGCACTCTCTTTCTTGATGTTCGGGGCTTTGTCACCTTTGGAGAAGAAAGCATGGCCGCTTTCCTAGGAGAGGCAGCTAGCACATGCTCAATTTGGTCTTTGCCCTTGCTACTCCCCTCATCATCCTTGCCATTGTTTTGACATTCTTCATGAATGCTTTGACTGTCACCTTGCATGTCTTTTTGAAGGCTGCCCTTTTCACTCTTGTCCCTTCTTTATTTAGGACTTTTAGGCTCTGTATCTTCAATTTTTTGTGTTTCATCTTCATCATGTTTGGTGCTGTGAGGGCTACCAATATCCTCCTCTTTGTGGCTGCTGTGTTCCTCATCAAACTGTTTCATTTCTTCATCATTGCCCTCTTCACTGTTTTTCTCTTCTTCATGGTATTCTTCTTCATCAATGTGCTGCCTTTCCTCACTGTGTTTTTCTTCACTTTTCTCCCTTTGACTTGGATCCTCTTCACTGTTTTGTTCTTTATCACTATGCTATCTTTCCTCACTGTGCTCCTCTTCATCATTGTGCCGTTCTTCCTCACTGTGTTTTTCCTCTTCATTATGCTCTTCTTCTTGACCAATAATGGGAGATTTTAGCTTCTTAGGAATGGGCTTACTAGAAGAAGGAGAAAGATGCTGAGTGGAAGGTGAAGGAGATGCATGGGATGAAGAAACAGTGGCGAAATCGGGATGTGAAATGAAAGTGTCCCAAGAGATTTCCTTCTTCTCAAGTTGATGAAGAATGACAATCTTGATAAGTGAATGATGGAAAAGACAAGCTGGCTGCTGAGAGGAAGGTCTCTTTTGAACAGTGGAAGCCATCTTTTCAACACTTCTATGGAGGGAAAAAGGGAGGTTTAACAATTGGGCTCTTGTGAAGTGCATGAGTAACCAGACATGGTAAGCATAGACCCGGGAAAACCTTCCCTCGCATGTGAAATATTTCATGATTATCTTCATGAGGGGAGCATAGCTGGTCAACAAATATGAAAAAGAAAAAATGGATGGGCATGCATCCCGATGCTCTGGTTTCAAAAAGGGTTTGTACTGTTCTGAGTCTAGGTAGCTCTGCTTAAACTATTTTTATCTGACATACGTAATTTTGGTAGCTCTGGAAATGGATCTAGGAGAAAACTTGAAGTCTAATCCTGCTAGCTGAACATGTTTCCCTTGTAGTCTTAAAGCCAATATATGTGTCAAGGGAAGAAAAATTTTCACCTCTTGAACCCTTTGAAAAAACTCTAAATATCCAACTTCATGAAAGTTAAACAGAACTGAAGGATGGGCATTTACTTCCTCAGTTGAAAAAGGTTCATACCTCTTGTGAGGGCCACTTCTGTTTTGTTGCCTGGGAGGCATTTTTCTTTGGATACTCTTTGCTGGTTGACCAAGACAATGAATAATTCAAATGGTCTCTGAAATAGTCTCCCAACACCACACCTTTTCCTCCTTGCAAGTCACTGTGCTTATTTGATGTTAGCAAATAAGTATTTTTCAAATGATAACCAAAAAAACTTTGATCATTATGTTTGAGCAAAGATCTTGAATAAGATATGTTTCGGGGTTCTTTGTTGAAGAAGGATTTCCTTTGTTTTGGCACAAAATATCCTCCCTTCAAGCACTTCCCCTTTGCTATTCACTGCCCTTTGAAAAAGTAAGCAAGACATCTTTCAACTGACTTGAAGACCTTTCAAAATAGACTCTGCTTTTTGGACTCTGGGGGCTGCACAAAGTTTACTATCTAACAACACAAAAAGGACCTCTTTAAATTGACCAAGCCTTCATCTTCTAACCACTATTTCCCTCTGAGTTTTGACAAACAAAAGCCTTTGCAAAATACTGTTAAGATATTTATTTTACATTGATTTGAAGACCTCTTAAACTAACTCTGCTCCTTTACAATGACTATGGGCAGTCTTAGCTATTTTTATTAGCACAACAAAGAGTTTTCAAATTGGGATAACAAACCTCCCTTCTCTCACTGTTTTAATCCTTGACACTCACAGCAACAAAAACTTCTTTGATTTTGACAACATGCCCAAACTCCTAATCACTGTGTCCTTCTTTGTTTTCTAGGAGACAAGGTTTGTGCTTTGTTAACACTGTTAGCACACCTCTTCAAGCAAATTTGAGACCTCTTCACAACACAAGGATACCTCCTTCAATTTTGACAAAAACTCTATCTCTTTTCCACTGTTTCTCTGTTTGTTTTTTTAGGTGATGAAGTGCCTTTAAAATCCCTGTTTCTTCTTAGGGAAAACCTAGCAAAAGCACCCCCCTTTAACTTGAAAATTTACCACAAAGTGAAGAAGTACGTTGAAGAATGTTTATGGGCCTTGTTGATCCTTGATTCAGCTTTCAAAGGCGCTTTTGGAAACCTTTTGGGTGAGCGGCACATTTGAAGCAGAGGGTGCTGCGCATATGGAGGCTGTCGGGTCTTTTTCGGGCACCGGTGAACGCAGACATAGGCGCTCCACGCAGTAGTTCGAACGCTGTGTTCGGGCGCTCACAGGCGCGCTGCGCAGCATTCTGAGCCCAAAAAACTTGAAGAAATGCCCAGAATCACTTTGTTTCTTCAGTGAGCAGCTAAGGATGATTGCTTCGTGGTTTGATATTTGCATAATGGGCCCTTTAAACGGTCATTTCCGCCTTTATAATTCAAATAAGCTCAAAAAACTTTGTATTTACTTTGTAAGGATTTGGATGCCTTTTGAAAAGGATTTTTGTCATATCAAACATAATTCACTGTTTCTGGTAATATATGACTTTTTTTAAAAATACCATCAGGACCTATTTTATTAACTGTCTTCTTTGTATGCATATGAGGAGGCTATTGTTGAAGACTGAGGCTATTCTATCCCTTAAAAAGGAAAATTGCTTTAGGAATCATATCGAAGACTGCTAAACTGTTACGCACCTTATGAAATTTCCTGTTGACTGTGGAAAAGACCTCATTTTCACTCACCAAGATTTGACCTATATCTGTTTATCAAAGAGAAGGCTTGTAAAGACCCTCAATGAAATAATATACAACAGCAGAGTTTGTTCATATGTACATAAAGAGGTCTTGTCTATGACTGTGGTATGCCTTGTTTCTTTGAATGTTGTCTTGAATTTGAGACATTTTGTCATACCCTTCCTGTCATTTTGATGAGCCTGTTCCAAGTTTTGGACATTCTAGCCTTTGGTTACTCTTCGAAGGAGGCCTTTATAGATAAAGAGAAAAGACTTCTTTTGACACCCTTGTATCACTGCTTTGATGATGTCACAAATGGCTTCAAATCATGAACCTTCAGTTGCTTCCTACTGATTTTCAACCTTGTCTTTTAAACAGTGAACTCCTTTAAACACTACTTGAAACACTACTGTTGTATCAGTTGGTTCATCCTTTGGAGGAAGTGGTGTAAACAAGTCTTTAGGCCATTTGAAACACTGTTAGTCTTGTGCTCTTTGAATGAGGCTATACCTTTTTTCTTGACCCTCTGTTTGTTAAATGAAGGAGGCCTTTATCATATTCCTAACCATCTGCTTTTAAATGAAGGAGGTTAACATAATATTTCCAAACCATCTGCTCTTTATACTGGAGGAGGTTTACAACAAGTCACCCAACCGTTTGCTCTTGCTTGGAGGAGGTTTGCAGCAAGTGACCCAACCATCTGCTCATGTTTGGAGGAGGTTAACACAGTCATGACGTTTCATCCCTTTCTCAAACTGTGTCCTCTCCTTGTAATACATATCTCTGCTTGGTATATCACAATAAGTAATAAAGTGAAAATTTGACAATATGCTAAAAAAGGCATGTTCTGAGATATGTATCCTGTGGTTGAAATATCCTTGTGAACCTTTAATCCAGGAGCCACATGGCTTGCATTTGTAGAGTATTTTCTTGCTATTCATCACTTACTAACCTTTCTTGACTGTGTTTGCAGAGGTCTATTGAATTTTCTCTCTGACTAGTATTCTTATCCCAAGCTCAAAACAACATGAGAAGCAACTGTCTTCTTATGTTTAGTTTGATAATGTCTTCTGGAATACTTGTACATCTCTTCTTTTGAAAGAGACACTGAAACACTGTAGATCAACATAATATCAGTTTGGCTTTTGAAACATGTACTGTTGAGACATCAAGACCTTTTAGTGGTGCGACCTATGGGTGTATCAAGCTTTTGAGATTAAACGCTAATTCAGGGTTGGCTGGTATTGAGCAAAAGATTTTGGCTTAGGATGTTTTCGCCAAGGAAGGGATTCCCTAAAGCGCCGCTACCTAACTTAGGGGTGATCTTTGACAGATTTTGAGTATTCTCTTTGGTACGATTAGATCTCAAAATGGCATGTGACCAGAGGTAGGGTGGCTGAATTTTTATCAATAGTTGGTTAATGAAAGACCTGGGGATGAGGGTAAATGACAGCAGATAACTTTAGCGCAAGACAGATCATGGACAGGATGATAGGAATGAAACCAGATAGGAACTGACAACTAGGTTTTTTCTCATCATAGGCTGACTGGAAAAGGAAGGAGGACAAAAATTGTTTAGGGGTGTTTTCTAGATGATAGATTTGACAATTTGGAAATCAGCTTCTAGAAAACTTGGCTTAAGAAACTTCTCATCATCAACAGGTGAAAAACACTGATGACTAACAGTGGCTCCATTTGGGGAGGGTAGCTCCCTTTCAGGAGGTGTCCAAAATTTCAGATCTCTGGCCTTTGCAGACCAATGCCTTTATCCATTGGCGCAAATTTCTTTCTTCTTTGATGCTATTTCTGAAAATTGATAGCATGATTAGCATCAAAGTCATTTCTACCTACCCTGCTGCATTTCCTAACATTTTTTCTTCTTTCGGGTGCATTTGGACTAGCAACCCTTGGACATAATATTTCCGAAAAATGACACTATCTAATTCTACACTTATATCCGCCGAGAGTTCATATTAAACTGATGAACTCCTTTGTTTCTCTACCTATGCTAGATCGACTGTCAAGATTAAGCTGTTTGACAGGATTTTTATTCTCTAATCTAAAACATGAAATTCAAAAATGACCAAATTAGGATTAGACAGTTTGATTTGTCATGTACTTGTGGCATGAAAGACAAGCTGCACACAAATATTATTTTTCATGAACATGAAATTTAGAAAAATCAGGGTTAGGATACACAGTTTGTTTTTCATCCCTGTTTTCCTCTTTGATTCTGTTTTGAGCATGTGGAACCAGTATCTTTTCCTAATCTATTTTCTTTGACAAGTCAAGCTTACACAATATTTACTATCTCTCCTCTCACTAACTTATCAGAAAATAAATTTAAAACATGTCCAGTTATGATTAGGCTAGATAACTGAACAAGACATTTTGAGCACTAGTAGCGGCATTTAGACTTGTGCGCTTTCAGAATGACTATTTTTTTGAACATGGGGCTTTCTTTCTATTTTTTAAACTCCCCTCTTTTTCTACTTTTATATTGTTTTTGAGTTTTCTGTTTTTTGTTTTATTTCTTGAAACAATGATATATACAATGATTGAAAAATCTGGAACTAGAAATCCTGAAAATGGTGAAACTTGAGCATCTTATCTTCATAAGGATCTCCTGACACTCTTGGTCCACTCAGCTCTTGAAAAGAAAAGTTTGGAAAATTTTCTCTTTCAAGCATAACATAAAGATTCATGCATGAATCTCTAAACAACCCCGTATCTTCCCGTTGTACTTCTTTATACCTTTGATCTCGACTTCTCCTTTTGTTGTACATCTTTTTCAATTAATGCAGATATTATTTGTTATTTTTGAAGTATATGATGACATCATCAAGGTACATCAGAATGCAAAAATTTAGAACTGGAAACATGGCTTTTAGGAGCATGTTTTTGGTGTCTAATGGTTTTGCAATTCTGGGTTTGAATATGGAACTACTTCCAACATACTTGAAAAATTCTTTGAGCTGTTTGCTTTGCAAAGGAATTATTTGGCGATACCCTGAAACATCATTTTGTAAAGACACACGACTAGAAGCACCTATCATTTGTATAGCATGGTATTGAGCAGGAAGGATATAATTTCTATCCCAAGGGTGTGTATTTGTGTTTCTAAAATCAACACAGATCCTATGTCCAGCTGTCTTGTCTTTGATTATTATTTTTTGGTCAAGATTTTTGTATTTTCTTTTGTCAAAGCTATTCTTGGAGTAATGGTAGTGTCATAGTGCTTCTCACTGTTTTGTCTACAAAGAGTAGTATCTTGAACAATCTTGCAAATTCTAGTAGTTCTAAGTCTTTGGTGGAGTGACAGAATGTTAGCTCGTTCACACAACTCAAGTATATTTGGACTGCAGTCATCATATCCTTTTATAAGAACTTTACCAGACATTTTTTCTAGATTTTTAGCTGTTGTGGCTACAATCAAGGTTTCATTTGAGGGGGTAGAGTTATGAGATGATAAATCCTCAAGGTATGGTAAGAACATTAAGCTTCCTTGCCCCTGATTTCCAAAAAGGTTGGTAATATGCAAGTCTTCTAGTGCCTTTGTTCTGAAAAAGTCTCCTGATGTTACTGCTGATGTTTGTCTATGGTTTGAGAAATTTGCTTGATGGTATATAATGTTTTGTGCTTCTTTCTCTATTTCTGTTTCAAGAGGAACAAACTCTCTTTCCTCAAGACATAACTGCTCATGGTCATGATAATTTTGAGCGTCTAGCTCATCACAGAGAACCTGGGGTAGCTGATGTGGTGGGTCTAAGTTTGTTTCAAATTCTCCTAACTGTTCCTCAATGTCTTCATCAGTGTGTAAAATGAAGGAATTCAGATCAGAATGCAAGGAGTACATCGGGATGTTATCTGACCTTTCTTGGTTGCTGACCATATATTTGATGCGTGATTCTTGATAGAGTATTCTAGTTTGGTTAAACACAAGAATAGTGGTGTAGGACATATCAAGTTGAATATTTCCCTGAAGCTTGGCTCCCCAAGTTCTGGATAAAAGCATTTCGTACTTGGGAGGGATGTCTGCTACCACTATGTCCATGATCAGGTGTTTTGCAGGTATTTGGGCCAAACTGAAACAAATATATTTGATTAAGCCTAGACACTTGACTCTACTTGAATCAAATGAATATAAGTCTTTATAAGGTTTTGTTATTTCTAGGCCTAATCTTTCCATCACCACCTTTGGCATGAGATTATGCAAGGCTCCGGAGTCTAGCATGGCATTGTGTAGGATTTGGTCATGTATATTCAGACTGATGTAAAAGGGAAGAGTGGTTCCTTCTTGGAATTTCCCTTTTATTTTTGGACCAAACAACACTTCAGGGGTGTCATCAGCTAGATTTAAGGTGTTTGCATCATTTCCTATATTCAGGACCTTTAGCACTTGGGATTTGTAAGAGCTTTGGGCGATAAGTTTAGTGAGAGGCATGGTGATATTTATTTTGGCGATTTCTCCTTCAAAACTGAAGGGTGCTTGTAGTTTAGATAGGTTTGCTTCAGTTTTTTCAGCCATGACTTTCTCTATGTTCTTAATTTGCTGACTCTGGTTCGGGATTTTGTTCAACACATTCATCTCGAGAATCTTGGTAGAGGTACTAGGACAATCTAAGCCAAGGTTTGTCTGAATAGCTTTATCTTTGTTTTGGTCAGTTTTCTTGACCATGATTTTGTTGCTATCCATTGCTCTTTTAAGGATGGTATCAGGGGTTTTAGTAACATCAGTGTCTGAGCTACCTTTCTCGGAGTTGTCTTGGTTTTTTCTACTTCTAAGATCATACTGCCTATGGGCTTCTATTATAGCATTCTGAAATCCTATAGCAAGATCTTCGGGGTCGTCATAATTGGTCTCATTTTGATTCGGGGAGAAGAAAGCTTGTTCTTGTTCTGTGAGGCAAACCTCACTCTAGTTATCAGAACCTATTAGGTTTAAATGACTTTCATCTATGGGTTCTGTATCCCTCTCTTCTTCATCAACATAGTTTTCATTGAAGGGTGGCTTGATTTGTTGGTCATTTTCCCTTGGTTTATTTTGAGACTGGTCTCTCCTAAATTTTTGGTTCCGGTTCCTATTTTGAGGGATTGCCTGGTTGTCCCTAAGAGGTGTCTTTTCACTTATCTTTTCCCACATTTTCACCATGGATCTAACCAGGTCATCTATTCTAGGATCTGAGGAAGATGCTGAAGGGGAAAATTCGTCACGGTATGTGACTCTCTTCTATGATCTCATCCTAGCTCTTTTTTCAGCGAAGTTGGCTTTTGCACATATGGCCACTTTTTGCATTTCCTCTAAGGTTGTAGGGTCCTTGTCTCTTAGTTGATAATCATGTCTGGGTCGAAGCCTTCGGGAAACTTTTCTAAGGCTGAGCCAAGTGGAGGTTTGAAGTGAGGCGGGAGGGTGTTATAAACACTGTTGAACCTAGTACAGTAGTCTTGGACACTTTCCCCATTATCCCTTTTTAGATTGTTATACTCAGACAGGATTTTAATGGGGTTTTTTTTTTCTGATTTCCCACTTCTTTATGAAGGTTTGGTAGAGCTCTGGGAGATTGTGTATGCTATTTGGAGTTAAGATCTTAAACCATTTTTTGGTTCTCCACCCAAGCTTTGGGTGAACATCCTCATTCTTATGGTCTTGTATTCTATTTTCATGTATTCAAAGGCATCGCTAATTCTATCTACATGTTGTTGGGCAGTAGTAGCCTCAACTCCGGTGAAGTGTGGGATTTTAGATTGGTAGTCATGTTGTAAAGGTGCCAAAGGACGTGGAAACACCAAGAGTGCATACCAAGCTGCCATGGTAGGAGCTAATGGTTGATTTACAATACGAGGGCTTGTAGGATGAGCTGAGGTGATTTGAACAGTGGTGGTTTGCATGGGTGTGGCAGATGTACTTGGACTAGTGAACTGATTTTGAGCGGATTTGGGGTGGTAAGAGCCAATGTGGTGGAGAAGCTGAAGGTCGAGAGGTGTAGTAGGTGAGGCTTCTCTACTAGGACTCTGTTGCAAATCTAAGGGCTCAAGATCGTCAAAGTTGATTTTACTTTATGACTTCCTCCTAAAAAGGGTTTTTGCTGATTTTAAGTCAAATGGGGAATCTTTCAAGGATGTGAGATGTTCAGGTACTGATCTTGATTTACGAATGGAACTATCGGTAGCTAAGTTTCCAGTTTCGAAAGTTTGCCACAGAATCTTCTATGGGTTATCAACTATGATAGGGGGATTTGGGTCTGGATGAGATCTGGTATTGATTCTTCATGAAGCCAGTTTTCGAATTCAGAGTTTAGAGAGGATGGTATTTGTGATTGTGTTGGATGGATGGCCCCTCTAGAGGTTTCACTAATGTGAAGAATGGTCAAAACAAAAATGAAGGCTAGTGGAGTCGCCAGGTGGATTTCTTTGAGATCTATGGTCCACCACCAATATTATCAGAGATTCTTTCAGGAAAAAAATTTCTTAGCAAACTTTGAGGTGGATACTTGCAAGAAAGACTTATCACTTAGTTTCAATAGTTTTCTAGACTGTTTGGACAAGCTAATGGTTCTATTTGCAAGTTTATTTCTGTTTATCTCCTATGTTTAGGTGAAGTTTTCTGAATCGCTAAGTTATACTTAGTTTGTCACTGATCACAGAGTTTGCACCATGAATTTTAAATTTTGGAAAGGATGAGTCAACAGAAAGGTATGGTTTATGAAATTTTTTGGTTTTTATGGAGTTTTTAGGCCTACTGAAGGCTATTGGAGTCGCCAGGTGGAACTTGGTTGTTTTTATAGAGATGTACTTATGGTCCACCACCAATAACTAGGAAAAGCCAATCTGGGGATGTTTTTGGGGTTTTCTGAGTTTTCTATGTGTAGCCTATGAGGTTTGTAAGAGTTTCCTATAACTGAATCATCACTTTGCTAAGATGGTGAAAGAGCTAGCTTCTACTCTTCAGACAACACTTAAGTTTTTCTAAGTTTGATTGAGACTTTGAGAGTTACTAAGGAGTACTTAGATTGTCACTAACACGGAAGGTCCCACCGTGATCGCCATTATGTTAGGGTCCCGTGATTTGGCTAATTGGCAAGCCAAGTGACAGGGTAACATCAAACCAATCTTTGGAGCCCAAGGACCTAGCCTTCTTGGACTCATAGAGGGCTCTCTCTATTTATGTAAGGGATATTTATGTGTTTTGCTTCTTATGTTTCTGATTTTAGGCTAGTTATGAAGTAGGTTTTTGGTTTTTCTTTTAGGTTTGTGAGGGAGGAACTGATCAAAGGCTAAGATAGATAAAAATATTGTCAGATCAACTGAGCTATGGGGTCGAAAAGTTCAAGAAAGCTTCAGATGGTGATACAAGGTATGTTGAAGGGCCGATTTGATCAAGGTAAAATGGATCTTTGGGTAAAATGAAGTGGGATGGACACTAAGTTTGTGAAGAAAAAGAGCTTTCAAACATAAATAGTTCAATAGCTGACATAAACATGGTAGGGCTAACCATTAATCATGATAAATGTAACTATAAAATGATAAATGCATAGAAATAAACATTCAAGAAATACATAGAGATATATGACTCTCTAACTTTAGGAAATTGCTATCAGACTTTGGGGAAAGACAATTAAGACAAAAAATAACTCAAAGCACTATGAGGAAATGCCTGGACATAATATTTCAAGCTATTGGGCACTTTGAAGTAAGATTGCAGAGTTTTAGGCAAAGGGCAAGATCAGTACAAGACCTCCTTGGTTCAACTAAGACAATCAAACAATCAAAGAAAGGTTTTAGAGGTGGAGCTATGACTAGCCATGAGTAAGCAGGGCATACCGTGAATATACTTAGCATGGATAAAACCATAAATGAAACAAGCAAACAATTTCTTCAGTTATCAAAGAGAAATCAAGGATTCTTTGATATGACTAAGAAGGAAGAAAACATAGAAGCTATAAAGAAACAGGAAATCTGAGGTGCCTCCAAGGGCATGTCTCAAATATATTCTCTACTATCTTATAGCAAGCAAGCACATGAAATATGTAATGAAAAATAAGAAGCATAATACAGAGGGACACTATAGCATTTAACCAAGTCAAGGAATCCAACAACAGTCCTCCTTCATCATCCAAAACATTCAAGAAACTATCCAATGCATGAGACAAGTATTTCTTCCAAGCTTGTATAACCATATATTGCTCTATATCATCAATTTAATCCTTATTTACAATGAAATCTCTTGGAATATATGGGCCAAGAAGAGGGAAAACCTCCTAGTGCAACTAGCAAGCTCATTGGCCCATCAAAAATATCTGATTTTGTCCTTGAGGATTTGCAAAGCCCAAGGCAAAAAATATTTGTAAAAATATCCTAAAAATGCTAAAAAGGGAAATTATATTGACTTTTCCTAACTAACCATGGCCAAAAAAAGCTAAACGCACATTAGGAAAAGCCACTTCAGAAAAGTGCATTTTTCATAACAATACTTCATAAATATATCAGCAGAAAATCCCCTGTCTTGTGGGCAACTTTTGGAGGCCTTCCCGATGTCAAAACGAGGCCTGTGATGGCTCGTTAGAAAGATATGGATGTATATTTTTTGAAAATGCCTTGTTTTCTCTAAATTTATTACTAGAATCCTATGAAAATATGACCTGTGTGAAAAAACCCAGAAATTAGACTTTACTGATATGCGGGGCAGAGTGTTGAAAAAGTGACTGTTTTTCGCCATTTTGGGGGACCAAATCATCTTCAACTGATCTGAAAATCACTGAGTAGATGCCCCTGAAATTATTTCACCCAATGATACCATTTTCATCCTTTGAGGATGTCTCAAACAGAAATGGCGATCCCCAAGATTTTTAGCAAAAAGCCCAAAAATGTCAAAAAACAAAACTTGTCGAATTTTGCCCAATTTTTGTGAGCATGACCCTCATGGGTTTTCAGAAGCATGATGAGAAGCAGAGGCCAAAATTTGAAGCCTTGATATGTCTTTCTTCATTTTTGGTGCCAGGCGCCTCTTTTGAGCTTTCTTGAGCCTTTCTTGTGTGGCCTTCAATTTCCGTCGAGCGAACTGATTAAGCTTCTTATAGTGCCTAATCATTCTTCTTTGAAGGTCCAAATATCTATTGGCATTTTCCAACTTCTTCTCCAAGTGGTCATTCACCCCTTCAAGCCATGCTTCTCTATTGTTTTCTATCTCTTGGGTGAATAAAGTAGTGAGAGGAAAAGATTGGAAAAGGGCAGCCTCTTCCACTTTTTGTTTCTCTAAGGCTCTTCTGAGTCCCATGGTCCTTGGCCTCTTTCTCCTTGGCTGATCTTCTTATTTACTATCATTGAACTCGCCCATGAGTTCTTCCAACTTAATTTTCACTTTGGAGGCCTCTTTTTAATATTTTATAGCTCGTGCCTCATATACTGCCATGTGGACACTCATCTGCTTGTTTTGTGTTTGCAGAAAATGAATGAGGTTTTTAGACCTCTCTAGATCTGATGTTAGAACATGAATTTTTTCTTCTCTATTTATCAAGAGAGACTCCAAGATTCTGGCCTCATTGTCGATGTCATCACTGTTTATCTGAATTATGTCAAAGTCCCTCTCTTTTTCATGGCTACTTTCTTCCTTCTCCTTTCCCTTGCTTTGGGTGGCCTTATTGGTCTTCCTCCTTTTTGGTAATTCAACAATGGATTGTTTGGGCAACTTCCATTTGCTTCGGAGGGCTCTAGTAACATTTGGAGTTACAGTTTGAGGCACTCTCTTTCTTGATGTTCGGGGCTTTGTCACCTTTGGAGAAGAAAGCATGGCCCCTTGCCTAGGAGAGGCAGCTAGCACATGCTCAATTTGGTCTTTGCCCTTGCTACTCCCCTCATCATCCTTGCCACTGTTTTGACCTTCTTCATGAATGCTTTGACTGTCACCTTGCATGTCCTTTTGAAGGCTGCCCTTTTCACTCTTGTCCCTTCTTTCTTCAGGACTTTTAGGCTTTGTATCTTCACTTTTTTGTGTTTTATATTCATCATGTTTGTTGCTGTGAGGGCTACCAATATCCTCCTCTTTGTGGCTGTTGTGTTCCTCATCAAACTGTTTCATTTCTTCATCATTTCCCTCTTCAATGTTTTCCTCTTCTTCATGGTATTCTTCTTCATCAATGTGCTGCCTTTCCTCACTGTGTTTTTCTTCACTTTGCTCCCTTTGACTTGGATCCTCTTCACTGTTTTGTTCTTTATCACTATGCTGCCTTTCCTCACTGTGCTCCTCTTCATCATTGTGCCGTTCTTCCTCACTGTGTTGTTCCTCTTCATTATGCTCTTCTTCTTGATCAATAATGGGAGATTTTAGCTTCTTAGGAATGGGCTTACTAGAAGAAGGAGAAAGATGCTGAGTGGAAGGTGAAGGAGATGCATGGGATGAAGAAACAGTGGCAAAATCGGGATGTGAAATGAAAGTGTCCCAAGAGATTTCCTTCTTCTCAAGTTGATGAAGAATGACAATCTTGATAAGTGAATGATGGAAAAGACAAGCTGGCTACTGAGAGGAAGGTCTCTTTTGAACAGTGGAAGCCATCTTTTCAATACTTCTATGGAGGAAAAATGGGAGGTTTAACAATTGGGCTCTTGTGAAGTGCATGAGTAACCGGACATGGTAAGCATAGACCCGGGAAAACCTTCCCTCGCATGTGAAATATTTCATGATTATCTTCATGAGGGGAGCATAGTCGGTCAACAAATATGAAAAAGAAAAAATGGATGGGCATGCATCCCGATGCTTTGGTTTCAAAAAGGGTTTGTACTGTTCTGAGTCTAGGTAGCTCTGCTTAAACCATTTTTCTCTGACATATGTAATTTTGGTAGCTCTGGAAATGGCTCTAGGATAAAACTTGAAGTCTAAGCCTGCTAGCTGAACATGTTTCCCTTGTAGTCTTAAAGCCAATAGATGTGTCAAGGGAAGATAAATTTTCACCTCCTGAACCCTTTGAAAAAACTCTAAACATCCAACTTCATGAAAGTTAAACAGAACTGAAGGATGGGCATTTACTTCCTCAGTTGAAAAAGGTTCATACCTCTTGTGAGGGCCACTTCTGCTGTCTTGCCTGGGAGGCATTTTTCTTTGGATACTCTTTGCTGGCTGACCAAGACAATGCCTGATTCAAATGGTCTCTGAAATAGTCTCCCAACACCACACCTTTTCCTCCTTGCAAGTCACTATGCTTCTTTGATGTTAGCAAATAAGTATTTGTCAAATGATAACCAAAAAAACTTTGATCATTGTGTTTGAGCATAGATCTTGAATAAGATATGTTTTGGGGTTCTTTGTTGAAGAAGGATTTCCTTTGTTTTGGCACAAAATATCCTCCCTTCAAGCACTGCCCCTGTGCTATTCACTGCCCTTTGAAAAAGTAAGCAAGATATCTTTCAACTGACTTGAAGACCTTTCAAAATAGACTCTGCTTTTTGGACTCTGGGGGCTGCACAAAGTTTACTATCTATCAACACAGAAAGGACCTCTTTAAATTGACCAAGCCTTCATCTTCTAACCACTGTTTCCCTCTGATTTTTGACAAACAAAAGCCTTTGCAAAATACTGTTAAGATATTTATTTTACATTGATTTGAAGACCTCTTAAATTAACTCTGCTCCTTTATAGTGACTATGGGCAGTCTTAGCTATTTTTATTAGCACAACAAAGAGTTTTCAAATTGGGATAACAAACCTCCCTTCTCTCACTGTTTTAATCCTTGACACTCACAGCAACAAAAATTTCTTTGATTTTGACCAAATTCCCAAACTCCTAATCACTGTGTCCTTCTTTGTTTTTTAGGAGACAAGGTTTGTGCTTTTTTAACACTGTTAGGACACCTCTTCAAGAAAATTTGAGACCTCTTCACAACACAAGGAGACCTCCTTCAATTTTAACAAAAGCTCTATCTCTTTTCCACTGTTTCTCTGTTTGTTTTTTTAGGTGATGAAGTGCCTTTAAAATCCCTGTTTCTTCTTAGGGAAAACCTAGCAAAAACACCCCCCTTTAACTTGAAAATTTACCACGAAGTGAAGAATTACCTTGAAGAATTTTTATGGGCCTTGTTGATCCTTGATTCAGCTTTCAAAGGCAATTTTGGAAACCTTTTGGGTGAGCAGCACATTTGAAGCGGAGGGTGCCGCGCATATGGAGGCTGTCAGGTCTTTTTCAGGCACCTATGAATGCAGACACAGGCGTGCCACGCAGTAGTTCAAACGCTGTGTTCGGGCACTCACAGGGGCGCCGCGCAACGTTCTGAGCCCAAAAAACTTGAAGAAATTCCCGAAATCACTTTGTTTCTTCAGTGAGCAGCTAAGGATGATTGCTTCATGGTTTGAAATTTGCATAATGGGCCCTTTAAACGATCATTTCCACCTTTATAATTCAAATAAGCTAAAAAACCTTTGTATTCACTTTGTAAGGGTTTGGATGCCTTTTGAAAAGGCTTTTTGTCATATCAAACATAATTCACTGTTCCTGGTAATATATTACTTTTTTTAAAAATACCATCGCGACCTATTTTCTTAATTGTCTTCTTCGTATGCATATGAGGAGGCTATTGTTGAAGACTGAGGCTGTTCTATCCCTTAAAAAGGAAAATTTCTTCAGGAACCATATCAAAGACTGCTGAACTGTTAGGCACCTTATAACATTTCCTCTTGACTGTGGAAAAAACCTCATTTGCACTCACCAAGATTTTACCTATATCTGTTTATCAAAGAGAACGCTTTTAAAGACCCTCAATGCAATCATATACAACAACAGAGTTTTTTCATATGTACATAAAGAGGTCTTGTCTATGACTGTGGTATGCCTTGTTTCTTTGAATGTTGTCTTGAATTTGAGACATTTTGTCATACCCTTCCTGTCATTTTGATGAGCCTGTTCCAAGTTTTGGACATTCTAGCCTTTGGTTACTCTTCGAAGGAGGCCTTTATAGATAAAGAGAAAAGACTTCTTTTGACACCCTTGTATCACTACTTTGATGATGTCACAAATGGCTTCAAATCATGAACCTTCAGTTGCTTCCTACTAATTTTCAACCTTGTCTTTTGAACAATGAACTCCTTTAAACACTACTTGAAACACTACTGCTGTATCAGTTGTTTCATCCTTTGGAGGAAGTGGTGTAAACAAGTCTTTAGGCCATTTGAAACACTGTTAGTCTTGTGCTATTTAAATGAGGCTATACCTCTGTTCCTGACCCTTTGCTTGTTAAATGAAGGAGGCCTTTATCATGTTCCTAACCATATGCTTTTAAATGAAGGAGGTTAACATAATATTTCCAAACCATCTGCTCTTTATACTGGAGGAGGTTTACAACAAGTCACCCAACCATCTGCTCTTGCTTGGAGGAGGTTTGCAACAAGTGACCCAACCATCTGCTCATGTTTGGAGGAGGTTAACACGGTCATGAAATTTTATCCCTTTCTCAAACTGTGTCCTCTCCTTGTAATACATATCTCTGCTTGGTATATCACAATAAGTAATAAAGTGAAAATTTGACAATATGCTAAAAAAGGCATGTTCTGAGATATGTATCCTATGGTCAAAATATCCTTGTGAACCTTTAAGCCAGGAGCCACATGGCTTGCATTTGCAGAGTATTTGCTTGATAGTCATCACTTACTAACCTTTCTTGACTGTGTTTGCAGAGGTCTATTTAATTTTCTCTTTGACTATTATTCTTATCCCAGGCTCAAAACAACATGAGAAGCAATTGTCTTCTTATGTTTAGTTTGATAATGTCTTTTGGAATACTTGTACATCTCTTCTTTTGAAAGAGACACTGAAACACTGTAGATCAACATAATATCAGTTTGGCTTTTGAAACATGTACTACTGAGACATCAAGACCTTTTAGTGGCTCGACCTATGGGTGTATCAAGCTTTTTAGATTAAGCGCTAATTCAGGGTTGGCTGGTATTGAGCAAAAGATTTTGGCTTAGGATGTTTTCGCCAAGGAAGGGATTCCCTAAAGTGCCACTACCTAACTTAGGGGAGATCTTTGATAGATTTTGAGTATTCTCTTTGGTATGATTAGATCTCAAAATGGCATGTGACGAGAGGTAGGGTGGCTGAATTTTTATCAATATTTGGTTAATGAAAGACTTGGGGATGAGGGTAAATGACAACAAATAACTTTAGCACAAGATATCTCATGGACAGGATGATAGGACTGAAACCAAATAGGAACTGACAACTAGGTTTTTTCTCATCATAGGCTGACTGGAAAAGGCAAGAGGACAAAAATTGTTTAGGGGTGTTTTCTAGATGACAGATTTGAAAATTTGGAAATCAGCTTCTAGAAAACTTGGCTTAAGAAACTATTCATCATCAACAGGTGAAAAATAATGATGACTAACAAGTGGTAGGTAGTCCCACCTAGATCCCAATGCCAACCTAGGCCTCCAGTATCCCCGATGCA
The DNA here is from genome assembly GCA_034641835.2 of Pinus albicaulis. NCBI lineage: Eukaryota > Viridiplantae > Streptophyta > Pinopsida > Pinales > Pinaceae > Pinus > Pinus albicaulis. The sequence continues at coordinate 750,472,172 of CM076571.1, read as the reverse complement.
TGAACATTCCTGTTAACTTTCACCCCGACCTATGATCAACCCCATATGCCTATCCCACTCCATTGAGAACCAACTCAAAATATCACACCATCCAACCCCGAGGGAAGGATCGAGAGAACAAAATATTCTACATGAAACTAGCCCTCCATCCTGCAAATGTTGCCCCCTGCGTAACTCATGTCGCCTCATCTCAATGATCGAATCGACACATACAATTTGTTGAGGTAATTTTGCATCTCTCTCTCCGTTGTGCATAGGTAGCCTAACAATGTTGCAAGCCCTGCCGATACATGCCTGAAGAGAAATGTTGTCTGTAGGTACTACAACTCTGCTGATAGTTTTTGCATATGTCTGCTCTAAATCAATGTCTGGCCCAAAAGATGACTACTCATCCTCCTCCACTATGGGCTCAAAATGAGTCAGGGATTTCCCCTCTCCACAACTATCTCATGTTCCCTTAAGTGTTCTCCATGTTGCTGTGTTGAGATTCAACAAGAAGATTCAACACCCACGCCTAGTGCATTAAGCACCTAGTTTCATTAAGCACCCAAACTAGGGAGGGGACCACAGGACTATTTTTGGGTGCATGTCTAGTTTTATTATCCCTTAATTTAGATGGAAATTAAACTGTAATCTATTCTCAATGTGGACTTGAAATAGTTAAATGAACTGGAAAATTTAGTTAGCTAGTGAATTTCGAGTTAGAGGTTGGTTGGTGGGACATGCAAAGTAATTCTATTTGTAACAGAGTTCGAAGTGCAGTTGTGCATGATTTCATGCATGTTGTAACCAACTTAACTCAGTTAAGTGATTAAATTCAGTTGTGCTAGTTGTAATTGAAGAAACAAGTAGTGAGAGATAAAGTGAATTAAATATTAATTAATTCACATGCAATGATATCACGTTCAACTGAGGATTTACTATTATTAGCTGCATGTATGTCAGATCCAGTGGAGACCCAGTTGAGTTCTAGGTGAGAGGGAAGTTGAATATCAGTTGTGACATTATCGGCTTGCACACATGCAGGAAAACACAAATTGGATGTGCCCATGATACTTGCGCAGTCAAGGTAGCAGGATTGCATCAATTCATGGATTGCATTTAGAAGGGATTGTACAGTGAAGGCAGGTTGTCTGGAGGCAGTAGATTGGCTAAGGATCTTGCCATTTTTTGCATAACAGTGTGAGACAATTAGCTGATGCACTGAGGGCTCCTGTGAGAAGAGTTTTTTATGTAATTGTTTCATGATCCATGATATAATATACAATAGAAGATAGTGGGGTTTTTAGCTATAAGCTTTCCCCTGGAAATTATCTATGTTGTGTGTGATTGATCTTTCTTCATGTTTATGTGATTGGCGATTGTGTTTTTAATTCCATAAATATTTGTAGAAGCGATTCAATATTTAACTTTAGAACATTTTTATATTGGGTGAATCCAAGGTATACATGATTATTGTATAACTTCTACATTGTATCAGAACATAAGAAATTGTAGAAGTGAAGCAGGAGCTGAGTTTGTGACTAGATAGAATTAGAATTTGCAGAAAGACTTTCTTGGTGCTACAGTTGATTCAAGATCAAAATGGCTTTCAATGGCTTGAGGTTAGAGTATGCACTCTAGGACAACTCGAACTACATTTCTTGGAAGGACAGGATGGAGGCAGTACTCGAAGACAATGGCTTGAAGGAATTCATCATACAAATATGTTCTGAAGCCAGATGCTGCAGATGCTTCCAATCTTGATGCATGGAAAAAGAAAGTAGCAAAGGTGAGGAGGATCCTGTTGGAGGGAGTACGAGACCACGTTGTCTCAAGCCTCCATGGGAAATCCACACCATATGAAATGTGGAAGGCTTTGATGAATCTATTCCAAAGCAGCAACGACCATAGGAAATTGGCACCCAATGATAAACTCAGGAAGATCAAGATGGAGAAGGGTGAATCCATTCCAAAATATCTCACGAATTTTTTCCAATATCGGGATGAACTGGGGAGTGTGGGAATAACAGTTGCTGATGATTATTTGGTGAGCTTGGCTCTCCTAGGACTTCCCAAGAGTTGGTACAGTTATCAAGACTCTATCAATGTAAGGGAAAAATTTCCAGATTGGGAACGACTATGGTTAGATTTGGTGCAGGAGGAGTTCAAGAAGACCACCAGAGATGGATCTTATTATAAGAATGAAGATGAAGAAGATTGTGCTTTGGATGCCAAGGCGAGGAAAGGGAAGGGGAAGAAATTTCCTTCAAAATCTGAGTCCAAAGGCAAGAACCAGGACATGTCCAAGGTGAAGTGTTTTCACTGTCACGAACATGGGAATTTTGCTACTAACTGTCCACAAAAGAAGATGAGAAAGAAGGCTGTTGGATCTGCAGCTGGTGAGGCCCTTGCCTTGCAATTTGAGCTTGACTTCTCATTGATCGCATGTGTTAGCCACTTATAAAAATTTTTCATATCAAATGGTGGCTAAATATTTTTTAGCCTTCAAGAAACAATTTCATGACCAAATTGTGAGTTCTTGAAGTCTTATGATGACATTTACTCTTTGAGATAATCTTCACTGCTGTTTCCCTCTTTATCCTAAAAAGAACCCCGCATTTTTACCAAGAGAAAACTGCTTAAGAGAGCCCATTTTCCATCACTTTCACTCCTCCTTTCACCCATTTTTCCCTCTTCATAAAATTCCTCAAAAAACCTTCATCTAACCTCTAAACCATTCCAAAACCATTTTTAAACCTTATGTACCCCTTTTATTTTGTTTAAAAACCCTTTTCTCCCCTATAAGAACCCTCCAAATTCCTCAAAAACCCTTCAAAAATCCTAAAAAACCTTCTTTTTTTCACTAAAAGGCTTAAGCCCCTTTTGGCTTAGCCCTCAGCCCTTGTTCTCCATACAACCCGCACTACGACCAAGCGCTAAGGCCTAATCACAATCGCAAGCTTCCTCTTTCCCGAACTTCCGTTCATCCTATTTCCCCGATGCGATAAGCGCCTTCCTCTAAAAACCCTCGGTCTCCTCTACCTTCACATAACCCAGAGCCCCGCAATCAACCGCTAAAGAGCTTAAAACCTCTTTCGGAACCTTATTTTCCTTTGTTTTTCATAAACCTGACGTTATGATTTGAAATAAATCTGGGTCGTCGATCTCTACAGATCAATGACCATCGGCTCATCGCATCGCAAGTTTGCAGGGGTCCTTCCTTTTCTGTGTCTTTCAAAGTTTTGATGAAATCCCTCAGAGAAAACCTTAGCCATTGATCCACCTTCAACCGACGGCTAAGATCTCATCGCATCACGCCCATCCATCATGTTGCCCTCCGTCGATGCGATCCCTGATTTAATCTGGACCGTCGATCATTCCTCTGATCCGACAGCTAAGATCTCGTCACACTCCGCCCTTAACCCTTTGCTATTGCCCCTCTGATTGAGTCTCGAAAATTGATCTTACTCCCTGATCCGACGGACAATGCTCCGTCGCATTGCACAAATCTCAAGTTCCATCCCCTTTCCTCCTCCGATTTGCGATCCCCGATTCAAATCTAGCCATTCGTTCTTTCAATCTAATGGTGGGAACTTAATCCGATAACTCAAACACCCGCCTGTTTACTTCTCAAGCTTCCCTTCATTTAAATTCCCCGCCCCTTCTTCCAATCCTAACTGTCCATTTTATAGATCCAACGGCCAGGATCCATCCCGACTATTCAAAAACCCCGACAACCCGTCCGCTACACGACGAAATACCTTACGTCATCTTGCAGCCCCACCAGAACCCCTCATTCATGCAACTTCCTCCGTCGCATCCATTCCGCACCGTCCGATCCACCTTTGATGATCCGACAGCTGATATCAAATTTCGCGAAAGTTTTGCGCCCAGAGTTTAATCCCCGAATTTTTTTTGAAACCGGCGGTATTGAAAGGGACAGGTGTCAGCAGGCGTACCGTATTGAATTTTTTTGGCCAAACCGCATATCACCCAAACTTTTTTCGAAAACCGCTGCTATTTTTCTACTTTATCACTACCCCCGCAACGTTGTTCCTATTTTAAATCTTAGCCATCGATCTCCAAAGATCGAACGGTTCCGTTTTAATCTCGCCCCATTGCACTTTTCCACTCGACTTGCTCCCAAAACACTTCATCATGCGATCTCAACCGTTGGATATTCTAATCCAACGGCTCTGATTTTCCCTCGCTCCCAAACCACCCAAAGCAATGTTGAACCTATTTTCACAGGTTTTTCATAACTTTTCTTTGTTTTTTGTAGGTTATGAAGGTTTTTCCCATAGTTTTAAAATAACGCTAAGGCCAGGGATGACGATCCATAGGCCATTATTCACATGGAAAGGGGATCTACCAGGTTTGAAACTATGATTTTACCTGTGCCTCATGAGCATTGGTGATATCCTGTAAACCTTCTGTGTGCCTGCAACACAAAAAAACACAGTAAACATCAATTAGATGAAGAGTATCAGTGTCAAAGGTGAATATCAGTGCATAAGTGAAGATTAATGATTTTAAAACATAGTTTAAAGGGATTACATCACCAATTCGAGAATCAAAGGCCTAATCCACAGTTAGCAAAGAATAAAATAATCGAGAACAAAGATCAAGGCTGATTAATCCTATAAACACAGAGTAAAGACAGATTAAAATGTTTTAAGGAGAAACAAAGAGATGTATTAGTCGGAAAGGCCTCCACTGCCACATCAGAGGCTAATTGAATCCCCTTCAGCTACCAAAGTGCCACCTGCAACCTCAATAAATCAAAGAAGGCATAGTTATTACCTTAGTCAGTGATATTTTGTTTAAAGCAGCCAGAGTTATTGCAAACCCTACCTAAAGAGTTCCAAAGTCAACAAAATCTGTTAAGCAGCTAAAATACTTAATGAAAACCAATCAATACAGAGGAAAGATCAGAGCTCTCCTCTGTTGAGCCCCTCAAAGGCTGAGAAGCATTAACTTATATTAATTGAATTAGATATCTTTTATTTCATCCCACCTCCTCTTTCTTCTATAAATACTTTTGAAGAAGATGAGATATAGGTTGGTCTCTAGATTTCTGTTGCATGTAAATAGTTTTCTTAAGATGTTGTAGCCCTGTTTGTAATTGAAGATACATAAACTGAGATGAGAAGTTTGAAGTTGTAGAGACCCACTGGACTTGATGATTGTAACTGGTTTGAACATCAAATACAAGCTGATTTATGGGATCCCGGTCTATGTCAATGGTGATGTGTTTCTTATTGTAAATTGTTATTTTCTTTTTTGTTTCCATTCTGTCCACTTTCTCTTATAAAGAACAACAAATATAGAGCTAGGAATTACTCTTGGTAGTACCCTACTCTCATTGATAAGCTTTATCTTTATGTTTTCCTCCAATTGTGTATTTAAGAATGATTTAATACAGTCCAAGCAGTCAAGGAATGTTGGTGTTCCCACGTCTTACTGTCTAAACTTTAAGCATTGTTCTTGAATGATATTTTCATTACATGCTGAGTAGAGTTGGACTAGGAAAGTTTATGGTTTTCCCTTTCTTCTAGTTTCTTCTCCAAAGGTTGTTTGAGAGTTTCCCTAAGAGTATGTTGAAATCAGGATAGTTTCAAAGTACTTACCTGATCTTAGACTACTTTTTGTGTTTATCATGAATGTATCCCCTTTGAATATGCTGAAAGCAGGCTAAGTTAAAAGTCTTTACTTGATCTTAAGCTATTCTATGTGTTTTAAATGTTTTCCATTGAAAGTAAATCAAAAGGAGGCTAGTTTAAAAGTACTTATCTGATCTTAGATTACTTTTATGTCTTTCCTTAAGAGCATGCCAAAAGCAGGATAGTTTCAAAGTACTTACTTGATCTTAGGCTACCCTTTGTTCCTTCATCTGTTTAATTTCCCTTTCTTATTGTTTCATTCCATAAAATCAACTTAAAGAGATCCTTTGAAATAGATGACTTGCCCCATGGACCACTCTTGAACCTTGTTGTTTCAATTAAATCCTCATATGACTCCATAGCCCAATGGATTGAAGCTGCTCCTTGCCTATCTTATTAGCTGAATCATTCCTTCACTTTCATACACCTTCACCCTTCATTTAGACTCCCTTCACCTTCATTATATCTTTTCCCAACCAAAACCAAACAAAACCCTTGTTCTTAATAACTAGCCTAAAATCACACTAAAATCCTTAAAGATCACATCTTTAAACACACTTATAGAGAGATCCCTCTCTGGATTTAGAAGGGCTAGATCCTAGAATCCCAAAGTGGTTCATATGTAGGCTTTGCAGTTTGTATTTTCCAATCTTGTAAATTACAGAGACCTAACAACATGCATGGCCTCCAATGCATTGGGATCAGTGTGGTATTTGGATAGTGGCACTTCCTTTCACATGACGGGAGATAAGGAACTTTTTAGTGACTTGGAGGAGAAAGATCTCCAAATGCATATTGATATGGGTGATGACAGACGGTAGAGTGCTACCAGGATTGGTACCATTAACTTTCAGAGGGAGTCAGGTAAACCATTTCAATTAAAAGATGTAATGCATGTACCAGGGCTGAAGACAAGACTATGCATCCAATGCATCCAATGCATCCAATAGACAAGACAAGAATATATCGAATGAATTTTGTATTAATGGCACCTGGGAGGAAAACACAAGAGGGTGTTCCCTGTTCTCCTCAATGGGATGGGTTCTTGTAAGTCCTCAGCACTTCAAATCTATAATTCCTCTCTCTTGATGGTGTAGAAAACCCAGACAAAAATAGTAGCAAAATATGACTATGATGGTGGATCAATAGTCAGACCAAAAGTATAGATCCAAAGTGATCTTTAGGCAACAAAAGGTGATAAATGAATGGGAAAATCCTTCTATTTATAACAAAATATTGAGTTATTCTAGATATTTGTGCATAGTTAAAATATTATTAACCAAATCAAGATCCAAATTTTATGGAATATTTTATTATATTTTTTGGAGGGAAAAGGAATTTGACTTGGGTCAAATCCCTTTATTTGTAAATAATAAATAAATAAATGGTTTATTTATCATTTCAAGGATGTGGTTGAGTAATAATCAAATAAATAATGATTTATTTAATTATTTAAGGGTGATTTAGTCATATTTAACAAAGAATATTATTTAAATAAGGTTTAAATAATTATTCTTAGAAAATAATAAGATAAATAATGATTTATCTAATTAATTTCCTTGTTCTGGGTTAAATATAACAAGGAATATTATTTAAACTACTGTTTAATTAATTATTCCTTGAGGAAAATCAAAAAAATGTATATTTATTTAATATTTCCTCATGGAGTTTCCTCTTTAGACTATAAACAACTTAATAAAGGTGGTTTACTAAGCTATTTTCATAGTGAAAGCAATTTTACTTAGGGTAAAATTGGTCTTACATGGTGTACTTGGGTCTGTATAATGATCATATGTTAGATGACCATAAAATGGTGTAACAGATTCCCCCCCAGCGTGCGAACGTTAGGAGCTAATCGTGTGACTGAAGTACGTTGTAAGAACTCAATCACTAGACATAGAAGAGGAAGTCAAAGAGAGAGAAGTATAAGGTAGACCAAAGTGCTGAAAGAACTAGACCCTGAGCAGGCGATAATTACAGGTGCGACAAGTCTCTTTGATGAGTAAGTACCTATGCTATAAGCGGTAGGGGAGGCATACCTATGCCCGCCGAGGCAAAGTAAAAACAATAAGGCATCTGGTAAACCATGGAACTGGCCAATATAATACATGCTGGCATAAACATGAGCCAGATAAACAACACGATAATGAATCCCACATACATATTGTGCCTGGGATAACAGCTAGGACTTGTACAATGATATCTGAGTACATGAGATATAAATGCAACCCAGATGCCCCTGAAAATAGGAAAGGGCTCTGAAAATCTGACTGATACATGAAAACAAAAAGGCACTGCAAGCGGTTGAGGCCGACATCATCAAATGTATGGAGCTGCATCGAAGGCTGTAATGAAGAGGTCATCTGAGTCTGTGAGGGGCTACCTGTAGGGCCACCCCCTCATGAGGGCTGAGACATCTTACACACACCTGGGAATCACCAATGCCAGTTGTTGCATCACTGAACCATCAATTATATGGATCTTGATCATGTTGAAAGGAGCTGGAGCTGAGAAAAAATCAATTCAAAGGGAAATAAGGAGTCCCTTTGCCTGAACCGAGGCACCGAAAAAGAGTGGAAGCTGGAACCAAGGTACACCGCCCTCTAGACCTGTCTTCTGGAACGAATGAGATGATGTCGACAGAAGGAGGTCCATCATAGGTGAGGCAATAAGGGATCCTCAACTAAGGCACGAGAGAAAATAGTAGAGTGACTGACAGACTGACACCAATGATGATGATGAAATGGGGGGTACTAAGTAGTGAACGTACAAATTCCCTTGTTAGAGCATAAATGGCATGGATGACTTGGCAACGATTGACACAATATCATGAGGGATAGGGGATAGTGGGACTGAAGGCCATAGCATGTGACATGAGAGAGGGACCAAGCAATGAAGGATGGAGGACTATAGCAGGATGCAAAGGGACGCGGGATAGATTCCATGAATGCAATGATGATTCGACTCGGATGCTCTAAACAAGGGTGACTCGATGGTGCTGCCACACAGAAAAGGTCTAATGGGGACCATACAAACATGAGTACAGGATGGTAACTCATGACGAAAGTTGACGCGAGCATGGAAAAGTATGGAAGCAAAGTGGTGCCCCCAGTACGAGTGTTGCAAGTGAATAAATTCGATTTTGAGGAGGGGTGAAGTGACGCTTCATGGAAAAAATGTGTCTTGGTGGAGTATCAAGTCACTAAAAACTAACAGATACCCATTTGAGGGCTTGGTGAGAGATTTCCAATGGTATAGACGGTTCGTCAAACTGAGCTACTTTTTGGCTGCAACAGGCGAAAGAAAAATCAGGGGTTTTCTTTTAATAAGGCATTTTTCTTCCAAATTCACTCATTTGCAGGTGGAGCTATGGTGAATGTAGTGAGGAGAGAAGGCCCTAAATCTTGCGGTGTTTGTAGCAGACAAACCGACCATTGGAATTTGAGATCCGTTAGTTGTAGGTAAGAGGCCTAATCCTACTCTTTCATTTCAGTGGGTTGAAAGTTCAGTTTAGGTACCTAGAACTCATGAACAGGCCAGGTCGCACTTTTTGGGGTCTATTTTGCGTCCTGGGTAGCAGGTACTGGGCAGAAAACTGCGACCTATCCTAGGAAATGACCTGAAAAGTGTGACTTGTTAGAGAAAGGGGGTTTCAGTGCTGTTTTTGGCTGAGATCTGGGATTTTTATGGTTGAGGGGAATAGGTGCCCCCAAGCATGTTATGGTCATGCCAAAATGTATTTAGGAAAAAGGGAATCTAAACACATTTTAATGATGTGGTGCGCCATTTATTCTCATTATGGTTATATAGTTTGAGAAAGGGAATGAAGGATTACCAATCTCTTTTGGTACTGCATATATGAATCAAATGGACTTTAAGTTTCCAATTTGGCATACATGGTGTCACTATCCCAAAGAGAGGATTTTGGGATAATGAACTGGTGCTCTCCCAGAAAACTCACAGGTTGGTCAACAACAATGTCGAAGGGACTAGGTTGTTTATGTAATATGAAGGAATGATGAGGGGTATCATCTCTAGAGTGATATGAAGTGATATGGGACTCTGGAGGTTCTTCTCAATGTAGAAGAATAATGGTACTAGAGCTGACATGACTAGATACAATTAGAGAGTTGTGAAGAATTTCTTCTCCTGGATTCGCAAATATGGGTGCCCCCTTACCCAAACATTGGGTGTCCATGTAATGGCCACAAGGTGTATGTGGTTTGGATGTATGGGTTTGATGTAAGGGGGGATGGATAAAGTCAAGGGTGGTGACTACGTCCATAATGTCGTCATCGTAATAGAGGATGGGGTGACTGGTGGAAGAAATACCATCTAACGTAGCGAAGCTACCTGAATCATCATCATGAGAAGAGAGGTTCACATGCGCATCATCACAAGTGGTGACAGAAGAGTAATCAGATAAAGCATCTACTGATGTTAAGCCCAGAGTGATCGCTTAAGGGAGGTCAAGCGAAACATCAGGGGGAGTCTCCAAGGGGACTTCCACCAAGGGTCTCATGGATGATGATAGATAGAAAATGGTGGATGAAGGCTCCGTCATCTCGACATCATAAGGGGGAATTTCAATGGGAGCATTCGTGTCCTCTGGTTTTGCCGAAGCAAGATGCACAAATAAGGGATCGGTGGACTCATTGCGCTTGGCCTCGAATTGGCGTAAGGCTTCTAAAGAGGAATGATACTCTTTGAGGTGAGGACAAAGGTGAGTGTAGTGGCCATGGAAATCACACAAAGCACAAGGGTGATTTGTGTGCAATGGTTTGAGTTTTGGGATTGAATCGGGTATAGTGACATATACCTCTAGGATATCAGATTCTGGAAACGTCTCATTAACCATGGACTTAAGGTGAGGAAACTCTGGACAAGTATGGGTGGCGTGGCTGAAAACATCACACAAAGCACACTGGATAGTATGCTTTGGAGGTTGAGAAGGGGCAGGGTTTTTCGGGGTAGCCTTGTCCTTTGATGTCCCCTTCCGAGCTTTTCCCTTCTTACCCGAAGCGGTCACCATGGGAGGTGGTTCTTGTTGAGGTGACTAAGGCACTGTTGCAGCGGGAGAATTCATATGGACTGGTTGAACAAGGGTCAAAGCAAGATAAGGTTTGGGTTGAACAGGTAGGGTAGCGGCTGGAGGACTGAGGTACCAGAGGGGAATCCCAAGGGTCAGGTTAGGAAGAGAGAGGGTGGCCATAACACGTACCATGTACACTCCTGGTGGGGGAGCTAGGAACGGTATCTGAACAGAGGGGTAATGACTAGGCGGGATGGCTCCAAGGTGGTTAAGGCCTGGAGGAACCATTCCAGGAGGATAAAGGGGCTCATGAGTACTAGCTGAAGGTGAAGGGCCAGGAGGAGAAGGCTTAGAAGGCTGATAAGAGGACATCATGAGAATTTGGTAATCGGGGGAACCAGATGGAAGAGGTTGAGTGGCCACCTGAACTTCAGGTGGTTGGGTAGCCACAAATCCTTGCTGAGGGAAAGGATCAGTAAGCACAGCCGGTTGACTAGGTGCAGGACTGGGAGGAACGGAAGGGACGACTTGTTGTCCTCTCAATGTTGCTTGAGACTCCCACAACTGTCGCATCTATGGAAAAAGAAGACAATCATGCGTATAATGACCATAAACACCACAACAAGAATAGGGCTTGTTCGTACGAACAGGCCTGTCTTGCTTGGGCTGAGTGCCCTATTGCTAGTTTGTAGCATTAGGAGTATTACCTTGATTAGGTCCAAGATTACCAGGGGTAGCTTGATTTTGAGTGCCTTTCCTCCTCCTTTTTGAGGGAGGAGGATTAGTCATGCCCTACTGTGCATACACCTTCCCTTGAGGGGGCGGTGGTTGCTGTTGCGGGGGTTGAGAAGGCAAGGGGGGAGGGGGTGCTAATGCTTGAGCTGGAGCACCAGGATGTGGATATGGATAATAAGGAGATTGGGTAATAGTGTGGTAAATAGGAGGTTGGGCAAAAAGAAAAGGCATGCCATATCCTGGATACGTGCTACCAGGAGGGGGAAAAGTGCAGGAGGTGCTGGCCCCTCCCTAAGGAAAACCATAGCCCATGGGAGGTTGAGCATACAGATTAAAGAGAGCTCCAACGATACCTTCAGTGGCGTGAGATGCCCCTAGTGCATTGGCACCACCGGGTCTGGGAAGATCAGGTAGAACAGTATAAACATAACCCGACTGAGCGTAGATCAGGTCATACTTTAACGCAATTTGGAGAGCGGCTTCTTCGGTTTGAGGAAAGTGTGATGCGACATATTTCCTGATAGGCGGCAGGAGAGATGTAAGGAACCAGTCCATGTAAACACGGTCTTCGAAGGTAGGGGCTCGACATAGGCTCTTTCTTCTCCACCATTCCTGAACATGGTCAGATAAGTGGGTCGCCGGTGATTGAAGGAAAGAATTCAAGAGTTTGGTGTTGAGAATGTAGCAAGATGATGGAGCTTAGTAAAATGAAGTCGCCTTCACTAAGTGGGCCCGCAGGCAAATTCTGGCGCAAAGTCTATTTTTAGACTATGTCTAATTTTAGACATATGGAGCATGGTTCGGGGATTCCAGTTTGAGATTCTTGGAGCATTGGTCATGTTGGTAAAAATAGATGAGACTCTATTTTTTAGGTCGAAGAGGTCGAAGGCTATTTTTAGACTGCCTCTCCTAAAAAATAGGGAAGTCAAATATTATTTACCCTTAATAATATTTGGACTCTAAACAGCAGTTTACTCTCTTAGAGCACTTCAGTTTGAGCTACGGATGTGGCACATGCAACTGCCAGAAGGAAATACGCTTTTCTTATGGGGTATTGAGCTCATGCATGGTTGACTTCAGTTAGGACTTCAGTGGTAGAAGTTTGGTGGAGTTAATGAGACAGATAGTGGAGTTGTGTTTTGTTTATTTTAGTTGAACTAGTTGAGATTAGTTTAACTAGCTAATCAATTAGTTATGAGTGGAGTGAATTAAATATTATTTAATTCATTAATTAGTAACTCATTATTCAACTCAAGAACACATCAGTTCACTACAGTGCATGGACAGTTCAGTGGAGACCAGTGAAAGAGGTAGATGAAAGGGTGGAGTTAGCTATCAGTGGCGACATCAGTTGTGCATGAGATTTGCACCACACTTGGAGGAATTTCCCATGATGATTGCGCTGTCAAGCCAAGGAGATTCGAACCTTGGATCTCTATATAGACAGGCCTGGATTGCGCAATAGAGGCAAGGAAATTAGTGGTGAGTTTTGAACCAGTAACCTGTTCAAAACCAAGCTAGTTTGTGTGTAACTTCATGAGAAAGTACTGAGTACTTGTGAGGAGTATTGTACTGAGTTTGTTACATGATTTCTCCATTATAATATACAAAATAGATGCGGGGTTTTCAGCTATAAGCTTTCCCCATACATACTGTGTTAATGTGTATGATGATTTGATGTGTTATCGCTTGATTTTATTTCCGCATGTTTGATGATCTGAGTGGAAGAGATTATGTGTTGCATATAAATTCGAATTCTATGTGATCAGGATAGTATCGGTGAATAATTAATCATTATTCAGCAAATTTCTACATGGTATCAGAGCTATTGAAGCTTAGATTGATCATCACAGTGATTAAAAACTTATTTCGGTAGACAGAGTCTGCATGCGGGCCAGGTAGCCTCCGGATTCATCTTTCTTCGGAAAGTGAAAGGTCTGGTAAATGCCCCTTGCAGTCAATATTTGTGCTAGAAATAATTTGTTCTCACAGATCTAGAGCGGTTGAGCTTTGAGGTGGAATTCGAAATTTTGCAGCAGTTTTGTTTTCTTGGTGCCAATGTTGAAAATGTCTTTCAACGGTTTGCGACTCGAATATGCACTTGAAGGCAGTTCGAATTATGTTGCATGGAAGGATCGCATGGAGGTAGTATTAGAAGATAATGGTCTGAAGGAGTTCATGGATTCGGATGTCCAAAGGCCCACTGATCCTGCTGAAGTCGAAGCATGGCAAAAGAAGATGGCGAAGTGTCGAAGGATCTTGTTGGAGGGCGTCAAGGATCATATTGTATCCAGCCTACATGGAAAGGCTTCTCCATATTTAATGTGGAAAGCTTTGACGGATCTATTCCAGAGTAAGAGCGACCAAAGGAAGCTGGCGCTCAAAGATAAGCTCGGGAACATCAAGATGGAGAAAGGCGACAGTATCGCCAAATACCTCACGAAGTTCACTCAATGCAGAGATGAGCTGGGAAGTGTGGGGGTGACTGTCGAAGACGAGGACATGGTCGACCTGGCTCTCCTTGGTCTTCTAAAGGCTTGGCACTCATATCAAGATAGTGTCAATGGTCGGGAGAAGCTGCCGGGATGGGAGCGCCTTTGGGCGGATCTCATGCAGGAGGAGACAAGGAGGACTACTCGAGATGGATCTTCATCAAAGGGAGCTGATGAAGAAAACTGCACTTTGGTGTCCAAAGCAAAGAAGGGGAAGGGTAAGAAAACCTCTCATTCTGGTGCAAAGGGCAAGAAGCAGGATATGGCGAAAGTGAAGTGTTTTCACTACCATGATCACGGACATTATGCTACCAATTGTCCAAAGAAGAAGAAGAACAAGCAAGCGGGAAGATCTGCAGATGGAGAAGCTTTGGCTTCACGGTTCGAGCTTGACTTTTCACTGATTGCATGCTTGGTTTCAAGTGTGATGGGATCGGTGTGGTTCTTGGACAGCGGTGCGTCATTTCATATGATGGGAGATCGGGAGTTGTTCTCAGATCTGGAGGACAAAGATTTGGGTGTGCACATCGAGATGGGCGATGACGGTAGATACAGTGCGACTGGTATCGGTACCGTATCCTTTCAGAGGGAGTCTGGTAAACCCTTTGTCTTAAAGGATGTCATGCATGTACCTGGATTGAAGAAGAACCTGATTTCGGTAGCGATGTTGGAGGATAAGGGTTATGATGTGGTCTTCAGCGAAGGAAAAGCTTTCCTGCGCAGTAAGACTACTGGAGAGACCCGGAAGATAGGGGTTCGAACTCAGAACCTTTATCAGTTGCAGGTAGATGACTGCGCAGCTATGGCATGCAAGGCTGGAGATGTGGTGAGCCGGGATGATGAGGGCGAGCTATGGCACAGGAGATTGGGCCATCTTCACCATGGAGCTTTGAAGATTCTGCAGCAGATTTCTACTGGACTTCCTAAGGGCACCCTTGCGCAGTCAGATCAGTGCAAGGGGTGTACTTTAGGGAAGTATGTGAAAGCCACCTTTCACGAGAAGGATAGTCGCGCCACGACGATCCTTGAGAGAGTTCACACGGACGTGTGTGGTCCTTTCTCAGTTGCTTCGACATCAAAGCACAAGTATTATGTGATATTTGTTGATGATTTCTCTTGAAAGTGCTGGATCTTCTTCATGCAGAAGAAGAGCGATACATTCGCGAAGTTCTGTGAGTTTAAAGCACTGGTCGAGAAGGAGTCGGGGAAGAAGGTGATTGCTCTAAGGAGTGATAACGGTGGTGAATTCATCTCGGCGGAATTCAAGGAGTTCTGCAGCGCAGAAGGGATTCGGAGAGAGCTCATCGCACCCCATAACCCACAGCAGAACGGGGTGGCTGAGCGGAAGAACAGAACGATCGTGGGTGCTGCACGGGCGATGTTGCATGATCAGGGCCTACCCCTTCACTTGTGGGGTGAGGCATGCAATACAGCAGTGTATGTGCAGAACCGTTGTCCTCACAAGGTTCTTGGCATGAGTACACCAGAGGAGGCTTATTCTGGCAAGAGGCCTGATATTTCCCATTTGCGGATCTTTGGTTCTTCTGTCTACATGCATGTGACGAAGGATGCGAGAAGGAAGCTGGATCCAACTGCTGAGGTTGGAATATTTGTGGGGTACACTGATACACCTCACAACTATCGGGTGTATTTTTTAGACAGTCGAAAGACTGTTGTGCGACGGGATATAAAATTTCAGGAGGAGAAAGCCATGCGGTGTTCGCTTGAGAGGGAGCTACACTTGCATGCAGATGAGGAGCTGTTAGTTCCTAGGGAGGAGCTTCCGGATGTGGATCAGCCACAAGAGGAAGTTCAGGAGGTGGAAGAAACCACCCAGGCAGCGCCAACCATCAGAGGGCTCATGCGCACTACAAAAGCTGAGTGACTGGCTCGAGATGCAGAGAAGGTTGTAGGACCACCTACAGCACAGCGCAGACAGAGGCAGTCACCGGATCGGTACACTGGATACATGGCTCTTGTGGGTCAATGTGTCGTGACGGAGCCATCCTCTTTTGAGGAAGCTGTGGAGGAACCCGCATGGGTAGATGCCATGATCGAAAAATATGATTCGATCGTCAGAAACAGTGCATGGGAGATTGTCCCAAGACCGGTGGGGAAATCAGTGGTGGGTTCGCGATGGATCTACAAAGTGAAGCAGGCGGCTGACGGGAGTGTGGAGAAGTACAAGGCGAGATTTGTCACCCGTGGCTTCTCACAGATCGAGGGGATCGATTATGAGGATACTTTTGCACCTGTCGCAAGGTACTCTTCCATACGGACGATCCTTTCTCTCTCAGCACAGATGGGGTGGCACATACATCAGATGGATGTGAAGACTGCGTTCCTCAATGGAGTTATTGAGGAGGAGGTGTACATAGAGCAGCCTAAAGGTTTCAAGATCTTCAGCAGTGAGTCGCATGTGTGCTGACTCAAGAGAGCACTGTATGGGCTGAAGCAAGCACCTCGTGCTTGGTACACTCGGATAGACAGCTACTTCACCGAGCTTGGATTCTCCAAGAGTGAGGCGGATCCTAACCTGTACCAGGATTTTGGATTGGTGGAGGAAGCTATTGATCTCGTACGCATTGTATGTAGATGATGCGATTTATTTGGCGATGAGCGAGTTGATACACTCATGCAAGGCCGATCTTGCAAAGGAGTTTGAGATGAAGGACTTGGGCCTCCTTCATTATTTCCTGGGATTGGAAATTTGGCATTGCAGTGATGGACTGTTTGTTTCTCAAGGCAAGTATGCCCGAGAGATACTGGAGAAGTTCAACATGCATGGCTGCAAGCCTGTTGATACTCCTCTTTCTGGTGGTTGGAGGAAGGAGGATGCTACTTCGGTAGAGGTAGTGGATGCCACTGTTTATCGACAATTGGTGGGGTCGCTTATGTATCTAGTCAATACACGACTCGACATATGCTATGCTGTTAACCAGCTTTCACAAGCCATGGTTAAGCCTACCAAGCTCTTTTGGAAGGCAGGCAAGCATGTATTGAGATATCTCAGAGGCACATCGGGATATGGATTATGGTACAGACATGAGGATGGAGCGAAGCTTTCGAAAGCTCGCGTGCGATTGGCGGGGAGTCCGACGGACGGAAGAGCACATGCGGAGGAGTTTTCAGATTGGGTCGGCCAGTTTCTGACGTGCAGGCGGAGACGGTCATGGCACTCGATTCGGCGGTAGAGTACATGGCGACTAGCCTAGGCGCTGCATGCGAAGTATTTGGATGAGAAGATCCTCGTCGGATTGTTCGGGTCGCACTTGGAGCCTACTGTGATTTATTGTGATAACCCGAGTTGCATTAAACTCTCGGCTAATCCAGTATTTCATGATAGATCCAAACACATCGACATCAGGTACCATCATATCAGAGATTGTGTTCGGCGGAGAATCATGATGCTTTCATATGTTCCCACGGAGGATCAGGATGCCGACATCCTGACGAAGGCGCTCACCAGGAGCAAGTTTGAATTCCACAGAGGCAGGATAGGGGTTGCGGATAATCCATATCTTGCTGAGAGGGAGTGTTGAAAATGCAGCAAGATGATGGAGCTTAGTGAAATGAAGTCGCCTTCACTAAGTGGGCCCGCAGGCAAATTCTGGCGCAAAGTCTATTTTTAGACTATGTCTATTTTTAGACATATGGAGCATGGTTCGGGGATTCCAGTTTTAGATTCTTGGAGCATTGGTCATGTTGGTAAAAATAGATGAGACTCTATTTTTAGGTCGAAGAGGTCGAAGTCTATTTTTAGACTGCCTCTCCTAAAAATAGGGAAGTCAAATATTATTTACCCTTAATAATATTTGGACTCTAAACAACAATTTACTCTCTTGGAGCACTTCAGTTCGAGCTACAGAAGTGGCTCATGCATCTGACAGAGGAATTACGCTATTCCTAGGGGTTTGGTGAGCTCATGCATGGTTGACTTCGGTTAGGACTTCAGTGGCAGAAGTTTGGTGGAGTTGATGAGACAGTTGGTGGAGTTGTGTTCGGTTTAACTTAGTTGAACTAGTTGAGATTAGTTTAACTAGCTAATCAACTAGTAATGAGTGGAGTGAATTAAATATTATTTAATTCATTAATTAGTAACTCATTATTCAGCTCAAGAACACATCAGTTCACTACAGTGCATGGACAGTTCAGTGGAGACCAGTGAAAGAGGTAGATGAAAGGGTGGAGTTAGCTATCAGTGGCGACATCAGTTGTGCATGAGATTTGCACCACACTTGGAGGATTTGTCCATGAAAATTGCGCTGTCAAGCCAAGGAGATTCAAACCTTGGATCTCTATATAGACAGGCCTGGATTGCGCAATAGAGGCAAGGAAATTAGTGGTGAGTTTTGAACCAGTAACCTATTCAAAACTGAGCTAGTTTGTGTGTAACTTCATGAGAAATTACTGAGTACTTGTGAAGAGTATTGAACTGATTTTGTTACATGATTTCTCCATTATAATATACACAATAGCTGCGGGGTTTTTCAGCTATAAGCTTTCCCCATACATACTGTGTTAATGTGTATGATGATTTGATGTGTTATCGCTTGATTTTATTTCCGCATGTTTGATGATCTGAGTGGAAGAGATTATGTGTTGCATATAAATTCGAATTGTATGTGATCAGGATAGTCTCGGTGAATAATTAATCATTATTCAACAAATTTCTACATTTGGTACCAGTGTCGTAACGAAGGGGAAGTTGGAAATAAGACAAAAAAGCCTGGGTAAGAGTCGCAAAGGTGGTATGAGAGGAAGGGTCCTGATCAACATACCACTTAGAAGCTTCACCTGTAAGCGTTCGTTGGAACAACCGAAGACAGATAGAGTCATCGGTAATGGAGTTAGACGAACACCACATGTGGAAAGATCGAACATGAATTGAAGGATATTCTCTAGCAAGGCCTTCAAACTTTGGGATGCCTGAAGGGAGCTTTGTTGGCATATTAGGCAAACTAGCGTCATGGTGTATAGGGTCATTTATCAACTGGTCAAAATCGGGGAGGCTGAGGCCTGCCATGAAGGGGAGCAAGGGCGCAGCCAGGGTAGTGTCCGTTGCGGTCCCACTAGTGTTATTCTTAGCAGGAGGGCCAGGGTTACCCCTAGCATTAGCTCCTGCACCAGACATAGTGAAGGTGTCAGGGGGAGAACCAAAGGCAGAATGATAGTGAGAACCCAAAGGACCAGAAGAAGAGACAGTGTGCAGACTCGGTGGAGGACTAACTAGAACCCTACGCGGAGGAGTAAGTCTTCCTACCGGAAACTGAGGATGAAGGCCAAGAAGTCTCCAGGATAAACACCTTGGTGGCGCAATGGTGATGACAAAAACACGACACAAAGGAAAAAGAGATCGACAAGGGCAGGGATGTGTAGGATCAACTAGTTACAATGTCAAAACAAGGGCAAATAGGTGCAGGATCAATTGATTTCAATGTTTTAGAGTATTTGCTTGGCGGTGTTAACCAAGCACTTTTTTTCTTAAGGTGTGTTCATAAAAGTGTGTAAATTTTAATTTTTAAACCCAAACGTTTGTCGAGAAAAAGAAAAAGTGTGTTGTATAGTTGTAAATAAAACTGCAAATGACAGTATATAGGCCTGCAAAAACAAAAAATAAAAAACTAATAATGCAATAATCTAAACCCAAGGAGGCAGGTCTCTCAAAAAATAGTCTATAGGTGAGTAAAAAACTAAGAAAAACACACTAAAGAAGCCAATATATCTAAGGTCAAGAGGGACAGGGATCTAAAAGACAAGATTGTTGGAAAGTGGTGTAGAAAATAGCAACAAATCAGAGAAAAAATTGCTGTGAAAGAGGTGGCGAAAGGCTATCTCCTGAAGGGAAACGGAGTGAACCCTAGAGGAAAATCAAAACAACGCTAGATGAGGTGTTTTGGATGGATAACAAGCTGATCTGAAGCGGATCTGAAGGTGAGGTATCAAATCTAAAAAAATGGCTGAAGACTTTGAAATTTCAGACAACCTGCAACAACAAAAACTCTTCCACAAAATGTGGATGGTACTGAAGCCCTAGGGGGCTAGGTTCCCACTTATTTGAGAAAAACAGAACAAGTACAAGTCCAAAACGGGCGGAGACGGAGGTTAGACAACCCTGAACAGAGGCTCAGACAAAGCCAGAAAACTTTCAGAAAAATCCCTGCAAAAAGTCTAGGTCACAGTTTCTGACCTGTTTTCAGCAGAGGTCATAGTTTTAGGGCTGAAAAGTGTGTCTTGAGGGTCCAGGTCACAGGTTTTGGGCCAAAAAGTGTGACCTGCACTTCTGGCACTCTCGGCAGCAGGTTTCAGAAAAAGTTACCGTCTCAGCTATGGCTGATTTCTGTCACCTGCGTAATAGGTCCGAAAACACACGGAAGTCAGAATTTTTGTCGTTTTAGGGTTTTATAGGTTAAAAAAAACATCAAGAAAATAAAAAACAAGGGGTTGAAGAGAAACCCTAGGGTTTGAAGCAGTTGGATATGCAAGGATCATAAAAATGACAGCGGTTGTAATCGTAAACCCGCGTGGATTCGCCAGTTGTTAGTATGAATCTTAATTCCAAGCGTACGAAAAAAGACCACTTTAGTTGCGCATAAAAAACAACCCTAACAGCAAAAATGATTGCTAATATCCTCAGATCTGCAGTTAGGTGTTCAAGATAAATGCTGCAAAAATCTAGATCTATGCATTATAAGACATTAAACAGTAGAAAAAGCAAGATTTACTCCATGCATCCAATAGACAAGACAAGAATATATCGAATTAATTTTGTATTAATGGCACCTGGGAGGAAAAAACAAGAGGGTGTTCCTTGTTCTCCTCAATGGGATGGGTTCTTGTAAGTCCTCAGCACTTTAGATCTAGAATTCCTCTCTCTTGATGGTGTAGAAAACCCAGACAAAAATAGTAGCAAAATATGACTATGACGGTGGATCAATAGTCAGACCAAAAGTATAGATCCAGAGTGATCTTTAGGCAACAAAAGGTGATAAATGAATGGGAAAACCCTTCTATTTATAAAAAAATATTGAGTTAGTCTATATATTGGTGCATAATTAAAATATTATTAACCAAATCAAGATCCAACTTTTATGGAATATTTTATTATATTTTTTGGAGGGAAAAGGAATTTGACTTGGGTAAAATCCCTTTATTTGTAAATAATAAATAAATAAATGATTTATTTATCATTTTGAGGATGTGGTTGAGTAATAATAAAATAAATAATGATTTATTTAATTATTTAAGGGTGATTTTGTCATATTTAACAAAGAATATTATTTAAATAAGTTTTAAATAATTATTCTTAGAAAATAATAAGATAAATAATGATTTATCTAATTGATTTCCTTGTTTTGGGTTAAATATGACCAGGAATATTAATTAAACTGCTGTTTAACTAATTATTCCTTGAGGAAAATCAAACAAATGTATATTTATTTAATATTTCCTCATGGGGTTTCCTGTTTAGACCATAAACAAATTAATAAAGGTGGTTTACTAAGTTATTTTCATAGTGAAATCATTTTTACTTAGGGTAAAATTGGTCTTACATGGTGTACTTGGGTCCATCTAATGATCATAGGTTAGATGAACATAAAATTGTGTAACATATGGCACAAGAGATTGAGCCATATTGATCATGGAGCCTTGAAAGTCATGCATCAAATATCTACTGGACTTCTAATGGGAACACTTTCTCAATTAGATCAGTGCAAGGGTTGCACCATGGGGAAGTATGTAAAGACCACCTTTCATGAGAAGGAATACCAAGCTTTGGGGATCCTTGAGAGAGTTCACATAGATGTGTGTTGACCATTCTCGGTTGCTTCAACAACAAAAAATAAGTACTATGTAATATTTTTTGATGACTTTTCTCGTAAATTATGGATCTTTTTCATGCAGAATAAAGATCAAACATTCTCTAAGTTCTGTGAGTTTAAGGCATTGGTGGAGAAAGAGTCGGGGAAGCAAGTGAAGGCTCTTAGGAGCGATAATGGTGGAGAATACATCTCTAATGAATTCAAGAACTTCTGCAGAAAATAAGGAATTCAAAGAGAAATCATAGCGCCTCATAAACCACAACAAAATGGGGTCACGGAGAGGAAGAACATAATGATCGTGGGTGCGGCATGAGTGATGTTGCATGATCAAGGCCTACCAATGCATTTGTGGGTGGAAGCATGCAACACTGCAGTTTATGTGAAAAATCGTTGTCCTCATAGAGTACATGGCATGAGTACACCTGAAGAAGATTTCACTGGTAAGAAACCTGATGTTTCACACTTTTAGATTTTTGGCTCATATGTTTATGTGCATGTGACCAAGGAATCCAGGAAGAAGCTGGAATCAACTACTGAAGTTGGGATTTTTTTGGGGTTCACAAAAACACCCCATAATTATCGTGTGTATTTTCCAAACAACTGAATGACTATTGTGTGACGGGATATAAAATTTGATGAGGGGAAAGCCATGTGGTTGTCCCTTGAAAGGGAGCTAGACTTGCATGTAGAGGAGGAACCACTGGTTCCCAAGGATGAGTCTCAAGATGTGGATCAGCCACATGAGGAGGTTCATGTAGTGGAGGAAATCACTCATGCAGAGCCATCCATCATAAATGGTAGAAAGCGCACCACGGAAGATGATAGATTGAAACTAGATGCTGCACAGAATGTAGGAGCCCCTACTTCACAGCATAGACAGAGACAATCTCCTGATCGATTTACTGGATGCATGGCTCTTATGAGCAAATGTATTATGAATGAACCATCTTCCTTTCAGGAAGCAGTGCAAAAGCTCACTTGGGTTGATGCAATGGGGGAGTATGACTCAATTGTCAAAAAAAATGCATGGGAAATTGTCCCAAGACCGGTCGACAAATCAGTGGTAGGTTCGAGATGGATCTACAAGGTAAAGCAAGTTTTTGATGGGAGTGTGGAGAAATAAAAGGCCAGATTTGTGGCCTGGGGCTTCTCACAGATAAATGGGATAGATTATGATGAGACCTTTGCACCTGTCACAAGGTACTCTTCCATAAGATCCATCCTTTCACTCTCAGCGCAGATGGGCTGGTGCATTCATTAGATGGATCTGAAAAATTTGTTTCTCAAAGGGATCATTGAGGAAGAGGTGTACATAGAGAAACCTAAAGGTTTCAATATCATCAATAGTGAGTCGCATGTGTGCTGACTCAAAAGAGCATTGTATGGGCTGAAGCAAGCACCCCGTGATTGGTACACTCAGATAGACAACTATTTCACTGGACTGGGCTTCACCAAAAGTGAAGCAGATGCAAACCTGTACCAGATTGTGGTTGAAGGTAAGCTATTGATCATTTTTATTTATGTTTATGATCTAATTTTGACTGGTGATGAGAAGCTGATATACTCATGCAAGGAGGATCTTGCAAGGGAGTTCAAAATGAAGGATATGGGCCTCCTTCAATATTTCCTTGGATTGGAAATTTGGCAGTGGGATGGTGAAATTTTTGTGTCTCAAGGAAAGTATGCAAAGGAGATACTAGGTAAGTTTAACATGGAGATTTGCAAACCCATGAATACTCCTATTCCAGGAAACTGGAGGAAAGAGTATGCTACTTCTGGAGAGGTAGTGGATGCTACTATCTATCGATAGTTAGTGGGTTTGTGTAATGTTCCTATTTAGGAACGGCTCATGAATCATGCACTTAAAAATGAATTTTCAAGAAAATATACAATGGAACAATAAAATGTCTCTTGGATCCTTTATATCAGACAATAAACAAACTAAATCCAATATTTTAGCTAAAACAAATAAGACTAGGTGGTTTAAACAGATCTCCCACACCTAGTTATCTTCAAGAGAAGGCCCAATGAGGGGCTGCATCAAAGTAAAACGATCTACTGAAAATGAAAAGAACTATCAATGCATAAAATGTGCTTATATACACCCAACAACTGATTTCAAGTACAACAGCAACTCAGATATGAATTTAGGATCCAAAAAGTGGGGAAAAGCAGTGTTTTTGACCCTAAAATAGATGCATTCAGAAATATGAATAAAATTAAGGGAAATGGTGGTAGGTTATTTTATATTAGGTCATGAGGGACCTATGATCTAAATTTCAGCTCAAAAAAATCATTATATATATGTTAAACAGTCCTCCATCCCCGGATATGCTTAAAAATGCTAATTTCCCATGACTATGTAGAGAATGGCTGAAGCATGTAGAGCGTAATTTATGAATACATTAGACAAAATATCTCTAAAACATCAGATCTTAAGTTTATTGTAACATATAATGAAGAAAAATAGATATTCAACGCTTTTTATACATCAAATAGATCACCCGGCAAGGGGATTTCATGAAAGAACAAATACAAATATCAAATATGTAGAATATGGATCTGAAAAACACAAAATCACTGAAACTCTGATTACATGAGCTGAAATGTACAAAATTACAGAAGAGGGCTGCAATACAAACTTTCCGGAAGAAGGGATGGCCCTTCCTCAAGGAAATAAGCACCAAACTAGGGTAGAAACCCTGCTGCAGCAATGCACTGGAAAATGACGCAGTTTCTGAAGTATACTGCACAGATGATTTTGGAAGGTCCTTTGGCCTAATGCCATGATATAAATATGAATCTCAAGTCTTCCTCACTAATCTTCTAGAGAAAGGAATGCTCCCTTTTCTGCAAAACTAGATCTGGAAGTGGTGTTGAAAGCCCCTCACTACAACACTTTGCAACACAAAATTATGTTGTTGCAGCAATAATGTTGTGATGGAGGAGGAAGCTTGGCCTCAAGCCTAGATGTGAGGCATTTCAGAACATACTCCTTCAAGAGCTCCTCAATGAAGGAGGAGGAATTCCTAAACAGGAAATTCCTCTCTCTCTAGCTAAGCAACCAAGAGATTTTGAGTTTCTTAAGCAATCTCAAAATCTAATTATCTTCAACTCCCTTCCCATGTGGCCTTCCTCTTCTTTTATAACATTAGGGCTTAGAAAACCCTAAACCATCTCCAATGATTTAACCCTTTTCACATGAAGGGTCTCCATCTAAAACTGTGTTGATCCATAAGGAGGTTCAATGCATCTAGACACTGCTGTGATTTGGTCCTGTTGACCTAGTTAACCTTCTTCATCCTTTTCACACCTAAGTGTATTTTATTGGAATGGCCCAGAATTGTCCATGTTCACATTGGGAATTGATTTATTTTTCTGATTAGGAGTTTTAGAGTTCCTCCTTTACACTTTTATTCATGAGTTAAGAAAAATGAAATTAAAATGCAATATTCCCATTAGCTGCAAAAAATTGGGAATATTACAGTCTTCCCCGGCAAAATGTTGCTTGCCCTCAAGCAACTCTTATTGTAGATGAAAAGCATCTATTCCCCTCCAAATGGCATCCACATAAGGAAGGCTTCCTCCATTTGCTGCAATAGGTTATGTACGTTTGGTTCCAAAGTTGTCTTCCACAAATGCATGAGATGACTTCCAACTGTAAGGTTAGATGTCCTCTTCTTATCATGAAGTACAAAATGACAATTACATGATGTCCAACACCATCATAAACACATGAGAGACATAAAATAAAGTATCTCCTTCCATAAAGGAAAAGCTTCATCATGCAAGAACATTCCTCCATCCATGTTTTATGAACTTGATTAAGCATTGTTATGCTTTCATTCTTAGCCCTGTTGGCCTTGTTGGATCCAAACTCCATCATTCCAACGTTATGCAAAAGAAGAAGTGAAGGAGCAACATGGGTGGACAAAGATGTCAAACCATATTCCCATAATAATAACCACCGGAGCAAGGCCCTTTGCTGCCATCCTCCATGTAAGATGGGCAAGCCAAGCTTCCCAAAAGATGATGTACATGCCCTCCTTTGCTGCAATTTATCTTTAATACATAGGGCATGAATCAGAAAATTATGAGTTATGGGGTGGCCACCATACTCATTTAAAAGCAACCAAAGAAACAAGAGGTCTTGCTGCCTTCTTTCCTCCTCATGTGCATCATGAAACCAAACCATACTAATGGACATATGATATGTCACATCAGCCCAATACAAAGTATTATCATCATTGCACATCATGAGATCAATATGCCAAATTTTACACAATGAAAAACACATAGACATAGGAGATGCCATGTGGTGGCCATACTCTCTCAAGTGAAACAAAATTATACATGCCTTCTCTTGCTGCAACATATCACTGAAATCCAAGGCATTATTCAGAAAATGATGAGCTATTGGGTATTAACCATACTCACCCAAGAGCAGCCATAGCAACAAGGACTTTTGCAGCCCTCTTGCCTTATCAACATATGGATCATGGAGCAATAACACAATGATGGACATGTGAAATGTCTCATAAACATAGTACAAGCAAGTTCCCTCATACCACATCATGTGGGATTCATTCCTCCTCCCAAGCCAAAGTTCATGCATGAAACATCCCTCCAACAGAAATACATGTGGATAAATGAGACATATTTCAAACATGGGTGAACACATGGACATGATATTTAACATGTGATGTCCAAATTCTCCTTTTAACAACCACATCAACCATGCTTCCTTTTCATATATTCTATTAATGATGCATAAAGCATGAGATGAGAGAATGAGAATCTTTGGGTAGTGATCATGCTTACCCCAAAGAAACCAACGTTGCCATGCCTCCTTATTCATTTCATGACCATTCTTCAAGGCATAGATCAGAGAAATAGGTGTCTTTGGAGAGTGATAGGAGTCTCCCAAGGGCAACCAACGTAACCAAGCTTTCTGGCCCATATATGTCTGCAAGTGATCATGTGATCTCTTGCTCATCATCCTCATCCACTCACTCCAACATGGAAGATGAGTGATGTGCTGCATAATCATGGCATCCTCCCTTTGTAGAATACCATCTCCTTTGAACCAATGAAGAACCTTGCATCTCATGAAATATTGAAATGCATCTTTGTTGAGATCTCTTAGTGAGATCTTTCTTCCATATATGGCCTTCCAAAACCAGTGAGGCTTTGAATCTGCAGTAAGTAGAAGTCTCTCTTTGAGCTGTAGCATGCTCATTGAGAGAGTGTCATCTAGAGGGGAGAAAATGCTTCTCATCTCAAGATGTCTACTCTTCATCTTCTTCTTCTCCATTGCTTCAAGGTTTAAGCTGCCTCTAGAATGCTCCAAGAGAGCTGAAGCCTCTTTTTCACAGTCACTAAGTGACAGTGCCATAGATCTGCAAAGTGATGTATGTACTGTCTCAAAGCAAGATTCATTACTGATCTCACAATCAACCATTGAACATAGGATAGTAATAATCCTTTTTCTTGAGACCCTACATCTCAACCCAAGAGATTGAATGCAACTCAACAATGATGCATAGGGATAGTTTCCAGTCTCTTCCTTGATTAGATCAAGGGTCCTCTGCGCTGTGACATGTCTTTGCTTCAAATCAGCATTTTGATTTAATCCTTGGCTATGCATTAATCTTGAAACAATATGTGCTGAAATTTCAAGCATACATTGGATCAACTGATATGTGGGAACCTCTTGACAGAACACAAGAGTTCCTCCACCCGGATCAATGATGCCTTCAACTACCGTCAAGAATGATGGTCTCCTTTCTTCAAGCATACCAGCGTTGGTATCTTCCTTCTCCTCCACATGCATCTCCTGATTTATGCACGGGACTCCAAATTTTAAGAGCTCAAGACTACCTTGCAAAGATGCAAGTGCCTCTTCTCTAGATGCAAGCACCTTAGTAGCAGATGGTGAAAATGGAGATCTCTTGCCCAAAGTGACAAGATTGACATTCTCCTTTGTTTCCTTGGGAGATGTCTCTTTGTAGCTCATCTCCTCATCAAACTCCTTGAGATTTTATTCAATACTCTTCAATGTTTGAAAAAGAAGCAATGAGAACTCTTCTTTAGTCATTCTCTCTTCTTTGTGATGACAGGAAGTGTATAGTTCTTCCTCTTCATCTTGAAACCCTTTAGGAGTTTCTTTGCATTTCTCTTCTTCATTGCTATACCTCTCACCTTCTTCAAAGAAAGTGGGCATAGTGGATCTATGAGGAGTTCTAGGACTCTCCGGTCTTCTACTTTGCTGATAGGAAGTGTCAGGGCTTCCTTATTCTTCTTGAAACCTCATGAAGATTTTACTGCAACTTTCTTCTCCTTGAAACCCTCTAGGAGTTTCGGTGCATCTTCTTTCTCTCTTCTGATTTACCTCTTTGGAGAGGCCCTTCTTAGATCTGAACACTGATGAGAGTAATCTCATCCTCTCCATCATTCTTATCTCCGTATCTTCTCTTTTCTCCTCTGATATCTTGATCTCACAGACTATGCCAGAGATCATGCTCTGATACCACTGTAATGTTCCTATTTAGGAACGACTCATGAATCATGCACTTAAAAACGCATTTTCAGGAAAATATGAAATGGAACAGGAAAATGACTCTTGGATCCTATAGATAAGATAATAAAAAGACTAAATCCAAGATTTGAGCCGAAACAAATAAGACTAGGTGGGTTAAATAGATCTCCACACCTAGTTATCTTCAAGAGAAGGCCCAATGAGGGGCTGCAGCGAAGTAAAACGCTCTACTGAAAGTGAAGAGAAATATAAATGAATAAAATGTGCTGATAGACACTCAAAAACTTATTTCAAGTATAACAGCAACTCAGATATGAATTTAGGATCCAAAAAGTGGGGAAAAGCAGTGATTTTGACCCTAAAATAGATGTATTCAGAAATATGCATAAAATTAAGGGAAATGGCGAGAGGTTAGTTTATATTAGGTTGTTAGGGACCTATTCTCTTAATTTAAGCTCAAACAAAGCATTATATCTTTGTTAAATAGTTCCTCTATCCCCGGATATGCTTAAAAATGCTGATTTCCCATGACTTTGAGTATGCAGAAAATGGCTGAAGCATGCAGAGCGTAATTTCTGAAGAAATTAGACAAAATATGTCTAAAAAATTAGATCTTAAGTTCATTATAACAGAGAATGAAGAAAAATAGAGATTTGTCTCTTTTTATACATCAAATAGATCACTCGGCAAGGGGATTTCATGAAAGAACAAATACAAGTATCAGATCTGCAGAATATGGATTTGAAAAATGTAGAATCATTGAAACTCTGATTATATGAGCTTAAATGTACAAAATTACAGAAGAGGGCTGCAATACAAACTTTCCGAACGAAGGGATGACCCTTCCTCAAGGAAATAAGCACCAAACTAGGGTAGAAACCCTGCTGCAACAATGCACTGGAAAATGACACAGTTTCTGAAGTATGCTATGCAGGTGATGTTGGAAGGTCCTTTGGACTGATGCCAAGATATGAATATGAAGCTCAAGGCTTCCTCACTAATCTTCTAGAGAAAGGAATGCTCCCTTTTCTGCAAAACTAGATCTGGAAGTGGTGTTGAAAACCCCTCACTACAACACCCTGCAACACAGAATTATGCTACTGCAGCAATACTACTGTGATGGAGGAGGAAGCTTGGCCTCAAGACTATATGTGAGGCATTGCAAAACATACTCCTTCAAGAGCTCCGCAATGAAGGATGAGGAATTCCTAAACAGGAAATTCCTCTCTCTCTAGCTAAGCAGCCAAGAGAGTTTGAGTTGCTTAAGCAATCTCAAAATCTAATTATCTTCAACTCCCTTCCCTTGTGGCCTTCCTCTTCCTTTTATAACATTATGTCTTAGAAAACCCTAAACCACCTCCAATGAGTTAACCCTTTTCACATGAAGGGTCTCCATCTAAAACTGCGCTAATCCATAAGGAGGTTCAATGCATCTAGACACTACTGTGATTTGGTCCTGTTGACCTAGTCAACCTTCTTCATTCCTTTTCACACCTAAGTGTATTTTATTAGAATGGCCTAGATTTTTCCATGTTCACATTGGGCATTGATTTATTTTGCTAATTAGGAGTTTTAGAGTTCCTCCTTTACACTTTTATTCATGAGTTAATCAAACTGAAATTAAAATGAAATATTCCCATTAGCTGCAAAAAATTGGGAATATTACAGTTTGCTAATGTAACTAGTGAACACGAGACTAGAAATTTTCTATGCGGTTAACCAGCTGAGTCAAGCTATGGTTAAGCCTACCAAGATCTTTTGGAAGGTAGGGAAGCATGTCCTAAGATACCTAAGGGGCACATCAGATTATGGTCTATGGTACAGACAAATGGATGGAGTGAAGTTGCATGGCTTCATGGATGCAGATTGGGCCAGAAGTCCATCGAATAGAAAGAGCACAACAGGAGGGATCTTTAGTATCAAGTCTACAATAGTTTCTTGGTACAAGAGGAAACAAATATTCGTGGCACTCAGTTCAGCTGAAGTGGAATACATGGCAGCAAGTCAAGCTTCATGTGAGGCTATCTGGATGAGAAAGATCTTGGTTGGTTTGTTTGGTTCTTAGATGTATCCGACAGTGATTCATTGTGATAATTAGAGTTGAATTAATCTCTTGATTAATCCTGTTTTTCATGATAGGTCCAAGCATATAGATATCCGGTACCATCATCTAAGAAATTGTGTGTAGATGAGGATCATGTTGCTTCAGTACATTCCCATGGAAGATCAAGATGCAGATATTCTAACGAAGGCGCTCACCAGGAGAAAATTCGAATACCATAGAGAAAGGATTGGGGTGAAGGATAATCCCTTTCTTGTTGAGAGGGAGTGTTGATATTCAACACCCACGCCTAGTGCATTAAGCACCCAAACTAGGGTGGGGCCCACAAGACATTTTTGGGTGCATGTCTATTTTTACTATCCCTTAATTTAGATGGACATTAAACTGTAATCTATTCTCAATGTGAACTTGAAATAGTTAACTGAAGTGGAAAATTCAATTAGCTATTGAATTTTGAGTTAGAGGTTGGTTGGTGGGACATGCAGAGCAATTCTAGTTGTAACAGAGTTCGAAGTACAGTTGTGCATGAGTTCATGCATATTGTAATCAGTTTAACTCAGTTAAGTGAGTTAAACTCAGTTGTGCTAGTTGTAACTGAAGATACAAGTAGTAAGAGATCAAGTGAATTAAATACTAATTAATTCACATGCAATGATGTCACATGCAATTGAGGATTTACTATTATTAGCTGCATGCATGTCAGATCCATTGGAGACCTAGTTGAGTTCTAGGTGAAAGGGAAGTTGACTATCAGTTGTGACATTATCCGCTTGCACACATGCAGGAAAACACACATTGGATGTTCCCATGATACTTGTGCAGTCAAGACATGCAATATTGCATCAATTCAGGGATTGCATTCAACAGGGATTGCGCAGTGAAGATAGGTTGACTAGAGGCAGTAAATTGGCTAAGGAACTTTCCAATTTTTGCATGACAGTGTGAGACAATTAGCTGATGTACCGAGGGCTCTTGTGAGAATAGTTTTGTATGTAATTTTTTCTTAATCCATGATATAATATATAATAGAAGATAGTGGGGTTTTCAGTAGTAATATTTCCCTAGGAAATTATCTTTGTTGTGTGTGATTGATCTTTCTTCATGCTTATGTGATTGGCGATTGTGTTTTTAATTCCACAAATATTTGTAGAAGCGATTCAATATTTAAGTTTAGGACATTGTTAGATTGGGCGAATCCAATATATACATGCTTGTTGTATAATTTCTACATGTTGAAGGTGGTTTCCGTTGGGGAACTCAGTCATGGCTATGGGTACCACTGTGTCTCCTAACACCTCATCTAGGGACATTAGCTCATCAAAATATGGCTCAATGGGTATAGGCTCAATTCTCTCCATCAAGGTGTCAGGTAGTGCTATCAAATTTCCCTCCAACAATGGTGACTCATTGTTAAGCAGGTAAATCCTCTCTGCAAACAGAGACGATCCCTCTAGCCCTAGAGCAGGTCTAGAAACAAAGAGACATGCTAGAGTGTAGGTTCCTAATTACTTAATGAAAAGAGGACATGGTAGATCGACCTACCTAGAGTCCAATGTTGTCGTTGCAGCTGTAATGGTGGTGGCCTTTCGCTCCTGCCTCGGCAAGTCACAATCCTTTCACAGTCTTGCTTGGATACCTACACATATATCAACAAACAAGAACAACATACGACATAATAACTTCATTCATTACTACTATCCAGTCAAAGAGGGCTAAGCATATTTCATTAAACAAACGAAATAACACAAAATGGGAACCAAACAGTAGTCATGTATATGAATTGATAGAAGGAAGAGTTACAACCAAAGATTTGATATCGCAGTCTCCTCCAGCGGGGTTCAGCCGAAGCACGTCTCAAATACTCGTCAGGGGATTCGGACGAGATGAGGGCATGGAATTAAGCTCTCTCAACGAAGTTCCTTCTTGTTCTATCTCTTCAACAATTTAGCTATAATATACTCAGTTCTCCATGTTCAGCTAGCTTATGCAAGGAGAGATAGTTTCTTTTTATAGAGGAAAAGGAGGAGGTTAGGATCCCTACAAAGGTGGAAGGGAGGCCTATCCTTTAGGAGGTTCCCACAAGAGGTAGAAACCATAAACTAAAGGAGGGAGTCCATGGTTATTCAGTCCAACCATTCTCAATGACTCATCCTCGAAGTTGTTAGAGTGGAATCTCCGCCTCTATTTTTTTTTTACATTCCATAAATAGCTTGGCGCAGGTGGATAACTGGGATAGAGCGGCAACTGGCATGGGGCCCAATGTTGATCTTCTTCATCAGCACGAGGGGAGAACTGACTACTTGCGCCAAGGAAAAACAGGGGTTTCTGAAGCTCTACTCAGGGAATTGTCAAAAGAAGGAATATTTATCTCATGTAAAGGGATGCAATGGTGGTCTTTGCAAGGCATGACACTTCTAACTAGTCACAGAAATGACCCTCCAATGTGCGAGATGGGGATTGCAAGGACAATGATAAAATGCTGTGTAACATATGCCCCCTAAAGCATGAGGTCTGAGGGAGAGGGAGGGGCGAAATGCTTTATGAGAACGCGTTCGAACCAAACATCACTATTGGAAAACCTACAATTACAAATACAACTTCTATCTCTGATACATGAACATGTGGTATGGGCACAACCATCCATAATGGTGTACATAAAAAATTAGATCCGAGGTATGGACGCATCCATCTGGCAGTAAGGATCAACAAGGACAAGAGTAGCCCATTGCATTCTTTAGCAAGGCATTGAGGGATGCCCCTTTGAGGTATAACATTATGGAAAAACAGGCTTTTGCTTTGGTAAAAGCTTTAAAAGACTTCAGGGTATACATCCTTCACTCACACATCATTGCCTTTGTCCCAAATTCGGTTGTAAAAGACATTCTAACCCAGGATCCAGATGGTAAGAGAGGTAAGTGGATTGCTGTTATTCTTGAATATGATTTAGAGATAAAACCCACTAAGCTCATCAAAGGCCAGGGTCTAGCTAAGTTAATGGCTGAATCAAATTGTGAAGTTCTTGATATTAATATGATTAATGCTTTGGATAACCAAGAAGAATTCTCAACTCCCATTGTTGAAGATCATTTTGTGAATTCTCCTTGGTACACTGATATTGTTTATGTTTTGCTTAATTTAAATACACCTCCTGGTTTATCCAAAACAAAGGCGATCCTGAAGTTAAAAGCTGTAAACTATTGCATTATTGATAAATGTCTTTATTGGAAAAATGCTAGTGGTATATTTCTTAAATGTTTTCCTGAGTTTGATGCAGAAAAGATTAAGCAGGAATTTCATGAGGGAGAGTGTGGAGGCCATTTGTACTGGAAGTCAACAGCCAACAAAATTTTGAGGGCTGGTTTCTATTGGCCTACTCTTTTTCCCGATGTACACAAAATGACAACCACTTGCCATAAATGCCAATTGTTCGAGGGCAAGAGAAAATTACTACCCCTTCCTCTGCATCCAATTACTGTTGAAGCCCCTTTTCAACAGTGGGGACTTGACTTCATAGGAGAAATCCACCCGCCATCCTCTGCCCAACACAGGTGGATCCTTACTGCCACAGGCTATTTCACTAAGTGGATAGAAGCCATTCCTTGTAGACAGGCCAATGATTCGGTTATCATAAAATTCATAGAAACCAATATCCTTTCCAGATTTGGCTGTCCTACAAAGATCATCACAGATAATGCAGCAGCATTTGGGTCAAAGAGAATGGTAGAATTCTGTCACAAATACCAGATAACATTGGGGCACTCCACAGCCTATTACCCTCAAGGTAATGGACTTGCAGAGTCTTCCAACAAAAGCTTAGTGAACATAATAAAGAAACTGTTGGAAGACAACAAGAAGTCTTGGCACACAAAGCTGAACCATGCACTCTGGGCTGACAGATTGACATTGAAGAAATCCATTGGTATGTCACCCTTCCAGCTTGTGTACGGTACTGATGCAATTTTTCCTAATAGCCTTGGTGTACCGGTTATGAAGTTAGTTCAGGAGTTGCAGACTGAAGAAGATGACATAATCAGAAGAATAAATCAGACCATTCATCTTCAGCAAGCCAGAGAGGAAGTGTACAACAAAGCATTACAGAAACAAGACAATATCAAGAAGATATTTGACAGAAGAACAAAGGCCAGCAATTTCAAAATTGGGGACAAAGTTTTAAAGTGGGACTCAAAGAGGGAGGACAAGGGAAAGCATGGTAAATTTGACAATCTGTGGCTTGGTCCTTACTCCATTCATTCAGTTGCTGGAAACAATGCATTCTTCTTACAAGAGCTGAATGGAACAAAATTGTTTGGGGGTCCTGTCAATGGCAGGATGCTTAAGCATTACCTTTCTTAAATTATTTCATGTTTGAAGCCTTTTTACCTTTTTTCCGCTGTAAATATTCCATCCACCATTGCATTTAAAGTTATGAAAAATCAAAAAATACAAAAACAAAGAAAGAAAGAAAAGAGGGCAGAAATGAAAACAAGAAAGGCAAAGCCCCATGCCAAAAAAGAGAAATAAATCTGAAAGTGTGCAAGCCTAAATGCCACTCCTTAAAACATACTTCTAATTGGTCAAACTGTTTAATCTTGACTAATTAGCTTTCAATTTTCTGCTGATAGGGTAGCAAATTTGATTTGCCAAACTGTTTAATCTTGGCTTATAAGTAGATAGATTAAGGTAGAAATTAAGGTTCAAAGAAACTCAAAATCTGAACCAAAGTTTCCAAAGAGATGACTCAAAACTACTCCAATTTCTTAGTCAAAGAGAAAAGACCTGGTTCTAATTCGCTCAAAACTTGAACCAGAAGAGAAGCAAAGATAGCTCACCAAAAAGGAAAAACAGAGCTGTGAAGATAAGAGAAGGCCATAATGAGAAATTTTCAGATCTTAAGCCTTCTGTTTTGATTTAAAATTTTCTGCAAATAATAATCTATGTGCAGCTTGTCTTTATGCCATAGATCATAGCAAGTCAAACAGCTCAATCTTGACTTGACTATTTTTAAAAATTTTGTTGTAGAATTTAGTGAATGAAAGTTTGTTGGACAGTTTAATCCCAACAGACAGTAGAATAGGTAGAGAAACATCTGAGCTCAACTGTTTAATCTGAGTTCAGGGAGAAATAAGGAGCAGAAATAGATTAGATTTCCTGTTTTCAAAGAATAAAATGTTGTGTAAAGAGTTTGCCAATCCAAATGCACTCTGATGAAGAAAAATGTTAGATCAGTAGGACTGGGGTAGGTAGAAGTTGTATTGATGAAATCCATCTTTCTTTCATAAACTGATATTATTTTGTCAAAGGAAAAGCAAGAGCAAGCAATAGGTCAAGCACCAGTCAGCATCCCAGAGAAATCAAGTCTGAATTCTTGATGCCTTCAAGAAGGCGCCATCCCCAAGTGGAGCCACTGTTAGCCACCCATATTTTTCAATTATATCAGCTGGTGGCTAAATATTCTTTGCAGCCTTCAAGAAACAAATTTAGGCCTAAAAATTGTTGGTGCTTGAAGTCTGTTGGTAAGATCATAAACTACTGGTCGGTTCTTCATACTTTTCCTCCTCTCTGCCTCTCACATTCCATGAAAATCCTAGTCAAGTATTGCTGCATCCTCCTCCTTTTTCCCTTCCCCTGTTGCCATCTTACCTTCATTTCTTCAGTTTCCTTTCATCCATAAAAGCCCCATTAAATCCTATGTTATTTCTTATCTCTTCAATAATCTCATTTCCTAAGGTTAAAAACCCACTTTTTTAGCCTATCGGAACCTTTTTCCTTTTTCAAAAAACCATATAAAATCATGTAAAAACACCTATTTTATATGCGCTGGTTCTTCAGCCCCCTCGGGCTAAGCCCCTGCCCGTCTTTCTCCACATATTCGAGCGCTGGAACCAACGGTCCAGCCTTTAGGCGCTTAATAAAAAAATAACCCTTCTCCGCCACATTTTTCCTTTGCAAAACCAAAAACCCACATTTCTAAAGTTTCAGCTGGGAAATGTTAAATTACGTATTTACATTTCGCGATCAACCAGGACCGTCGATCTGCTCCCCAGATCCGACGGAGCGGAACGAGCCCCCACCTGGTGGACCCCCCTTCCCGCGCTGTTTCCTGTTTCCGTCGGTTTCATCCTGCACCGCTTTCTGCGTAAAGCTGGTTTTCCCCGTCGGCCAGCGATTCCACATGCTGGCCGACACGTGTCCTCCGCCTCGTTCCAAAACCGCCATGCAAATCCCATTGCCCACGCGCTAATCCTCGTACCATAGCCCAGCAGCGGGATCCACCTCCACCGTTGGATTTGGGCCCTCCAAATCTGACGGTTGCCGATCGCCCGATCCTCTCGGTCTTTAACGAACTCACCCGCCTGTTAAATCTCCCCCGACGCGTTTGAAAGCCGATCCCCACCGTCGATCTTTGCAGATCGACGGATCTCATTCATTCTCCTGATTCCATGGTACAAGTTCACTTTTTCTCCGCTGACTTTTCAGAAATTCTCCCGACCGTTGATCGCAATACGATCAACGGCTCTGATTGCTCCATTTTCTCGCACGCCCTCCGATGCAGTCTATCCATATAACGCAGGATTTTCTCATTTTTCTTGTATTTTGCAGGTTTTAAGGTTCTTTCGTCGTGTTTTAATGAAAAACTGAAGAATGGGGGTGACGACTCTCGTCCTTCTGATTAATCCAGATAATCGACCGCAGGGTGAAGAACAAAGATATCAACAAGGTTTCATGAGCCTTGGTTGCTACATGTCCCTGTAGAGCCTGAAGAATGCAGTCAACATCGATGAAGAGAAGAGTATCAGATTTTGAAGACAGAGTGAACCAGAGCAGCAGTTTTATAGATAGATTGGCGGGGATTACGGCTAAGACGGATATCAAAAGCCTAATCCCCGGCTTCGAGCACAGATTAAAGCAAAACCGAAAAGTGTTCATCAGACATTGCGTCCACCGCCATACTTTGAGGCAAATTGATTCCTCAACCACCACAGTGCCACCTATTGCCTCAGAACGCTCAATCAGAGGATGAATTTATTGAACAAGATCAGATATTATGCCTCGGAACAACCAAAGGAGTTATTTCTGCGCCAGATTTAATGACAGAATGTTTGCAGAGTAACCCTAATAGTACGCAGAGCCTCAAATGTCAACAAAAGCTCCTTCCGAGCTTACTTCATAAGCACAAGCGCATAAATGCAGTAGAACACCTGTATAAATTCTTCATCGAGCCTCCCAAGCCAGGAAGATATTAATTCTGCATTAATTGTATTTGAGATCTTTTTATTAGATCTCACCTCCTCATCCTTCTATAAATACTCCAGAAGAAGATGAGTGAGGGGTTGGATTAGTTGGTTGTCAATATAATTGCTGAAGTGCTGTAGCTGTTTCTGAGTGGAAAACTCTTGACTGTAAATAGTGGTTTCATGGGCTCTTGGAGCTCTGCTTGTAACAGATAGGTTAGATTGTGAAAAGAGATGGATTAAAACATTGGATTTGAAGATTGTAACCGGTTTGAAGCAATCAATACAAGCTAATTTATGGGATCCTGGTCTATGCTGATGGTGATGTTATTCTCACTGTAACTTGTCATTTTATTTCTGTTTTCAATTTGTTTCATTTTCCACTATAAAGAACAGTTTAAACAGTGTTAGAGTTTGTTGCATATCAGTGACCTTCTCTGGCTGAAAAATCTTTATCCCAATGTTTTCTTCTAATTGTGTTATTTAGAAATGATTTAATTCAGTCTAAGCACAGAGATGTTGGCGTTCCCTCATCTTTTCGTCACTGTTGAATGTTATTTTTAAATGTTACTTTCATGTATGTTGTGTAAGGAATGAATTGAGGAAATCAAAGGTTAGCCCTGAGTCCCTTTCTTGTTTGCTCAACTATTTGTCTGTTTCCCTTAGGATGTGTCAAAAGCTTACTAGTTTCAAAGTACTTATCAGATCTTGGGCCATTCTGTGTTATCTTGGTGATTGTCTTGGAAGTAACTGAGTAAAGGAGAACTAAGATGAGGAGAAAGGTGAGCCCTGCCCGCTAGTCTCTGCTCCAAAGGTTGCCTTCAAGTTTCCCTTTGTTTTTAATCTGTGTTCTATTAGAAGTGTATCAAAGGCTGGCTAGTTTCAAAGTACTTACCGGATCCTAGTTTGCTTCTATGTTTTTCTTAAGTGCCTGGTCAAAGGCTGGCTAGTTTCAAAGTACTTACCAGATCCTGGGCTGCTCTTTGTTCTGCATCTGTTAATTCCCTTTCTTATTGTATCACCCCATTCCATAAATCAAACTTTAAAGAGATCCTTAGGCCTAGATGACTTGCCCCATAGATTCCTCTTGAACCTGAATGTTTCAATTAAATTCTCTTATGACTCCATGGCCCAATGGATTGAAAACTTGCCATCATCTTTCTTTAGAATCAAAGCTTATTCTGTTTGCTTGCAACTTCTCACCTTTGAATCTATTTGCATATAGATCTTTCCGCCTCAGATAGCAACTATGTTCAACCATCCGAGAAAACCAAACAAAACCCTTGGCCTTCATAACTAGCCTAATATCATCACCCCAAATTTCAAAGACAATATCCATCTTTGTACATATTGGAGAGATCCCTCTCCGGATTCAGGAGGGCTAGATCCTAGAATCCCAAAGTTGGTTGAAATGATGTTAACTCTATGATCGGACTTTGCCAATCTTGCTTGTTACAGAGACCTAACATATCTGGCGACTCCGCTGGGGACTACCCAGAAACTTCCTAACATCTTGAGAGTCATAAGCAGCCTTTTCAAGCACTACCAAGAAAATGGTACTTAAGATGAAGATCAATTGAATTAGTGACAAACTAGGTCAATCCTAAGATTCTTTTAAGTTTTTATCTAACCTTGGAAAATCAGCTAGCCTAGCCTTAAGGATAGACTGTCTTTGTTTCATAACCATAGCTAAGTTTTGAGGCAAAGTTAGGACATTCTTTTAAACCACAAATATAAACAATTCAGAAAATACCAAAAACATTTCAGATTGGTAGTAAAACACTAGTTTTGATATCTTGTATACGTCTTTGATGTGTTTTACCCTATACTCTTAGACAGAGTCTGGAAAGGGCCAGGTAGCCTCTGGATCTCATCCTCTTTTAGGGGTGACATATCTGGTGAATGCCCTCCTAGTCAATCTCTGGTTAGAGTTTCTTGTGTTTTGGGATATCCTTGAAAAGGAATGTTTCACAAACACTGTGGTGGACAGTGTACTCCTTTGAAAACACTCTGAACCTTCCACCTGGCGACTCCACCATCCTGAACATACCTTTAGACTCCACTGGGAAGAACCCTTATCATTATAAAATCATTCAAACTCAGTTAGAGGACTGCAGGATTCGAATTGAGAAAACAGGTTAGTTAACCGTCTAAAGATTGTCATATCTGGTTGAACCTTTCTTGTTTAGTTGGGTCTAAACATATAAAAATTGTGGCTCCTAAAAAGATTCACACTAGAGCCCATCCTGACCCAGATCCTCCCGAAATAGTTGATAACCCAGAAAGAATTCTTAGGAAGTCTCCTAGGATACAATCTTCAACTAGTTTCAGACCATCCCTAAGAGCTAATTCAGTCCCTGAAAACCTTTCAGCTTTTCATGAATCACAAATTGACTTATTAAACCCATTCAGAACTAGGTCATTTGGTGATTTAAATCAGTTAGATTTTGAGCCTACACTTTCATCTCACGAAACAAGTGAAACTCTCGGGAATAGAGAATCAACACCTCCTGATTTGCATTTCTTACATAATCTAGGTGTCTCTCATCTGAGATCAGCTCAGAGATCTACTGCTGTTCCATCCACTTCTGTTCATCTTTCATCCACTGTTCAAACCACTCCACTTCAACCCACACCTCCTCTTGTAAATCCACCCCCACCACATATCATGGCAGCATGGTATGCTCCCTTAGTCCTTCCTGTACCATTAGTCAATCTTCCACAAGATTATCAGTCTAAAATTCCATTATATGATGCTAATAATACCATAACAGCATCTCAACATGTGGACAAGATGAATGACTACTTTGACATAAATGAAATTGATAATGAATCTTTCAAAATCAGATTGTTTGCTCAAAGTTTGGGGGGAGAAGTGAGAAAATGGTTTAAAGGTTTAACCCCCCATAGTATTAACGACCTCCAAGCCTTCCATCAAACATTCTTAAACAAATGGGAAGTAAGGAAGAACCCTCTCCAAGTCCTTTCCGACTATAATAATCTCCATAGGAACCCTGGGGAAAGTGTACAAGCTTATTGTACCAGATTTAACAGTGTGTATAATGCACTTTCCCCTGAACTAAAACCTCCTCAGGGTTCAGCTTTAAACAAATTTCCTGAAGGGTTTGATCCGGACATGACATATTCACTCAGAGAAAGAGTTTTTGCAACCCTCGAAGATATGCAAAGAGGTTCTCTTTCTGTGGAGGTGAACCTCATGGAGAAGAGAGCAAGGATGAAAGCTGAAAAGAGAGTATCTTTTAGAGAGGAATCCACCCCTTCCACTTCAAACTCGAAGATGGAAAGAATGATGGAAGAAATGATGAAGAAAATGAGCATTCTAGAGAGGGCGCAAGCAAGTTTAAATCAGAGCGCTCCTCAAAACAGAAACCAAAACCAGAATCAGAATATTAGAAGAAATCAGCCTCCAAACAGACTTAGGGAAGATGATCAACAGGTCATT
This sequence comes from Pinus albicaulis, assembly GCA_034641835.2. Lineage (NCBI taxonomy): Eukaryota > Viridiplantae > Streptophyta > Pinopsida > Pinales > Pinaceae > Pinus > Pinus albicaulis. The sequence goes on along the minus strand of CM076571.1, from coordinate 750,431,150 downwards.
CCTCCCTTTCATCAAAACTTTTTAAGTGAGGTTGAACAAACAGATCAAATAACAGAGGAAGATGATATAAACTTATTCGGGGTAGATGATGATGACTTTGAGGTTCATTATGATGAAAAACAAGGTTTTAATACACCTTGTGATGACAGAAGAGATGATAATCAGAATTACTATCAAAATATGGAAAACGTTGTCATAGAGCCTTTAAGGGAATATGAACTCAGAAGTAGATCTAATCAACAAACCCCCAACAATAAAACCTCTGACAAACCTTCTCAAAACAGCACTGCAACCAAGTCTAAAACAATCAAACAAAAGGAAAAAACAGTGGCTGTTAATTCTGGTAATGGTAAAGAGAAAGACACTAAAAATATCGAAAAACAGAGTGCAAACATTAGTAGTACTAGCACCTCAGTTAGTACTCCTGGAAAGACAATTGTTTCAACTGTAGATAAACCAAATCAGCAAGCTGTTATTACTGATAAAGTGGCAGTAAACAAGGCTGAAGTCAATGCTTTGAAGAATCAAAACCTTTTCAGCCTAGAACAGGAAATCTCAAAGATCAAAATCTCTGTTCCTTTGACTGAGTTAGCTGCCCAACATGTGTATAGGTCCAAAATTTTGAAGGCTTTGAACTTAGAAGATAACGAAGATACTCTCAATCTTAATGATGACCAACCAGAGCTTATTTTTGGTCCAAATATTGAAGGAAAGTTCCAAGAAGGTCCTGTCCCTCCCTTTTATGTAAGCTTAAACATTCATGACAAAATTCTGCATAATGCTATGCATGACTCAGGCGCTTCCCATAATTTAATGCCAAGAGCTGTAATGGAAAGCCTGGGTCTTGAAATTACCAGACCTTACAAAGATCTGTACTCCTTTGACTCAAGCAGAGTTAAGTGTCTAGGATTGATTAAAGATCTCTGTGTTAACTTAGCCCAGATTCCAGCTAAATGTTTAGTCATGGATGTTGTTGTGGCTGATGTCCCCCCAAAGTATGGAATGCTTTTATCACGATCTTGGGGGGCTAAGTTACAGGGGACCATGCAAATGGACATGACCTATGCAACTATCCCTGTTTTCAATCAGACTAGGAAGCTTTATAGGGAATCCCACATGCAGTACACAGTAACAAGTCAGGATCGGCCTCAAAACTCCCCTCTCTATGCTATAAACACGAGCATCGATTCTTTTATCATGTTTAATAATGAAGCACTCACAGAACAAATTATTTCAACAGAATCCATGGCTGAGATGAAAGAGGAGGAAAACAACGCTGAAGTGCCGAAACAGTCTATTATGTCTGAAGATCCTAGCAAACTAAACACAGGTCTCGAACTGCAAGTCATCAATCCTTTGAACTTAAAATTTGGCAGTCAGGGAAACAGTCCTCAACCTGATAAAAAACTCGAGGAATCAAGTGATACAACGTCCATTCACCAAACTGAAAATATGCCTCTCTGGACTATGTATTTTGATGGTTCATGCACCAAAACGAATTTTGGTGCAGGCGTCTGGATCACTAACACTGAAAACAATCATACATAATGTATTTCATGTAAATTAAACTTCCAGTGTTCCAACAACATAGCAGAATATGAATCCCTTCTCTTAGGTTTGCATCTTTTGAAAAAGTTAGGTGCCAAAAGAATCAATGTATATGGGGATTCTGAATTAATCATTAGGCAAGTTAATGGGGAGTATAATGCAAATCACCCCAGAATTAGGGCCTACAGGAATGATGTCATTGATCTTTTGAAAACATTTGAGGAGTTCACCTTATCTTTTGTCCCAAGAAAAAGAAACATTGCAGCCCACAATTTAGCCTTTGCTGCTAGAACCTGCCCAATGCTGTATGATGACACCTCTCAGATAAAATTCAGACCAGCTATCCCAGATAACAAGAAATATTGGCAGGTATTTGATGGAGATAAACAAATACAATACTTCATGCAATTCAGAAATGAGTTTGAACCCCATAGTTCAGATTCAGACTATGATACAGACTGCAGTGAAGAAAATTTTCTTGGTGAAGAAGAACCATCTCCACTGCTGATAGATATAAACCTTCAGACTATCATATCTAGAAACCAAACGGAATTAAGTGCAAAATCTGAAACAGAAGAAATGGAAACTCTGCATTCTAATAATGATAGTCTGCCCAAGGGTTTGGCCCCTCTAGAAGAACTGTTTGATTTTGATGATGTGGCCAATAAACCGAAACTGGAACCTGTAGAAACTGAAGTGGAGGAATGTAATATAGGCAGTGAGGAAAAACCGAGATTGATCAAACTGTCTAAAACTTTACCAGCTCACATTAAACTCAAATACTTAGAGCTGTTTAAAGAGTTTTCTGATGTTTTTGCATGGAGTTACGAAGATCTTAAATCCTATGACACTGAAATAATACAGCACAAAATCCCTCTTAAAGAAAACCAAAAGCCATTCAAACAGAAACTGCGCAGAATAAACCCTGTACAGCTGCCATTGGTTAAGAAGGAAATCATGAAGATGCACGATGCGGGTATTATTGTCCCTATTAGATATTCTGAGTGGGTATCTAATCTGGTGTCAGTTAGGAAAAAGACTGGAGAAATCAGGCTTTGTATAGACTTCAGGAATTTAAACAAAGCTTCATTGAAAGACAACTACCCTTTGCCCAAAATGGATCATATTTTGCAAAGAGTGGTGGGGTCTAAAAGAATTTCTTTGCTGGATGGCTATTCAGGGTATAATCAAGTCCTAGTCCACCCTGATGATCAATTAAAGACAACTTTTACTACACCATGGGGCACTTTCATGTATGTGAAAATTCCTATTGGTTTAATGAATGCTGGAGCAACCTTTCAGAGAGCCATGGACATAGAATTCTCGGAAGAATTAGGCTTCTTCATCATTATCTATCTTGATGATGTAACTGTGTTTTCAAAAACAGATGAAGAACACTTAGAACATTTGAGAAAAGTTTTCGAGAAGTGAAAAAGGTTTGGAATATCTTTAAACCCTAAGAAGACACTATTTGGTCTCCAAGAAGGTAAGCTTCTTGGACACATTATTTCAGAAGAGGGTATACAGATAGATCCAAAGAGGATTGAGGCTATATTGCAAATCTCTCATCCTCGAAATATCAAAGAGTTGCAGTCTTTCATTGGAAAGATTAACTTTTTGAGAAGGTTCATCCCTAACTTGGCAGAGCTCCTCAGAAATATCACAAACATGTTGAAGAAGGAGCAAGGGATAAAATGGACCTTGGAAGCAAAGACATCCTTTGAGCTGGTGAAACAAGCGTTAACCAAAACACCGGTTCTCATAAGTCCTGATTTTTCAAAGGATTTTTATATCTTCTCATTTGCATCAGAACATACTATAGCTGCTGTCCTTTTACAGAAAAATCCACAAGGACAAGAGCAGCCCATTGCATTCTTTAGCAAAGCATTGAGGGATGCCCCTTTGAGGTATAACATTATGGAAAAACAGGCTTTTGCTTTGGTAAAAGCTTTAAAAGACTTCAGGGTATACATCCTTCACTCACACATCATTGCCTTTGTCCCAAATTCAGTTGTTAAAGATATTCTAACCGAGGATCCAGATGGTAAGAGAGGTAAGTGGATTGCTGTTATTCTCGAATATGATTTAGAGATAAAACCCACTAAGCTCATCAAAGGTCAGGGTCTAGCTAGGTTAATGGCTGAATCAAATTGTGAAGTTCTTGATATTAATATGATTAATGCTTTGGATAACCAAGAAGAATTCTCAACTCCCATTGTTGAAGATCATTTTGTGAATTCTCCTTGGTACACTGATATTGTTTATGTTTTGCTTAATTTAAATACACCTCCTGGTTTATCCAAAACAAAGGCGAGATTCCTGAAGTTAAAAGCTGTAAACTATTGCATTATTGATAAATGTCTTTATTGGAAAAATGCTAGTGGTATATTGCTTAAATGTTTGCCTGAATTTGATGCAGAAAATATTAAGCAGGAATTTCATGAGGGAGAGTGTGGAGGCCATTTGTACTGGAAGTCAACAGCCAACAAAATTTTGAGGGCTGGTTTCTATTGGCCTACTCTTTTTCCCGATGTACACAAAATGACAACCACTTGCCATAAATGCCAATTGTTAGAGGGCAAGAGAAAATTACTACCCCTTCCTCTGCATCCAATTACTGTTGAAGCCCCTTTTCAACAGTGGGGACTTGACTTCATAGGAGAAATCCACCCACCATCCTCTTCCCAACACAGGTGGATCCTTACTGCCACAGACTATTTCACTAAGTGGATAGAAGCCATTCCTTGTAGACAGGCCAATGATTCGGTTATCATAAAATTCATAGAAACCAATATCCTTTCCAGATTTGGCTGTCCTACAAAGATCATCACAGATAATGCAGTAGCATTTGGGTCAAAGAAAATGGTGGAATTCTGTCACAAGTACCAGATAACATTAGGACACTCCACAGCCTATTATCCTCAGGGTAATGGACTTGCAGAGTCTTCCAACAAAAGCTTAGTGAACATAATAAAGAAATTGTTGGAGGACAACAAAAAGTCTTGGCACACAAAGCTAGTCCATGCACTGTGGGCTGACAGATTAACATTGAAGAAATCCATTGGTATGTCACCCTTCCAGCTTGTGTACGGTACTGATGCAATTTTTCCTAACAGCCTTGGTGTACCGGTTATGAAGTTAGTTCAGGAGTTGCAGACTGAAGAAGATGACATAATCAGAAGAATAAATCAGACCATTCATCTTCAGCAAACCAGAGAGGAAGTGTACAACAAAGCATTACAGAAGCAAGACAATATCAAGAAAATATTTGACAGAAGAACAAAGGCCAGCAATTTCAAAATTGGGGACAAAGTTTTAAAGTGGGACTGAAAGAGGGAGGACAAGGGAAAGCATGGTAAATTTGACAATCTGTGGCTTGGCCCTTACTCCATTCATTCAGTTGCTGGGAACAATGCATTCTTCTTACAAGAACTGAATAGAGCAGAATTGTTTGGGGGTCCTGTCAATGGCAGGATGCTTAAACATTACCTTTCTTAAATTATTTCATGTTTGAAGCCTTTTTACCTTTTTCCGCTGTAAATATTCCATCCACCATTGCATTTAAGAGTTATGAAAAACCAAAAAATACAAAAACAAAGAAAAAAAGAAAAGAGGGCAGAAATGAAAACAAGAAAGGCAAGGCCCCATGCCAAAAGAAAAATAAATCTGAAAGTGTGCAAGCTTAAATGCCACTCCTTGAAACACACTTCTAATTGGTCAAACTGTTTAATCTTGACTAATTAGCTTTCAATTTTCTGTTGATAGGGTAGCAAATTTGATTTGCCAAACTGTTTAATCTTGGCTTATCAGTAGATAGACTAGGGTAGAAATGAAGGTTCAAAAAAACTCAAAATCTGAGCCAAATTTTCCAAAGAAATGACTCAAAACTACTCCAATTTCTGAGTCAAAGAGAAAATACCTGGTTCTAATTCGCTCAAAACTTGAACCAGAGGAAACATAAAGATAGCTCACTGAAAAGAAAAAACAGAGCTGTGAATATAAGAGAAGGCCATAATGAGAAATTTTCAGATCTTAAGCCTTCTGTTTTGATTTAAAATTTCTTGCAAATAATAATCTATGTGCAGCTTGTCTTTATGCCATAGATCATAGCAAGTCAAACAGCTCAATCTTGACTTGGCTATTTTTAAATTTCCGTTGTAGAATTTAGTGAATAAAAGTTTGTTGGACTGTTTAATCCCAACAAACAGTAGAATAGGTAGAGGAATATCTGAGCTCAACTGTTTAATCTGAGTTCAGGGAGAAATAAGGAGTAGAAGTAGATTAGATTTCCTGTTTTCAAAAGAATAAAATGTTGTCTAAAGAGTTTGCCAATCCAAGTGCACTCTGATGAAGAAAAAATGTTAGATCAGTAGGATTGGGGTAGGTAGAATTTGTATTGATGAAATTCATCTCTCTTTCATAACTAATATTATTTTTCAAAGGGAGAGCAAGAGCAAGTGATGGGTCAGGCACCAGTCAGCATCCCAGAGAAATCAAGTCTGAATTCTTGATGTCTTCAAGAAGACACCATCCCCAAGTGGAGCCACTGTTAGCCACCTATATTTTTCAATTATATCAGTTGGTGGCTAAATATTCTTTGCAGCCTTCAAGAAACAAATTCAGGCCTAAAATTGTTGGTACTTGAAGTCTGTTGGTAAGATCATAAACTGCTGGTTGGTTCTTCATACTTTCCCTTCTTTCAGCCTCTGATATTCCATGAAAATCCAAATCAAATATTGCTGCATCCTCCTTTCTTTTCCCTCCCATGCCTCCATCTTACCTTCATTTCTTCGGCTTCCTTTCATCCATAAAAACCCCACCAAACCCTGTTATATCCCTTACCCCTTCAATAATCTCATTTCCTAAGGTTGAAAACCTATTTTTTTAGCCTATCGGAACCTTTTTCTTCTTCAAAAAATCATTGAAAATCATATAAAAACGCCTATTTTCTATACGCTGGCTCTTCAGCCCCCTCGGGCTAAGCCCTTGCCCGTCTTTCTCCACATATTCGAGCGCTGGAACCAACGTTCCAGCCTTTAGGCGCTTAATCAAGAAATGACCCTTCTCCGCCACATTTTTCCTTTGAAAAACCAAAAACCCACATTTCTAAAGTTTCAGCTGGGAAATTTTAAATCACGTGTTTACATTTCGCGATCAACCAGAGCCGTCGATCTGCTCCCCAGATCCGACGGAGCGGAACGAGCCCCCACCTGGTGGACCCCCCTTCCCGCGCTATTTCCTGTTTCCGCCGGTTTCATCCCGCACCGCTTTCTGCGTAAAGCTGGTTTTCCCCGTCGGCCAGCGATTCCACATGCTGGCCGACAGGTGTCCTCCGCTTCGTTCCAAAACCACCGTGCAAATCCCATTGCCCATGCGCTAATCCTCGTACCATAGCCCAGCAGCGGGATCCACCTCCACCGTTGGATTTGGGCCCTCCAATCTAACGGTTGCTGATCGCCCGATCCCCCCGGTCTTTAACGAACTCGCCCGCCTGTTAAATCTCCCCCGACGCGTTTGAAAGTCGATCCCCACCGTCGATCTCCACAGATCGACGGCTCTCATTCATTCTCCCGATTCCATGATACAAGTTCACTTTTTCTCCGCTGACTTTTCAGAAATGCTCTCGACCGTTGATCGCAATACGATCGACGGCTCTGATTGCTCCATTTTCTCGCACGTCCTCCGATGCAGTCTGTCCATATAACGCAGGATTTTCTCATTTTTCTTGTATTTTGCAGGTTTTAAGGTTCATTCATCGTGTTTTAATGAAAATCTGAAGAATGAGGGTGACGACTCCCGTCCTTCTGATTAATCCAGAGAATCGACCGCAGGGTGAAGAATAAAGATATCAACAAGATTTCATGAGCCTTGGTTGCTACGTGTCCCTGTAAAGCCTGAAGAATGCAGTCAACATCGACGCAGGGAAGAGAATCAGATTTTGAAGACAGAATGAACCAGAGCAGCAGTTTTACGGATAAGATTGGCGGGGATTACGGCTAAGACGGTTATCAAAAGCCTAATCCCCGGCTCAGAGCACAGATTAAAGTAAAACCTAAAAGTGTTCATCAGACGTTGCCTCCACCGCCATACTTTGAGGCAAATTGATTCCTCAACCACCGCAGTGCCACCTATTGCCTCAGAATGCTCAATCAGAGGATGAATTTATTGAACAAGATCAGATATTATGCCTCAGAACAACCAAAGAAGTTATTACTGCACCAGATTTAATGACAAAATGTTTGCAGAAGTAACCCTAACAGTACTCAGAGCGTCAAAGGTCAACACAAGCTCCCTTCGAGCTTACTTCATCAGTGTAAACACATTAATGCAATGTAACACCTGTAGAATTTCTTCATCTAGCCTCACGGGGTCAGGAAGACATTAGTTCTGCATTAATTGTATTTGAGATCTTTTTATCAGATCTCACCTCCTCATCCTTCTATAAATAATCCAGAAGAAGATGAGTGAGGGGTTGGATTAGTTGGTTGTCAATATAATTGCTGAAGTGTTGTAGCTGTTTCTGAGTGGAAAACTCTTGACTGTAAATAGTGGTTTCATGGGCCCTTGGAGCTCTGCTTGTAACATATAGGTTAGATTGTGAAAAGAGATGGATTAAAACATTGGACTTGAAGATTGTAACCGGTTTGAAGCAATCAATACAAGCTGATTTATGGGATCCTGGTCTATGTTGATGGTGATGTTATTCTCACTGTAACTTGTCATTTTATTTCAGTTTTCAATTTGTTTCATTTTCCACTGTAAAGAACAGTTTAAACAGTGTTAGAGTTTGCTGTATCTCAGTGACCTTCTCTGGCTGAAAAATCTTTATCCCAATGTTTTCTTCTAATTGTGTTATTTAGAAATGATTTAATTCAGTCTAAGCACAGAGATGTTGGCGTTCCCTCATCTTTTCGTCACTGCTGAATGTTATTTTTAAATGTTACTTTCATGTATGTTGTGTAAGGAATGAATTGAGGAAATCAAAGGTTAGCCCTGAGTCCCTTTCTTGTTTGCTCAACTACTTGTCTGTTTCCCTTAGGATGTGTCAAAAGCTGACTAGTTTCAAAGTACTTATCAGATCTTGGGCCATTTTGTGTTATCTTGGTGATTGTCTTGGAAGTAACTAAGTAAAGAAGAACTAGGAGAGGATCAGGGTGAGTCCCAGCCCACTAGCTTCTGCTCTAAAGGTAGCCTTCAAGTTTCCCTTTGTTTTTAATCTGTGTTCTATCAGAAGTGTATCAAAGGCTGGATAGTTTCAAAGTACTTACCAGATCCTAGTTTGCTTCTATGTTTTTCTTAAGTGCCTGGTCAAAGGCTGGCTAGTTTCAAAGTACTTACCAGATCCTGGGCTGCTCTTTGTTCTGCATCTGTTATTTCCTTTCTTATTGTATCACCCCATTCCATAAATCAAACTTTAAAGAGATCCTTAGGCATAGATGACTTGCCCCATAGATTCCTCTTGAACCTGAATGTTTCAATTAAATTCTCTTATGACTCCATAGCCCAATGGATTGAAAACTTGCCATCATCTTTCTTTAGAATCAAAGCTTATTCTGTCTGCTTGCAACTTCTCACCTTTGAACCTATTTGCATATAGATCTTTCCGCCTCAGACAGCAACTATGTTCAACCATCCAAGAAAACCAAACAAAACCCTTGACCTTCATAGCTAGCCTAATATCATCACCCCAAACTTCAAAGACAATATCCATCTTTGTACATATTGGAGAGATCCCTCTCCGGATTCAGGAGGGCTAGATCCTAGAATCCCAAAGTTGGTTGAAATGATGTTAACTCTGTGATCAGACTTTGCCAATCTTGCTTGTTACAGAGACCTAACAGGAAGTGACATGCTACCATGATCATCAAGCCAATTAGACACCTAGGTTTTATATCTGCATATTTTGAGAGACATGATGTCTCAGGATGTAACATAAACACACATATTTTTTGAATTTATGATGCACACTGATGCAAACATCCGATATATATATACATCTATTTTCCTACATGGATCTTTTACATATGATGATGCTTTTATAAATTACGCAAATGTCTATCTAATACAATGTTAACCATTGTATTAGTTAATGCATTCATTCGTCTAGGAATATGTTGATATGTAATAAAATCAAAATGTCTTTCCAGCAAACAAACACGTAAACACAATCTTAGAATGTATGTGTTTCTGACCGAATAATGACCATTGAGTTGAAGAACGATAAGCTGTGAATCTAGATTTACAAGCAATGCACATATGACGAGGTTGTTTGCCTCGGTCAATAGTTCAAGGAAAACACTATACTCAGTGACATTGTTCGTAGTCTATCCTAAACAAATACCTTGCATATATATCAACTCACTAGCAGGATCATAAATTACCCAGGTTGCTGAAGTCAAATTCCTGGTACTACGGGAAGCACCATCCGCGAAACCGACATAAGGGGTAATAGACATCTACACAATAAGCAAGGCCCAATAAGTAGGAAAATTTCTCACAAAGCATACCAAACCAAAACATGTACAAAAATGAAAACAACACCTATGTACACAAATCATGCATGAATGACTCATGCATAATATTTTTTGAGATACAACCCATTTCTGGGTTGTTCTAGAGGATGACCTTCGTAATCAATGAGCTCATAGGCCCCATTCTGCAACACATGTTTAATAATGTAGGGCCCATGTCACATGGGTTGAAATTTTCCTGCCCCCAGCTGATCATGAGCTTGGTCGTATAGGAGGATGAGGTCTCCTTAAATGAAGGAACGAGGGGAAACCGATTGGTCAAAATGAGCTTTGACCCACTTCTTCTGTGCTTTGATAACCAGAGCAACAAAGCAGAGAGTTTCATCTAGCCTTTCTAAGTAGAGGAGACACTCTTCTTTTGGTGAAGTGTTCGGTAGTAATTCAACAACCAACTTGAGCAAAGGTATTTCACACTCAATTAGAAGAGTAGCTTCCAGACTGTAAACCAACTGAAAATGAGTGAATCCAGTCACATTCTTAACTAAGGTTCGGTATGCCCAAAGAGATGAAAATAACATGAGATGAAAATTGGATTTGTGGATCCTAATCGTACGTTGAAGCACGGTGACAAGAACTTTGTTCACGGCTTCAACTTGGCCATTGGCCTGAGGATAGTATGACGTTGTGTTGTTGTGACGCGGACCCAACTTAGAGGTCAACTCCACCATGCCGAAAATGGGAACCATGATCGGTAACGATGGCTTGAGGGACGCCAAACCTAGCAATGATGTGATTGAATATGAATTGAGCAACTATTTTACCGTTAGTGGCAAGTGTAGGCATTGCTTTGGCCCATTTGGTGAAGTAGTCAACTACTACGATAATATAAGCATGCCCCCCAGCCGAGTGAGTGTTACACGTCATAAAATCGATGCCCCACTTCGCAAAGGGACCAATGGTAATGACAGGGTGATGAGGTACATGTAGCGCACGTATCTTACGCTGGTAGATTTGGCAATCATGACATTTGCAAACCGCGACAATGCAGTCCTTGAAGATAGAAGGCCAGAAATAACCAACATGCAGAATCTTTTGTGCAGTGGCATAACCAGACATGTGACCTCCATAGGCGCCGCTGTGACAATCATATAGGGATATCTTAGCGTCCTTGAGAGTCAAACATCGACGGAGTATGGAATCCACTCCGACGCGATAGAGCGTACCTACGACTATACGATAAGGTTGCGCATGGTGCTGAATGCGTCGACGGGCATCCTCTGTCAACTCAGATCTGAAAGTAGAAGTTTGGAGATAGACGATGATATCATCGTACCAAGGATCGAGGGTGCTAATCAAGAAAAGCATATCGTCTGGAATGTATTCCTCAGAATGAGATGGAGTAGAGTCTGACGGGAGGGAACAGATCAAATCAGCAAAGACTAATGATTTATTCGACTTGGCAGCAGTGAATTCCAAATCAAACTCTTGGAGGATGAAAATCCACTTCACATATTCCCCCCCTAGAAATTTTTGAGACAATATATAGGTCATAGGGTTGCAATAATAAATCACAGTCACAGTACGCAAAAGAATATAATGACGAAAACTATGAACTGCCTGAACCGCAGCTAACACTAACTTCTCGACATGTGCATAGCATGTCTTAGGATCGAGAAGGTTATGAGATAAGTAATAAATAGCATGCTTGTTACTGTCATCATCGTCTTGTATCGGAACCATGGCAATCGTGTTGAAAGTGGCGGCTAAATAGAGGGAAAAATCACGATGATAGTTTGGAGGATGTAGTAGAGGAGCGTTGACAAGAAAATTATTCAGCGCCTTAAAGGACTTCTAAGCAATATCATCCCAACAGAATGGGACGCCCTATTTCAATAATTGTGTGAATCCTTTAGCCACTTCTGAATAGTTAGGTATGAAACAACGTAGAAAATTAGCCTTCCCTTGCAAACTCTGCAACTGATGCAATGAGGAGGGAGAGGGGAGATTGATAATAGCCTCAACCTTGAGCAGATTGAGGAGAATTCCATATTTGGACACCATAAACCCCAAGAGTCTATTGGAATCAACATAGAAGACACACTTGTGCGGATTAAGCTGAATGTTGTAGCGTCGACAACGAAGAAAAATCTGACGAAGATGGTTAGGATGATCCATATGGTTAGTTGAATGAGCCGGAAGGTCATCCAGATAAGGCTAAACGATGTGACGAATATCATGAAAAGCATACGACATCGCTCGGTGAAATGTGGCTCCAACATTCTTTAAGCCAAAAGGGAGCTTCTTATATGCGAAAGTACCCCAAGGACAGATGAAGGTAGTCTTATGTTGATCAATCGAGAGAATGTTAATATGATTATAACCAAAAAAACTGTCCATGAGGGAAAAAATCTCACTCCCGGCACAGTCATCAATGATTTGATTGATAAAGGGAGTAGGATAATTATCCTTGGGACAAGCTCAATTGATATCACGATAATCAACGTAGACCCGAATTGTTCCTTGCTTCTTATCTATAGGAAAAATATTAGAGACCCATCCTGTCAAGAGAATCAGATAAATGAAACCAGCTCTGAGAAGCTTTTCGACTTCACCTTTAATGGCAGCAGCTTTTGTAGGGTGCACAGGATGAATACGCCGGCGAACAGGTTTCGAACTAGGGTAAGTAGAAATTTCATGCACCACTATACTAGGATCAATTCTGGGTATTTCTTCGTAGGACCATGAAAAGACATCACGGAACTCACAAAAAAGGCTAGTGTAAACCTGTACTTCATCTGAAGAACAAGTGACCCCGATATGGATGTTCTCGACGATTCCTGGTTTCATGGAAATGTCAATAGGCATCGTCTGTGTAATATTACTCAAGTTACCTTCCGTGAAAACGTCATGTGTTAGAATAGGCATTTGAAGTAGAGGAGAAGGAACCTGAGATGAAAATCGCTCAAGACACATAGACATGGCCCCGAGGCCAGGCATGAACAAGGAACGATGATGACCATCATCCCACGGTAGATATTCGAGAGACATAGTTTCCACGATGGCTTCATCAGAGGGAAACACTTATTTCAAAGGATCAAATGAATCTGAATCGACAAGCTAGGGGGATTGAGAATAAATGTCAAGAGACATGCTCAAAGGACTACGATAAGAAGACGGAGTGTCCAAAGCCGCAACAAGTTCACAATAGTCAATCTCAATTGGACTCAACGACATCGAATCTCGAAAAGAATCGATTTGTTCAGGTGATAGGATAATCCATGGGTCATCAGATCGAGAGATCATATTGATCTGAACAGTTTTTGGTGGAGGAAGGGGAAAAATACCCATGAGGGCAAGATCCTTGAAAAGAGACGGCCCTACGCTCTCTTAAGGAGTAGGAATCTGATCCACATACAGAACGTTATTCTCGAAAGAAGAGGCGAAGAAGGAAAATTGATCAACAATAAAAATCTTTCCTTCGTATGGAAATTTCAGAACACGAAAGAGAGTGGACGGAATGCACAGCATGGCATGAGTCCAACTGCGACCGAGGAGAAGATTATAATTGAGTTTGGAATCAACTACCTCTACCTCGACATTGACTATCTTCCCTTTCAAATTAATCGGTAAACTAGCGAGAACACCTAAAGGCTTTGATTCCCTTCCATCAAATGCTTCAAGGGAATTTGGTGATGAATTCAGGGCTGGAGAACCAATATCTTTCTAGCAAGAAGATGAAATGACACAGGTTGATGCACCCTCGTCCACAACTTCCTGATGGATATGAGACCATTAATAACCACTTGGATAATAAGCGCAATCTGATGTGGAAATTGTGGAATGAAATTCTATAAATCAAAAGCGAGAAGGCTAGTATCAGCAGGATCAACCTCACCAATCACAGACAACAAAGCATTCCCTTGAGACAGACAACTCTGAAGTACTTCTAATGCAGACATCGTAGACGGTGCCTAAGCCAAATCCTCAACAATACTATAATGGTGAGCGGCACGGGCGTTGGGATTGCAAGAATACTTGTGGAGTACACCTTTGGAAGGTGGTCGTACAACGGATTCGACATTGGGCCTTTCAATCTCAAGAGGGCCAGAAACAGGCGGAGGAGGAGGACCATCAGCGATCTCCTTCCCCACTGCCTGATGCGATCCAGTATAACATTTCGATCGAGTAGCAGTAGAAATGGCTGCAAAACCATTCATCATGAACACCTGAGAGCCAAATGGGGCAGAGGACTGAGGTTTCTCTACCATCTGGGTCTGCTGAGATGGGATAGGTTCTTTAAGAATGACCGTAGGTCCCTAGGTTCCTTTGAGCAACTAGCTCACTTCAGACTGTCGAGGACAGTCCTTGGTGAAGTGATCTTCATCAAAAATCAAACAAGGGTACTTCGTCTTGTGTTGAGAACCATCACCAACACAAGGTTTCTAAGAATCCTGTTTTGGGGTATCGGCTTTGACCTTACCTTTACCCTTATTTTTACCTTTAGAAGCGTTATTCATCGGATTGGCCTGAATGGCATTAACTTCTATGTGCTTACTAGAATTCGAGGTGCACTGAGAAGAAACATTATTGGAAGAAGTAGACTTTGGCTTCCCAGAGTTTGAAGAAGAATACTTTTGAGAATTCTAAGATATGGAACCAATAATACCATCGACGGATGGAGTCGCTGGTGGTTTAGAAGTTCCAGGTAGGGAGCATCAGGCAAGATATCATACAATGCACCAGACTGAGAGTACACAAGATCAAGGTACTGGGCATAAGCAATGGCTTGTTCCTCGGTTACACATGCCCCCATAGCTATGTCTTTCACAATCTAATTGAAAAAGGAGGTGTTGAACTAATGAGTCAGAAGCTAATCAGGAATCTCAAATTTGATCATGCGATGACACCACCACCACTCATGAATATGACCTGAGATATGAATAGCCTAGTCCTCTTTCAATGAGGTGAGGAGGTGTGTCCCGGTCTCATAGCGGATCAGTAACTGAAAATTTGTAAGGAATTCCATGGTTAAAGAATTGAATTCTTGGAAGATGCCACGAGACAACTCAATGTACCACTTTGCAGCATCACTAGTAAGAGTTCATTGGAAAAGACGGAGTCGAATAGAATCGTCAACCCAAAAGTTAGAGGAACACCACAAGTGGTAAATCATAACATGCGCTTGGGGTTCTTTGCTAGACTTGCCCTCAAACTTAGGACAATCAACAGGAATCTTGGTCGGAACTGGAGGCTAATATGGGTTATGAAGAATGGGATCATTCGTTAGCTTTGACACATTCGGTAACTCCAACGTAGCAAGAAATGGTAATTGAGGATTAAAAGTCATTGTAGGTCTCTGATAAGGACCCGTGTTCACATTCCACAATTCTGCCCCACATATTTTGCCTCGAAGGATTCTGACCATAAGGGTTAGAAGCAGGATAATTCTGTTGATACTGGGGTTGAGGACCAAGATACTGAGTCTGAGTAGACCATTGAGGTCCCTGCTGAGCAATGTATGGAGTCTATTGCAGAATGTAAGCATGGCTTTGAGGATGATGATACACCAATGAAGGTTTATTTTGAGGGTAAAAACCTTGGGGCGCACTATATACCAGCTGATATTGACCTTGAGGGTAATAAGCGCCTTGTGGTTGAGTAGGCGGACCTTGCTGAGTAGGTTGAGTGGGCTGATGAGCAGGTGGACCTGGCTGAATTGGATAAATAGGTAGAACCGGCTGCTGAACCGATTGAACCGACTGGGGAGCAGGTTGAACCGACTACTGAGCTGGTTGAACTGAATACTAAGGGCCACCAGGTTTCCCTTGCGGGAAAGGTTGGCCCAATGGTTGTGGTGGACCAGGTTGGCCCTGATAACTAGGTTGACCTGGAGGAGGAATGTAGGGTTGTCCTTGTTGCACAAATTTTTGGCCATACTGAATGTGTGGCAGTGGTTGTGGTGCAACAGGTTGTCCCTGTGGTGGATAGATTTGCCCCCAGGAGCATAAGATGGTCCTGGTTGAATCTGAGGTTGACCAGACAGATCAGAGGGTTGGCCTTGTTGGACCAAAGGTTGACATTGTGAAGGTTGGCCTTATGGACCAAAAGGTTGTCCCTGTGGACCAGAGGTAGAGCCCTGCTGAGCCAAAGGTTGTCCCGATGAGGGTTGTCATTGCAAGCTAGAGGGTTGCATAGGTAAGTGGGTCCAAGATGAGTAACTGCATGAGAAGGATCATAAACAACCTAATAAGGATCAATATGAGGCAAATATACATGATTACCATAGACATCATAATGATGCCGAAACGAATAAACGGGGTTACCGACATCATCATAGTGATGGAATCGAGGATTTCCAGGAGCTTGTGGCTGCTAAGAACCCTGAGAGCTCTGCTGCTAAATAGCTAATAGAAAATATTCAAAAGTAAGGCCACCAGGAATCATTGGGGTAGTGGAAACTACACTAGAAGTAGGCGGGGCCTCTGTAGCACAAGATTGTGATCTACCCAGACCAGGATTGACAGGCCACGTAGGATTGACAAAAATAGACCTGCGAGTGTGAAAAAATCCTGGCGACTGAGTCATAACAACTGGTCTGGATGATGCCACACAGATAGTAGGTTGGATTGGGACAGATGTAACAGTAACTAACGAACTAGGTGTCGAAGGTGATAGTCCTAACGAAGGGAGGATTGAACTCTAAGGAGGAGTTGATGTATTGGATTGTGCTATGGATGCAACGCCAGACATAATATGACTCAAGGACCTATATCCAAGCGGAAGTGACACCGATGGTGGAGAAGACTGAGTAGAAACACAAGGGAGATCTTCAGGAAAAATTTGATATTCTCTTGTAGAAATATGCATTCCTTCACTACCAACAGGACTGGATGAATCCATGTCTGACTTCGCCGTAAGATCTTCAAAAAGACTACAGGGACTAGGAGGTATAGCAGCAACTAAAAATAGGGATCTCGACATAAGAGGAGGAAATTATCCTTCTTCCCCAAAACCAGACCAAGCACTTGAAGGTGGCCAATTGAACTCAACTGACTCTTTAGGGGGAGATCAAGTAGCAAGAGGCAATACAGACGAGAGAATAGGCTGTGAAAACTTGGAAAACCTAGTGGACTGAGGGGTTTCAAAAGAAACGTCCAGAAAAGAACCACCACTAGGAGGCAGTGAGGACGACGAAACTGGTGTTTCTGCCACTGTGACTATATTTCAAAACAGGAAGGAAAAAATATAACCAATCGAAGGCTCCAAGATCAAAATCTAAGGAAAACAAAAACATTCCAAGTAATAATGTGATCATGGCTAATTAATTTTATGACACTGAAACCAGGTTTTGCTGTTTCATATTTTAAGGGTTGAGAAACAGGCAAAATATGACTCTAGTCTCTTTCAATTTTAAACGAGCGTGAAAGGACAAGTGCTCGACGATCTCTTCTCTTTTTAAGGAGTCATGAAAATATCAAAATGACTACTCAGGTACTCTAAGCAAGAGGGTGTACCAAGTTTTTGCGAACTACCATATACACCTTGGTGATCAAATGAAAGAGAAATGACCAAGGACATAACGTACATGCAGGTAGACTCCCTAAATGTTGTGTTCGGTGTACCACGGTTACAAGGTGGAAGACTCAGCTTCCTATGGATAAAAGGATTGCAACCTAGAGGGGTCTCCATTTATATACTCGAGAGTATGGGGAGCACAAGTTCGTACTAGCGTTATCTAAAGCCAGATGGCGAACGCCAACTACTAGGTTTTAAGATGTCGGAACACGTCTCTAGCCTAGACCACTAAAGATGTTGTGTTAGGTTTCAATGCTTCCTTAGGTTAATTGAATGAATTTTAAATTTGATCTTGGATTATGTTTTAGTTTCAAGGTCCTACCGAATTTGGATCTTAAATTTCCTAAATGAAAGCTATATGCAAAAGAACACCATCTTCCATTCAATGAATGCTAATTAAGAGAAGGACAGAGATCTTTCAAAAAATAGAAAACAATGAGAATATGCGAAGAAATCCACTAATGCATCTAATGCAATCAAACGAAAATGAAAAACTCTTTCCTAGACTATCAAATTCTAGTTATGCAAAAGAACTTTTTACTTTCGATGCAAAGGAAAGAATGAAAAATGTTTTGTTTTTTTTTTTTTTTTTCAATGAAAAAAAGTACACAATGCACTAATTACATGAAAAAATAAATAAACACTAGCATGAGTATTGAGAATGT
The DNA here is from genome assembly GCA_034641835.2 of Pinus albicaulis. NCBI lineage: Eukaryota > Viridiplantae > Streptophyta > Pinopsida > Pinales > Pinaceae > Pinus > Pinus albicaulis. Next base: position 750,412,891 of record CM076571.1, on the reverse strand, counting down.
AGTAATCGTAATGCTGCAATCTTCCAAACCAAAAGAAAATTTTCAAAGCGACCCAAACAAGCAATGTAATCTATTCTCGGAGCAACAAGGAGAAGAATCAAATGAAAATGAAATGATCATTCAACCAAAGAAAAAACTCAAAAGGATCAAGAAAACTTAGCACAATCAACCTGGAAATGAGACTAAAAACAATCAAAGAGACTTGATTTCCAAGCAGAAGGCTTAGTGCACAAAGAAACTTAGAAACCCTAAGGCTTTAAACTACAATGATAGGAAAATAGACAAACAACTGAGAAAAACAAGCCTACAGCAGTCAAAATAGTCCCAAAGGCTCAATTACACACAAAAAACAACCCAGAGTCAAGCACAACTGACCAAAAGACTCATCACGGAGGTCAGACCAAATCCTACAGGATTCGACGTCACTGTAAGGTGGTAATTCGCACCAAACAGGGGTTGGTGCGACTGCAAAAAAAACAACCTACGCCAATCGGCGCAACTGTTCAAGAGAAAAGTGTGCACAGTTGGATAACTATGGGAAAAAGGGAAAACAAATAAGAAAAGGTCAATCTTGACACTCTGGAGTTGAACAGGGGATGGAAAGCAAGCAAGCAAACTAGAAAATTACAAACAAGCAAGTCAATGACCGAAGTCGACCCAATAAGCTAAAACGAAAAAATCACATTGGTTCCCCAGTGGAGTCGCCAATTTTTTAAGCAGGTAAATCCTCTCTGCGGACAAATACAATCCCTCTAGCCCTAGAGTGGGTCTAGAAACAAAGAGACATGCTAGAGTGTAGGTTCCTAATTACTTAATGAAAAGAGGACATAGTAGATCGACCTACCTAGATTCCAATTCTGTCGTCACGGCTGTAATGGTGGTGGCCTCTCGTTCCTGCCTCGAAAAATCACATTCCTTCTGCAGTCATGCTCAGATACCTGCACATATATCAGCAAACAAGAACAACATATGACATAATAACTTCATTCATAACCACTAGCCAGTCAAAGAGGGCTAAGCATATTGCATTAAACAAACGACATAATGCAAAATGGGAACCAAACAATAGTCACGTATATGAATTGATAGAAGGAAGAGTTACAACCAAAGCTTTGACGTCGCAGTCTCCTCCAGCGGGATTTAGCCGAAGCACATCTCAGATACTCGTTAGGGGATTTGGACGGGAAGGGGGCATGGACTTAAGCTCTCTCAACAAAGTTCCTTCTTGTTCTATCTCTTCAACAGTTCAGCTATAGTATACTCAGTTCTCCATGTTTAGCAAGCTTATGCAAGGAGAGATAGATTCTTTTTATAGAGGAAAAGGAGGAGGTTAGGATCCCTACAAAGGTGGAAGGGAAGCCTATCCTTTAGGAGGTTCCCACAAGAGGTGGAAACCATAAACTAAAGGAGGGAGTTCGTGGTTATTCAGTCCAACCACTCCCAATGACTCATCCTCGAAGTTGTTAGAGTGGAATCTACGCCTCTATTTTTAAAAAACATTCCATAAATAGCTTGGTGCGGGTGGATAACTGGGATAGAGTGCCAACTGGCACGGGGCCAGTGATGATCTTCTTCATCAGTGCGAGGGAAGAACTGACTACTCGCGCCAAGGCAAAAACAAGGGTTTTTGAAGCTCTGCCAAGGGAATTTTCAATAGAATGAATATTTCTCTCATGTAAAGGGATGAAATGATGGTCTTTGCAAGGCTTGACACTTCTAATTAGTCACAAAAATAACCCTCCAATGTGCGAGATGGGGATTGTAGGGACAGTGAAAAAATGTTGTGTAACACTCATGTGCCACACTGTGTATATTGGTGTGCTCCTCACCATCATGCGTGTCCTCATGCTCAACCTCCTCCTTAGGCTCCTAACATCTGAGGCTCGGTCTCCACCAACAATATTTCCTCCTGGCTCCATCCTCTAATTGTCCTCCACTATGCTCCTCCAATGAGAAAGCCCTTCTAATCTTAGGATCCAATGCCTCATACCCATCAATCCTATCCACGAAGGACCTCCTAAAATCTACAAAGGTGTCAGGTTCCCTCCCCTTATTTGGTTCATCTAGAAAATGAGGCATGGTAGGTTGGCTAGGCTGGCCATGGGTATTTTTTTGCTAGATTATTTACGCCTTCTATGTTGGGTGTGTTTCAACCTCCCAATCATTTGTTACATCCTCTATAGGACCTGTTGGTTTTTCCTCATCAACTGTCAGTTCTGCCTCGTTAGCTCATCCATGATCCCTTGTGTACTCTTCCCTTTCCGTGTCATTGGAGTGCCCATAAATTAACTAGTCACTATGACATAGGCATGGCCAAAACCTCTGTGATCTTGCTAGCTCCCCCACATCTAGCTAAGATCATGCTTTGATACCACTGTAATGTTCCAAAAAGGAAATAATAGTGATAAAAAAAGAAAAATACACATACAATACATAAATGTTTAAACAACAATAAAAAAACCAACAATTTATATCGGAGTTGGGCCAAAATTCAGCTATTTTATTATATATGGAGAAGAGTACAATGCATGAAATGTGTGCACCTGGGCTTGCCAAAGCAAGCTAGACAATCCCAGGTGAGAAAAATTCTACCTAGATGCAAAGGAAAGGATTCTCCTCAATGTTTTGAGCTGGCCCTGGAAATTCTACAATAGATGGTTGGACGATTCCCCTGTTTGAGCCTCCAAAAGTGCTTAGAAAATTCCACCAAAATAATATTGATCTCTCCACCAAAAACCCAAAAAAGGCCAGAAAGGGTTTGGGCAAATTCTACCTACCACTCGAGACCCAAAATTTATTCTCACTCCTCCCCACTATCTTCCAAATAATTCTGTTGTTTGGGGCATCAAAACTCCTCTAAAAATTCTGCAAAATTAGGAGCAGACTCCTTGAGGCTTTTCCAACAAAACCCATAAATGATTTGGGCTAATCTTGAACTCCCAGAATTACCCAAATTTGGTGCTACACCCTCCTTGACAGATTCTGCATCCCCCACAAACTACAACTGTTGAATATGTCATAATCCCTCCTCAATTAGTTGTAAAATGGACTTGAAAAATTCCTCCAGAAGATGTGTGTGAAATTCCTTCCCAAGCCCAACACAAATGAGATGAATACAACCCCACGAAATCTGCCCAACAACACCTTTGCATAGGCCCTAAAATGTTGAATTTGGATCTCACAGGAGAGCAAAATTCTAGCTCTAAAATTCACCCCAATGCTTTTCCACCCTTAGTGAAATTTATCGTAAATTCGCAGGCCAACCTACCCCCTTCAAACTTCCTCAACTCAGAGGAACGAATTTTTCCCCACGTCGTCCTGGAAGTTCAAACTGGGTTAAACAAGAGCTGATTTTTCCCACTAACTCTAGCAAATCTCTTCCCACTATGTCTAAAAATATCTCCTAGGGTGGCACTCTAAGTCCACCGAAGAAAGAGCTGAGATTTCCACCCAGAAATCTCCTTGTGCTAAGAAATATTGGTAGTCTTGGCTAAGCAACTCAAGAGTACTCGAATTCAGAAATTCGATTTGTCAAAAAGCCCCCAAAATCATGTGATCTAAATGAAAAGTGGCCTACACCCATGGTATTCATCCACCCATGGTATGTATCCACCCAGGGTATTGTAAGTGACATTTATCCATGATATTCATTAACCCATGGTATTCATCCACACATGGAATTCACCCATGGTATTGTAAGTGGTATCTACCCATGGTATTGATCCATGGTATCCACCTATGGTATCTACCCATGGTATTTGTTGGAGTTCCTGTGTTTTGGCCAGATTGGCAAGACCAAAAGACAAGACAACATCCGAACCACTTTGGGATCCTAGGATCTAGCCCTCCTGGATCCAAAGAGGGATCTCTTCATAAAGCAAAGAATGATGTATATCTTTGAAAGCTCAAAATGAGGTATTAGGCTAGGTGTGAAGCACAAGGGGGTTTTAAATGGTTTGGTTGTTGGGTTGGAGATCATTAACTGAGAAGGTTATGGAATGAAAGGAACAAAGCAGTAGGATGTTTCGGCAAAAGAAAATAGGTCAAGAAAGTGTCAATCCATTGGGTTATGGAGTCATGAAATGGGATTACTTGCATAACAACTATCCAAGGTTTTCCATAGGGCAAGTCATCTATACTAAAGGATCTTTTCAGATAGATCGTGGAATGGAGCATTAAGGGGTGAAAGTGAAAGAAAGAAAGAGACCTGATTTCTGTCTAGAGATTAGGTCAGATATCATTTAAATACAGACCTCCTTTGACAAACTCAGAGGAAACTTTCAATGAAGACACAAAGGGTAGCTTAAGATCAGGTCAGAGTTCATTTAACTCCATGCCTGCTTTCGGCATATTCTCAAAGGAAAAAACAAAGTTAAGATTTAACACAGAGCAAGGCCTAAAGATCAAAGAAGGACTTTTAACCTATAATGCTTTTGACACCAGCTCAAAGGGATCTTAGAAAGGCAAATTGTTGGAAAAGGGCCCCAGTGGACAGGGCTAACACTAAATCCCTGGTATCCCAATTCTTCCATCTTAAACCAAACAAGACCATCTAAGTAAAAAATCCCAAATTATAACATCAGTAAGCATGGACTAGACCAACATCTTTGACTGGTTAAATTACATGAATTTGCTCTTAGATTCACTATCAGCGGAAAACATCAAAGATAAGAAGAGCAGTGGGCATTAAGGTACCATGCAGGGGTATATCCTAAGCCTGATTTACTGATTCTTATCAGAGAATAAATGGACAGTATGATTAAACATGAAATAAGTAAAGAAACATCATCCGTAATATAGACCAGGATCCTGTGAAATTTGGTTGTTCAATTGATGTGAAAAACCAGTCACATACTCTGAGCTCAATGGTTGTTTACCGTCCAAGCTTCTCCTCCCAGCCTACTAAATTAAAAACCACTCAGCTACTTCCCCCAATAACTGTTCTAACAGTCGAATGAATCCCTACAACTAACAATGATCAGGAGATCAAGTCTCTTGAAGAAAAATGCTCAAAAATGAAGTTGCTCAGAATGGCTCCAAAACAGATTGACTGGAAAGTGTTCGGCGAAACGATCCCAACGCCGTGAACGGCACTCAAATCCGATGTCGTATGCAGAAGTTATTCAAGTTTAAAGATCCGCCAATTTCAATTAAAAATGCCAAATTTGACTTCATGAAAAATTTTATTAAAAAAAGAATATTCCACAGAATATTCTGGGAATATTCCATGGAATATTCCACGGAATATTCTGGAGAATATTCCGCTGGCAGCCTATCATCGGGCGCCATGTGGCTAGCCCGGAGGCCGCCACGTGGGCCCCCAAGGCGGATTGGAAAAATTCGTTTAAAAGTTTTTATGTGGCAGTGGCAAGTTTTGAACCCTGGTCGAATGGATGACAATGGAGCGGCCCAACCATATGGGCTACCATGGTTCTTATTAAAATATGGCTGTGAACATTTATTTGAAGCTTAAAGTTGTTTGGGCGGGGCCCGAAAGGGGGCCAGCCCCTAAGGGTCAGCCCCCTATTCCATATAACCCACAGCTCGAAACCACAGTCTAATCGTCGGCGCGCAAAGGGTTGGGGTATGGTCATACGCCTATACCCATGGAGCGGAAGTCTATTTAATAAATGGTTTTAAAACCTTAACAGCCGCCGCATATAACTCAACATTTATTCAATGAGGCCCGACGGGTGCGGTCCTATGGACCCCCGTGGCCCTACTCCTTAGCACCCACGCTTGGCGGACCTCTAAATTATAGCGCCGCCCCTAAATTGTCGGACCTATCTGGCGGTGTCTCCAGTTTTAGCTGGAGTTTGTTTAGTGTAACTGGAAGTTGGAGTAAATGGCCATAACTTTGGCTAGGAAAGTCCGTTTTGAACGAATTGTTTTTTGATTTTGGGTCTCTTCGACCTTCTGAAGCCATTGGCACAGGTTTCATAGACATCTGAGGTCGTTTGCAGGTGATTTTGCTTCGTGGAAGTTCCAGGAGCCACTAGGGCCAAATCAGTTTGGGAGCTGCATTGGGAATTGTGCAGCCAGTGAATGTGGAACGAAGGTCATTCCTGAAGTTTTTCAGCATTCTGAATCCATTTATACAGCTCGTTTTTCCTTTTGAGGCATTATTCTCACTGTTTAGCTTCAGGGAAGCTTTCAGGGCCACCAGGGCCATTTCAGTGCTGGAGCTGTTTGGGGGCTATGTTCATCCATTTTTTGTGATTCAAAAGCCTATTTCTGCTATTTTCGACCTTCTGAGTCTAATGGAAGAGGTTTCAGAACCAATTGAGGTCATATTCACCTCGAAATTCTCCATGCAAGTCTAAAGGGCCACTAGGGCCAATTGGGGAAAGTACTGTATAAGGTACAATTTCACTGTTTAGTGTTTGGGAAATAGCATGTTTAGCTAATTCCTATCTTCTGATTCTGTATTTACAGTCAGATCTGTCTTTCGAGACACTCATATTCTTGTATTAGCCTTTGTAGCATTTTTAATACAAGAGGACAAGCCTAGTTGGAGAGGCTTGGTCCAGCAGATGTAGCCCAGAGGAGGGGGTGAACTGCTTTATCATTTTGATGTCTTTATTTGCTGAAGATGATATGCTAAAAAAAACTGATATAAAGTGTTAAACAGAAAATATACATAACTTGCATACACACATAATCACCTACTCAGCTGCAGAAAGTTATTTGTCTTATTCCGCAAGACATCAAACTTCAAGTATGTGTATGTCAAAGATTTCTAAGTGTTTACTTCATTATTTCTTTAGGCAGAGCCTGTAGAGGGCCAAGTAGCCTCTGGAACTCATCCTCTCTTTAGAGGTGACATGTCCGGTGAATGCCCCTACAGTCTATCTCTGTATAAGAAATAAGAAGTTTTCACATTTTCAGAGGTCACTTGGAGTGTATATCTCACATTTGAAATTATGGGAAATGGATACCTTGCACCCTTAAACAAGTACATTCCATTTTCAGATCAGATGGTATCAGAGCACTAGGTTTTCTTGACTGACATCACTAGCTTGATTGTGTAGCTTGAAAGGTGCCTTAAGCAGTGTTGAAGATTGACTGCTTTATTATTCTGCAAACTACTTGTTGTTTGAGTTTGTTGAAGCTCTTTTGTTCATTTTTATAATGACAACTTTCATAAGTGAGTTCTCAAAATCGTCCTCCTTCACAAGATTTTTTTGATGAAGGCTTGAAGCAAGAATTTTTCATCATGATGAATATGGTGAGAGAAATGTATGAGGATGAAAGAAAGAGCTCTAGACTTCAAGAGCAGTTGAATTCCATGAGGGAAGAGAAGCAGTTGCTTTCTGACCAATTGCAGGAATTGGAAGGCCAACTTCGTATTGCAAACATGAAGCTGGAAAGGATGCATGAGTTGGAGACACAACTCCTTGTTGCCAAATAAGCCTTAGCCAAGTATCAGCTTGAAGAAGAGGTAAACAATTCTAGTTTGTCTTCAATTTCTTATAAGAATGTTTATGCTGGTTCTTTTGAGAAACATACCAGAGGCATAGGGTCCAAGTTGATGTCCAAAATAGGATATGAAGGAAAAGGATTGGGAAAACATGCACAGGGTATAGTTGAGCCAATAATGGTTGAGGTAAGGCCTAAGAATTTGGGTCTTGGCTATGGACAATCTTATGGAGAAAGTTCCAAAGCAGCCATGAAGGAAGAAGGTGTGCATCAGCATGCACTAGAACAAGGGAGTGGTGAAAGCTCTAAAACCATTGATGGGATTGTTAGTGTTCCAAAGGGAGCTTCTTCTTCTTTTGATTCACCTCCTCATGAAGGTAATGAAGGTGAAAGAGAAAGGTATAAATCTGATTTTAATCATATTTCCTTTGATCATGTAAAGCATGGAAAATTTCCACACAAGCATTGGAAAAGAATTGCATGTTCTTTTTGTGGTTTGTTTAACCATAGTGTTTCTAGATGTTGGAAAAGAATGGCAACATACAAGAAACTTTTGAAGGAAAGGAGGCAAGAAGCCAAAGTTCCAATGAACAATGCAAATCATGCGGTCAAGAAGATGAACATGTGTTGCACTACCAGTTACAAGGTATGTACACATATCAAGGTGTTGACCTCGAATCCAAATAATAAGCTCTGCTGTGTGCTGAAGAAATGGGAGAAAGAGTATGGCAAGAATGGGAAGGACGTTTCCATCATTGATATGTGTCAGGATGATACACATGCTGATATCGATGTGCAGTTAAAGGAATCACCTTTGAAATGGATTGGTAAGAAATGGTTAGAACTCTTATCCAATTAAAGTTGCATGTCTTTTGATTGAATGCATTTTCTTTGTTATTATCCAAGTTACACAGATGGAAAAGTCGAGTATGAGATTCACTTCCATCGTATAAAATTTCATATTCATTTTCAAATATTGAAAGTACATGCATGTGATTGAGGATCTTGTACTTATGATTGTACTTAAGAAAAAGTTGAAGGATAAACTGCATGCATGAGAATGAGATGCATGTGCACAGGGATCATGATGATTTCCTTGTATTTTAAACATGTATGTGTGATTAACTTGAAGGGTTGACTACTTTGTTTTTAACCATGCATGTAATGTAACATTGACTTGGAAAAAGTTAATTTGATCTCCAAGATTGTAAAGAGGAGAAATGATGAAGTGTTTCATCTTTGTAAAAGCCTTCTCATTTGGGAGGCAGCTCTTCTTATGGAGCGGAGGTGCCATGGATGGGCATCGTGACAGTTGGCAAGCCCACATGTTCAGGGGAATATTTCAGCTCATATATCAACAAGTTTCATTGCTGGTTCCTGCAATTTTTTTTCAAGGAAGAACTTGATCAGATCTGACAAGAACAAGGAGGTGGCTGGGGAAATGCTGACGACCACGTCAGAGAAGGCAGACATTTTTGTGTCAGACATGCTCTTTGGCTGACTCGGAAGAGGATATTTCGTTCCTCAAGTGTTGCAGCGCTCAGATCGGGGAGATTCAGCAGTTTTTGGGGACCTGGGGACCAAAAGCCTTCCCATGAGGGGAGAGACTGAGATCAAGTTGATTGAAGAAAAATGCTCAAAACATGTTACTGCACGTCCCTAAAACGTACTGACCGGAAAGTGTTCCCATGAACGATCCCAACGCTCTGTATGAACTAAGACTCAAATCCGATGTCGTATGCAGAAGTTATTCAAGTTTAAAGATCCGCCAATTTCAATTAAAAATGCCAAATTTGACTTCATGAAAATTTTTATTAAAAAAAGAATATTCCACAGAATATTCTGGAAATATTCCATGGAATATTCCACAGAATATTCTGGAGAATATTCTGCTGGCAGCCTATCATCGGGCGCCACGTGGCTAGCCCGGAGGCCGCCACGTGGGCCCCCAAGGTGGATTGGAAAAATGCGTTTAAAAGTTTTTATGTGGCAGCGGTAAGATTTGAACATGGGTCGGCGGAATGACAGCCGAGCGGCCCAACCACTTGGGCTATGTTTATTGTTGTTAAGACATGGCAGCAAATGCTTATTTAAATGTGCATTTTGTTTTGGGCGGGCCCAAAAGGGGGCCAGCCCCCTCCGCATCGAACCACAGCACGTAACCACAGCAAATTCCAGTTGGCGCGCAATGGTTATGGACGGGTCACATGAGTTTTGGGTGTATTAATATATGGTTTATTAAAACCTTAACAACCGCCGCATACAACTCTACGTTCAGTCAATAAGGCCCGACGGGTGCGGTCCTATGGACCCCCGTGGCCCTACTCCTTAGCACCCACGTTTGGCAGAACCCCCAATTATAGCGCCGCCCCTAAATTGTCGGACCTATCTGGCGGTGTCTCCAGTTTTAGCTGGAGTTTGTTTAGTGTAACTGGCAGTTGGAGTAAATGGCCATAACTTTGGCTAGGAAAGTCCGTTTTGAACGAATTTTTATTATTATTTTGGGTCTCTTCGACCTCTCTTTGACCTTCTGAAGCCATTGGCACAGGTTTCACAGCCATCTGAGGTCGTTTGCAGGTGATTTTTCTTCGTGGAAGTTCTAGGAGCCACTAGGGCCAAATCAGTTTGGGAGCTGCATTGGGAATTGTGCAGACAGTGAATGTGGAACGAAGGTCATTCCTGAATTTTTTCAGCATTCTGAATCCATTTCTACAACTCGTTTTTCCTTTTGAGGAATTCTTCTCACTGTTTAGCTTCAGGGAAGCTTTCAGGGCCACCAGGGCCATTTCAGTGCTGGAGCTGTTTGGGGACTATGTTCATCCATTTTTGGTGATTCAAAAGCCTATTTCTGCTATTTTCGACCTTCTGAGTCTAATGGCAGAGGTTTCAGAACCAATTGAGGTCATATTCACCTCGAAATTCTTCATGCAAGTCTAAAGGGTCACCAGGGCCAATTGGGGAAAGTACTGTATAAGGTACAATTTCACTGTTTAGTGTTTGGGAAATAGCATGTTTAGCTAATTCCTATCTTCTGATTCTTTATTTACAGTCAGATCTGTCTTTCGAGACACTCATATTCTTGTATTAGCCTTTGTAGCATTTTTAATACAAGAGGACAAGCCTAGTTTGAGAGGCTTGGTCCAACAGATGTAGCCCAGAGGGGGGGTGAACTGCTTTATCATTTTGATGTCTTTATTTGCTGAAGATGATATGCTAAACAAAACTGATATAAAGTGTTAAACAAAAAATATACATAACTTGCATACACACATAATCACCTACTCAGCTGCAGAAAGTTATTTGTCTTATTCCGCAAGACATCAAACTTCAAGTATGTGTATGTCAAAGACTTCTAAGTGTTTACTTCATTATTTCTTTAGGCAGAGTCTATAGAGGGCCCGGTAGCCTCTGGAACTCATCCTCTCTTTAGAGGTGACATGTCCGGTGAATGCCCCTACAGTCTATCTCTGTATAAGAAATAAGAAGTTTTCACATTTTCAGAGGTCACTTGGAGTGTATAGCTCACATTTGAAATTATGGGAAATGGATACCTTGCACCCTTAAACAAGTACATTCCATTTTCAGATCAAACAACAACAACCTTTACAATGTATTTTTCAGGGGTTCTTATAGGAGAATGCGTAACTGTGGTAGTAGATGTACATTTGCTTGATTCATTAAGACAGAGTGGAGGTAGTGTTCGTGCCCACTCTGCTTAATGGATCTGTATTGACATATTGGTACTTTTAGGCTATTCAGAAGTTTTGTCAGGCTGACAATAACCTCATATGTGTTTCTTTGAAGTCTCCTCTCTGACTGTATGGTACTCTGTTCTGTCTTCTGAAACAAGTAAGGTGACTGAAGGTCTTCTAGGCCTCCATGCTTCCATAACTACTGTTCTGACAGTTTAGAAGATTTTTTTAGTGAAATATCTTTGAGGGCTCGAGGAGGCATGGAGAACGATGTTGGGAGGTGTCCTTTCTGGAGAAAAGGTGTTTTGCTGATGTAAAAACACAGATATGGCTTGTTTCATGTACTTAGGCTTCATCAAGCCTATTAATTCTCTTCATGATATTTTATGTGTCTATGTCCTTTAATCATGGGATTATAGGCGTTAAATCTTCAATAAGGGGCCCAAATCCCTTAATTTCCTTCACTGATGTTTCTCTGTTGTTGTGGCGGTCTCTCTGCGCACTTAGTCACAGTGGCCATGACCGTGGAGACAGAATGCATTAGCCACTCTGTAAAACCCTGCACAATGCAATAACCTGTTATAGAAATCCAGGGGAGTGGTGGGAGATTTTCGTGGAGGCCTGTGGAATGGTGGCGAAAATGGTGGATGCGGTGAAAACGGGCAAAAATCATCAGAATGGTGAAGAAACAGGGCTAATGAAATTTTGGCGTGAAAATGGTTCCGGGCCGTCTGATTAGATAAGGCACCGGTGATCAATGGTCAGGATTGGCTAACGGAGTTGTTTAGAGGAGTTAGGTGGAGAAAAGGGCCTTTAGTGTAAAACATAAAGGTTTAATGTTTGGCCGATTTAAAAAGGAAATGGGGCAAAATGTATGAAAGCGGGGCCTTTAATGGTGGGACCCAGTGGGCAGAGGGTGATGTGGTATTAGTGGGAAAAACGCTGGTGTCACGCGGCTTCAGAGCGGTTTTGAGAATTCTCCAAAAAAAATGCGATATACATCGCTGCAGGACGCATGGCAAAACAAAACTGCCTTCATCGCGTGATTTAGAAACGTTAAAACCCGGATGAAGAAAAAATGCAATATGCATGCTGACCATTGGATGTGGTGCAATGAGATCTAACAGTTGAAGTGGCAGTGTGATATGGAAAGGTGCACGGGCGGAAGTGGGCCATCGGGTTCACTGCGGACCATTGGATTATGTGGATGGACGGTCATGATCGAAGGTAAGAGCGAAGATGATTTGGGCCATTGGGTTAGATTGTGGCCATAGGATCTATATGTTAGACAGTCCAGATTTAAAGAGGAGGCGGAAGCAAAAGGATTAAATGAATGGGAGGGAGAGAGGAGGGCCATCAGATCTAAAGGAACGGACGACAGAGATCCAATCGCATCGGAGAAAGGCAGGGGGCCAAATCTCCGATGGTCTGATGTTGCGATTACTGTTGGGCCATCAGATCAAAGGTGAGATTGATGGTCGAGATGGGATCGAGAAGGGAATGACGGAGGGCCCAAAGGTGGGGTGCGATTAAGCACTGGCCGTTAGATCTAGGAGTTAGATCAACGACCCATAATCAATCGGAGGGATAAAGAGATGGGTGACAGGTAGAGAATGTTAAAGTGTGATGGCCATCGATCTATGTAGATCAACGGTGGAGATCGAAGCAGAGGTTTACAGAACAAATAACCATCGCATCGAATATTTTCAATTATCAAAAGAAATGCGCTCACACCCAAACTTCCGATTGCGATAAGCGCCCAGGGCTTTAGCGCCTGGTCTCGGGTGCAGGTCATATGTGGGGAAGTGGTTTAGGGGCTTAGCCGAAAGGGGCTTAAGCCTGTAATGTAAAAAATGGGTTTTTGGCCTAAATTTAGTGCTTTTTAAGGCTGAATGGGGGGTTCCGGTAGAGGGAATAAGGGATTTTTAAACCAGATAAAGGGAGCTATAAGGTTTAAACAACGGAATTTGATGTTTTAGACGGTTAGTGAGGGATTTTAGAGGAAATTTGAAAGGGGAAAAAGGTGGTGAAAATAGAGGCTTTGTGGGAATGAAATAAGGGGGAAAGGAGGCCTTTTTTGAGCAAAATCCTTTCACAGATAGGGAGGCTTTTTACATGGAAACAACAGTGAATATTGTTCAAGGGGAAAAGACACATGGAGGCTTCAAGAATGATATGTTTTTGGAGGAAATGTATTTCTTGAAGGCTCAAAAACATTTTAGCCACCTGTTTGCTTGTCAAAAAATTCATAGGTGGCTAACAGTATTGAAACTCAAAAAAAGGTTATAAATAACAAGCCTCACTTTGTAAAAGGAAAGATTGTCCACCACAATGTAGCTTCTACATTTATTATTTGTTTTATTAAAACAAGTTTCTTTGTGGTTTTAAAACAAAGAAACTTGTTTTATGAAAACAAATAATCACTGTAGAAGCTACATTGTGGTAGACAATCTGTCCTTTTACAAAGTGAGGCTTGTTATTTATAACATTTTTTTGAGTTACAATACCATGGGTAGATACCATAGGTGGATACCATGGATCAATACCATGGGTAGATACCACTTACAATACCATGGGTAAGTTCCATGTGTGGATGAATACCATGGGTGAATGAATATCATGGATAAATGTCACTTACAATACCCTGGGCGGATACATACCATGGGTGGATGAATACCATGGGTGTAGGCCACTTTTCATTTAGATCGTGATGCCTCTTCCTTCTATTTATCTTTACTTCCCCACTAATTCGAACTCCTTCTCCCTAGCTCGATTTTCCTAAGGGGTTTGAATTCCCTTTTTTTGTTGGCTCCACATCCCACTACCAATTTAATTTTCCTTTTCCTCTAATTTTGGTGGCCTCCATTTCTCCAAAAATTAGTGGGGACTCCCTCCACCCACTTTTCCTAAGTTCACATGCCAAAATATTTCCCAACACCCAAATTGCAAAAATGGAAACTATTCTTAACAAAATTAATTTAATTGGGGACATTACATACATGGACTGAGTCAAGGGACACATATTCGAGGGCTGAGGCTTGCTTCTTGGGATATATCTTGTTTTTATTACAACCATGGAGGCTAACAGCTATGCAAAGCACTATGGTGATTGCACCCTGCTATATTCTGACAAGCAGATACAAAATAGACCAAGGAAAATAAGGAAAATAAAATAAAATTAGGGGACAAATAAACAAGTGGAGAAATAATGACTGGTCCAAAGGATTCGGACCAAACTGGAAAACAACCACTAGGGAAGAGAAATTCGAAGAGGAGAGGAAGCAAAGAAGATTATAGGCTGATAAATTTGAAGGGAGAGTGAGAGCATGGAATTGGAGTCAGAAAATGAGAACACAGAGACAACAAGAAAAAAAACACAACTACGAAAATTCAAACTGTTGTAGGGAGTCTTATGCGGGTAGAGGAGAGAAACTATACCACATAAGAGTAGCCAGAATGTGGAGAATGACGTATGAAGAGTCTTGCTAGTGAATTTTCAATAGAGGACGTTGGAGGAAATACCAATGCAATAATGATAATTTACGAGCACTGATAGCTTGAAGGACTTAGCCCGGAAACAGTGGAATAACAGACCTATAGCTTCAAGATCTCGTGTTTGCAATTCATGGTTACTAGTGGAGTTTTTTCTAGAGAGGAAATTGTCAGAAAATTATAGAGGTTAGGCAGTAGACTACAAAAAAAATGTGCATAACCCTTGCCCAAAGACAATTAAAGACATCTACAGTGAAAGAGGAGTCATGCAAATCTATAGCTCTCAGAGATGAAATATAACTCAGTTGATCAATAAGAGTGAGGACAAGCCTCTGGATTCCCCGGGGGATGGAGGGTGGAGCTAATCTTCTATGGATTTCCTTGACATCCAGGGTGGAGAATTGATCCTTGGATTCTTATTAAGGGGAAATTTGTAAGTCTCATTTTCTTGTTCATCTGGTTTTTGGCAGTGGGTTTTGGATTCCCTTCGTTGGGTGGAACCATTGTGTTATATAATTTCAGGGTGGAGGTGAAGCATACAGATTCCCTGGTACTTAGTCGAGGGTGGAGACTTGAATTCTATGGATATCCCTGGTTGTTAAGGGGGAGATTAGCATCTTTGGATTCTTTTATTGACTAGTGGGTGGTGATAGCAAAACTTTGGAATCCCTTTTCCCAACTGGCAGATTCGCTTCATCCTTTGAGAAACCTCCTCAAGCTTTGGAATCTTGCTTAAGGGTGATTGGGTTAAAATAAAGGCCATAGTTCATCACATTCTAAAGTTGGGAGGAGAGTTGCAATACCGGACTTAGTTTCCCAATGATGATAGAGATGTGTTAAATTGGACACTAGGGACAAACTCCACCTTGGATTACTCATATGATGGAGATGATATTTTTGTTGGATTCCGCTTTATGAAAGGTGCAATATTGATCTAAAGATCATCTTGTTTGGATGGGAAGAAGTGATATTTTGAATTTATTCTCTCACACATGTGTAAATTGTCAAGGTCTACCAGAAGTCTAATGTAGGTTCAAAAGCCCCAATGGATGTGTCTCCACCCTCAACGAATGGCATAAATAAGAGAGACCTATTCCTCATTTTCGACATCATCATCTCAACACATATCTCTCTCTCTCATCTCCTCATTGGTTCATACAACACTTGGAGCTTCTCTCTCTTATTCACATGTGTGGCAAAGTGATTGGGCAAGTCTGAAATTTTCGGATCTGTTTTAGGGATGTGTTTCATAGCGTTGACCAACATTGACTTTGGGTCAAACACACTCCAATTGAAACATTTTTTAGGCTGGAATTTCGATCTCCCTAGGTCGCATTATTTGGCACAAAAATCGAGGATTTCTGAGCACATCGACTAGCGTTGACCACAACACTTTGAGTGCAATGTTGACTTTTCTGTTCACCAAGATTGACTGAGTTTTTCAAATATTTTTTGGTTTGATTTGGACTACTGTTGGAGGTCGCATTGACTTGGGTTGACCGAGTTTATTTGGAAGTGTCTTCTTGTTGGTTTGACCTATGTTGACTTTCTGGTTAGGGCATCCTGTTGACTAATGTTTGACTGAAGTATTGGGAAAGTGTATTTTGTATATTGACCTCTCTCTCTCTGCTGAAATTTTGAAGAATAATAAGGATATTTTATCAAAGGGTTTTCCTCGCATTGGGGTTTTTCCCTAGCATTCGCCAAATATTATGTCCTCTTGTCTTGGCTTGTCTTCTGCTTATTGTTTATATTTTATAAACATTTACTTTCAAATATTAATGTGATTTCTAATTTGGAAATTGATATTGGGCTAATAAGAAAATATTGAACTAAATTTCTCTAAAGCATATAACATACCATTGTTATCTAAAATTAACATGGTATCAGAGCCCAAGTGAAGAAAAATCTGAAGCAAGAGTAAGAAGAGAAATCACTGATATTGGTTGGATAAGTACAAGGGTCAATGGCTTCCTCATCTTAATTCAAATCTGATGACAAGCTCAATGATAATTTTTATTATCATGCATGGAAAATGTCCTTGGACTTGAATTTGGAGGAACATGATGCTATGGACTATGTGCAAGGAAATATTATTGAGCCTCCTTCAAATGCACCGACTGCCACTAAGACAAAGTACAAGAAAGGAGTGGTGAAAGATAAGAAGGTCATCAAGGATTCTATTCACAAGAATTTGGTCTCTTACATCTTCGAGCTGGGCACATCTAAGGATATGTATGACAAGTTGGTTAGTATGTTCAAGGCTAGTAATGCAAATCAAATTCTCTTTCTCAAGAAAAAGTTGAAGGACATCAAGATGGATAGAGGAGAATCCATCCAATCCTATTTCATGAGGATTACCAAAATAAAAAATTATCTTTTATATATTGGAGAGGTTATTTCCGACCACGAGCTCACTCTTATTGCCCTTGGAGGTCTTCCTCGAGCATGGTATGTATTCAATATCACTATTCTCAAGAATGACATGATTCCAGATTTTGATGAATTGTTGACTAGATGCACTCAAGAGGAGACAAGGATGATGGAGAGAGACATGCCTTCAAATGGGAATGAGCCTTATGCATTCTCCGCTCAAGCTAAAAGAAAGAAAAATGTTGGTCCAAGAAATCAAGGAAAAGGAAGACTGAGATTTAATGATGGAAGAAAGGGTAGATGTTTCAATTGTAACAGGTTTTGCCAATATTCTAGAGAGTGTCCCAATAAAAGGGATACACCACGAGATGATGATTACAACAACAACAATTTCAAGGGAAATGGAAATCAAAGGAACAACAGGTTCAACAACAAAGGAAAGAGAAAGGCTCCTACTACACGAAATGGAAATGGTCAACCTTCCAAGAGATCAAGAAACTTCAGGTATGATGAATCTAGTTGTACATAACAAGAAAAAATAAATTCTTCTTATATCTGCCCTCTCTGTTGCCTCTCCTCTCGACACCTTGGATAATTGGTTGATTGATAGTGGTGCCTCAAGGCACTTCACTGGATACAAAGAGGCCCTCTCACATTTGATTGAAAAGGAATTTTTTTTGGAGATTATACTTGGAGACAATACCACCTATCCCACGAAAGGGACAAGGACTATTACTCTTCATCTAAATCAAGGTCAAATCCTTCATCTACAAGATGTGTTATATGTACCTGACTTGAAGAAGAATTTAGTGTCTATTTCGCCGGTGGAAGATAAAGGATTCAAGGTAGCATTCATTGATGGAAAGTTACGTGTTTGGATGAGGAACTTCAAAGAAGAATTCACTCTTGGTTTCAGGGTTGATACTCTTTATCAGGTTGGAGGAAGTCTGTTGGGAGCCATGACATGTAACACTACTCTTCAATCCAAATTATGGCATTGGAGGTTTTCTCACCTTCATTATAAAGCTCTTCCTCAAGCTAGGAAGATGGTTACAGGTATGCTCGATTTCAAAGTTGATCATCAAGGTGTTTTTAAGGGTTATGCTGAAGGGAAACATACAAGGGGATCATTTCCCTCAAGTGATAGAAAGACTACCAACATACTTCAATTTATTCATTTTGATATGTTGCCCGTAACATCCTTGGGAGGATATTTGTATTATGCCATTTTTGTGGATGACTGATCTCTCAAAACTTGGATATACTTCTTGAAGAAAAATGATGAAGTATTCAAATAGTTCCACTCTTTCAAAGCCTTGGCTAAAAATAAAATAGGGAAGAAGATCAAAATATTGAGGACCGATAATCGAACCCGCGAGTATGAGTCAAACAAGTTCAATGACTATTGTAGGGAAGCTGACATTAAGAGGGAGACCACTACTGCTTATACTCCAAAAAAAAATGAAGTTTCTGAAAGGAAGAATCGAACCATCATTGAAGCTACTCATGCCATGCTTCATGACCAAGGCCTACTGAAGTTCCTACGGGGAGAAGCTTCCAACACTACCATGTATGTTAAAAATAGATGCCCACATCAAGCCTTGGACTCCAAAACTCCCAAAGAAATATTCACCGGTAAGAAACCTGATGTTTCTCATTTTAGAATTTTTGGAAATCCCGTATATTTTCATGTGCTGAAAGAAAAGAGAAGCAAGTTGGATGATTCTAGAAAGAAGGGTACATTTTTGGGCTATAGTGAAACTGTAAGGCATATAGAATCTATGTGCCTGATCAAAGAAAAGTGGAGATAAGTCACGATGTCACCTTCGATGAAGATGCTTCCCTTGGGAAGGTTAGAGATCTTCCTAGCTCAAAGGACGACAAAGATGAAGATGCAGGAAAGCAGGAAGAACCGAAGGATGAACTGATGCTCGATGTTGATGGTTTGATGGATCCCATTGATCCACCTCCTAGTGAGCCCTTTTCTTCTAAAAGAAGACCCTAATGGCTTAGAGATACTCTCGAAGATTTTGAGGGACATATTGCACCAAGGGGGCCATTCCGTGAAAGTAAGAAGCTGAACAGGTACCAAGGGTACTTAGTAGCCATGAGCACCATTGTTCAATATGAGCCTATAATGTTCGAATAAGCTGCGAAGCACCAAGTTTGGAAGGATGCAATGAATGAAGAGTATGAGTCGATCATGAAGAATGATGTATGGGATGTGGTCCCTAACTAAAGGACAAGTATGTTGTCACCTTGAAATGACTTTACAAAATCAAGCATGGAGTTGATGGGAGTTCTGAACAGTTCAACGCCAAGTTCGTTGCCCGAGGCTTCTCGCAGAAGGAAGGTATAAACTATGTTGAGATATTTGCACTGGTTTCCTAATATACCACCATCCATTCGATTATTTCCCTTGCTTCCTCACAGGGAAGGAATCTACATCATATGGATATCAAGACCACCTTCTCGCATGGCTCGCTTAAGGAAGATGTCTACGTGAAGAAACCTATGGGGTTCGAAGTTCGAGATCGAGATACACATGTATGCAGGTTGAAGAAAGCTCTCTATGGGTTGAATAAATCCCCCAGAGCTTAGTTGTTGATTTTTAATGTACGTTGGACAAGTGGTTTCCCATGGGTTAGTATCTACCTAGGGAAAAGTGTCCAAAATAATTATTTTCCTAAGTGTGACTGTATAAAGTGAAAGTGACTTTATAAGTGGTAAAGTCAATGTTAAATTATAAAGTGAAAAATGACTTTAGACATAAAGTACAATGTGGGTACTTTATTTAATGGGTGAGTTAAAAAATAGACAGCGAGAATTAAAGCACATTTATTCTCATCCCTTGATCTAAATGAATCTGAGCCATTAAATCTTAGAGTTGCCCAAAATTCATTTAGGGAAAAAAAAGGGGGGAAAAGAAAAGAGAGACTAAATTCATTCATTCTTCGCAAGCAGATTGGAGAAAGGAGGCTGAGAGCTGGAGAAAAGTTCTGAAAGAGAAATTTGTTGTAGCAAGTTGAAGGAGTGATTTTAGGGCAAAGTTGGGCACAAAAATCAAGGCATAGAAGACAATAGAAGGTACAGTACAAAAAAAAAATTAATGCTATGAGTTGCATGCAGTTCGAGAGCAATTTTTGAGCAAAAAAAATGAAAAAAATCCATATAGCGGTACGGAAATCCGTACAGTCAGTATGGAATCCATACAATACAGTATGGGTCCATACAGTACAGTTTCAAATTCAAGTGAGCATGGAAATTGAGGAAAAGTGGGCACAATTTTCAAGGACTTTTGCATTGAAGAGATAAGTTGTATTTTGTTGTTTTGTTTTGTCAGCAAATGTATTTTTTCTGAACTTGAAAGATAAATAAATTTGAAGAGCTCTCTAACAGGTTTTCCCCAGAGAAGATTAAAGGGGTTTTTCCTGGGTCTAATTTGACTAAAAATCTGTGTATTTTTTTATGTGTTGTTGGTCTATTTATGTCCATATTTATTTTCAGCATGCGTTAACAGTCCCATGTGTTTTGATCTAAAAATTTCATTTCCAGAATTCTATATGTTATATGTAAGTTTATGGGAAAGGACATTTAACTGAATGGGAGTGATAAGGTGAAATTAAAACCAGGTTGAGATTGTTGGTAGCTTTTAATCATCAAATTTCAACATGGTATCAGAGGTACAGGCTGAAAATTGCAGTTTGAACAACAAACATTAGTTTGGGACAACAAGCAGTGGTTTGGATAACAAATTGAATTTTTGGACAACAAACTGATATTTTGGGACAAAAAGGTGAAATTTCACACAGAATGAACTTTTGGGACAACAAGGTGTGCTGGAAAGTTCATTTCTCCATTTTCTTGGTTTTGTAAATTTTGGACATCAGTCATGGCCATGTTCTCAAGGATAGAGGACCGATTGGATGGGATATCCAACTATGTTGTTTGTAAGGACATAATTCATACAGTGTTTGAGGAGGCAACAATTTGGGACATATTGTGGCAAGAGGTTGTACTTCCTACTGCTGCAGATGAACTTGTTGAATTCACATAAAATAATTCAAAGGAAAGAAGGATTTTGATGGATAGTTTGAAGGATCATGTGGTTCCTCAGGTGAGAGGAAACACATATGCATATCAGATGTAGACAACTCTAACCACTCTCTATGAGAGTACCAATGAGAGCAATAAGATGGTACTCAAAGAACAATTGAAGAACATCAGGATGACAAATGCTGAAAGTGTAGTTCATTATCTTGGTAGGGTCAAACATGTACGTGATGATTTGACTACTATTGGTGAGGTAGTTTCACCCACAGAGTTAGTTAGGATAGTCATAGCAGGACTTCCTAAGTCTTGGGAGGTCTTTGGAGATATTGTTACTTCTAGGGAGAATCTTCCCAATTGGGACAGATTTTGGGATGATTGTGTGCAGCATGAGATACAAAAGACTAGCAGTGGTGTGGTGAAGACAGCAGATGAGGAGGATGTAGCCTTGACAGCCAGGGGGAAGAACAAAGGGAAGGCCAAGAAAGGAGCCTCATCAGATCGGGCTAAGGGAAAGGAGAATAATATGAAGAAAGACACAGATATGTCCAAAGTCAAATGTTGGGCATATCAGAAGATGGGACACTATGCTGCTACATGTTCTGAGAGGAAAAACAAGGGGAAGAAGGGTACTGCAGCTTCAATAGAGGTGGAGAAGTTTGATTCTCAGTTTGACAGGGAATTTTCATTTATTACTTTTGCATCTAGTAGGATTACATCATCTGATATGTTGTAAATAGACAACGGGGCTTCCTGCCATATGACAGGTGCATGAGAGTTCTTTTCAGAGCTTGCAGAGAGGGCACCTGATATTGATATTTTACTAGGAGATGACCGCACTGTGAGAGTTGTTGGTGTGGGGATTGTGACCTTTGAGAGGGAGTATTTGCCTCATTTGAAGGTCATGGATGTTTTTTATGTTCAGGGGATGAAGAAGAACTTGATTTCAGTGCCTGCTATGGAGGAGAATGGGTTTGACGTCAATTTCTCAAGTGGGCAGGTATTGATGCATCTTAGGGGATATTCCATCACTTCGGCCAAAGTGATTGGAGTATGCTCTGGGAAACTATATAGGTTTAGTTTTTAGTCGGAAAGAGCTTTGGTGAGTAGCACATCTGGTAACATTCACACTAGTACCACCAACATTAGAGACTTGTGCAAGTTATGGCACCGGAGGATGGTGCATATGCATCATGGAGCTTTGAGATTTCTAAGGGGGATCACTACTGGAGTTCCTTATGTCAATGTCGAGCATTATGAGGTATGTAGAGGGTGTGCTTTGGGAAAGTACACCAAGTTACCATACCTAGCGAGCGACAATAAATATACAGGTATACTAGACTTGATTCATACTAATGTTAGTGGTCATATGTCTCATGTGTCTTCGGGTGGTTATGAGTATTATCTTATATTCATTGATGACTACTCTAGGAGGACTTGGATATATTTCTTGAAGACCATGGGTGAGGTCTCCAGTTGCTTTACAGAGTTCAAAGCTCTTGCGGAAGCAGTCAGGTAGGAAGATTCAGGACTTGAGGTCAGACAATGGTGGTGAGTACACTGATGGTGTGTTTTCTGACTTCTGTGCACAGGAG
Source organism: Pinus albicaulis (assembly GCA_034641835.2). NCBI lineage: Eukaryota > Viridiplantae > Streptophyta > Pinopsida > Pinales > Pinaceae > Pinus > Pinus albicaulis. The sequence goes on along the minus strand of CM076571.1, from coordinate 750,390,270 downwards.
GTCATTAGGAGAGAGTTCATGTTTACTTACAACCCCTAGTAGAATGTTTGTCTGAAAGGAAGAACAAAGCTATTGTTGGGGCTGCTAGAGCGATGATTCATGATCAATGGTTGCCATTTTTTTTGTGGGTTGAGGCCTGTAATACTGTTGTTTATGTTCAAAATAGAAGTCCTCACTGAGTATTGGGGAATATGACTCTGGAAGAGGCCTTCACTGGAGGTAAGCCTCATGTGGTACATCTTCGTATCTTTGGATGTCTCACATATTCTTATATCCCCAAAGAGCAGAGGATGAAGTTGGAACCCATGGCATAGAAGGGTATATTTATGTGTTATAGTGAGACTTCGAAGGCCTATCGGATATTCATTCCTTCTAAATGGAGAGTGGAGATTAGGAGGGATATGAATTTCGAGGAGGAGAGGGCCTATCGAAGATCATGACCTCAGCAGGGAGGTCAAGTACAAGGATCAAGACCTCAGGGTTCTGAATCGACTAGTACAAGAGGTACTTCATTGTTAGTGACATATGGGGCACCAATGGTGAGTTCACCGAGAACTTCTTTAGGGAGTCCACTGGTATAGAGTTCACGTGGCACTTCAGCTGACTTAGGCAAAGGTTCTTCGAGGATAGGTGTTGGTACAGGCACACCAGGGTCATTTGGAATACCTTCAGATTCACTAGACTAGGGGGCAGAGGATGAGGTTCCCTATGGGGAAGATTCTTCAGGGAAGAGGAGGCCCAAGTGGCTTCAAGAAACCTTTAAGGAAGCCGATTCCATTGGTCCTTCGAAGAGGGTGAACGGGGAGAGTGTGCCACCTGAGCGTTTTTTTAGTTATGTAGCCAAGGCTACCAGCATTGTTGACTCTGAGCCTACTATATATGAGGAGGCTTCTAGCCAGGAGGTATGGAGAGAGGATATGGTGGAGGAGTATGCCTCTATCATTAAGAACAGCGTTTGGGAGGTGGTGCCTAGGCCTGAGGGCAAGTGAGTTGTGACTTCTAGGTGGCTCTATAAGATCAAGCATGCTGCGAATGGTAGCATTATGAAATTAAAGGTGAGGTTTGTGGCTAGAGGGTTCTCACAGATAGAGGGAGTTAACTATGATGAGACCTTCGCTCCCGTAGATCGGTACACTTATGTCCGGTCCCCTATTTCTATTGCTGCAAAAAAGGGTTGGGAGATCCATCAGATGGATGTGAAGACTGCATTTGTGAATGGAGTTATAGAGGAGGAGGTGTATGTTGAGTATCCACAAGGCTTTGAGGTACATGGGTGGGAGACCCATGTATGTCGGTTGAGGCGAGCACTCTACGAACTTAAGCAAGCTCCGAGTGCTTGGTATTCGAGGATTGATACTTACTTGTGTATTTTTTAACCCTGTACAGAAATTATCTGCAAACGAATCTTAAAAATAGAAAATAAAAAATAGCGAGAGCATAAAACATAAAACAAATAAACACAGAGATTTTCCCCTGGATCCCAAATCGGGATGACCAACTTGATTTTTCATTATATTCCTTTTAGTGTTACAACACATATATATACATGCCGAAGCATACATAAACCCTAATCCATTAACCCTGGATTATAAAATAACCGTAGTTCCATTGACCGGATCTAAAAAATACCAAGGGCTGAAAACCATCATGCCCCAAAACCATGTGCAAACCCATGCACAAAACCATGGGCAGGTCCGCCCATCGGAAAATAAGGTCCAATTTTTTTTTCATGGGGCGCTGCCCCGGACCCCGACAGGGGGGGCTGCCACCCCCCCCTATGACCCCCCTGCTGCGCCTAGAGAAACGTACAGGCGGGTGCTATCACCCCCCCTATGAACCCCCCACGCGTGACTTCTCGTGGAAAGAATATAACACATACCCAACATTCTCCCACTTGTTGTTTTCTTTCCGCAGGGGGCCATAGGAGAGCTTAGTCATTACCCAGCTTTGCAACACCCATTATTTATCTACACCAAGAGAACTTCTGAGTGCTCACAGAATTCATCAATGCATCTGCAACGTTCTTCAAGGTGTCCACCTTTACCAGCAACACCCTTTTAGCCTTAACCATATCTCTCACAAAATGATATTCAACATCAATGTTCTTTGTATTTGAATTATAAGTAGGGTTCTTAGCCAAGAAAATTGCACTTTGGCTATCAAATTCTATCCTTATAGCTTGTTGTACCAACCCCATACTTGAACACAATCTCTGCAACCAAACTTCTTCCTTTCTTGCATGAGTGGCTGTTATGTATTTTGCCTCTGTTGTTGAAAGAGCCACTACAGACTGTCTTTTACTCATCCAACTGACTGCGCCTCCAAATAGGCTAAACACATACCCACTTGTAAATCTTATTTGGTCCAGATCTCCAGCCCAGTCTGCATCAACAAAACCATGAATGTCCAACATTCTTTCCAATCCTAGTCTTCCCTGGTAGCACAAGCCATAATCACTAGTGCCACGCAAATATCTGAAAACCCGCTTCACTGTTGTCCAATGCTCCTTTCCTGGGTTTGACATAAACTTGCTCAATACTCCCACTGCATGTGCAATGTTTGGTCTAGTACAAACCATTGCATACATCAGGCTACCCACTGCACTCTCATATGGAACACGGGACATATCCTCCTCTTCTTCTTGTGTCTTGGGACATTGTTCAGCAAACAGCTTTATAACTACAAGAATCGAAACATTCACCGGTTTACTATCCTGCATATTTAACCTCTGCAATATTGTCTCGACATACTTCCTCTGGTTTAACCAGAGCTTCCTCTTTTCCCAATCTCTCTTAATTTCCATGCCCAAAATATAGTTTGCAACACCAAGATCCTTCATGTCGAATTTGGAGTACAATTGGGTCTTCAAATCTTGGACAATTTCTTTGTCATCTCCAATCAACAACATATCATCCACATACAAGACCAAATAAATAACACGGTCACCAATTAATTTAAAATAAACACAGTTATCCTCCTCGTTTTCCGTAGCTTGTCCCTGCATAGGTATCAAATTTTTGATACCACATCCTTGGTGATTGTTTTAACCCATATAGAGACTTCTTTAACCTGCATACCAGTTCTTTCTTCCCCTTCACCATAAAGCCTTCAGGTTGTTTCATGTAGATCTCCTCTTCCAGATCCCCATGAAGAAATGTTGTCTTCACATCCATCTGTTCTACCTAAAAATCAAATGCAACAGCAACAGATAAAAGTAATATAATAGAAGTAACTTTGGCAATAAGAGAAAAAATATCACCTAAATCAATTCTTGGCACCTGGGAATAACCTTTTGCTACCAACCGATCTTTTTATTTCTCCACCTTGCCTTCTACATTCATCTTCTTCTTAAACATCCATTTTCTCCCAATGGGCTTCCTTCTAGCCGGCAACTCCACCAGATCCCATGCCTCATTTTTGTGCAAGGATGCATTCTTTAGTTGATTAATGAGTTTATAATTAGTGAATTAATTAATAATTAATTCACACCACTCTCACTAATTGTATCAATTAGTTAAACTGAATACAAATAGCTCAACTATGTTTAGATTAGTTAAACTGAATACAACTCCACTAACTTCCTCAATACACTCCACCAAACTCTGTCACATGAGTTCTAACTGAAGTATCCATGCAATAGCTCCACTTAAACCCTAGGAATAGCGTAATTCCTTCTATCAGCTCCTGTGCCACATCTGTGCACTTAACTGAAGTGCTCCAAGAGAATAAGATAATGTTTAAAGTCCAAATATTATTAAGAGCTAATAATATTCGACATATCTATTTTTAGACTGGCAATCTAAAAATAGATTCCGCCCAGTATGTCTAAAAATAGAAGTCCATCTATTTTTCCCGACTTGACCAACCATCCACAAATAGCATCCTGCAACTCATATAACATGATCCATATGTCTAAAAATAGACATAGTCTAAAAATAGACTTTGCGCCAAAAATAGCCTGCGGGCCCACTTAGTGAAGGCGACTTCTTTCCACTAAGCTCATCATCTTGTTGTAATCTCAACACTCCCTCTCAACAAGATAAGGATTATCTGCAACCCCTATCCTGCCCCTGTGGTATTCGAATTTGTTCCTGGTGAGCACCTTCGTCAAGATATCAACATCCTGATCCTCCGTGGGAATGTATGAAAGTAACATGACCTTCCGCTGCACACAATCTCTGAGCAGATCTGATCAGACCAGTGAAGCCATGCACTCGCTGCCAGACAATGAACACTACATCCAACCCAATGTGCTCGAGAGCATCTCAATACATGCTTGCCTCGCTCTAGCAGAGCTTAGACAACCATAGCTTGAAAGCTGCTCCCACGATAGCATATGCTCTTGGGTTGTGTATTGACCGTGACATACGACCCCACCAACTGCCTATGAATAGTGGCATCCACTACTCCTCCTTCACAAGTAGTGATCCTCCAATCTATCCACCAGGAAGAGGAGTATCAATAGGCTTGCAGCCATGCATGTTGAACTTCTCTAGTATCTCCTAGGCATACTTGCCTTGAGAAACAAACAGTCCATCACTGCGCTGCCAAATTTCCAATCCCAGGAAATAATGAAGGAGGCCCAAGTCCTTCATCTCAAACTCTTTTGCAAGATCATCCTTGCATGAGAGTATCAACATCTCATCACCTGTCAAAATCAAATCATCTACATAAAGTACAATGATCAGCAACTTACCCTCTACCACAATCTGGTATAGGTTAGGATCTGCCTCACTCTTGGAGAATCCAAGTCTGGTGAAATAACTGTCTATCCGTGTGTACCAAGCACGAGGTGCTTGTTTCAACCCATACAATGCTCTCTTGAGCCTGCACACATGCGACTCGCTGCTGAAGGTCTCAAAACCTTCGGGCTGCTCTATGTACACCTCCTCCTCAATGACTCCGTTGAGGAACGCAGTCTTCACATCCATCTGATGAATGTGCCACCCCATCTGTACTGAGAGAGCAAGAATCGTCTGTATAGAAGAATACCTTGCGACAGGTGCAAAGGTCTCCTCATAATCGATCCCCTCAATCTATGAAAAGCCTCGGGCAACAAATCTTGCCTTATACTTCTCCACACTCCCGTCAGCTGCCTGCTTCACTTTGTAGATCCATCTTGAACCTACCACTGATTTCCCCTCTGGCCTCAGGACAATCTCCCATGCACTGTTTCTGACAATCGAATCATACTCTTCCACCATGGCATCTACCCATGCGAGGTCCTCCAAAGCTTCCTCGAAAGAGGATGGCTCTGTCACGATACACTTGCTCATGAGAGCCATGTATCCAGTATACCGGTCAGGTGACTATCTCTGTCTGCACTGTTGTTACACAGAAATTTGTCACCGTCCCTACAATCCCCATCCCGCACATTGGAAGGCTCATTCCGTGACCTGTGGGCATAGTTAAGGCTTGAAAATACTTTCATTGCATCCCTCTAAAGATGAGATTTAATTGCCCTAAAGACATCTCCTTGCAAAAAACCCTAAAAATAGCTCTTTTTCCATTGGCGCGGTTCCATAGTTCAGCCCTCGCGCCAAGAGGGAAATCCTCCAAAGAGGGCGCGCCAATTGGCGCTCTGTCATAGAGCCGTACCCGTGCCAACCATATTAAGAGATGTTTTTTAAAAATAAAAGGCGGAAGTTTCATCCTAACAAATTACTAGGCTGATTTCTATCTTGAGTTGGGAGGTTTGGCTACGGATTTCCATGGAGAGGAAGTGGTTTGCCACCTCTCATGGAAGCTTCCTTGATGATAGGGCCAATCCCATAATTATAGGGATCCCAACTCCCCTTCCTCCTTCTATAAAAGCTTGCCTATTTCCATTTGCAAGCTAGTTCCAAAGGGTGGCAGAATTTCTAAGTTCCCAAGAGCTTTCATGCTGCAAAAGCCTTCTTGATTCCCTAAGGAAAAATCCAAGCAAGGAGACTATTGCCAAGTATTCGGAGAGAGAGGCTTGTCCCATCCCTGACAGGCTTTACCAAGACATGTTGTGCTGACGACCCGCTAAAGGAGAGTGCTGCGTTGAAGCTGTGGTTGTATTCTTCTTTTGACTCTTTAATGATAAGCGACTATCGGTTATGGTTCCACTCTTGTTCTTGATCATGTTCATGAGTTATATCCTCTTCGACTAATATATAGTTGTATGCACTGGATTTTATGCTTGCGTTTGTGTTTTTTCTTGCATGTGTAGGTGTCTGACCACGGAGATCGTGCGGATTGTGATCTGCCAAGGCAAAGGAATGGGAGCACCACCTCTTCTATAGACGATAGCGTTGGATTCCAGGTAAGCCTTCCTCGTAAGTTGGTTTATTTACAATTAGGAACCTGCACTGTAGCGTGTTTGATTGTTGCTAGACCCGATCTGGGCTAGTAGGGATCGCCTCTGTCCACAAAGGGGATTTACCTCCTCAACAATTTGGCGACTCCACTGGGGACTCAGCTTGTTGTTTGATTTGTAAGCTATAGACGGAGCCTGAAGTGCAGCCAGATAGCCTTCGAAGCGCTTTTTCTCTGCATTAGCGGAGTAGATCAACGTTGCTTCAGTCAATCTCCGGTTTAGTTTACGGACTAAACAACTTTGAGCATTGTCTTGTCTTTTCGGTTGATTCTTGATTCTCATTGCTTGATTGGTTTTTTGGGTTGGCTCTTTTGTGTTTGGCTTTTGATTCAGCCCCAGAGGATCAGATCTGACCTTTGCTTTTCCGAATTTTCACCTTTTCATAGTTGGCTTGATTGGCGCGAGTTTAGCCCTGACAGTCGCGCCAGTTGGCGCAGTTTTCCAGTTCATCACTCGCGCCATTCCCTGTCTGGCGCGGATTACAGCCAGACAATCGCGCCATTTCCTGTAGGTGCTAGGGTTTACCCTTGTTCGGAAGCTTCTTTTGGTCAGTACTTTGCTTCTGGGTTTGTTTTGGATTCTGCTTGAAGTGGTGAGTCTGGTCTTGGTTGGGAGAAATTCTTTGTTTTTTCATTTTCAGGCGTTAGTGCTTGTTGTTAGTTAGCAACCCGCGCCAATTGGCCATTGGCGCTAGTTGTCAATGTGCAATTCGCGCCAGTTGGCGCTAGTTGTCAATGTACAAGTCGAGCCAATTTTAGGATGTATGAAAATTGAGACTTTTTCCCTAAATCCTTCACCAGTGTGTCTTTCCCTTCCGGTCTTTTCACTGTATGAGCATAGATTACATTGCTCATTGGTTGGAATGTCTTCTTTCCATGATTGTTTGATGTAAAAGGGAATGAATGCCTTGTTTTGATCTCATTCTTTGGAAGTCCTCTTTGTGTTTTGTCACCTTTTGAGGGATTTCGTGACAAAGTGTTTGAAACAACGATTGCATTCTTAGTGTTTGTTTGCATCTCTTTTGTGTTCATCCTTCATTAAGAAGATTTGCGTTTATTTATTTTTCGTCTCAAAGTGTCCTTTTTGTTAAAATGCATTAGATCACATTGCATTGAAAAGTATTTTTGAGATTTATCATTGAACTTAGATCACATTGTTTAATGATTGAAAGCTAAAAATCGCTATGATTGCATTCTCTTTTATTAAAATCATGCATTAAGTAGATTCTCATTTCATCGAAAAATGTATTGAGTGCATTCTTATTATTTGAAAAGAAAAAGGAAATTGTGCATAGATTACGATTGCATAGTTTTCGAAAAGAGGATTTTGCATAGATTACATTGCATTATTCGCATCATTGAATGTTTGAAATTGCTTTTGGATAGTGAAAGTCATCTAGTTTGGAAAAGTTTCGTTTTCAGTGTTGTTGTTTGTTGCATCATTGTTTGAAGCTCTTCCCTTAACTAGATAGCATTCATCGAATTGAAAAGTTTTCTTTTCTCATATAGCTGCATACAGGAGATTGTCATATGACATACGGTAGGGCCTTGAAACCGAAACATAATTGAAGATCAACCATAAAATTTACTCAATTTACCTAAGGAAGCATTGAAACGTTAACGAAACATTTAGAGGTCTAGGTTAGAGACGTGTTCTGGCGTCGTTAAGCCTAGTAGCTGTCATTCGCCTCTTGGCTTTAGACAGCGCTAGTACGGACTTGAGCTCCCCGTACCGTCGCGTATATAAAGGGAGACCCCACTAGGTTTCAATCCTTTATCCATAGGAAGCCGAGTCTACTGCCCTATACCCGTGATACACTGGACACAACATTCAGGGAGATTGCCTGCACGTACGTTAAGTCCTTGGTTGATTTCTCTTTCATTTTGAAACCAAGGTGTATATTGCAGTTCACAGTTATTTGGTACACCCTTGCCTAGTATTCCTGAGTAGTCATTTCGATCTTTTCTGACTCTTTAAATTTGAAAAGATCATCAAGCGCTTGTCCTTTCACGCTTGTTTCCAATCTGAAAGCAATAGAGTCACCTTTTGCCTGTTTCTCGACTCTTAAAAGATGAAACGGTAGAAACTGCCCACGAAATATTCCTGGTTAAAGTTAGTTTCCTTAGGGTGTTGTTCTGAAGATTGTTTCTGATGGCAACGTTGTCCCTTCTTGGGTTAACTGTTGGGTTCCTCTGTGGTCCCAAATATCTCCGCTACTATTCAATTAGTTCCTCCACCTGAACAACATCATGTTGATTCCAAGGTGGACCTCTCCCCTTCTTCGCCTGTTTCTGCGTCCTCCTCTTCTACTTCGCCTGGTGAAAGTTTGGATTTGAGTAACCAGGTGGCTAAGAAGAAGAAGAAGAAGACAAAGAAGAAGAAGTCCGATAAAGGAGAGGCTAGCTCTACGGCTGTTGCGCCTAAAATTTCTCCTCTTGATAAACCTTCCAACCCTCCACGGAAAGTCAAGTTCCCTTGCATGTTGTGCACGGGAAACCATCTTCTTCGAGATTGCCCTGGCATTCCCAAGGTGCTCGAAGTATGGTCCAATGGTCATCCGCCATTGCCTTTGGCTTCTAGGAGTCAGGTTGGGGGCACATCTTCAGCTAGTGCTGCTAAGGCTCCTAAGAAGCAGGGTAAGATTACCAATCCCTGTAAGTTGTGTGAAGGGCACCATGCCATTCACCTTTGTCCATATATGGATGAAGCCAAAAGAGTTTTGGACAACTCATCTATTTTTGGGCCATGCCTTCTGGCTGGGTACAAACAACTTTCTTTGAGTCCTCCACCAGTTGATCCTACGATTGGTCAATAGTCATCCTTGGTCAATCCCGCTCCCCCAGAAATTCAAATTCAGGAATCCGTTCCTGAGCAACCATTGGTCGTGGGATTGGTTGAACTGGCCCCATCTACGGTGCACCAGGTATTTTCCGTTGAGAGTGGACCTCACATCCCTCATGTTCTTCTTGTTTCTTCAGATTCTTCGGACTTGGAGAAAGATTCTCCTGTCCCTATATCTAAAGAAGTTGCTCCTCCGCTTCCCATGATGGAGGTTCCGGAGGACTCTCTTCCCACCTTCAAGATGGAGGTTGTGGAGAATGCTCCTTCTTATTTTGTAACACCAGGGGAAGACCATCTTGGTTCGATGGTAGCCCCTCCAAGTAGTTTGGTCGCTTCCTTCGATTGGAGTCGATTTGCAGGATACTGCCTTCTGTCTTATGTGCCTTTCGAGATCACAGTACATGCTTTTGGTCTGGTCGTACCCAGCACCATTATAGACGAAGGTGCGTCTGTTAGTATTCTATCCTCAACTACTTGGAAATATTTTGGCTCGCTGCCACTTGCGCCTGTTACGCAGACTCTGTTGGCATTTAACAGAAGAACGAGTCAACCGTTAGGGATCCTTCCAAGGTTTCCTGTTACTTTGGGAGGTAAAACCGTCCATATGGACATGATGGTTGTTGCAGGCCCCTTGGACTTCAATCTACTTTTGGGGGGCGATTACACCTATGCCATGGGAGCACTTGTCTCCTCCCTCTTTCGCGTGATGTGTTTTCCACATGAAGGATGGATCGTGACCATTGATCAGCTTTCGTTCTTTGGTCCTGATGTGGCAACTGGCACGCCATCATCCCTTCTTGGTTTTTATCCACCCGTTGTATCTGCCCCACCACAGGTCAACTATATGGCTACCTACCCCGTGCCTGTGCTCAGTGATGATGTCGTCGTGCATCAGGTGCTGGGGGCATTGGGTCCTGACTTCCAGGATGTTTTCCTTCCATCGGGAGTGGAACTCTTGGAAGCGATGACTTCTTGTTCATTCTGATGAGGTCTATCAGAGCATGGTTCTTTTCCTGTGTCAAGCTCCTTAAAAAATGAAACCGGGTCTGGTCGGAGCACAGTTCGTTTTCTTGTGTCAAGCTCCCTAAAAAATGAAACAAGGTTTGTCGGAGCATGGTTCTTTTCTTGTGTCAAGCTCCTTAAAAAATGAAACAAGGTTGTCGGAGCATGGTTCTTTTCCTGTGTCAAGCTCCTTAAAAAATGAAACAAGGTTGTCGGAGCACAGTTCCTTGTCTTGTGTCAAGCTCCTTAAAAAATGAAACAAGGTTGTTCGAAACATAGTTCCTTGTCTTGTGTCAAGCTCCTTAAAAAATGAAACAAGGTTGTCAGGAGCAGAGTTCCTTGTCTTGTGTCAAGCTCCTTAAAAAATGAAACAAGGTTGTTGGAGCAGAGTTCCTTGTCTTGTGTCAAGCTCCTTAAACCATGAAACAAGGTGTCGTGAGGATAGTTCTTTTAATGTGTCAACCTCGTTAAAACAATGAAACACTTTCCTGTTCAATTCGAGTCTTTGATAAGTTCTCGTAAAATACCAGTCGAGTCTTTTCCTTACTCTCGTAACTTGAACCTTCACCCCCTCCATCTGTTTACTCAGGTGCATGGATTGAAGCTTGGGGGGAATGTACCTTGAATTGAGTCACCATGCTGGGGGCATGCTTACTTTTTTCAAGCATAGTTTGTTTCCGGTTCAAGCTTGTGTAAAAATGAAACCGGTTTCAAGCATAGTTTATATTTGTTTCAAGCTTGTGTAAAAATGAAACCAACTTCAAGAAAAGTTTTTTTGATTTCAAGCTTGTGTAAAAATGAAACCATTCCCATTTTACCTCTTGTGATTTCCATTTTATCAGTCTGTTTTTGCCAGATGAACCTTGGTTTTCTCACTCCATCGTCATTATCTGCTTAGCTGATCATATACCTTCACTTGGTTGTTTCACCCAATCCTGAGGAACCGCTGCGATGAGTGGTCTTGTTAGCCAACCTCTTAACCTTGTCTTGTTTTGATCAGTTCATCCATTACCGAAACTAGTTGCTACCCTTTATACCACTCGTTCCTCCAGGAAGAGTCACCTTTCAGCTCTTTTCTGACTCTCTAAATATGAAAAGATTGCCGAGTCCCTTTTTTTTTCGATCTCGTTAAAGTGGCTATGAAATGACATCTACCCAGTATACGTTTACCCCTTTTTCGGGCTCGGATGGATTATTTTTGAAAAAGGAATACCCTAGCCTATCGCGACTAGGAGGTTTTCTCGGGTATTGTTTTCTACCTTTTCGGGTCCGGGGAACTATCTACGAAAAGGGACCACTAGAGTTTACTTTTCTGCTGTCTTTTCAAACTCTCTAAACATGAAAAGACGCCGAGTTCTTCCTTTTTCAGACCCGTTAAACCCTGATGACATCGGATTCAGTCGTGATGACGATGTTCGAGTTTCTCCTTCCTAGGACTCGTTAAATGCACTAGGATGGATTCGTCCGAAGGATGGATTTATATTACAAGCATATGGTATCCTCTTCAAGCTTGTGTAAAAATAAAGAGGTACTCACCAAGCATGGTGGGGAAAATGGAACCAGCATCATTGTCGTGTCGGCAGTATGTCGCTCTTGAACATGGCACTTGTCTGCATTCGTGTCGGGTTGGGGATATCTCATCTCGTTTTTCACTTGCCTCCGTGGGTTTGGGTAATCTCTTTTGACCTCTCATCTGCTCTTTGCCTCATCACTATGACCTCTGATCTTTTGATGTCAAATACTTCCAAATCCACTGTCATGCCGCCAATATGTTCAAGAGAAGTTGACCTCTGCACATATCAACCTCCCTCTGATTCTCATCTGATCGTGATTAACAAAAAACATTATGTTCCTCTATCTCGTGTCGATGATGTGGGAAACACTATGGCCCACCTTCGATCAAGGTCACTTCCTGTCGACTTCAGCTCATTATCCAGAAAGCTGATCTAGAGACTCCCTTCTGGTACCTTGGAGCCTACATGCCTCAATGGCAGGTTCTTCGCTTTCGACGTAAGGTTTTCATTATTGACCTTCGATTGGATGATTCTGCGGGTGTTCGACGCCAGCTCACTGTTCACATGCCGTAGATTGTACCTGTAGTACCTTGAGGACCATTGGAATTAATGGTGGCTCCTCTCGCGTCTGTTAACAACTTTCATCATTGGCTGGTAATCAGACGATGTTCTTGCATGTTCAACTTCAGCTCACTTATTCGCATGCTTGAACTTGTACTTTGTTCGGGTTGAGATGGAGCGCAAGACCCTGGATTTTGTCTATTGTAATCCAGGCTACGATATTGTGGATTATTATGATTATTTACATGACTCACTGATTGGATGGCTGCGACCATGCCTGAGTCTATTTGTCGATCCTCTCTGGATGGCTGCGTCCATACCTTGGATCTAGATTATTGTACACTCTGTTATGGATGGCTGCGCCCATACCACGCATATATATCATGTATCTGAGACATCAGTTGTACTTCGCTCCGTAGGTTTTTCGATGGCGGTGTTTTCGGTCGGCATTTTCTCGTAAAGCATTTCACCCCTCTCTCTCTTTCGGGCCTCATGCTTTAGGGGGCATCTGTTACACAGCAATTTGTCACCGTCCCTACAATCCCCATCCCGCACATTGGAGGGCTCATTCCGTGACCTATGGGCAGATTTAAGGCTTGAAAATACTTTCATTGCATCCCTCTGAAGATGAGCTTTAATTTCCCTAAAGACATCTCCTTGCAAAAAACCCTAAAAATAGCTCTTTTTCCATTGGCGCGGTTCCATAGTTCAGCCCTCGTGCCAAGAGGGAAATCCTCCAAAGAGGTCGCGCCAATTGGCGCAAATCAGCAGAGCCGTACCCGCGCCAGCCATATTAAGAGATGTTTTAAAAATAAAGGTGGAAGTTTCATCCTAACAAGAGCTAAGTTTTGATTTCTATCCTGAGTTGGGACGTTTGGCTCTGATTTCCATGGAGAGGAAGTGGTTTGCCTCTCATGGGATTTCCTTGATGATAGGGGCCAATCCCATAATTATAGGGATCCCAACTACCTTCCTCCTTCTATAAAAGCTTGCCTATTTCCATTTGCAAGCTAGTTCCAAAGGTAAGCGGAAATTTCTAAGTTCCCAAGAGCTTTCATGTTGCAAAGCCTTCTTGATTCCCTGAGCCAAATCCAAGCAAGGAGACTGTGCCAAGTATCAGGAGAGAGGCTTGTCCCATCCCACGACATGCTTTACCGAGACATGTTGTGTTGACGACACACTTTAAAAGGAGAGTCTTTGCGTCGAAGTTGTGGTTGTATTCTTCTTCGAATCTTTAATGATAAGACTATCAGTTATGGTTCCACTCTTGTTCTTGATCATGTTCATGAGTTATATCCTCTTCGGCTGATATATAGTTGTATGCACTGGATTTTATGCTTGCATTTGTGTTGTTTCTTGCATGTACAGGTGTCCGATCACGAGGATCGTGAGGATTGTGATCTTCCAAGGAAAAGGAACGGGAGCACCACCTCTTCTATAGATGACAGCGTTGGATTCCAGGTAAGCCTTCCTCGCAAGTTAGTTTATTTACAATTAGGAACCTGCACTGTAGCATGTTTGATTGTTGCTAGACCCGATACGGGCTAGTAGGGATCGCCTCTATCCCGCGGTTACCTCCTCAGCAATTTGTGATGTAGGTGCTCCTACAACCTTCTCGCATCTTGAGCCAATCACTCGGCTTAAGCAGTGCGCTTCCCGCCCTGCGATGGTTGGCAATGCACAGGTGGTCTCTTCCACTCCATGAACCTCCTCTTATGGCTGATCCACATCCTGAAGCTCATCCTTAGGAACTAATAGCTCCTCATCTGCATGCAAGTGTGGCTCCCTCTCAAGCGAACACTTCATGGCTTTCTACTCATGAAATTTGATATCCCGTCGCACAACAGTCTTGCGACTGTCTCGCAAATACACACGATAGTTGTGGGGTGTATCAGTGTACCCCACAAATATCCCAACCTCTGCGGTCGGCTCCAGCTTCTTCTTGGCATCCTTCATCACATGAATGTAAACAGGTGAACCAAAAATCCTCAAATGGGAAATATCAGGCTTCTTACCAGAAAACGCCTCCTCGGGTGTACTCATGCCAAGTATCCTGTGAGGACAACGGTTCTGCACATATACTGCAGTATTGCATGCCTCGGCCCACAAGTGTATGGGAAGGCCTTGATCATGCAACATCGCCTGTGCAGCACCCACGATCGTTCTGTTCTTCCACTCAGCAACCCCATTCTGCTGTGGGTTATGAGGTGTTATGAGCTCTCTTCGAATTCCTTCTGCGCTGCAAAAGTCCTTGAATTCGCCAGAGATGAATTCACCACCATTGTCGCTCCTAAGAGCCTTCACCTGCTTCCCCGATTCTTTCTCAACCAGTGCCTTGAACTCACAAAACTTTGAGTATGTCTTGCTCTTCTTCTGCATGAAGAAGATCCAGCACTTCCGAGAAAAATCATCGACAAATATCACATAGTACCTGTGCCTTGCTATCGAAGCTACTGAGAAAGGTCCACACACATCTGTGTGAATTCTCTCAAGGATCGTCGTGGCGCGACTATCCTTCTCGTGAAAGGTGGCTTTCACAAATTTTCCCAAGGTACATCCCTTGCACTGATCTGATTGTGCAAGAGTACCCTTAGGAAGCCCAGTAGAAATCTGCTGCAGTATCTTCAAAGCTCCATGGTGAAGGTGGCCCAATCTCCGGTGCCACAACTCGCCATCATCCCAGCTCACCACTCCTTCTGCCTTGCCTGCCATTGCTACGCAGCCATCTACCTGCAATTGATAAAGGTTCTTAACTCGAACCCCTATCCTCCGGGTCTCACCAGTTGCCTTACTGCGCAGGAAAGCCTTTCCCTCGCTAAAGATAACATCATATCCCTTGTCTTCTAACATCGCCACAGAGATAAGATTCTTCTTCAATCCTGGAACATGCATCACTTCCTTCAATACGAAGGGTTTACCAGACTCCCTCTCAAAGGAAATGGTACCGATACCGGTCGCATTGTATCTACCATCATCGCCCATCTCGATGTGCACTCCAAGATCTTTCTCATCCAGATCAGTAAACAAATCTCTATCTCATATCATGTGAAAAGATGCACCACTGTCAAGAAACCACACTGAACCCGTCACACTTGAGACCAAGCATGCGATCAGCAAAAAATCCAGCTCAAACTGCGAGGCTAAGGCCTCTCCAGCTGCAGTCCCAGCAGCCTGCTTATTTTCTTCTTCTGTGGACAATTTGTGGCGTAATGTCCGTGTTGGTGACAGTGAAAGCACTTCACCTTGGACATGTCTTGCTTCTTGCCTTTCACACCGGATTGAGAAGCTTTCTTGCTCTTCCCCTTCTTTGCTTTGGCAGCCAAAGCGCAATTTTCTTCATCAGAGTTCTTTGATGAAGATCTGTCCTTGGTACTTCGCCTTATCTCCTCTTGCACAAGATCCGACCAAAGTCGCTCCCATCCTGGGAATTTCTCTCGACCATTGACAGAGTCCTGATAGGAGTGCCAACTCTTCAGAAGCCCAAGGAGAGCCAAGCTCACCAAGTCCTCATCATCAACAGTCACCCCCACACTTCCCATCTCATCCCTGCATTGGATGAACTTCGTGAGGTACTTTGGCATACTGTCACCTTTCTCCATCTTTATGTTCCTGAGTTCGTCCTTGAGCCCCAACTTCCTCTGGTCGCTCTTGCTTTGGAATAAATCTGTCAAAGCTTTCCACATCAAGAATGGAGAAGCCTTACCATGAAGGTTGGATACTATGTGATCCTTCACGCCCTCCAATACAATCCTTCAACACTTTTTTGTCTTCTTTTGCCATGCGTCAAGTACAGCAACATCGCTAGAAGTAGGCTTTGGAATTTATGCATCTATGAACTCCTTCAACCCATTGTCATCCAGCACCGCCTCCATCCTGTCCTTCCATGCAATATAATTCGAGCTACCCTCAAGGGCATACTCCAATCGCAATCCGTTGAAAGACATATCAACTTTGACACCAAGAAAACATTGCTGCAAATTCGAATTCCATCAGCACAAAACTCAACCGCTTCAATGCTTTGCAATTGCTCCAATGATCAATATCGCTCTGATACCATGTAGAAAATTTGAATAACTGATATATTATTCATCGAGATTCTCCTGATCACACACTATTTTAGCTTCATGCATAATACAGGATCTCTTCTACCATTGATCATCACATGCGGAAATAAAATCAATTGCATGCACACATTAAAACCACGAACAATCACACATATGAACACAGTATTTAATGGGAAAGCTTAAAGCTGAAAACCCCAACTATCTGTATATTATATGTCATGGAGATCATGTAACAACAATTTTACAAAGCTCCTCACAAGCTCTCAGCACAACCTCTCATTGCTACACACTATCAAGCTAGATCTAGCAAAACACATGCTCCAATCTTTTGCCACTTGATAGCTAGCCTCTATTGCATTTTCAATGCTATGGGATGGCTTCATTAAATAGATAAACCACCTGGCTTGTACTACGCAATCCTCATGGGCTTCTCCACCTATATGTGTGTTGCAAATAGCAACTGTATAGTCACAACTGATAGTTAACCTGCTCTTTCACCTATTTCTGCACTGGTCTCCACTGAAACTGTCCATGCACTAAAGTTAACTGATGCATTCTTTAGTTGATTAATGAGTTTATAATTAGTGAATTAATTCACACCACTCTCACTAATTGTATCAATTAGTTAAACTGAATACAAATAGCTCAACTATGTTTAGATTAGTTAAACTGAATACAACTCCACTAACTTCCTCGATCAACTCCACCAAACTCTGTCACATGAGTTCTAACTGAAGTATCCATGCAATAGCTCCACTTAACCCTCAAGAATAGCGTAATTCCTTCTGTCAGCTCCTGTGCCACATCTGTGCACTTAACTGAAGTGCTCCGAGAGAATAAGATAATGTTTATAGTCCAAATATTATTAAGAGCTAATAATATTTGACATATCTATTTTTAGACTGGAAATCTAAAAATAGATTCCGCCCAATATGTCTAAAAATAGAAGTCCATCTATTTTTTCTGACTTGACCAACCATCCACAAATAGCATCCTGCAACTCATAGAACACGATCCATATGTCTAAAAATAGACTTTGCGCCAAAAATAGCCTACGGGCCCACTTAGTGAAGGCGACTCTTTTCACTAAGCTCATCATCTTGTTGCCATCTCAACAATTCTTGGAGAAGTCATCTATGAATGAAACATACTACAAAAAATTACATAGTGATGGAACCGACACAGGTCCAAACACATCACTGTGCACAAGTTCTAATATCTTGTTCACCCTCTTACCACCAGAAGGAAAACTCACCTAATTCTGCTTCCCATATACACAATGTTCGTAGAAATCAAAATCCAGAGAGAAATTTGAAATACCTTCTACCATACCATTTGTATGCAGTATCCGAAGGCCCTTCTCTCCAATATGTCCAAGCCTTTGATGCCATAGCATGGTCTTTTCTCCAAAGACCGCTAGGCTTTCCGCTCCACTTTCAGGAACCACAGAACTGTTGCACCCATAGATAACAGTGCTGCCCTGAAGCTTGTACAGAGTTCCAATCCGAACTCCCCGCATTAATACCAGTGCTTCCCAGACCATCTTACAAGTATCTTTCTCGAACACTATTTTTACACTTGCATCATCCATCTTGCTTACATAAATTAGATTTCTGGCCAATGCAAGAATGTGCAGAACACCAAGAAGTGTTTTGATCCTTCCACCTTGCAGCTTTAGCTTGACTTTTCCACGTCCGATGATTCTGGCCTTCCTATCATCACCTAAGAAGACATCACCGCCATCATATTTCTCATACTTGTAGAACCACTCCCTGTGGGGAGTGAAGTGAAAGGATGCACCCAAGTTAATCAACCATGACTCATGATCTACATGTGTATTTGAAGAAGAAGCCAAATACATATCCCCACCTTCATCTGAGGTGGTTTTTGCCTCTGCAGAAGGAGCATCATCAGATCCCTTTCCTTTCTCAGGAGCTTTATATCTGCAGTCCTTTTTGAAGTGCCCTTCCTTTCCACATTTCTAGCACACCTTTACAAACTTTCCAGGATATTTATATCTCCCTCTATATTTAGATCTCCCACTCGAAACCTTATTCTTGTTTATGTTCTGGGACCTTCCTCGTATAGATAAGGCATCTCCATTCTGACCCTCCATATTTCTTCATCTCATTTCCTCCGACAGCAAGTCTGAGACAATGTCATCAAAATTCAAGGTAGTTGTATTGCTACCTATTGCAATAACCAGACTGTCCCACAAGTCTGGTAGAGAACACAACAAACTGATGCACTTATTTTCATCTGAGACTTTAATATCAATATATGACAGCTGACTTACCACAATATTGAAGGTGTTTAGATGCTCTATCACCGAGTCTCCATCCTTCATCCTCAAGTTATACAACTTTTTCCACAGGAACAATTTCTTCACCAGAGACTTAGATTGGTACAAAGTCCCAAGTTTTTCCCACAAATTCTTTGCCGTAGCTTCCCCAGATACATTCAATAATACCGAATCAGAGACACACAACCGTATTATGCTCTTCACCTTCCGATCCAACTTCTTCCTATCTTCATCTGACATTTCCGTTGGTTTAGTACCTTGATCTACCGCGATCCATTGATCTTTATCGACCAGTAGATCCTCCATCTTGAGCTTCCACAACTCAAAACTCTGACCATTAAATTTCTCAATCTCTATCTTTCCACTGCTTTCTATCTTCTTTCACCTAATAAGAATCAATCCCGCAGATCTCCCACTGAACTTGGTCTACCATAGGCCCAAGAAAAAAACCCTCAATAGCAAAGGCGTCCCCTTGAAGCCAAACAACTCTTATACCAAATGTAGGTTTTAACCCTATACAAAAATTATCTTCAAACGAATCTTAAAAACATAAAATAAATAATAGCGAGAGCATAAAACATAGAACAGACAAACACAGAGATTTTCCCCTAGATCCCAAATCGGGATGACCAGTTTTATTTTTCATTATATTCCTTGTAGTGTTACAACACATATATATACATGCCGAAGCATACATAAACCCCAATCCATTAACCCTGGATTGGAACATAACCGTAGTTCCCTTGACCGGATCTACAAAATACCAGGGGCCAAAAACCATCATGCCCTAAAACCATGTGCAAACCCATGCACAAAACCATGGGCGGGTCCGCCCACTGGAAAATAAGGTCCAATTTTTTTTTCCTAGGGTGCTGCCCGAACCCTGACAGGGGGGCTGCCGCCCCCCCTGTGACCCCCCTGCTGTGACCAGTGCAACGTACACGGGGGGTCTATCACCACCCCCCCGCGCGTGACTACTCGTGCAAAGAATTTAACACATACCCAACAACTTGCAGCAAAATAGTGATGCAAATACGAACCTATACTACATTGTTGTAGGGGATGATTCACTCATTCTTGTTCTATATGTTGATGACTTGTTCATTACTGGGGCAAAGAGACTGATTAGTGGTTGCAAGGAGGATATTGCTAAGGAGTTCGAGATGAAGGACATTGGGATGATGCATTACCTTTTGGGGCTTGAGGTGTGGCAAGAGGAGGGGCATATCTTTCTGGGGCAGGGGAAATATGTTGTGGATGTGTTGAGAAGATTTCACATGGAAGACTGTAGACCCATGTCTACACCTATGATCACCAACTGAAAGATGCTTCATTCTTCAGATTCTAGTTTGGTGGATCCCACATTGTATAGGCAACTTATTGGGTCCTTGATGTATCTGGTCAACACTCAGCCAGATATATGCTTTGCAGTGAACACGCTTAGCCAGTTCATGTTTGAGCCTAGGAGGGTGCACTGGGTAGCTGCAAAGAACATTCTTCGCTACGTGCAGGGGACCATTGATTATGGTCTGGACTATAGGCAGGGAGATGGAGTGAGGTTGGAAGGTTACACAGATTTCGATTGGGCAGGGAGTGCTTCTGACAGGTAAAGCACTTCAGGGTGTTGCTTCGGATTGGGATCGGCAGTTTTGTCGTGGTTCAGTCGAAAGAAAAAGTCAGTTGCTTTGAGATCTTTTGAGGCTGAGTATATGGCCACTAGACAAGCTATTTTTCAGGCCATTTGGCTTCACGAGTTATTGTATGACCTATTTGATCAAGAGTTTAGACCAACAGTTATTCACTGTGATAATCAGAGTTTCATTAAACTCACAGAGAATATAGTGTTTCATGACAGGTCAAAACACATTGACATCAAATATAATTTCATCAAGGACTATGTTCAAAAGGGGGTAGTGAAGTTGGATTATATATCGACAAATGAGCAGGTGGCCAATGATCTCACGAATTCCTTGCCAAGAGGTAAGCATGTCCATTTTAGGGACAAGATGGGTGTGGTGAGAAACAATTTCCTCGGTAAGAGGGAGTGTTGATTTTTAATGTACCTTGGACAAGTGGTTTCCCATGGGTTAGTCTCTACCTAGGGAAAAGTGTCCAAAATAATTATTTTCATAAGTGTGATTTTATAAAGTGAAAGTGACTTTATAAGTGGTAAAGTCAATATTAAATTATAAAGTGAAAGTGACTTTATAAGTGGTAAATTCAATGTTAAATTATAAAATTAAAAGTGAATTTAGACATAAAGTACAACGAGGGTACTTTATTTAATGGTTGAGTTAAAAAATAGAAAGTGAGAATTAAATGCACATTTATTCTCATCCCTTGATCTAAATGAATCTGAGCCATTAGATCTTAGGGTTGCCCAAAAGTCATTTAGGGAAACAAAAGGGGGAAAAGAAAAGAGAGAATGCATTCATTCATTCTTCATGAGCATATTGGAGAAAGGAGGCTGAGAGTTGGAGAAAAGTTTTGAAAGAGAAGTTTGTTGCAACAAGTTGAAGGAGTGATTTATGGGAAAATTTGGGCATGGAAATCAAGGCATAGAAGACAACAAAAGGTACATTACAAAAATCATTTAATGTTGTGTGTTGCATGTAGTTCGAGAGCAATTTTTCAGAAAAAAAAATAATTGAAAAATAATCCTTACAGCCCGTACAACAGTATGGAAATCCGTATAGTCCGTACGAAATCCGTACAGTATAGTTTACATCCGTACAATACAGTTTCAGCTTCAAGTGGGCTCAGAAATCGAGGCAACTTGGGCACAATTTTCAAGGAGTTTTGGGCTGAAGAGAGAAGTTGTATATTGTTGCTTTTTTTTGTCTGCAAATGTGTATTTCCTAAACTTGAAAGATAAATAAATTTGAAGAGCTCTCTAACAGGTTTTCCCTAGAGAAGATTGAAGGGGTTTTGCTTGGGTCTAAGTTGACCACAAATCTGTGTGTATTTTTTTATGTATTATTGGTCTATTTATGCCCATATTTATTTTCAGCAGGTGTTGACAGTCCCATGTGTTTTGATCTAAAAATTTCATTTCCAGAATTCTATATGTTGAATGTAAGCTTATGGGAAAGAGAATTTAACTAATTGTGAGTGATAAGGTTAAACTAATATCGGGTTGGGATTGCTGGTAACTTTTTAGTCATCAAATTTCAACATTAGTATGAAAGGATCAATAGCTATTTGATGAAGTTGGGCTTTACACGAAGTGAAGGTGATCCAAACCTTTACTTCAAGGTTGATAATGACAAGCATCTCATTTTGGTGCTCTATGTGGATGATCTATTTCTGATAGGTGAAGACCCTCTCATTCATCGATTTAAGAGGGAGTTGGATTCATAATTTGAGATGAAAGACCTAGGAATGATGCACTACTTCCTAGGCTTGGAGGTCTAGCAAAAGCCAGGTGAGATTTTCCTTTATAAAGGAAAATATATTGTGAAGCTGCTCGAAAGATTTGGGATGGTGGACTGCAAGTCCATGACTATTTTGATGGAACTCAACTTTAAGAAGCTATGTAGAAGTGTTGATGGGCCTGATTTGAGAAATCCTTTTGAGTATCATCAATTTGTGGGGCCTTGATGTTCCTAGTGAAATCCCGTCCGAACATATGTTTTGCAGTCAATACGTTGAGTCAATTTATGGGAAAGCCTCATCAAAAATACTAGATTGCTGCCAAGAATTGTAATACCCCACTTGATCCCATAAGGTCTCATTTGGTTAGCTTTTAATTAATTTGTAAATATTGACTTATAATTTTTGAGTAATATCTACACTTGTGAAATTGTAAGTTTTATTGTATTTTTACTGGTATGAAATTTATTATTTATTTCATTTCTAATATGTCTTATCAAATCAAATCTTAGATGAGGTATGATCTTCCCTCATTTAATTCTAAAATCAAATATCTAGATTTTGTACATCTAATATGTCATCTCAATTTAACTTGTAGATAAGTTATGGTCTTCCCTCATTTATTTCTAAAATCAAATATCTAGATTTTGATCATCTAATATGTCATCTCAATTCAACTTGTAGATAAGTTATGGTCTTCCCTCATTTATTTCTAAAATCAAATATCTAGATTTTGTACATCCAATATGTCATCTCAATTTAACTTATAGATAATGTATGTCCTTACCTCATTTATTTCTAAAAACAAATATCTAGATTTTGTACATCCATTATGTCATCTCAATTTACATTTTGGTCTTCTCCCATTTATTTTTGAATAAAATATCTATATATGGTAGGAAATTCAATGTTAATAAATGAGAAGGATGAGGGGGTAGTCATGAAATTAATGGCAAGTAGTTGAAGTGGATTAGGGGAAAAGATATAAACGAGAAGGAGGATGAGAGGAAAGGGGAGGATTCTTGGCCTTGTTTTGGTATTGAGGAGGATTCTTGGTATTTTTTTGGCATTGAGGAGGATTATTGGTCTTTTTTGGAGTTGGAGGGTGTTGATTCCCACTTGGACACACTACAACTGGTTGGAATTGGGATCGGAGGGCTAGGGAGCATGTGGAGGTTCCCTGGGCTAGGAAATCAATCCTAGTTGGCTGGGAGGTAAATCTCGTCGGGTAGCCCAGCAGGAGCGTCTCAAAAAAATCAGGAGCATCTCAACCCAGCTAGTGATACGGGTATTTTTCGATTGATAATTACTTATATAAATTGCTGAAATAAAAAAAGAAATGAATTTGTTTAATATGTTGTAAATAAATTTTACTTGTATATTATCATCAAATAAATGTTGAGATAGAAATATGTTATTTTCCTTCATGTTTTGTTTAATTTCAATGATATATTTGGTTTAGTTAGAAATCCTAGATTAGGTCTTCACATATGGTATCAGAGCCCAGATTCAAAATCTAAACCTTGAAAATGCCTAATAGCATCACCTTAATATATATATATATATATATATATATATATATATATATATATTCTCTTTAAAGGGAAGTTGCCAATTGTCCATAATCATATACTAAGAAACTTTTATCCTTCGAAAATTAAGATGTGTTGATAAAATTAAGATGCATTAATAAAATTAATGATAATAAACCATTAATTTATGAGTCTTAAGATATCTAGCCCACATTCTTCGCTCAATTCCACAAATTTGAGTCTCTCCACATGTAGAAAGTCAATTCCTCTCCTATTTGGAAATTTTCTTACGAGAGAACTAAAGAAGCCATGAACCCGTAATCGGAAATGGAATGCCTGTCACCACCCAATCCCATTGACTTATCATTGACCCATTCATCTTCCTTAGCTCCAAATCCTACAAATCTTACACGGAATTCTGGATCACTTGACTCGAACATTTTGTGTGTGACAAATGAAGCGACACACAAAACGTTTTATTCATCAGTCCTGGTTGCGCAAAGCCTCTCATTTCAAGAGATTCCAAGCCTAAAGACCAGTTTTATTCCAAGCCGGTGGAAAATATCCGTTGAAAGGAGGTGTTGTAACATACAATTGAATTAACTCAGCTTTAGCGCTTTCCAAAAAGCTCATTTTTGCAAGAAAGTGTTGACTGCCCAATTCCAAAGCCTTTTGAAAAACTAAAAACTTTTGACTATGTGCATACATATCAAAATGTTTTCTCTCGGGCCAAATATCCAAGTGAAATATAAGCCCGAAGGTCGAGCACCAAAGCACCAACTGCCAAGACTGATAGCCCTGCATGCAAGCACCAAGCTATCAAGAAGTTTGCAAGGGGAAGAGCAATTTAAATCAGCTCCATGTAATAGAGACTTTCCCTGTAATTTAAATCGGCATTCCGAACCTCTGTTGAGGCCAAAAGGAGATCACATAGAAGCTAATGAACCTGGGTTAGCTGGATGAATGAAGTCATTTGATAAATTAGTGTGCCTTCCATTGCAAGAACCATATGGTACCCTTGACTGTAAATAATATTCTCCACATTCCTCAACTACAAATTATTTTTGGGGTGCCCTTCATCCTTCATATTTTTGTTCTCCAACATAAGCTTTTCATTTTTTGTGCACATTGATGTCAACTCTTGAGGCATCTCCCCATCAACAACAGCTATAAATAGTGTCCTTATATACTTGACTTATCTGTTGTCCACCTTCTAAAAGAGTAGCTTGTGCATCATCATCAGGTGTATGTATCCATTTATCCGCTAAAACTATGAACTTCCTTTTGCGTAAAATAACACGCTTAGTGATGCATGAGCCACAAACCGGACAAAGTAAGTCATGTGATTTCTACTCCTTCAGGACCCTAAAAATCTCTTCCACCTTTCCTTTAGATGTACTGTTCTCAGGAGTACTTGACCAGTGATTTAATAGTCATGCCTCATCCTGCGCATTTACAAATCCATCTTGTGAATTCTGTATGATAGTTTCAGAGACACTTGTATGGTTCTCATTAATATTTGTCATGGTTTGGATCACCTTCTCGTCTTTTACTAGTTCAATTTATTTATTTTTATAATTGATTACTCCGCATTCTTTGTCCAAAACAATTCTGCTTTCAGAACCTTCCTGAAATTTATGCTCTATAGGAAAGCCCTCCTCAAAGAATGCTTGGATGTTATTCACTTTTCGACAATGCTCTTTATGTTTTTGTATGAGCTCTACTCTAGGATTCATTACTGGATATACCCAATTGCAATGGCGGCATTTATATCCTTAAGTTTAGACATCTTATTACACTGAGGACACTTGCCAATATTCCTACCACTTTGTCGAATCCATTTCCTTATACAGCACCTGCCAAATAAATGTCCACAAGGAAGACTGTTGATGCGATGATTTCTACCTAAGGTTGATGGTTCCATACAAATCGAGCAGCTTGAATTCGCATCTATTGCATGTACATCAACTAATTGAGTTTCCACGACTCCTTTCCCTTCGCTTTCACTCTTTCCTTTATCTCTTTTCCCTCTATCTGTTGCATTCCCTGGCGATGAAACCACCATAAAAACCCTCTTCCAGATTTCCATCCTCAACTGCGTACACAAAACCTCCTTCAAAACCCTCAAATGCAGCAACAAGAGCCTCTGGACACTATGAAGAAAATACAAACGATAATCCCCTCTGTAATTAGTTTTATCCATACAATGGAAATTATGCATATTTTATCTATAATAGAAGGAAATTGTTAATATAACCTTTACTACACTTGTTCAGGGGACTGGGAAAGCCCTCGAATGAAGGCCCTTAAAGCTATACCCCTAAGAACCGACCGCCTGCCCCTTCAAGACTATTATTGTGTTCGCTTACGAGGAAGGCAACAGGGTACTTTTCATGATCCTCTCAGCTTCCGCTTTTAGAAATATCAATCTGAAAGCCAACCCTCCAATGCTGATGACTTAGGCTAAGGTCATTCTGCTGAGAAGAACACAGCTTATATGAGACATTGACTGTATAATCTGTAGAATTCATATTTCAATATATATTGCATATAACATTAAAAATGCATTATCATTTAATATTTTATATTAACATTTATACCTTTTCTTACCAACTTTAGTTTCATATATATATGTGTGTGTGTGTGTTTTGTTCATTGTCTTATTATCATTTTTTTTTTTGTAATCTTTTATAATTACTACTATTCTCTGAATTTTATCCGAGACTAATCATTACATTAACAATAAAAATGGTAAAACATCGGACCAATGTTAGTTAAAATTAAAAAAAGTAGCTCAAACTACTCAGTAAAAAAAAAAAAAAACAAAGAAAGCATTTGTAAGTTAGATTTATATGATTATAAATGTAGTGTAAGCGGGATAGTAAGTACAAATGATATTGATGTACTGTCCAAATGAAAATGAGGAATGATTTTAATTTTTCTCTTGGATAATGATCAAATGAATTCAAACTACCTTTTGAAATTTCAAAGTGTGAATTTAGTGACCTCGTTGACTAGTTGTGCAATCCCAATCCAAAAAATTTGGGTGAATGTAGTCACATATTACATTGTTGGCGGCAGAAAGTTCACTCAAATTTTAATGGGTATTAACAACCAAATGGGACTATGAAAATTTTGTCGCAATACATCATGCATTAACAAGGTCTAAAGGATATATATATATATATATATAGAATAAATCATGTTATCGAAAGATATCAAAATTATTATGTAAGTCTGTTATATATATATATATATATATAACAGACTTACATAATAATTTTGATATCTTTCGATAACATGATTTATTCCATGAATACTTAGATTTTCTTTTGGTAATATCTATATAATAAATGGTTCAAAAAAATTATTACTAAGGTTGGTGCCCACCAAAATTTATGGAACTTATGGAAAAAACTTCATATAGAAGAATTATTGAAATTGTAATAAACTAAAAATCAACCATGTGTTCAAGATGGTTGTAATTTCTCAATTAAGACCTAATTTGAGTTGGTTTCCCATTTTTAGTTTCCAAGGTAAATATTGTGCCTTGAAAGCCATTAATATTTCTATGTGGAAGAAAGAAATAAGTGTGTAAAAGTTATTCTTTATATATAAACTACTACTTGAAATTTGATTAATGGTTCATTGTGTGAATACACCAGAATGGTTCCAAATTTCATTCTAGATTAATATTTTGCAAGCCACCAAGAGTAAACTAATGATTAAGTATATTAAGCCAATTCATTAATTATGGTAATTCAAGAAAATAATTTGGTGTTAATAAAGCATTAGAGCATGAATGACAAGTGCATTGCACTAGTAACCTAGTAGTACTAAGAGAAAATTTTAGGATCTCACACATGAGAGGATATCCTTCAGGATTTGCTCGATATTTGTAATGATTGATTACAAGCATAGTAAAGGAAAAACGTATACCTATCATTATATATGTGTGTGAGTGAACTAGGGACAGACAAATACTGAGTTGCATTAATAAGTCTTGTATGGAACAGATAATTGAACATTTCAAAATGGTGAGGACGCTAGGAAATCGAGGTCAAGGAGGATCATCACAAGGACCTCCTACAAATAACCCATTGCCATCGCTAGAGTTGGCTCTTATCTTACGCTCCCTAGAAGCAATTAACGAGACCTTAAGAGGGCGTTAAACAAATGAGGTGGAAGTAGAGCACCCTCCATCAAGCTTAGGAAATATTGAGGGGTCAAGAGACTCTGATAGAGGACCTCCAATCGAGGACATTACGAGAGAGCTCCAAAAGATTAAGCTCCCAGAGTTCTCTGGAGGTCGTGCTAGTGAACGAGTAGAAGCCTGGTTAGAGGGAATGAGAAGGTGCTTTGCACTAAGAGATTATAATTCCAATTCAAAAGCTAAAATAGTGATATTCCAACTCAGAGATAGTGCCCTGAACTGGTGGGGTAACTTAGAGCGTCAACTACACCTCACTCCTGACATAGTTACCTGGGAGTTATTTGGGGAGAGATTCAGGAAAAAGTACCTACCAGCATATTATGAAGAACAAAAGGTAGGAGCCTTCCATGCTTTGGTACAAGGAAACTGCACGGTAGAGGAATATGAGATTAGATTCATGGAATTGGTCAAGTATGTCTCCTACATGGACACTGATCAGTGCCAAGCAGATCGTTTCATTTATGGATTGAACCTTAAGATTAGGGCAATGGTATGGATGTGGAAACCATCCTCAGTTGCAGAAGCTATTGAACATGCTCATTATGTTGAAGAGCACTTAGACTTAAAAGGTGGAAACAAAACCACTTTTGCACACCAACCAAGATTTATGGGGAAGGCCTCTCGTACCTTCTCCAGGGGAGGAAGTCTCAGGCCACTTCCATATGGAAATAGGGTTGTGCCCAGAATGCCGACAATGGGGATTTCAATGGTTGCCACTATAGCTTCACCAACAGCTTCAAGGGCTCATACAAATCATAGTCAGACAGGAGGAGCCGCGAGCAGGGGTAGGGGTCTCAGGGGAGGGAGTTTTTTCCAAAGAACTCCACAAGATTCTGTTCGGATTCTACCTCACATCACTTGTTGGGGATGTGGGGGACCTAATTACCAACATGATTTTCCTGAGTTACAAATAGGTAAAAAAAATAGAGAAGGAAAAGCACCAATGGGGGAAGCAAGCAACCACCATCGAATCTATGCAGCAGTTGATAACCACCAAGTTGAACACCAATCTGTTGTGGTAGAAACTGCAGGTATGATAAACAATGTAAAAGTTAAAATTTTGTTTGATTATGGTGCTACAGATAGTTTCATTTCACCAGTTGCATTAGAAAAATGTGGGTTGGCAGCCTATGAGCACGATGAATTTAAACAAGTCAAAATGGCTTCTGGGATAAAACAAGCAGTAGAACCTAGTGTTAACCAATGTCAAGTGAACCTCGGGGTGTCTACAACCAAGTTGAAGGTGTACGTCACAAAATTGGGGACGTACGATGTAATCATTGGAATGGAATGGCTTGAGGCTCATCGAGCTTTGGTAGACTATTTCAAAAAGAAGTTGATTTGTCTAGATGATGAAAGTAGGTCAATTGAGATTTGTGGTATTAGAAGAGGAGTGTCCCTACGATTCATCTCCAAAATTAAGGTAAAACGTTGTCTACGACAAGGCTGTACACTATATGTGGTTGAGGCTGTAAGTGACCAAAAAGGACCCTCCCTAGATCAATACCTAGTTTTTTCATAATTCAAGGATGTCTTCCCTAAGGAATTGCCTGGATTACCACCTGTGAGGGAGATCTATTTCACAATTGACTTGAAACCTAGTGCGAAACAAATCTCCAAGACACCCTACAGGATGACAGCTCCAGAACTCTATGAGTTGCAGATGCAGTTAAAAGAACTTTTAGACTTGGGATTTATTAGACCTAGCATTTCACCTTGGGGTGTACCTGTATTTTTCGTCAAGAAGAAGGATGGGTCGTTAAGGCTATGCATAGATTATAGGGACTTGAATCGAGCCATAATAAAGAATAGGTACCCGATACCTAGAATAGATGACCTATTTGACCAAATGAAGGGAGCAACAATTTTCTCAAAGATCGATCTACGATCTGGATACCACCTATTGAGATTTCAAGGAAGAATGTACATCCCTAAGGAAGGGAGTATAAGAAGAACCATCCTTGAAGAGTCACATAGAGCACTCTATTATGCACATCATGGAGTGAAGAAGATGTATGCTGACATGAAAAAACTCTTCTTTTGGGTAGGCATGAAGCACGACATAGTCTAGTTTGTCGCCAAATGTCTTGAATGTCAACGAGTGAAGGTTGATCATCGCCATCCAGCAGGACTCCTACAACCGCATGAAATCCCTATGTCTAAATGGGAGGTCATTTCTATGGATTTCGTTGTAGGTTTTCCACTCACTTCACAGAGGCACAATTCTATATTGGTTATAGTTGATAAATTAACAAAAAGTGCCCATTTCATCCCGGTGAGAGATACTTATGATGTACCCGATGTGGCACGAGTTTTTATAAGTGAAGTTATTCGACTACACAGGTTACCCACAAAGATCATTTCTGATAGAGACTCTCGCTTTACATCTAGGTTCTGGACAAGTTTGCACTCAACATTGGGGACTCATTTGAACCTGAGCACTGCATATCATCTAGAAATAGATGGAAGGACTAAAAGAGTAGATCAGGTAATGGAAGACATGCTTAGAATTTATGTCATGGATAATCAGACTCGGTGAGAAAGGTACTTACCATTGGTAGAGTTTGCCTATAATAATAGTTACCATAGTTCCATTAGGATGCCTCCTTATCAAGCTCTGTATGGGAGGCCATGCAGGACGCCATTGAGTTGGGAAAAGTTATAGGATCGAGTAATAGTTGGGCCAAATTTGGTACAAGAAATGGAGGAACAGGTAAGAAAGATTCGAGAAAGGTTAAAGGAAGCACAAGATAGACATAAGAGTTATGTCGATGCTCATAGAACTGATTGTAGTTATGAGGTAGGGGACCAAGTTTTATTCGTATTCGACCCAAAAAAAGCACCATACGGTTTGGGAAAGGAACAAAGTTGTCACCTTGGTTTATAGGACCTTTTAGAATCAAGGAGAAGATTGGATCAGTTTCCTATCATCTTGTACTGCCATCCCATGCATAAAACTCATGATTTTTTTCATGTATCTATTTTACGACATTATGTTTATGATGAATCTCACAAACTAGATTGGAGGGAATTGCAGGTCTCGGATGTGGGAACCGTAATGGTCGAACCATTATGCATATTGGACCATAGGGTTCGACATCTCAGACGTCTCATGGTGGACCAGGTTAAGGTCCAATGGGACAAGTATAGCCCAGGATCTGCTACCTGGGAGGATGAAAAGACTATACGTCATGACTACCCCTCACTTTTCGAGCATCTGTGATGCCCATTTTGACTTAGATAAACTACCTATACTAAGACTCTATTTGGTAGTTCCATGTTATTTTATGAACGCTATGTAATATTGTTGCATTTAGTTGGATAAATGAAACTACTTGTATAAACCAATAAATATATTAGGTATTTTTTATTAAAATATTGTTGTATGACTTATTTGATTGTACGATTTAACTGATGTATGACCTACTTGGATATGATTTATCTAATGAATGACTTATCAAAATTTTGGTTTAGCTAATGTAAGATTTATTCTAGTATGTCGTATGAAGTACAAATCGGGACATGGATGTTGAACTTCATAACATGAGGATTAAGGTCACTTATCTATATATGTTTTTGGTTTTTATGTATATGCATGGATGAGAAATAACCTACAGATTGGAAAGAACTATATGATAACCAAGATCTACGCTCCCAATGGGAAACGTTGACATATTCGACGAAGAATGGTGACAATACTACTTGACTGGATTATTCGATGACAAGTATCCAACCAGCATTGTAATGTGGTCCATATTAGGGTGTTGACCCTAGTTTTGAGGAGGGGTGGAGGAATTTCCCACCGTGTAACCTCCAAGCTTGGAATCATGGGAGGACAGTGATGGACATGCTCCCCTAGACGTGTGATGATGGTTGCCAGTTGTCTGCTGGGGAAGTTAGGTCGATATAGTCGATGCTTCCGCCATATTGGTTTTATCAGTGGTTAGATCGGTATAGCCAGTGCCATAGTATATTGCAGCAGAGGATGGATAGGATGAGAGCGGAAGTAGGTTAGGAAGGATAGGAGGTTATGAGTTAGATTGGGGACTCTTGATGGGAGGTGGTATCATTGCTTGACTTAATTTGACTACTATATCTATCTTTATTTTGTTATGCCTTATTTTCAAAATCATTGTGTCATTTTCACTCTAACATCGGGACGAAGTTTTCTGAAGGAGGGGTGTATGTAATGCCCCACTTGATCCCATAAGGCCTCATTTGGTTAGCTTTTAATTAATCTGTAAATAATGAATTATAATTTTTGAGTAATATCTACACTTGTGAAATTGTAAATTTTATTTTATTTTTACTGGTATGACTTTTATTATTTATTTCATTTCTAATATGTCTTCTCAAATCAAATCTTAGATGAGGTATGATCTTCCCTCATTTAATTCTAAAATCAAATATCTAGATTTTGTACATCCAATATGTCATCTCAATTTAACTTGTAGATAAGTCATGGTCTTCCCTCATTTATTTCTAAAATCAAATATCTAGATTTTGTACATCCAATATGTCATCTCAATTCAACTTATAGATAAGTTATGGTCTTCCCTCATTTATTTCTAAAATAAAATATCTAGATTTTTTACATCCAATATGTCATCTCAATTTAACTTGTAGATAAGGTATGGCCTTCCCTCATTTATTTCTAAAAACAAATATCTAGATTTTGTACATCCACTATGTCATCTCAATTTACATTTTGGTCTTCTCCCATTTATTTTTGAATAAAATATCTATATATGGTAGGAAAATTAATGTTAATAAATGAGAAGGATGAGGGGGTAGTCATGAAATTAATGGCAAGTAGTTGAAGTGGATGAGGGGAAAATATATAAAAGGGAAGGAGGATGAGAGGAAAGGGGAGGATTCTTGGTCTTTTTTTGGCATTGAGGAGGATTCTTGGTCTTGTTTGGAGTTGGAGGGTGTTGATTCCCACTTGGACACACTAGAACTGGTTGGACTTGGGCTCGGAGGGCTAGGGAGCCTGTGGAGGTTCCTTGGGTTAGAAAATAAATACTAGTTAGCTGGGAGGTAGATCTAGTTGGGTAGCCCATCAGGAGCATCTCAACCCAGCTAGTGATACAGACATTCTTCGATTGCTAATTACTTATATAAATTACTGAAATATGTAGGAATATACAGGGTGAGTTCCGTAGATCAAGAACCAAAGGTCATCGCTTACAAACAGATCACAAATCAGTACACCAGTATAATCACGTGGTTAAAACCCTCAAAGAGGGAAACAATCCACACCTTGAGCCAATGCGGCCACTTTAGGGAATTTATTAATATAAAAGAAAAGTTACATATGTTTCTCTCATAAATGGTTACTGGACAAATGACCCTCCATGCTCTTTAAATAGAGATCATGGACCAAATGGGTGTTAAGCCACGGATCAAGTGTCGTTAATACCGAGGTGAGAGATAACCGTTGGATCACTACAAATTGTGACCGTCGGATTATAAGTTACAAATGTACATGGTAAAGAAACACACTTTACCTAACTCTACACTAGACTAAGTTATTCTTAACTATTTCCTATATGTCGGAATATCCTAACATCCCCCCTTAAGAGTAACTTGGGATAGGATTGAAGGATTTACAAAGGTGACACAAAAGGAGCCTATTTCCTATGTGTCGAAATATCCTAACATCCCCCCTTAAGAACAAATTGGGATAGGATTGAAGGATTTACAAAAGTGACACAATAGGAGAAGGAAGGAGGCATTAGAGCCTATCCCCCTTTAATGACAACTTTCCTAAACTCCAATCATGGATCAAAGTTTGGTAAACTTCGCTTCTGTGAGAGCCTTCGTAAAGATATCGGCTACTTGATCATTGGTCGGACAATACTGCACTTCAATAACACGATCATGAATGACCTTTCTGATGAAGTGTATGTGGAGTTCAATGTCTTTCATACACTAATGTTGAATTGGATCTTTACATAGCTGAATGGCACTCTGATTATCACACCAAAGTGTAGTTGGATGCTGCTGATGAAGACCAAATTCAGACAGGATCTGATGAAGCCACATGGCTTCCTTGCTGGCTTCAACTGCACCATGATACTCTGCTTCTGCTGAAGAAAGGGAGATGGCACTTTGTTTCTTACAAGACCAAGTAATAGGTCATGAACCAAGAGTGAATATATATCCTGTAGTGGACTTCCGATCATCAGGGTCACTAGCCCAATCAGAATCA
This sequence comes from Pinus albicaulis, assembly GCA_034641835.2. Lineage (NCBI taxonomy): Eukaryota > Viridiplantae > Streptophyta > Pinopsida > Pinales > Pinaceae > Pinus > Pinus albicaulis. The sequence goes on along the minus strand of CM076571.1, from coordinate 750,356,312 downwards.
GTGAAACCAATCAACAAGGGAGATGCTCCTGTACTGTAATGAATCTCGAACCGAACTGTACCTTGAATATATCAAAGTATTATTTTCGCTGCTTTCCAGTGACTTTCATGAAGTTGGTGCATAAACCGAGCGACAAGACCAATGGAAAAGGAAAGGTTAGGACAGGTATGGGTTAGATACAAAAGTTTACCAACAAGTTGACGGTATAAGGTAGCATCAACTTTAGGGGTAGTACAGTTGACTGAAAGCTTGACTCCAGATTGAAAGGGAGAAGGGGCAGGCGTACAGTCTTCCATGTGAAAGTGGTGTAGAAGATCACAGACATACTTGGACTGAGATAGGGTAATGCCTTCCTTGGATTGCAAGACTTGAAGACCAAGGAAATAGTGCAAGTGTCCTAAGTCTGTCATTTCAAACTTATTTTTGAGGCTAGAATTCACATGGTTTATATGGTTTGGATCACTACCAGTAAGGATAAGATCATCAACATAAAGAACAAGGATGGTGAAGGAATTACCCACCTTCTTGGTGTAGACAATGTTGTCAGAATGACACCTAGAAAAGCCATTATCTAAGAGAAATCTATCCATTTTGGCATACCAAGCCCAAGGAGCTTGTTTGAGACCATAAGAGACTTCCTAAGGCGACAAACAAGGCTGGAGTATTTTTGGATAAATCCAGGGGGTTGTTCCATGTAGATTTCTTCATGCAAATCTCCATGTAAGAAGGAAGATTTAACATCCATCTGATGGACTTCCCATTTAAAAGAGACAGCAAGGGAAAGAACAAGGTGGATAGAATTCATTTTGGCAACAGGGGAGAAGGTTTCAGTATAGTCAATGCCTTCAACTTTTGAAAAACCTTTAGCGACAAGACGAGATTTATGTCTATCCACTTTTCCATCTGGTCCAAACTTTGTTTTGTAAACCCATCTGCATCTGACAAGTTTTCTTCCTTTTGGAAGAGAAACAAGATCCAAAGTATTGTTTGCCAATAAGGAACGATACTCTTCATTCATAGCTTCATCCCAATTTGGATGACCCGAGGCTTCTTCAAAGGTTTCTGGATCAAGTTTTTCTGGAACTTGAGCCAATAAGGAAGAGGCTCTTTCGAACTAAGAACGTGTATGTTGTCGATCGGTAGGGTCACCTGCAAGAGAACTTGTTGCATCCCGAGTAGAGCGGACCCATATTGGAAGCGGTGGAGTATAAGGAAAAATTTCACAAGTTGGAGGAGGATTTTCATCCTCACTGTCATCATCTGAACTAGAAGGAATGCCATTAAAAATAGAAGAGAGAGAGAGAGAGGTGGCACATATGCCGAATCAAGCTCGCAGGCCAAAGGTGGCACACCCGCTGAACTAGGCTCGCAGGCCGATATATTTTCATCAAACTTTACATCTATTCTAATGATTTTATTTTTGGATTTGGGTTGAAGAAGTCTATATCCTTTGACATCTTTAGAATATCCAACAAAAATACATTTTTCACTCTTAGGTTCTAAGGCTTTATGTTTCGCATCTGGAATATGGGCCCAAGCATCACTTCCAAAAACACGAAAGTGACTTACATCTAGTTTGATTGAGCTCCAAGATTCTTCTAGAGTTATATTCTTTAAAACCTTAGTAGGAGTGCAATTTACTATGTAATTTTCACAGTTAATGACTCTTGCCCAAAAATTGAGACCAAGTCCTTTAGATTGAAACATACAATTAGCCATTTCTTTTAAGGTGCGATTCTTACTTTTAGCTACACCATTTTGTTGTGGAGTATATGGAACAATATGTTGCAATTGAATGCCATGCTCAGTGTAGAAGTTGATACATTTGTTGTTAACATATTCTCCGCCATTGTCTGATCTTAACTTAAGAATCTGATGTCCAGATTGTTTCTAAACAAAGGCCTTAAAGGCCAAGAACATGTTAAAAACTTCACTCTTGAGTTTTAAGAAATATACCCAAGTGCGTCTGGAAAAATCATCAATGAAGGTTAAGAAGTACTTGCAACCAGAGAAAGAAACAACAGGAAGTGGACCACATAAATCACTGTGCACAAGCTATAAAGGGGTTGATGCGTGCTAAGAGGCACGTTTGTCAAAACTATCCTGATGATGTTTTCTGAGTACACATCCGGAGAAAACCCATCCCAGCAAGATACCATAGGAAGGCCCGTCTCCATATTTTCCTTACACAGAGTTTGAAGAGAGCGATATTTTAAGTGACCAAATCGCTCATGCCAAAGTTTGCTCACATCATCATTATGAGAAACAAAAACAGAGGAAAGAGATGATGACCCAAAGTTGTCAAACTTATACAACCTTGTGGAATCATCAACAATGCCAATAGCTAAAATATGTTTAGGATCTTTGAGGTCCTTGATTACAACATCATGAGGTGAGAATTCTACTATTTTCCCTTCACCTAAATGAGTTATCTGATAAATAGATAGAAGGTTGCATGACAAGGTAGGAACACATAGTACATCATTAAATTGACCATTATCTAGATGAATGGTTCCAGATCCTACAACACTAAGAGATCTATCATTACCAACATAAATATGTTTGGTGTTACAATCATTTAAAGAAGAAAACATGGATTTATTTTTAGCCATGTGGTAAGAAGCTCCAAAATCAATGAGCCACTCATGAGAAGGAGAAGAAGAAAATACATTTAATGCATAACCAGATCTTGATGCTTGACAACCACAAGCAAAAAGTGCCATGCTTGAAGATGAAGGTGAAGAGTGCTCCAAATTGATTTTGTGCTTCTTCATTGCTGCTTCTAAAGCTTCCATCTTCTTAAAACATTTGGACTCTAAATGTCCATCACGATTGCAAAAGTTGCAATGTCTATCTGTCTTTTTTCCTTTGTTTTTATATGCCTTATCATTTTGGTGAGTTGCTTTTTCAGTTTGTGGTTGAAATTTCTTAGGACCCTTGTTTGGTTTCGGACCATATTTTTTAGGATACTGCTTCTTGGGATTCTTTTGATATGATTGATGTTGCGCTGCTAAGGCTTTCTTAGAAGCGTTTCTAGCAGTGATAAGACCAAGGTGTAAAATTTGTTCTTGCTCTCTTATCAAAGAATCACAAAAGGCATCAAAAGAGGGATTCTTGTAGGTGGTTCCTGAAGAAATGATGGCTTCTCTAGTGGAATGGAAGGCGGAAACAAATACATAGTATGCAGGGCCAAGCTTAGTAAGAATGCAATAGATGAGGCTACCATCTTCCTTTTTGACCTTACAATCTTCTAAAAGAACTCTGAGGGTATTGAATTTGGACAAAAAATCTTCAATAGAGAAGAAATTATTGGGGTCCAAAGTAAGCAACTCATTTTCAAGCTGATGGGCCCTGATTTGAGTTTGAATGCCAAAGACAGTATTTAGCTTGTCCATGGCTTCATGAGCGGTGTCAATGTCAAGGATATGAAATCGAAGATCTTGAGCAATGGACATTCCTATCAACCCTCGTGCTTGATCTTGTTTATTTTCCCATTTAGCAACTTTATCATCATCAGAAGGTATAGTTTCTAGCCCTGTGGCTATTCTATAAAGCCTTTTACTTCTAAGTATATCTACCATGTGAGGTAGCCATTGGAAATAATTGGTGTTGTTAAGAATAATTGAGCATGCACTTTCCATTTTAAGAAAAAAAACTGAAGCTGAGAAAAACTGAAACTAACTGCTCCAATGGAAAGATCTTGAAAAATTAGGCCTTTAAAAAAAAAACAGCTCGAAAAATGACTTCTGGATGAAGAAGTTATGCCTTTTGAAAAAAACTGAGTTGTAGATGCCAAATAGTTACGAGAACGGGATGAAGTGAAGCGCTTAAAAAAAAAAAAAAAAAGCCCCTTTGAACAAAAACTTTTTACAAAAGAAGCTTGAGAAGGAGACTTGAACCCAAGACCTCTATTCTCATAAACTAACCCGTCACCAAATGAGATAGTGAAAGGATTATGTTATTTTAGAAAGGAGAAAGGGGGGATGATGATGATGATGATTATTATTATTATTATTATTATTATTGGAGGTGTGTGTGCCTTTTCTTGCACAAAAAATGAGCAAAAAAATGAAATGCAAAGCCTTACGGCAGAATTTTAGATTCTCGGTTAGCTTTACCGGCAACTATCACTTTTTTCACTATTTCTGATTTCCCGAGATCGCACAAAGATGCGGGGAAAGAGCATATATAGCAAAAAAAATCCCTTTTTCCTATTTCTGATTTGTTGAGATCACACGGGGCACACATCAAAGAGCATATATAGAGAAGAGGGTATAGATCTGGCAAATAAATAAAACCTTAATACAGGAAAAAAACTGAAATAAGAAGAACTATTAACAAATATAACTACAAAATAGATGCTTTATACCTCCAGATCTAAACTGACATAACTTGGGCAGCTGGAAACCTTTTCGCATGAAACGAAAGGCATTCCTCATTGTAACAGACACTCTGGACACAACCAAGCAGTTCTCCAAGCCCAAAAATGTTCATAAATAATAGATCTACAAAATGGTATTCGCATGCAGTCAAACCGGCTTCGTATTTTGATCAACAATGGACGCGGCCCTCAAAATAGCTCTGATACCATGTAGGAATATACAGGGTGAGTTCCGTAGATCAAGAACCAAAGGTAACCGCTCACAAACAGATCACAAATCAGTACACCAGTATAATCACATGGTTAAAACTCTTAAAGAGGGAAACAGTCCACGCCCTGAGCCAACGCGACCACTTTAGGGAATTTATTAATATAAAAGAAAAGTTACAAATGTTTCTCTCATAAACGGTTACCGAACAAATGACCCTTCATGCTCTTTAAATAAATATCATGGACCAATCGGGTGCTAAGCCACGGATCAAGTGTCCTTAATACCGAGGTGAGAGATAACTGTTGGATCACTATAAATCATGACCGTCAGATTATAAGTTACAAATGTACATGGTAAAGAAACACACTTTACCTTACTCTACACTAGACTAAGTTATTCTTAACTATTTCCTATGTGTTGGAATATCCTAACAAAATAAAAAAAGAAATGAATTTGTTTAATATTTGTAAATAAATTTTACTTGTATATTATCATCAAATAAATGTTGAGATAGAAATATGTTATTCTCCTTGATGTTGTGTTTAATTTCAATGATATATTTGGTTTAGTTAGAAGTCCTAGATTAGGTCTTCACAAGAATTTTTTGAGATATCTCTGGGGTATAATCAACTATGGATTGAGATACATTGATGGGAATTTGAGGCTCCATGGATATATTGATGCTGACTGGGTTGGTAGTGTGGTGGATCGTAATATCACATCTAGATGTTTCTTCTCTCTCGGTTCTGCTTCGATATCTTGCATGAGAAGGAAGCAGAAATCAGTTGCTTTGAGCACCTCTGAGGTCGAATACGTTGGAGCAAGTATGGCCTGTTGTGAATTCATTTAGTTGAGGAAGATCTTTAGTGAGATGTTTGGGCATGTGATAGATACCACCGTGATCTATTGCGACAACCAAAGTGGGATTCGACTTTCAAAGAATCTCGTGTTCCATGACCGCTTCAAGCATATTGATATCGAGTACCACTTTATCCGGGATATGGTACAACAGGGTGTTGTAAGGCTCCACCACATTGGGATTGTTGAGAAGGTCATAGATATTCTCACTAAGCCCTTGGGGAAGGTCAAATTCTTAACATTCCATGAGAGACTTGGAGTCATGGACAAACCCTCCTATGAGGGTCCCTCTTGAGTTGGAAATTGAACTCTGGGAGCTCGGGGGGGCTTGGGGTTGCTCCTTGGAGCTATGAGCGACTATAGGGTGAAGTTCGCCTTCCCCTATTGGTGCACTATGTATAGGGTGAATGGTTCGCCTTCCCCTATGATACCCCATTGTTGGTTGATATATGAGCAGGTTCACCCTCTCTTGTTGATGCTCCACATACATCCTACCCATGTAGTCCGGAACTCATGGGAAGTACCTCTCATCTGGCCAATGAGTTGGTAAATGATGATAGAGACCATAACATTACTGATGAACGCATCGTGTATTACCGTACTCTCTATGCTAGAATGCATGGTGTCCAACACCTTGATCTGGGATCAAGTCTGGTTGAGGTTTTTACTTCTAGACTAACTTGGGGTGAGTGGAGAGTGGCAAGGTCTTATGAATCACTCTTGATCAAATTATTCTTCATTGTTTCTTTATAGTTCAGCAGAGTAGAGAAAAACAGTACATGATGATAGGATGGTACAAGATGACAGGATGGTACAGGTTGACAGATGGATTGCTCCCTAGTTGAGAGGGAGTGTTAAATTGGAAACTAGGGCCAAACTCTACCTTGCACTAATCATATGATGAAGATGATATTTTTGTTGGATTCCTCTTTCTGAGAGGTGCAAGATTGATCTAAATATCATCTTGTTTGGATGAGCGGAAGTGGGACTTTGAATTTATTCTCTCACACATGTAAATTATCAAGGTCGACCAAAAGTCTAATGTAGGCTCATAAGCCCCAATGGATGTGTCTCCACCCTCAACACATGGTATAAATAAGAGAGACCTATTCCTCATTTTGGACTTCATCATCTCAACACATATCTCTCTCTCTCCTCTCCTCATTGGTTCGTACAACACTTGGAGCTTCTCTCTCTTCTTCACACGTGTGGCAAAGTGATTGGGCAAGTCTGAAATTTTCGAATCTGTTTTAGGGTTGTTTTGCAGAGCGTTGACTAGCATTGAATTTGGGTCAAACACACTCCAATTGCTGCATTTTTTGAGCCTAGAATTTCGATCTCCCTAGGCCGCATTCTTTGGCACATAAATCAAGGATTTCTGAGCACATTGACCAACGTTGACCACAACACTTAGACCATAGTGTTGAATTTTCTCTTGATCGAGTTGGACTGAGTTTTTCGAATATGTTTTGGTCTGATTTGGACTACTACTAGAGGCCACATTCACTAGGGTTGACCACACTGATTTGGAGGTGTCTTCTTGCTGGTTTGACTAGCGTTTACTTTCTGGTTAGGGCATCCTGTTGACTGTTGTTTGACTGAAGTATTGGGAAAGTGTATTTTTTATATTTTACTCTCTCTGCTGAACTTTTGAAGAATAATAAGAAGATTTGACGAAAGGGTTTTTCCCACATTGGGGTTTTTCCCTGGAATCCCCAAATATTGTGTCCTGTTGTCTTGGATTTTTTTCAGAAAAGAAAAAACACTTTCGTATTAGGATATTAACAAAAACAATACATGTTGTTTTGATTTGTCCATCAATGTTCTAAAATTTCCCAGAAGAGTCATATCGACATTATACCAAAACATGGAGATTCAACTGAGTTCTAAATGTTACAACAATTTAACTAATATATCCAGCAGGGATAATCCAGTAAATGTCACAACAATTTCTGAAATATGAATACTTACACAAAAACATAAAATATTATGTCGAATATACAAAAGCAAAACTGAAAACCAAAAAAGAGGATGAGCCCATATTTTGCATGGTTATGGGAGTTGTAAGGATTTTTCCTCGATTAGTTGTCTATCCATGAAGTGATGCACCTGTATATACCCAAAAGGCTCAACTAAACCTGAATTAGAAAGGTTGTCAGCCCTTGTGTTGCCCTCCCTGAAATATGTTGAATGTGTGGAACCTGTAAGCGATGGAGCAGATAGTAATGCATTTAATCCAGCATAGAAGGGTAGAGGGATGAAATTGTGTGAGGCCATTCACACCATCTATGACATATTTGGCGTCCCTATACACGTGAGGAGAAGAAATATACAAATTGTAGGCAACCCAAAGAAAATTCCATAGGGCCAATAATTCAACCTTGGTGTTCGTGCCATGACCTCCATTCCAGAATATGTGGTACCTCTCCTTGTGGTCAAGCTTGATCTAGGCCCCACATCCAAAAATCCCTGCTGTTCGGCTCCATCAAATTATCCTGCAGGCAGAAACACCAAAAATGGACGGAGACGGTGAGATAGGTCCTTTATAGGAGTAGTAGATGGTTGACCGTCTAGCCAAATCATTATAGCGATGTAGATATGAGAATGAAAAATCAGCATATTGTTAACGATATTACGGTTTTCGGCTAACCATATTTCCCAAAAAAAGAAAAAAATTAATGAGCAATATTTTTGGGTCGATTGCTCCAAGAGTCTAAACATTGATTGATGCTGAGAGGCTGCCAATCAGGAGCAAGCAAAAACTGGGAGAACAAATGCAAAATTTTAAGAACTGCTAGACAAGTTAGAAAGAGGCGTATCACCGATTCAGAGTCTATATTGCAAAAGGGGCAGCGCCCATGGCCCAAATATCTACGCTTTGCCAAATAGTCCTAGGTGAGGATTTTGTTTCTCCAAACAAGCCAGACGAATAATATGATCTTTGTTGGGATTGCACGCCTCCAATAATGTCTAAAAAAATATGGTTCTAGGTTTGGAAGGCTCTGAGTAATGATATTTCTATAAATATTAGCGACCACTATTGACTCACCCTTCATCTTTCCTAGCCACACAATTCTATCGCCTAAGGGATGTGAGCATAATCCACTGGCGTTTAGTTGATTCAAAATGGAATTCCAATCTGCCACGTCCTGTCCCTGGAGTCCTAATTGAGCAGATGTTTTCCAGATCGGGCAGCCCTGCTTCCAATGGGAAATAACCTGATAAAGGAAAAATATACCTTTAAGAGAGAGAGAATGCAGAAAATGAATTTCCAGATTCAACCTTGGAGGAGAGCCACAAATGCGATCAACGCCTAATAGAATTTTCTATCCATTCCCAAAGTCTGAAATAAGCATGATGGATAAAAGTGCCACAACGTGTCTGAAACCTAGCTAGATGTATGAGCCACGAAGCTGAGGAAAGGATTGTAGCCTGAGGAGATGTTGAAGATCCATGCCCTTGAGGTATTTGGATCTAATGAGAGCTGGCCATAGGCCAAATTCGGTTAGCGCCCTCCAGAGGGACTTAATTCAAAGCGTATGGGAGAAGGAGAAAATGTCCAGAAGCCCCCAGCCTCCATATAATTTAGGAATTATGAGCGATTCCAATTTGCAAAGATGAAATTTTTTTGTGCCCCTGGGTCCTGACCATAAAAAATTTGAAATAATGGACTTGATTAGAGAAATGATGTGGGAGGGCAGGTGAAAGAGGTGAGCCCAATAGACCGCCAACTATTGGAGGACAGCTTGTATAAGGACAAAACGACCCCCCATTGATAACCATTTATGAGTCCAGTTGTTCAATATTTTGTTGAACTTCTCCAAGAGCCAATTCCAATCATTGGTTCGATAGTTGCACAATTTGAGCCTGAAACCTAGGTAGGTGAGGCCATGCGATATAGAGACCAGTTCCATCTTAAAAATGCCAGCTATGAGTTCCATATCCGCTCTATCCCTCGAGAAAGATAAAAGGAGAGATTTCTCCCCATTAATACCCAAACTAGATGCAACACCACAACAGAGGAATATGTAATGCAATGCTGACCACTGGGCTATTGATATGATACCAAAGGCTAAAATGTCGTCCACAAAAAAAGAATGAGTAGTCAAGACCCATGGAGAAATATGTATACCTTCAAATGTTACTTGCTGGTGTGCTTCTTTAATGTGATGAATAAGCCCGTCCATAATCAATATGAAGATAGGAGGAGAAAGTGAGCACCCCTGACAGAGGCCAACCCTGAAGAAATCTGTTGGAAGACCGTTTATAATAAATGCATACCATATCGGAGTGATACAAGCCATGATCCACTGAGCGTTATGATTTGATAGGCCGATCTTCAAGAGAACCAGTTTGATATATGACCCATTCCACGTTGTCATATGCTTTATAAAGATCCACTTTCATAATAAGGGTTTCCATCTTTTTGGTGTGAATATAATGCAAACATTCTTGGGCCGTTGCAATGGCATCGTGAATAAGGCGATCCAGAAGAAACCCATATTGCTCACAGGAGATATAAACAGAAAGAACACCTGAGATTCTTTGTGCGATTACCTTTGAGATCACTTTATATATTACATTGCAGAGAGATATTGCCCTGAAGTCCAGAAATTTTTTTGGCTGGGAAGCTTTTGGAATTAGTGCTAGGAAACTAGAATTTATATCTCCCGGTATTCACCCAGACAATTAGGGTTCTTCAAATACGCCAAGGATGTCCTCCTCCATGAGATCAAAGAAGTGTAAAAACAACTCGACATGCCAACTGTCAGGGCGAGGGTTTTTGTCCCGGCAAAGAATTTAGGGACAAAAAGGGTCTCTTCCTTCGATACAGGTTTCCCAAAAGCCTCATTTTCTACATCATCAAACATGGAAGGGTACAAGTCAAGAGCCCAAAGATGATCAAATAGGTCAACCCATTCCTTACATTTGTAGAATTCCGAAAAAAAAATTGAAAGTCTCCCACTGAATATCTTGTGTAGAATGAACATATGCTCCCTCCATAGAATCAATTTTCCAGATTGCATTCTTATTTTTTCTACTATTGGCAAAGTAATGGAAAAAATTAGTGTTATGGTCACCTTCTCGTATCCACGTAGCTCCCCTTTTCAACTTCCATGTCACCTCTTGAATTCTAAGTATTTTTTATTTGCGCTTTTGCAAAATCGCGAGCTCTATGTATGATTGTGATTCAGGGGGACAGCCTTCCATTAATTTATATATTTTGTCGGTTTTCTGAGAGATTGGCTAGAGTTCTTTGAGCATGATTATTTCTTATGGCGTTCCCAGGATCGTTCCCTGTGCTTTAGAGACCGAAGCTTTTGTGTGAAACATAAAAACACAGATCTTCCATGCAGATTCATATCCTGTTTCCAGAAATTGTAGACCAAACCCTGATATTCAGTGTATTCCAGCCAAATTCTATTGAATTTAAATGGAAGGCCTTTTCGGACCGGTTCCTTGCGCCATGTGAGGCAGATGGTGTGATGGTCAGACAATGATGACTTAATGACAGATGATTTCAGATTCCCATAGATTTCAAGCACACTTTCATGAACCAGAAACCGATCTAGTCTTTTACCGATGAAGGCATCTCCAGACTGGTGATTGGTCCAGGTCGGAGAAAGAGGAAAAGGGTAGATGTCAACAAGGTGATGGTAAAAAAATATCTAAGAAATTCAATCAGCCAAAGGATCCGGGCGGCTATGGCAGCCCCAACATTCCGCGAAAGAGTAGTGTTAAGGTCCCCCAAAATGATGAGATTACGAATGTTCAAAATCGTGGAAGAGCTAATGCGAGACCAGAAGGTTGCCTGTTTCAGCATGGGGTATACATGTTAATGAGGTGAAAAGGCCTAGAGAAACCCCAGATCCTACTAGAAAGGAGAATACCCCCAAAGAAACGGAAGACATGGAATTTAGCAAAGAGAGGGTTCCACATAGCGATTAATCCACCCAATAACCCAGTTGAGTCGACACCAACAATATGCCAGTCAGGGCGTATAGAAAGAAAGGGATAGCTTGAGAAATAGGGCACATGGTTTCTTGGAATGCCACAATGAAGGGTGCAAAGACAGAGAATATGTTTTTGAGGTTTAAAAACTTGGAATGATCTCCAAGACCCCGGATATTTAGTGAGATTATGTAATTCATGGATCATGTGATGTGGGCATACAAGCTCTAAGTGCCTGAGAGTCAAAGGTAGATATAATAGGAATATAACGGAGCCCCTACCAATTGGCCGAGAAATAAGATCGAGATTTCTATTTGCCCCTATAGTGCCCGCTACCCTTTTTCTCTTTTTTGCGAAATGTAATGTTTAATGCAGATGAAGGAGAGATGGTGGGGCGTGATTCCGGTAAGTGTCCTTCGTGTACAGTTAAGGCGGTCAGATCCAATTCGAGATTCACGAGGAGAAATTCACAATCGCTTCCAACCGAATTTCTAGGAGAGTCGGGGGGTGACCCATCACCTGGGGCAGGATCAGGGGGAGGAGAGGCCATTTTGAGCGAATGCATTGAGGGTGAACGGGGAACATAATCAGTAGGAGGGCGAGATGGAATAGGAGGTGGTTCGAGCATAATAGGCATATCAATCATAGGTTCAGAAGCAGTGTGGTGTCCAGGCGTCGAGCAGGAAGGGCGAAAAATAACAAAGTTCTCCAGAGAAGGCTTCAGGGTGGACACAGTGTGGGCAGACAATGCTTCGGGCAGAGCAAGGTTTAAAGGTCGGAAAGGGATTTGCAAAGATGACAGAGAGGAAGAAGACCCAATGTTATGAAATGAGTGGGATCGAGAAGGGGCAGGCATACCTTTTGGCCTTCGTTCCAACCTTTCATTGCCACAGACGTCGACCTTGAGATGAGTCGCCCGAGATTTTGGGAAATTGGTCGGCCATCTATTCAGGGGACATCTTCTCATCATATGACCAGTTTGGTGACAAAGGAGACAGCAAATTGGGAGCCCCCAATAATCCACCCTTTGTTGATGTCTTAGCCGATCCCACGCCAAGTCAATGATACCCGGGAAACCACCAACAAAATTAACCTCCACTAAAATCCATGCAACACGTTTGTCCATGGTGCCCATGCATCTCGGGTCAATATACCAAAGCTTCCCAATGGAGTTGCCTGTCGTAGACAGAGCCGACTTCGTCTAAAATTCCAGGGGTAAACCTGGAGGTTTCACCCAAACCAAATTGTTTTTTGGGGTTTCCATGATCGAGTTGAAGCCGAGATACTACACATGACGCTGCAAGAAGCTACGGCCGCGAACCCAGGTTCTCTTAAGAATTTTAAAAGCATCTTCTGAGTGAAAAAAGTGAATGCTAAACCAAGAGTTCATAAGTCTGCTCACTTTTGAGGTATAGCTGACCAGAGATCCACAAGTTCTTTTTACCCGGCCCTACATTTCTTTCTTTGGCATGTCCGAAAACACCCTGCGACCCACGAGAGCTCTCCTTTGCAAGCTCGTCACTCGGCCCCATGAATCATCATAACCGAAATTCAAGAACTTACTCTCAGGTGGCGACAAAAGAATCTTGTTTGTGACCTTTGTGGTTCGACCAATATTCCTTTAATTGCACGGTGATTGCAGATGGGAGAATGTATGGGTCGAGCAGGAGTTGCGACTATGTGGCGTAGGGACAGGTTCACGCAGCTACGTGTTGGAAGTTGGCTGATGTGCTTTCCACGTTGCAAAGCCCTGTTTAGCTTCCAACGTGGCATGTATAAACGCGTCATGAGATGAGGTGTCAGTTGCCAAGAGGTCCTTGTCCAACTCCAAATTATTCCGAGTCCAATGTCGCTGCTGTGACACAGACCCGACAAGAGTAAATGATTCAACCACCCCGGATATCGGCCGGACGAGGTAAGAAAGGCCAAATCAGAGAAAGATGGAGAAACAACTAGGCGGAATTTATGTCCAAAAATGGATGAAGGCTATGGGGAGGAGTGACAACTTGATATGTGCAAAGGAAAGAAAGAAAGAAAGAATTTTTAATGTCTATGAGGCTAAAAATAGCCTATGGGACAGATTGTTTCTCTATCTGACTCTTGTATTCTGCTCTTTTCCTGTGAAGTTTTACAATGACCGCTCCAGCTTATCGACAAACTCTTCGTTGAATAGCTTATCCCAAAAATTAGTTGCCAAAATACCTGCATAGTTTTCCCTGGTGTCTTTGAAGGCCTCACATTCTAGAATGAAATGTGAGAGAGAAAGAGCCGCGAGAATGTTCAGTTGAAGATGATAAAATGTCCAGGTGTGCAGTGATTGAGTCACGAAGACGTCGAGAATGTTTAGAAAGGAACGTTGGAACGAGTAGGTGTACGTCTTGAAGGTTAAGAATGCGACAGAGGGTCGATATGTGGCAATATGAAGGGGAGATAACCAAGGCCCGGACAAAGGTTGGGTAGATTCGAAAAAAATGGGCGGACCACAGTATCCGGATTTTCATTGCGCAGAGCGCCGGAGAAATGAGGAATGGCAAGACAGAGTATTGCCTTGCAGAGTTAGATATGGCAACAGTAGAAACAACAACAACGGATGCAATGCCACCAACGGTTACAGCATTGGAAGCCGAAGTTCTGACAAGATTTGGAAATAATGAACGAGTCTAACCATTTGTGCCACAAATAACATAATTTAGATTGTTCTGTTGAATCAGAGGAGTCTGAGTCCTTATCAGGACCGAAAATGACGTTTATAGACTCATTATTTGACATATGGGCATTTTTTAGCTGGGAACAATGTGATATCACAATCAGGAATAGAATGTATATCGCAGTGGGGAACAGAAGCAAAATATGGACTATCACCACATTTTTCTCCAAGAACATGGTTCGTTAGAGGAGCCACCACTCTGTAAGTCCAGACCTCACCCAAAAACCAAATTATAAGCCCCCCTTAACAATCCCCAATCCTCACTGCGTGTTAGCTGCCAACCTTACCCAGGAAAAACGAGAATTATAGCCTTCTCGCTATAACAAAGGCCAGGGCTAGAGTGCTAAAAGCTTTCCGAGGCAATCCTACATGATTTCAAATATACCAAAACACCTATCTAAGGGATTTGAGACCCAGCCGGCCGGACAGTGAACCACACAAGGGAAGCTAGTGAGAGCAGAGGCTTACCTTCGTCATGCGCACAGGTGATCCTGCAAGACTTCCCATGGACAAAGCATGGTTCTCGGCATCTCCTATCCTCCCGCCTGTAATTTGATTATTCCAGGTCCCATATTCTGTCGCATACTCGAGACTTACACGCAAATTCCCCAATATAAAAATAAACACTTGCATTTTGAGAAAAGTTGTCTGTTGAAAAGTCACAGTTGACACTCGTCCTGTTGTCTTGGCTTGTCTTTTTATTGTTGATGTTCTATTAGTATTTATGGTCAGATATTAATGTGATTGTTAATCTGGAAATTGATATTGGGCTAATACTAAAAGATTGAAATAAATTGCTCCAAAGTATAAAACATAACATGGTTATCTAAAATTAATAGATAAGCATCTCTAATCTCTCATGCTTGATCTGTGTAATTAATTTCATGTTTATCCTATTTGCACTAAAATGATGCCATTGAGTAGATAGAATATGGTTACTTATATGATTGCTGAAATAGCCTCAATATTGCAATGCTAGTATACTGTGTGTGATGATAATCTTGCTGAAGAATTTGACTCAAACTGATGCTCAGCATGTAAGTGAACCACTATCATAACTCGTTGATCCCTAACCTGAAATGTTGGGCTAAAATTGCTCAGCAATAAGTTGACTAACATGTAATGAATATGACCCTGGACAATTGGACTCACACTATAAAACTGAGAAAGAAACCTGCATGAACCTTATGTGTGTGTGTGGACTATTGAGTCTTGTTAATTCCAGCATTAAGTGTGGCTTTGGAACTTAGGATAATGGCATCAATGAATTCCTGTGTGGTAGAGGAAATACTACAACTCACAATCTGGACCTTTGTTACGTAAGTATGCATTCATGTAAAGTTATACATACTGTATCTACACTACTAAAGGGATGGTGTTCATAATCATAAATTAGCCGTAACCATATATGTACTTTAGTAATGTACTACAGTCCTTGAGGGACTGGTGAAATTATTGTGGCCTCAATTATGTGAAAAATACAACATTGAGAATGCCTGGAACTGCAGTGGCAACAAGGTGTATAAACCTGGTTGTTTTATTATTGGTTTCTGGAAAAAATATGAGAAAACCTACACAATGTAAATTGATGCCCAATTAAGCATAATTAATTAATAATCCACCATGCGTGCAATGAGTCCAGGTTATTTTTATTGAATTGCCATGATGTTAGTAAATGCATGAGGTCTGATGTGTTATAAGATTGTTTATATAGTTGTTGATGCTATCTGTGATAGTGCAAGAAGATTGATGGAATTTCATGGTGATGAGATGCTTGAACATTAGATGCTCTAAACCTTATGTAGATGGTTGGTTTTAATAAGAACTATTGAACTTGGAATTGCTCCATAGACAAGAGTACAATTCATGTGAACAACTTGTACTATGTTCGACACCAGGGCAGTGACCAAACAGCCCAACTTACTTTTAAACCTTCTCAATATCTCTTCACTCTAACTAGACTGAATGGTCTTCAATTCAGTGGCAAAGTACCAACCCTCTCATCTTGCAAAGTCAAAACAACTATGAGGGTCACCCGCCCCCTTCGATTCTACTGCCTTAAATTCATGGACAGAGACTGGTCGTTTAGGCAGGATACTATGCGTTGTTGTAGTCTTTATAGGTTTATATAAATGAATATAACCGTGCACAAGGACAGGAACGGATCCATCTTCCGCTTTAACCACTAAGCTATTGCCAAGAGCCTCTTCCTCTGAGATCTGAGGATGGGTAATGGGAGCAGTAGGTGCCATTGGAGAAACATCGAAATGGCACTTGGAGGGCTGAACAAATCCCACATTAGATCCATCCTTCATGTTAATAGTATACATACGTTTGCTACATACCCTCTACAACAAAGTTTGTGGTATTGGTTCCAGCTCCACTATATGCTGTTGAGCTTCGATAGGCTCCATGAATCTTGTTGGAAGTCTGGTAAGTTTGCATCATAAACTAGGGTTTCACCCTAAGAATCAAATCTAAGTCTACATCTACTACCTTGTTTGTTTTGTCAGAGAACCAGTCAGATTTATATATGAATGTGTACATCCTCCATGCATCACAAACATGATCTCTATACGTAAATAGGGTGCAACGTACCATTTCTCTTATTTTCCATTTGGATAACTTTATATTTGCTGTAAAAATTTTCATGGAATTTGAAAACCAACTTTTCTTATGTGACAACTATGAAATCCTTAAAACTTATCTAAGTATCGGTAACATCTAGGCCATTGATGGCACATTGAAACTAGGTCATAAAGACATATTTGTCATTGGCACAGTCATCCCCCCTATTTGCAAACCCAGCAATTAAGCCATATGATAAAATTTGACATTTCCATTTGCAGGCTGCTACCAGCTATGTTTTCAGACTCTAGTCACGTCCTCCATGCCTTAAAAGTTTGTTGCATTATTTGCCAATTGTAGCAAATGATATATCTCGACTTAGGTTTAAGCCCAAGCATATGAGGGCTCATAACAAGCTACAACAAAAATAACTATATCAGACTTTAAGGAAGTTGTTTCATTCATTTTTATAAAAAAAATCGATTTGACAAACTAATGAGTTGTACGTATCTGACCTGCATTTGCTCACAATCATTCTTGAGATTGTACTCTGGAATGATATGTCATCTATGTTTATTGAAGACAAATACTGATCTGGTAGTCTAATTTATTGTGATAATCCATTATGACAAAAGTACGTGCTGTCTCTCGGGAACGCAAATGATGACTAAATAACTAAACATGTGAATATTTCAATTTGCAGCATACATCCTTTTGTATACTCTGTTTTCTCCAAGAAGTTCAATGCTCTGATAATTTATATGTTCAGTGTTCTGTCAATAACAATGCTGACATCTAATTTTTGCCAGATTTAGATACCTAAATTTTTAAATTAGAGGTACTGTGTGTGAATACTTTGGCATCAACATCATTTTCTTTTTGGAGGACAAAATATGTTTATTTTATTAAGTTATCTTTTGAGGAAAAAAATTACCCTATTTTTGTAACTGTATATTGAAAATGGGAGTTGTGTTTAGTGCGACTTTTTGGAGTTTTAGGTGCCGGTGCCGGAATCAGGTGAAAAAATTTGAGATAAAATCTTGGTTTTTGTTATTTAAACTGGTTTTTTGACTCTATATATGGATTCAACACCTTCAAAACCCCTAGGGCACTTCGATTGTGCAAGGTTAGCAATCAAACTTCTCTTTTCAATAAATTCCTGCCGGATTTTAGAGCAATTACACCGTAAAAAACCATCATAAAAACCTTCAAAAAATTGCACTAAAGACTGCTCGTCGAAAATGGGGTTATAGACGAGGAGGTGTGTTACACCAGTGGAGCAAATCAAGTAGGGTTTGTCTTCAAAAACCCTTAATCCGTCTTCCTAATTGTGCAAAAAGCAATGAATAACCCCTTTGCCCCAACCTTGAATTCAATATGACCTGTAAGTTTCTACCACAAGTTGATCCAGCTAAGTAAATCCCTCCATGTGGGCCAAATCGCAAGAAATGTGCCAATAACAATGTGGTCTTTCATGAATTGGACAAAGCTTGCCATGTGCTCAGAACAGACTTAATATTTAGGCATTTCATTTTCTTTCAGAATACATTGGTTAGGCTGCCATTTGGTCATGCTTTTGATTGGCTAGATAGGTCTTTAAAGATCAAATTGAGAATGTTGTCTCCCTTTCTTGCACCTCCCTTTCCATCAGCCACCGGGTTGTTGTGCAAGGGTCCCAAGGCAATGCCAATTCCTGATCAGCTAGCCCGTTGATTGGCCAAGTTCAATTTGTATGATGGGGTCAGCCCCCCTATAAGCTCCCCCTTGAAGCATCACCAGAGTGCAAAATAGTGGCAGATCAACTGCAAACCCTAGAAGCAAGTCGACAAGTGTTGAAGTTTGCTTCAAGAAATATATAAAAAATGCCATTGCTCAAATGTATCAACTTATCAATTATTGCAACCATATCTTTGTCCTTCCATTATAGTACTTTTAACTTTTAGGAGAAAATAAAATCATAATTTCATTAATAAAAATGCAAAATTACATTCTTCACATGCTGACAAGCTAGTTTTGGGAACTCTAATCACGAGACCTAGGATCATAAAAGTCCCACTAAAGTACCTCTCCTTAAAATCAAACCTAAATACAATCTCAAAAGACATCACCTTACAGACCTCATTAAATCAGCGATGGGTTCAAAAGTTTTTCATTAATAGTCCCAAAGATAATGTAAAAGCAAATCAAACAATATTTGAGGGCAGAAATTTTAAGCAAAATACAAAAGGATCTCAACAAAGTTCCTTAAAACTAAAACAGAGCACAAAAAATGTGAATCTTCACCCAAAAAAATCGCAGAAATGAAGGCTAATCATAATTTCACTATTGCAAATCTTCAATCCTCAATTTCCAAGATGTGCCAATGACCTCCCTTCAGAATTTGAGGATTGTCAATCCTCACTCCAATATGTGCAAATGACCTGCATCAGATCATAAATCTGCTTTCAAAAGCCCATCATTCAATTCATTCCTCGTAAAAATGCTGAAAATGAATTTAATTAAATAGAGCAGCAAAGGATTGAATGCCCTAAAAATAAACCTTTACCAAGAAAATTTTAAGAGATAAAACCCTCATCCAATTAATAATTCACTGAAAATCCCTAAATATTTGTATTTTTTTACACCGTTTTAGCCATTAAAAAACAAGGATTAACTTTAAAGCCATCAATTTTGTGATATTATTAATTATATGTTTTATTTATATATTTAAAAATTAAAGATACTTTGCACAAGTTTTTGAACATGAATAAGAATAATCAATTTAATGAGAAACTTTGGCCATACACAAGTTGAGAGAAAAAGTTATATATAAGTTTTTTTTTTAATAAATAAATAAAATAACATTGAATCATAACATTATTTTATACTATAAACATAAACATAATAATAAATCATAATATTGACTCATCCTAATGCCATTTATTATTCAATAAACATTGAAAACAACCCTCCACAACCAAAACATATATTGACATTTCAAAAACCAAATTGATAATCACAAAACCTTGCATTGTTGATTGATCAAAAGAATGCCTATGTTGATTGAGAATGAATTTTTCATTGCATAAACACTGCAGGACTTGCATTGCATTTTCATTGCTACATGAAACACCTTGTTTCGTAGTGAAGATAACATTCCTTCATTACCGTGTTTGTGTTTCAACTGTTAAAAGGCAAGTTATGAAGAGTATATGCCTAAAACAAGTATATGTTCCCATATTTTTTAATTTAAAAATTAATTATTAAATGGGATTCAAGGGGTTCAAATGATATGGCACTAAAAAAAATACTTAAAGCATCTTTATTTGGTGTTGTTTTGGAGTTCATGTGGTTGGGAACACATAGGAGTTCTTAACCTATTTGTATAACTACAAGGAATAGAGTGAAAAAATCCTCAAAAGTGGTTCAACCTAATTCCAAAGATCTCGAAATATTATCCAAGTTCGTGGAACCTCTCTGGCACAATTCAAAAGTTTTGTTCCAAAGCTCAAGTTCACGTCAAGGGAAAACACATTCTCTGACCTCTAAAAATGGCTCTCATGCAACTATGTAAAGCAGTGTATTGTGTACCAACGAATATTCATTATTGTAAATGAATGGCATTATTGAGCCGAGAGGCTCATTGAGCCAAGAGGCTCATTCTACAACTCAGTATGAGAGATGTGTAAGTATGTATGTGTTCAACTAGGAGTTGGCACATGTTCCTTTTCAAAATTTAAATAAAATTATTTAAATAAAAAAAGCCTCAGATATATTAAAAAACGAAAATGAATATACGTGTTTGGTTTAGTTAATTAAATGGATTGCAAAACATCAATAATTTCACTCTTAGTGGTCATACTAAGGAGAAGTGGTAAAAATATTTCACTCTCAATACCAACCATAAATAAAATATTTTGATGTCCATATGAAATAATATAATCTTATATCAACTTTATAAAGAAATAAAGTAGCTAAAAGTTAAAAAAGAATTGTATACACATTATATAAAGCAATTGAAAAAAACTAATTTTCTGTAGTTAAAATTTTTTAAGAAATATCATTATTTTATGCCCAAGTAAATTTTGATCCATTTTATACATTAAAAATGCAACATAAACAATGAAAATTAGAAATGCTCTCTCTCTCTCTCTCTGAGGACCAAATTTGTCGAGATGCAAACATTTTATTCAAATTTTTCACTCTAAAAAAAGTTTTCCCCTCAAGAGATTTGATCCCTCTCGACTCTTGCTAGTTCCACGGTTAATATGGATATGTACTAGTAAATTTAAATTAATAACATTGTCAAATTATAGCACGAAAAGACTTCATTTGACTTGTGCCTTAGTCAAATGGAGAAATTCGAAATTCCACATCAATAGGATGACTTGAGTTGCAGTTAGCAGGAGTGACATGGCCTTGTCACTTAGTTAAATCAGTAAATTCAAGTTTGTGGGCTAGAAGTAGAGTTGTGCATGAGTTGATTGCTAAAATTCAACAATCTAGTGGAGTTAATGCTAGTTAAACTTAGTTATCTAAGCTGTAGTTATGAAAGAGTCAATATGAGTTCAATTGAGTAGTAGTGATTGTTGTTAACTCACTGATGTATCAATTAACTGATCAATTTACTAAAAATAACCCTAGTCATGCATGGAATTTGAACTGCCTATTTGTGGCGCAGTAAAAGACACATTGTAATTGTCAATTGTATACTAGTTGAGTGTACAGGTTTTGCATTGGAGTAGGTGATCAATTCCTTCAGTATTTGCGCAAGGAAATAGAGAATTGTCCTATTTTTCAGGGTCTAGTTCCTCAAGGATTGCACAAGGAAATAGGAGAAAGGTTGAGGCTTATTTTGGTTGTGTTGGTCAGAGCAGGTCAGAGAACAGGATATGAGTATTGCAGTGCAGGTGTAACTTCAAGGATTGAATATTGTAATAGATCCATATTCTCATCTAATTTAATGCAAAACAGAGGAGGGTTTTTTCCCATGTCGGTTCCCCAGTAAAAATATTATGTTCATTGTGATTTGAATTGTTGCATGTTATTGCATGTGTTTCTATTGTATGTTTTCCCTTCCATAATTTGAGTAGAAGAAATTTGTGTCTATTGTTTTCAGCCTGAATTCATTAGAAACTACAAATTTCGAGCTATTTCTACAGGGTATCAGAGTTATGGAAGACTACATAGAAACCAAGTTTCAGGTCTTCTCTCAGAAATATTTTGATTTGCAGAGTTTTTGGAGTAGATTTTCTTCAGTGCAGGAAAAATGTCTTTCAATGGATTGAGGCTTGAGTATGCGTTGGAGGGCACCTAAAATTTTTGTTCTTGGAAAGGCAAGATAGAAGTTGCCCTAGATGAAAATGGAGTATGGGAATACACACAAACTAATATTCCAAAACCAACAGCATCAGATGCACAAGCACTTGCTAAATGGAACAAAGACACAACAAGAGCCAGGAGGATTATTATGGAGGTTGTTAGAGATCATGTGGTTTCAAATTTGCATGGCAAAGAGATTGCTTTTGCAATGTGGAAAAATCTCATAGATCTATTCTAGAGCAACAATGATGCCAATAAATTGGCATTGAGAGATAAACTCATGAGAATTTGAATGCATAAAAATGAAACCATTCCTCAATACCTATCCAAATTCACTCAAGTTCGATATTAACTTGGAGGAGTAGGAGAAAATGTGCCATCATCTAAACTTGTGAGCTTAACACTCCTTGGCCTTCCAAAGTCTTGGCACAACTATTAGGATTCAGTTAATGGAAGAGAAAAACTACCAGATTGGGAGAGACTTTGGTCTAATTTGGTGCAAGAGGAGATCAGAAGAAACACTAGAGATGGCGTGACATCCAAATCTGAGTAGGAAGAAAACTTTTCTCTAGCAATCAACTTTTATCTAGCAAGAAAAGGAAAGAAGGCCCAAGGTAAGGCACAATCCAACTAGAACCATGGCAATAAGAATACCTCAGTAAAATCAAATGCTTTCACTGCCATGAATATGGACACTATGCAACCAAGTTTCTGCACAAGAAATACGGGAAGAAGCATGCAAGAGCAGGAGGAGGTGATGCTCTCACATCACAATTCGAGTTGGATTTCACCCTCATTGCATGCATGGAAAGTATTGCACAAGGAAATATACTAGGTACTTATTCAAGCTCCCATATTCACCTAAAGAATGTGATGTATGTGCCTGGTTTGAAGAAAAATTTAGTTTATGTAGCCTTATTTGAAGACCGTGGATATGATGTGGTGTTTAGTAAGGGGAAAGCTTATATGCAACATGTTGCTACTGGATAATTAAAACAAATTGGTGTTCGAGTTCAAAGTCTCTACAAGCTGGAGGTGGATGCATGCTTTGCATTGATCAGCAAAGCATAACATGTTTAGGGATGAGATGCTGGAGAGCTATGGCATATACGCATGGGACACCTACACTATGGAGCTTTGAAAATATTGTAGTAGATCATCATTGGAATTCCAAAATTCACCCTTGATCAACATGATGTTTGCAAGGGATGCTTTCTTGGAAAATATGTCAAATCCTCCTTCAAGGGCCAAGATAGTAGAGTTGGAGCCATCTTGGAGAGAGTTCACGTAGATGTTTGTGGACCATTTTCTAAAATCTCCGTTGCAAAGCATAGTATAATGTGGTTTTTGTAGATGATTTTGTTGAGATTCAACAAGATGATGAGCTTAGTGAAAAGAGTCGCCTTCACTAAGTGGGCCCGCAGGCTATTTTGGCGCAAGTCTATTTTTAGACTATGTCTATTTTTAGACATGATGATCATATTTCAGAAGTTGCAGGATGCTATTTGTGGATGGTTGATCAAGTTGGAAAAATAGATGAAATTCTATTTTTAGAATATTGGGCGAAGTCTATTTAAAGATTTTCAATCTAAAAATAGATGCATGTCGATTATTATTAGCTCTTAATAATAATCAGATTCTAAACAACAACTTATTCTCTTGGAGCACTTCAGTTCAGTGCACAGATGTGGCACAACAGCTGACAGAAGGAATTACGCTATTCCTAAGGGTTTACTGGAGCTATTGCATGGAGGACTCAGTTAGAACTCAAGTGGCAGAGTTATGACACAGTTTGAAGAAGTAGTTATGGAGTTGTATTTAGTTTAACTCAGTTAGACTCAGTTGAGATAGTTGTATCTAGTCTAATTGATTGATACACTAGTGAGAGTGGAGTGAATTAATTAGTTAATTAATTCAAAAATAATAAATCATTAATCAACTGAACAATACAACAGTTAACTACAGTGCATGGCAGTTTCAGTGGAGACCAGTGGAGAGATAGATGAAAGGGCAAGATAGACTATCCGTTGTGACTATAGTGATGCATTTATTGCATCACACACTCAGTGGAGATGCCAATGAGGATTGCACAATCAAGGATGGAGTAATTCGAATTCATTCTGAGCTATTCTTCAACAGAGATTGCACAGTGGAGGCAAGCTAGCAGGTGGCATAAATCTGTGCATGGATTTGCAAGATTAGGCCTGTATAGTGTATGACAATTGTACTGTACTGAGAGCTTGTGATAAGCTTTGTATGTTTGCATGAGATTTTCATATGATCTCCATGTTACATAATATATAGTTGGGGTTTTCAGCTTCATGCTTTCCCGGTTAAAAACTGTGTTATGTGCGATTGAATATTTTTGTTTATGCTTCACATGTGTGTGCAATTAATTTTTCCACAAAAGATTAACAAGTGGAATAGATTCGGTATCTTGCATAAAGTTAAATAGTGTGAGATCAGGTGGATCTTGGACATATGCATGCTTAGTGCATATAATTTCTACATGGTATCAGAGCATTGTTGATTGAAGATGGCAATTGTGAAGTGACTTTGTGCTGGTGGACAATTTGAATTTGCTACAGAAGATTCTTGGTGCAGAAATTGAGTATACATTGAAATGTATTTCAACGGGTTGAGATTGGAGTATGCCCTTGATGGGAGCTCGAATTACATATCTTGGAAGGACAAGATGGAGGCAGTGCTGGAGGATAATGGGCTGAAGGAGTTCATCGATAGCGATGTTCCTAAGTCGGGATCTAGCGATGCTGCATTACTTGATGCATGGCAAAAGAAGACTGCAAAGACGAGGAGGATTCTGTTGGAAGGTGTGAAGGACCACATTGTGTCCAACCTTCATGGGAAATCCACTTCATTCTTAATGTGGAAGGCTTTGAAAGACTTGTTCCAAAGCAGAAGTGACCAGAGGAAGTTGGCGCTTAAAGACAAGCTCAGGAAAATAAAAATGGAGAAAGGCGATAGTATTCCAAAATACCTCACGAAGTTTTTCCACTGCAAGGATGAACTAGGAAGTGTGGGCATTACTGTTGATGAAGAAGACTTGGTGAGCTTGGCTCTCCTTGGGTTTCTGAAGAGTTGGCATAACTACGAAGACTTTGTCAGTGGACAGGAGAAATTGCTAGGATGGGAGTGACTTTGGTCAGATCTTGTGCAGGAGGAGATAAGGCGGGGTACCAGGGATGGTTCATCATCGAAGAATGAAGATGAAGAGAATTTAGCTTTGGCTGCCAAAGCAAGGAAAGGGAAGGGGAAGAAATCTTCTTCAAAATCCGGTGCTAAAGGCAAGAAGCAGGAGTTGTCCAAAGTGAATTGTTTTCACTATCACGAGCATGGACATTTTGCCACTAACTGTCCACAGAAGAAGAATAATAAGAAGGCTGCTAGATCTGCAGCTGGAGAGGCCTTAGCCTCGCAATTTGTGCTGGATTTTTCCTTGATCCCATGCTTGGTTTCAAGCTACATGGGATCGGTGTGGTATCTTGATAGTGGTGCGTCTTTCCATATGACGGGAGACAAAGAGTTGTTTAGTGACTTGGAGGAGAAGGATCTCCAGATGCATATAGAGATGGGCGATGATGGTTGGTACAGTGTGACTGGCATTGGGACCATTACCTTTGAGAGGGAGTCTAGTAATCCGTTCTTGTTGAAGAATGTCATGCATGTTCCAGGTATGAAAAAGAACTTGGTCTCAGTTGCAATGCTGGAAGACAGAGGTTATGATGTTGTTTTTAGTGAGGGAAAAGCCTTCCTTCAACATAAAACAACGGGTCAAACCAAGAAGATAGGGGTTTGAATTAAGAATCTCTACAAGATGGAGGTATATGGCTGCACTGCAATGCTGGGCAAAGCAGAAGAAGTGGTGAGCCGCGATGAGGGCGAATTATGGCACAAGAGATTGGGCCATCTTCACCATGGCGCTTTGAAGATTTTGCAGAAAATTTCTACTGGAATTCTCATGGGTACTCTTGCGCAGTCAGATTAGTGCAAAGGATGTACAATGGGTAAGTTTGTGAAGACCACCTTTCATGAGAAGGATAACTGTGCTTCGGTGATCCTGGAGAGAATTCACACAGACGTGTGTGGACCATTCTCGGTTGCTTCATTAGAAAAACATAGGTATTATGTTATATTTGTTGATGAGTATTCTCATAGATGCTGGATCTTCTTCATGCAGAAGAAGAGTGAAACGTTCTCAAAGTTATGTGATTTAAATGCATTGGTGGAGAAGGAGTCGAGGAAACAAGTGAAAGCTCTACGGAGTGATAATGGTGGTGAATACATCTCGGGCGAATTCAAATACTTCTGTAGCAAAAAAGGAATTACAAGAGAAATCATAGCACCTCATAACCCATGGCAGAATGGGGTCACGGAGAGAAAGAATAGAACGATCATGGGTGCTGCACGAGCGATGCTGCATGACCAGGGCCAATCAATGCACTTGTGGGCGGAAGCATGCAACACTACAGTTTATGTGCAAAACCGTTGTCCTCATAGAATACTTGGCATGAGTACACATAAAGAAGCTTTTATTGGTAAGAAGCCTGATACTTCTCATTTGAATATTTTTGGCTCACGTGTTTACATTCTTGTGACGAAGGACGCCAAGAAGAATTTGGAGTCGACTGCAGAAGTTGGGATATTTGTGGGGTACAAAGAAACACCCCATAACTATCATGTGTATTTTCTAGATAGTCGGATGACTGTTGTGTGACGGGATATAAAATTCAATGAGGTGAAAGCCATGAAGTTGTCGCTTGAGAGGGAGCTACACTTTCATGTAGAGGAGGAACTACTTGTTCCCAAAGATAAGCCTCTAGATTTGGATCAGCCACAAGAGGAGATTCATGGAGTGGAGGAGTCCACTCATGTAGAACCAAACATCAGACAAGGCAGAAAGCGGACCACAGAAGCTGAGAGACTGAAGCTTGATGCGGCACAGAATGTAGGAGTCCCTATATCACAGCGCAGACAGAGACAATCACCTGACAGATTTACTAGATACATGGCTCTTATGAGCAAGTGTATCGTGACAAATCCATCTTCTTTTGAAGAAGAAATGCAGGAGCCCACATGGGTAGATGCCATGGTGGATGAGTATGACTCCATTGTCAGAAACAATGCTTGGGAGATTGTTCCAAGGTTGGTGGGAAAATCAGTTGTAGGATCAAGATGGATCTACAAGGTAAAGCAAGCCATTGATGGGAGAATCGAGAAGTATAAGGCAAGATTTGTTTCCCCAGGCTTCTCATAGATCGAGGGGATTGACTATGAAGAAACCTTTGCACCTGTCGCACGGTATTCTTCCATACGAACCATCCTTGCTCTCTCAGCGAAGATGGATTGGCACATTCATTAGATGGATGTGAAGATTGCGTTCCTTAATAAGATCATTGAGGAAGAGGTGTACATT
This sequence comes from Pinus albicaulis, assembly GCA_034641835.2. NCBI lineage: Eukaryota > Viridiplantae > Streptophyta > Pinopsida > Pinales > Pinaceae > Pinus > Pinus albicaulis. Next base: position 750,328,900 of record CM076571.1, on the reverse strand, counting down.
GAGCATCCTGAAGGATTTGAGATCTTCAACAGTGATTCGCATGTATGCAGGTTCAAAATAATGTTGTATGGGTTGAAATAAGCACCCCGTGCTTGGTACACTCGAATCGACAGCTATTTCATTGGACTTGGCTTCACCAAGAGTGAGGCGAATGCAAACCTGTACCAAATTGTGGCTGAGGGTAAGCTTTTAATCATTGTACTTTATGTTGATGATTTAATACTAACAGGTGATGAGCATTTGATACACTCATGCAAGGCAGATCTTGCAAAGGAGTTTGAGATGAAGGATTTGGGCCACCTTAATTATTTCCTTGGATTGGGATTATGGCAGCGGGAAGGTGAACTGTTTGTGTCTCAAGGCAAGTATGCCCGGGAGATACTGGAGAAGTTTCACATGCAAGGATGCAAGCCTATCGACAGTCCTCTTCTAGGAAATTGGAAGAAAGAGGATGCTACATCGGCAGAGGTAGTGGATGCCACTGTTTATCAATAGTTGGTGGGTTTGCTCATGTATTTAGTCAATACAAGACCGGACATATGCTATCATTGATACATCTTTCACAGGAAATGGTTAAGCCTCTGAGCTCTTTGGGAAGGCGGGCAAACATGTCATGAGGCATCTCGAGGGCACATCGAGTATGGTTTATGGTACAAACGGACGGATGAGGTGAAGTTGCATGGCTTCACGATGCGAATTGGGCGGGAAGCCCAACGGTGAGAAATAGCACATCGGGAGGAATTTTCGATGCTCGGATACAACATTTTCTTGGTACAACAGGAAACAAAGATCCATGGCACTCAGTTCAGTGGAAGCAAAATACATGGCAACAAGTCAAGTTGCATGTGAGGCTATCTGGATGAGGAAAATCTTGGTCGGTTTGATTGGTTCACATTTAGATCCTACACTGATACATTGTGATAATCAGAGTTGCATTAAACTCTCGATTAATCCTGTGTTTCATGATAGATCTAAACATATTGATATCTAGTATCATCATATCAGAGATTGTGTGCAGCGGAAGATCATGTTGCTTCAATACATTCCTACGGAGGATCAGGATGCAGATATTCTGACGAAGGCGCTCACCAGGAGCAAATTCGAATACCATAGAGGCAAGATCGGGGTGAAGGATAATCCCTATCTTGTTGAGAGGGAGTGTTGAGATTCAACAAGATGATGAGCTTAGTGAAAAGAGTCGCCTTCACTAAGTGGGCCCGCAGGCTATTTTTGGCGCAAGTCTATTTTTAGACATGATGATCATATTTCAGAAGTTGCAGGATTCTATTTGTGGATGGTTGATGAAGTTGGAAAAATAGATGAAATTCTATTTTTAGAATATTGGGCGAAGTCTATTTATAGATCGTCAATCTAAAAATAGATGCATGTCGATTATTATTAGCTCTTAATAATAATTGGACTCTAAACAACAACTTATTCTCTTGGAGCACTTCAGTTCAGTGCACAGATGTGGCACATCAGCTGACAGAAGGAATTACGCTATTCCTAAGGGTTTATTGGAGCTATTGCATGGAGGACTTAGTTAGAACTCAAGTGGCAGAGTTATGACACAATTGGAAGAAGTAGTTATGGAGTTGTATTTAGTTTAACTCAGTTAGACTCAGTTGAGCTAGTTGTATCTAGTCTAACTGATTGATACACTAGTGAGAGTGGAGTAAATTAATTAGTTAATTAATTCACAAATAATAACTCATTAATCAACTGAACAATACATCAGTTAACTACAGTGCATGGCAGTTTCAGTGGAGACCAGTGGAGAGATAGGTGAAAGGGAAAGATAGACTATCTGTTGTGACTATAGTGATGCATTGATTGCATCCAACACACAGTGGAGATGCCAATTAGGATTGCGCAGTCAATCCAAGAGTAATTCAAAATCATTCAAAGCTATTCTTCAGTAAATATTGCGCAGTGGAGGCAGGCTAGCAGGTGGCATAGATCGGTGCATGGATTTGCAAGATTAGGCTTGTATAGTGTATGACGATTGTACTGTACTGAGAGCTTGTGATAAGCTTTGTATGTTTGTATGAGATTGTCATATGATCTCCATGTTACATAATATATAGTTGGGGTTTTCAGCTTCAGGCTTTCCCGGTTAAAAACTGTGTTGTGTGCGATTGAATATTTTTGTTTATGCTTCACATGTGTGTGCAATTAATTTTTCCGAAAAAGATTAACAAGTGGAATAGATTCAATATCTTGCATAAAGTTAAATAGTGTGAGATTAGGTGGATCTTGGACATATGCATGCTTAGTGCATATAATTTCTACAGATTTTTCCCGAAAATTATAGATCTATTTCACGAAGAAGAAATATGAGGTTTATTAAAATTTTGTTGAATTCAAAGCCTAAGTTGAAAATGAGACTAAATAGAAAATTAAATCCATGAAAAGTGATAATGGAGGAGAGGATGTGTCTAATGCCTTCAAAGAATTATGTTCCAAGGAGGGTATTAGAAGGGAGTTGACTGCACCTCATAATTGTGGGAAAAAGCATGCAAAACAACTGTTTATTTGAATAATAGGAGACCTCATAAAATTCTTGGAATTATCACACCTGAAGAGCCTTTCTCTGGGAGGAATATAGATGTATCCCACTTTTGCTTTTTTGAATCCATGGTCTATTTTCATGTCTCTATATATTATAACAACCCCAAAATTTAACATGCAAATAATTATATCAAATATGCAATTAATAATTAACACACAAACTATTAACAAGCTAACATAGAAATTTCATAAACACAAGTAAAGATGACTTACCTGTCACGACGATATTCCTTACTTGAGACTCCGAAGTGGAATGGTATTTGAATCCCGATAACCACAACAAATTTTTGGGGATAATTCTCCACTCAACCGTAAGCTTCGCTGCACATAATCTTTCTACAACTGGCCACCCCCGAGCCCTCAATCAACGTACTACTGCCAGAGAATCCTTTGTCTCACAATACCTTTCTCCCAAGAGAATGGATGAAGTAATGATGAATAAATCTTCTTCAATGTCTATTAAATAGACCAAACAATGGAAAGGGAACCGCATGCACACATTCCATGTGTTAACATGCAACTTTTATTTATTTATTTTAAGTTTTACTTAATTTAATGTTTCTCTTAATTTAACTCCTTATTTTATTTTATTTTACTTTTTGTTAACTTTACTTATTTTTACTTATTTTTATGGTTCTCTTAGTTTAACTCTTTCTTATTTTATTCCTTTTTACTTTTGTTAACTTCACTTATTTTATAGTTTTCTTTTATATAATTTTTTATTTAGAACTTCAGTTTATTATTTACTATTTTATTTATTTATTATTATTGTTCTCTTTATTATTTATTATGTATTATTTATTTACTATTTATTTTTATATTATGTTATGTTATTTATTTATTATTTTTATTCTTATTATTATTAGGAAACATTACATACTCCCCCTTTTTAAGGAACTTCGTCCCGAAGTTAAGTTGAATAACTTAGCATTTGATTTATTTAGTTATTTATTACTTCATGTTTGCCCAACACCCTCTGTTGAAATAGTATAACCAGCAGGCATCGAAAGTTTCCACAACACCTGGGAAATCTCAAGGAATATCTATCCTTTTTCCCACTTTTGGAACCAAGCATAACCCTCATTGGTCTGTACCATAGCCCACGACTGGCCCCAAGGCTCACGCCTGGCTTAGACCTCATCTGCCCCAAGACAGACATTCGGTCCTAGTACTCAATAAATCCGGACATCTCACAAGGCTGGCCCACTCTCTCCACACTCACTAAGGTGCACAACCCCAGGCATCAAATTCCTTACACCCTTTCCAGACTTCGACATCCCAATCCAATACTAGGCACTTAGCCTATAATATCAGGCCCTTGGCCTCCTCAAGATGGTCCCACAACCCTTCAGGAGCTATACAAGACAAAGGAACCACTGGCATATGTAGTGTTGATTGAGTTTGTCCCCAACCCATATGGTGTTACATATTCTCCCTCGTAGGTATGGGCTCCCACGAGATCATCAAATAATTCGGCCCTCTCGGCCCATTTTTGGATTTCCTGTCAATCACCACATCTCAAAATACATCCAATGCATTAGCTATAATAACACAATATCATAGAAAATAATCCACATTCCAACTTTTTCATGTCATTGTGAAAACATGACATCATTGTTAATCGCAACATTATGAATAGTAAAGAATTGCATGCTCATGCGTGTAATAAAATCTGCATGAAACCACCACATGCTTCACCTTATGAAATACCATCATAAGATATAACATCAACATATTTGCATCAAATATATATCATGACATTACATAATAAACTAACCATATGTCAATATAACTTCTAATCATAACATCATGATCCCTATGCATATCATATTCATCATGAGCATATATCATCATTATCATAATGAAAAACATGTTCATTATTATCCTCATACCACCATATCATGAAACATCATCAATATCAGAAACATATCAATAATTATCAAATATAGAACAATAATACACTATAAGCATTCTTATCATGATTCATCGAAAAATCAATTTCATTTGTTTGTATAAACATTGAATACCTACTATGAACTAAGATTATTCAACATCCATCTAGGATCTATGTTATCTCATCACAACTATTAGTGTCACATTTTCATCAAGATACCAATTAATTTTCAATAATCATTTCTTGTTCTTTCTATTAGGAAGTTGACCATTTATACCGTAGGTATACTCATCTAAGTACATTATTAAATTTGAAATGAGACTCATCATCTTGGGCCTTAATCTCTCATCATATATCATATTGGGCCTTAATCTCTCATCATATATTCTTCCTTCTCCAAGGAAATTTTAGTGACATTAATTATTAAGATATCATCAGTTGTACAATCATTTAAATCATCAATATCAAATTAAAATCCCATGATCACTATACATATTTTTCTTATCCAATGGCACCCATACACAAGGTCATCCTTATTTAAGTCTTATGTTATGCTCGATCCATCTGCATGAGGGCTTATTGTCCCTTGGTGATCTATCCATCACTCGTATAATTGCCATTGTTCATCCTAAAACATTTTCTTATCTCATCAAGTTCACTCTTGATCTTTTTTTATCATAGATTCACTCATCTTCAAGTTGGACTAGGGATTCTTCCACTATATAGGAAGCTACTATGTAAATTTTCTCTATCATTCTTATATGGAAATTAATATATGATTCCACAACCATTTTCCACCAAGTTGTTCCCTCGAAGAATACCTGTTATGACTTCCAAAATCTTCCATTATGTTCTAAAAATAATTCATCCCTTCTTATTGGTTTCTTTCCCTCGTTGTGACACTTTCACTCAACGAGCTTAAGTATCTATCAATAACTATTTTTATTCACCTCATTAGTCCAAGTTGGTCATTGTTGTGGGGGTTAACATTCATTATTATTATTATTTTCAAATTCCTCATTATTCTTCCCATGCACTTCATAGTGCAATCCCATAACATAAGTCAAGTGTCTTATTTATTTCTGGACACCAACATATTATATAAAGTACATCAAATGGTGATATCACTCCCTTTCTAGACAATTTATAAGTTGTCTCTACTTCTTCCCCATCATTATTTTTCAAGATTATATTTGGACTATGAGTTTAATTTATCCTCACTAGAAAATGTGCAATTTCCTCCTCTTTCCTTCCTCCATACATCAAATAAATATTTTTATTGTTGGAAATCAAACTTAGAAACTACCCTTCCCTTTTTAAATTTCTTGTTTCTTTCTACTTAATATTCCACCATCTCATTCTAATAATATTTTATTGTCATTCCACTTAGTTGCATACTATCTTAAATTATATTTCTTCCATATTCAACTTCATATTATGTGTACCTTCAATAAATTGAACTACTATTCTCTCAATTTGATCACATATTCGACTTCATCTGATGTGTGCCTTCAATGAATTGTACTACTTGGAACTTATTCAAGCTACTGATCTTCAAACAATGGAGTCACCATGAATATTTGATCTTCTATATCTTTTGAAAATGGAGTCACCAAGGTAATATCAAAACCTTCCAAATAAAACTCTGATTTCTTGTTACCCTCAGGAATCAGCATTAAGGGACTCAAAGAAAATCCGGGAAATGGAGCTTTTCGGATCCTGGTGTTATCACTAGGTTGAAGTAAGTTGGGTTGTTCAACTATCAACCTAGCACAACTATTTCAAACCACTTGGACTGGAAGTTAGCCCTTCCAATCAGAGTGGGCTTTCTTAGAGAAAATAATGAAATACTCAAGATAAGATCTATATTGCAGATGGCTAAATATTTTTATGTTTTATGTGGTTTTTGCAGGTGGAAGATTGTATGATGGCTACCATTGGGCATGGAGTCAGCTAAAGTAATTCAATTACTATCAAAATACATCCATGGACGCTGAGGCAAATTGACTTAAAACATAACTTTTACAACAAAACATAGTACATGAAGGAAATTGGATCATAAAGTTATAAATTACAAGTAATCATAATACCATGAAGCTGATGACAATATCCAAACTGAAGAGACAAAAACATAAGCCAAGAAGAATCTCAGGTTTTGAAGGTAACTGTTGTAAAGTGTGTATTAGCTTGATAGAGAAAATTTACATAGTAGCTTCCTCATAACATTCATCCACTCCAAAAAGTGAAAACGTCCACTATATATAGAGTGAGGCCTTCATACAATGGTATTCCACCTAGGCCAGCCTCGAATTCCTACCTAAGAGACCTATTTATAATAGAATTACATCACATGGAGACTTTCTAGGGAAATTTTCTGTTTGGCAGAGTTTGTACACAAAAATGACTCTTCTATCATTAAATAGATCAACAAATTCTTTTAATAACCCTTATCAAATGCAACCAACTTATTTTATGAATGTGTTGGACTGCTAATGTGTCATCATGCCACGTGGATGTTGACCTTGTTGAGTTGGACCTCCACCAAGTCGAAATTCAAATTTCTGCACAAATATGTAAAATTATGTAAAATAGGCCTCAAAGATGAGTGCGTATTTTCAAAACCCCAATGAATGTGAAAAAAATGAGAGAGGCTTTTGTATATGGGCTCGTGTGGAAGAAAAAAAATCCTTCATATTTCCAAAATTGCTTTCCATTTGGTCAGAAAGTGAGCTTGAAGTTGACTACTAAAACAATCATTTCCAAAAATTTGGTAGCAAACTTTAGTAGCAAATGTCAAAATCAACCCTCTGCATAATTTTTAACTTTTCTAACTATTCCAGGGTCTTCCTTGAGGTTAATGGGCTAAACACATGCCTTGAGCCTTCTTTTTTCTGAAATTTTGGTTGATCTTTATAACCTCCATGGAAAGCTACAACACTTTCATAGAAAATTTATGCCTTCAAGGCTGAGAGTTGCTACGAAAGTACCTAGTTTCCTAATATTTTGCAATTTATTCCTTCTATCACCTCAAAAACATTTATAGAAGCCTATACATGCATGTATAATAACATAAGCCATAGTATAGTAAAAAATCTGTAATCTTACCATACTTACGGAGCAACATTATCAGTTTGTACAATCATTTTTAGGCCTTTCTTCAACAATTCACCTTGTACCATTTCCATCTGTGTTTCTAAGTCTTTGACCTGACCTAGGGATTTTTGTAGCTTGAGAAATGGTGTCAGGGGACACTACGAAGTTCAGTATTCCCACTTTAGACTATGTCCCTTACCACTGACCCTTCTTTATATTTATTCCTCTAAGCTGCCATGGCTTAACCATGCAGTGAGTTGCTTCTTGACACCTGCAAATATCTTAAGGGAAGCTAGACCAACTATGACACTTACAGACCTTTCCTAAAGAAAAATTTATAAACCAACAAGTCAACAGGGCCGAAACTATAGATAGCAAGAGTAGCTCGTAAGGAGATGAGACTGAGCTTGTGATAGCAAAGTTATTCGAAAGTGGAAAGGGAATGAAATGAGTATGAAACAATGCATTGTGGGAGTGGTAAATAAGAACAAAGAAGGCATAATTGTGACCCACCATGACTCTTACCCATGGTTTTTTAAAAAATTTGACCGTTACTAATAGCTGCATATTTGCTACGGAAGTTTCAGGATCTTTCATAGAAAATACTCCATTTTTATAACAAGATTTGTTGTGAAAGTGTGTAAAATTGTCAAACTCATAATTATGGCCAGATCAGCTCATGGGAAATTAAAATTTGAATTTTCACTTGATAATGACTCACATAAAGACTCATAATGATGTTTCAAAATCACTAAAGGACCCTTGTACATGTGAAATTTTTTGAAAATAAAAAAATTAAATATCATATTGAATTAACCTAATTGACTCATGAATAAAAAAAAACCTAATGGTTATCTTGGATAGAAGAGCCAAAGCATGCCCCAATTTTGATTTTTTTTCTTCATTTTGTCTATGGAAGAGAGCTAAATCTATGATTTCAAAACATTTTTTTGTAATAGGCAAGCCCAAGTGCTTGAAATGATCCTAGTTTGCTTTGAAAGAACTCCTAAAATTTGAGAGACACATTGTAAAGTTCTTGTTGGAATATTCCACCCATATATTACACTTTTCAAGTTATTTAGGAGGGATCCAGAGACATCCAAGAATCTGTCCAAAATGTTTTTGAATCTTCTAGCAATTGTACACGAGGAATCTCCTAAGAATAAGGTATCATCAACAAATTGAGAGTGGTTTATGCTTTTTACTCCTCTGCTGAAAAAGAGGCTTGTGATGGTGTCATTCTGTCTGCAATGTTCTAAGTTCTTGCTAAGAGACTCTGCCATTATTATGTAAAGTAAAGGAGAAAGTGGGCGACCTTGTCTTCAACCTCTTGAACTTTAAGAAAAAATTCCCAGTATTCCATTGATAAGGGGGGAAAACCAGGGGCCAATAGTGCGGGCTTTTATAAGGTCTATGAAATCTTTGGTGAAGCCAAACTTTTGGTGGACAACTGTAAGGAAAGAGAGGCTGACACAGTCAAAGGAATTAGCCATATCGAGTTTAAATATGAATCCTTGTTCCTTTCTGGACAAAATTGAATGAATATATTCTTGAATAACCATAATATTATCAACAATTTGCCTATTTGTAACAAAGCCTCCTAGATTTTTAGAAATCAAGTTGGAAAGAAAATGCTTGATCTGATTTGTTAGAATCTTGGAGATAACTTTGTATGAGGAATTGCAAAGAAATATGGGTTGAAAGAGGTGGAAGGTGGAGGGTTTATATTCTTTAGAGATAAGGGCCAAATAGGTGGAGTTGGTATTGCCACCTATTTTCTTTTTTCTAAAGGCCCATTTGAACAGTAGAAACAATCAAGAAACCATCATGACCCGAAGCTTTATCTTGTTGAAGATTCCAAATGGCGAACTCAAGTTCATCTTCTTCCACTTCTTTTGTGATTGTTGAGTTTCTCTCTTCTAAAATTAGTTTAGGATTATGACTTATAAAATATTCATAATTTGGATTTCCCAAATTTGATGAGAGAAAAGTTTTGAAGTGTTGATGTGATTCTTTTTTTTATTTCTTCCTATCCGTTTATTTCAACATCTCTTTCTCCTTTAATTATTTCTATGTGATTTTTTATATTTCTCATTTTGGTGGAAATATGGAAAAAGGCAATGTTATGATCACCAACCTAGATCCACAGGTTTCTGGACTTTAATCCCCAAGTCTCTTCCTCATTTCTATTGTTCTTATATATTTCCCAGTGCATTTATTTTTCTTTCATCTATTTCTCTTTTGTTACTTCTCCTTCCTCAATGCTCTTCTATACATTTTCTAACTCCCTTTGCAACTCAAATTTATTTTGTCGAGGTTCTTTATAGTGCAATAGAGCCCAGTATTTGAGATTTTTTTTCTAACATTCTTGAGCTTTGATTCCCGAACAAAGCTGGAGGACCCATTAATACTCTGATTCCAAGCTGTCAAGACCAGCGATCTTACCTCTTCATGAGTGGCCCAAAGAGGATTGTATCGAAAGGGAGGAAGACCCAAATTTTCACCTTCCCCGAATTTGAAATGACAGTCTTGGATTAAAATTCTATCTAATATCTCTTTGATATTACTTCGGACTAGCCTTTTGTTACTCCATGTGAATTTACCATTTTTAGGCACAATGTGCATTAGATTATGAAATTTTATGATATTTTAAAGCTTGTCTCTAAAATGGTGTGCCCGAAATCTACCACCTTGTTTTTCACCTGCATTTAATATCATATTAAAATATTCTCCAATTATGAATTTTAAATTGGTTTCAAAGCTTAGACAATCTGTCAACGATTTCCAACATTAGTCCCTGTCTTAGAAATGAGAGGGAGCATAAATGTTGAAGAGAAAAATTTGATAACCATAAATCTTATTTCTGAATTTAGTCTTGATCCGGTGCAACTCTTTGTACTGACATAAGAGTTCCCAAGAGGACTACTTCCACAAAGTACATATACCACCTGAAGCACCTATTTATTTTATTGTTGTTCCTTCATAATGTTTTATTTTTTGGATTATCTAATTCATTTCTTGTTTGGAGGATTTTGTCTCCTGAAGTAGAAAGAATTTTGCGCATTCATATTTAGCTATATATTTTTCTATATTTATTTTCAAAGGATGCCCAAGGCTTCTACAATTCCAGGAGACGATATACATTATTTAATTTGGGATGAAATAGAGGGACCTTTCCCTCGAACTGTTTGATGTGGTTTTTCATTGTTTCCAATGATTTTTTCTATGTATGTTTCCATTGGTTGCTGAGTCCCCATGTCCATTTCTTTTATTATTGTTTCATCCCTTATTTCCTTGTTGGTTGTCCTTCATGACTTCTTGTGACTGTTACAGGGAAATATATATTCCTTAGATTGATTTCTTGTCCTTACAAAGGGAGGAGGAAGAGGGCTCAAGGAGGGGTCAGGGGAGATAGGATGTTGGAGGATGGGGGGAAGAAGGGAAGGGGCAAGAGGGGAGGGAGGAGGGGAGGCTAAGGTTTCAAAGGGGAGAGGGGGGGCATCCTCTCTAGTGACAAGGGGATCAAAGGGGGGGTCTAGAGAGGAAAAGGGATTAGAATATGAAGGAAATAAGAGAGAAGAGGAGGAAGGAGGGACTACTCAAGGAGGGGGAGAAGAAGAGGAAGGGGCCGAAGGTTTTGAGGGATTGGTTCAAGAATTTTTTTTAATAGGTTCTCATTAAGGGTCTTGAGATTTTTTTTTTCTTCTATTACTTTCTTCAGACATATATTTTCAAAATGGCCATATTCATGACATACATTACATTTGAACGAGGGATGCTCATAATCCAACTATTGTATGTGTGTCTATTTGTCTACTTAATATTCACTGCTTTTGGTAACCCTTTTCCCTCGTTGACTTCCACGCAGATGTAATATTACAAAAATTACATGTAGCAAATTGGAATATTAAATTTTGCTGATTTCACTTAGGAGATGAATAAATGGGTAAGGAGGCCCATACATAATAAAAATCTGAATAAAATCCCTCTTAATGTGAAAAGGGATCAACATAAAAGCTGGATTTCACACCATCATGTGTGAACAGGGACTTTTGCATGTGGACAAGGTCAATTTTGACCAAGTCAACAACGCTGGGATAGGAGGTGGAGATCATCTTGGAAGACAACACAGTGATAGTGGGAGGAAGATTCCTTGGTGAAGGAAACCCTAATGAGTGGGGCCCAAGGCAAGAAGGCTCACACATGTATAAAAGGAGGGCAAGGCAGCCATAGCAAGACATCTTGTGAATGATAATTTGATGTGTCTGCTTAGACTATTCTACTTTCTTAAAATGTTTAGTTGTGATTGCTATGCTGCTTAGCACAAGGCATTCCTATTTAGGAATTCCTTCTCCTTTCTTGAGAAGCCTCTTGAAGGATCTTGTACTGAATTTCTCCAAATCCAGGCTTAAGGCCAAGCATCCTCCTTTAGCTACAACATTATTTCTGCAACAGTATAACATTGTGTTGCAGGGTGTTGCAGTGGGGGTTCACAACACCACTTCCAGTGCTTGTTCTTCAGAGGAGGGAGCCTCCATTCCTTTGGAAGATTAGTGAGGAAGGCTCAGGAGCAGATTTTCATATCTTGGCACTTGGACAAAGGACTTCCATCATCTACATAGTAGTCCCTTGTAGGAACTGTGTCATTTATTGTAGAGTTGCAGTGTGAGGGTCAATCCCCTCAATCTAGATTTGCTTTCTTAGGGAAAGGGCTAACCCTTCTCCCAGAAAGACTTGTAAGAAGAATCCTCTTTCATTTTTGTATTCTTTAGCTATTTATACACAATGCTTCAACAGACTGCATTATTTCAGATCCAGATCTGCAGATCTATGCATCTTGTACTTGTGCTTTCATGAAACTCTTGTCGGGTTATCTTTATGATGTGTAAAAGGAGCTAGATCTCCATTTTTATCCATGCATTGATGTAATAAACTCTAGATCTTATGTTTATACCATAATACATCTAAAAAATTCATAAAATCACACTTTGCATGCTTCAATAATTTCTGCATTACATAAATCATGGGATTTGGGCATTTTTGAGCCATATCGGGACCGGGAGATCTGTTTAAACAAGAAAAAGAGATTTGTTTCTGAATATTTTCTGGGTGTGAGTCCCATATTACTTAATCTAAGGGATCCCAGTGTTATTTATCCCTATTATAACACAATTCTCCGGGAATAACATTTTTAGGGCATATATTGTTGCTTTTCCCCACTTTTGGCTGATATAATGGATCATATTTCTTGTTGCTGTACATGTAATTGATGGCTATGTGTTTTATACATATTTTATGAATTATTTATCATTGCTATTCTAGTTTTGTGCTTATGCATTGCTGAGTAGTCCCATTTTGGGATATTACAGTGGTATCGAAGCATAGTCTTGGCTCAGCCTGTGAGTTTCAGCCATTATGCTATAAGAAGATAAAGAAAAGAAGCAGATCAGAATGATGGAAAGAATGATCTTGATCTCATCAATTTTCAGATCCAGGAAGAACCTCTCCATGGAGGTTAAGCGAAAGAAATGCAAGGAAACTCCTAGAGGGTTTCAAGAAGAGGAAGGGCCATGCACTTCCTATTCTCAAAGAGGAGAATAAATGAATCATGAAGAACACTTGGAATCTGAAATTCTAAGTGAATACCTTGCTGAATACAAAGCTAAATCTAGAGCCTTCAAGGAGACTCTAGCTTTACCACAGTTCATTCAGCTGGAGGAAGAAAGAAGACCCTACAACTATGGGATGATGAGAGGCAATAGATTCCTATTGTCCACTTTTTATGGATCACTCACATGTGCAGCCAAGGCTTGGGTAATGAATCTAGAGGCTTTCTTCCTACTACATCCAGTAGTAGAGAGAGAGGCTGTAGAAATTGCAGCGCTGCACCTTGAAGGTGAAGCTAATGCTTGGTGGTTTAGCCATTTGAGCCATGCAAGAGTGTCAACTCTTGTTGAGTTTTCTCAAAGGTTGATCAGAAAATTTGGCAAAGGGGAGGAGAAGCCCTCACCACCAATAGAAGAGGCATGTAAAAACGATGTTGTAACCATGGAGGAGAAACCTTCATCTTCAACAGTTTGGGAAACCAACAGATATGAGGAAGAAACTCTTGCAGCCCTACAAAAAGCTTCCAAATTTCACCAAAGTATGCTTAAGTTTCCATCTCTTTTCATTTGAAAAAATCTTATGGAGGGATCTACATCATTGTATACTATTGATTTAGAGCAACAGAATTGCACTACGTTGTACAAGAGTAGTAGTGAAGAAAAGAGGACCCATTCCTTATGGGAGCATTCAAATGGCAGCTTCATTCATGAAGCTATGGAGGAAGAAATGATAGATGGTAGACATCTTGAAGTGAGAAACATTTTCTCCTTTCTAGATGACCCTTTCTCAATGAGCATTCCCCAGCTCACAGAGAAACTTCTACCTACAACAGATCCATAACCTTATTGGTTTTGGAGGGCCATTGATGAGGAGAAGTTCCCATGGATAGATCTCATTGGAGGTGCACTTCAACACATCATGGAGTGAAAATTTATTCAATAGTTTGAGGAGGTTTTTCCCTCATCACACTTTGATCTTTGTGGATTCAAGGGGGACATTGATGAGAGGTCTTCTTTAGAAGATCTCCAAGGAGTTGCATTTCAACATCCCATGAAATGCAAGAGGAGAAGTTTGATTTGGGAGGATGGTAGTCTTCCTTGGGAGAGTGCTAAGGAAGAACATGATGGGAGGCACCTACATGTGGATGGATGGGTGTGGATGATGAGCAAGAAGCTGGAAAGCTACTTGCAAATATATGATACTGGGCATCAGGAGGCTTGGCTATGTTGGCTATTCTTGAAAGAGTTTGGCCATCATCCTCTTCCTAAGGTATGTGGGGGAAGAATGTGTGGCAGGATGCTTGCATCATTGGGTAGCAAGGAGTATGGACACATTGTGTTGATCTGACATTCTTCATATCAATCACCATGTTTTCACCACATGATTTTTATGATGGAGGTATGAGGAGGCAGCAAAAACTTTTGTTGCTTTGGTTATTCTTGGAAGAGCAAGGGAAGATTTACTCTCACACTTTGGATGATGTTGCAGGAGTAGGAGATGGCACTATCATGGTGCAAAGGGGCTACTCCTTGGCCCTATATTTTCGAGAGGTACTTCCACTTTGGGAGGAACTTCTTATGTGTAGCAAAATTATGAGAGATGTCTTTGACAATATGCATGTCAAAGAATGGAGCTATGAGTTGGCAGGAGCCTATTTTCATAGGCCAACAATGTTGTCACTTGGGAGCTTGAGGTTACTGATGGAGTGTCCCCAGGATCACTTCACAATTGATGCACTTGGTGAACAAGGAGGAGGTGAGAGAGATGGATTAGTGGATGGAAACATCTATTATAGAGATATGATCTTCTTAACTTCGATTTCCAAGCATAAGAAGGGTAATCTTCCTGCATCATATGATTCATTCCTCTTCATGGGAGTATGTCATACCACTATGGGAGGCTTATTCATGGATCCATGTATCATATTACTTATAGTGCATGGTGGGAACTTTGTTTTTGCAATTATTGATTGTCTAACACAATATTTGCATGCTCTTACCATTTATATTCAGTGCATTTCTCCACAAGAGGGCAAGATTTTGATTGAGCTCCATGGTCAACATTGGGCCAAATTGTATGATGGAGACAACCCTATTTTAAATGGCCTTGGGAAAGTGTTTTCTTTCATGTATTTTTAGTTGATGTATCCAGCCATTAGCTATTTATCAGTAGATTTCATGGCATACATAATTATCCATGTATCAAAAAACAACTTGCCATACTATTTTCTGAAGCAACAGTTAGGAAAACTGCGCTGTAAATACATGGGAAACTGTGGGTACTTTCCGGCACCACATGAAACCTTCATCATTTACCTAATTTTGATGCTGATCATGATTTCATTTTATGATATTTTTCTTATTTCTATTGAGAGCATGATTGGGAGAGAGACACATGGGTTGGATGTGTCCTTTTTGGAAGAGGATTCCCACACTTTCTGCATTGCATGTTCTAATGGGAGCATGGGAGGAGATATGGCCACCACATCCAAGCACTTGTTTCTTTTTGAGGTGGGACATGTGATTGATGGGATGCCACATGGTGATGATTTCCTATCCATCACATATGGAATGATTTGGGCCAGCTTGATTCACAGCGTTGGAGAGGAGATCTTTGGAGATCTAGTCTTCGTCTTGCCACTTGAGGGAAACTACATTGTAGCCCAAGATCAACATATGCTCTACACTTATCGTAAGTGGAGAGGAAGACACCGTGGGGTAGGATACTTTGTCTACCATGTTCATATTTTCAGCCCACCTACTTTGCAGGAGCTCAAGGTGGAGGAACATTTTCAGGAGTTGCCATGTTGGGAGGTGACTCGTTTTGCATGGATGATTTATTGGGGATGGAGGATCCACATGGGAATGATTTTTCCCAATAAATTTCAGACTCCATGCCTTGAGAGGACCTCTAGACAACACCTTATTGCCTTCTTGAGTACTTTACTTATTTGTGATGATAGCCAATTGGCTAGCTTGCATGCTTAGGAGGGGTAATATGGAGATTCATTGATGAGACAACATCTCATTCCTTGGAGGAGTTCATCATATATGGATGCTACAGTAGGAGGAGAGGAGACTCTTCAGTTCTATCCTTGCAGTTGCTTGAGGACAAGCAACATTTTTTTGGGGGGGGGGAGGATTGTAATATTCCAAAATTTGCATGCAGCAAATTGGAATATTAAATTTTGTTGATTTCACTTAGGAGATGAAGAAATGGGTAAGGAGGCCCATACATAATAAAAATATGAATACAATACCTATTAATGTGAAAAGGGATCAACATAAAACATGGATTTCACACCATCATGTGTGAACAGGGAATTTTGCATATGGACAAGGTCAAGTTTGACCAAGTCAATAGCACTGGGATAGGAGGTGGAGATCATCTTGTAAGCGCAGAGATAGTGGGAGGAAGATTCACTGGTGAAGGAAACACTAATGAGTGGGGCCCAAGGCAAGAAGGCTCACACATGTATAAAAGGAGGAAAGTCAGCCATAGCAAGACATCTTGTGAATGATAATTTGATGTGTCTGCTTAGACTATTCTGCTTTCTTCAACTGTTTATTTGAAATTGTTGTGCTGCTCAGCACAAGGCATTCCTGTTTAGGAATTCCTTCTCCTTTCTTGAGAGGCCTCTTGAAGGAGATTGTACTGAATTTATCCACATCTAGGCTTGAGGCCAAGCATCCTCCTTCAGCTACAACGTTATTCTTCAGCAGTATAACGTTGTTTTGCAAGGTGTTGCAGTGGGGGTTCACAACACCACTTCCAGTGCTTTTTTTCAAAGGAGGGAGCCTCCATTCCTTTGGAAGATCAGTGAGGAAGGCTCAGGAGTACATTTTCATATATTGGCACTTGGCCAAAGGAATTCTATCATCTACAACATAGTCCCTTACAGGAACTGTGTCATTTCTTGTAGAGTTGCAGTGTGAGGGTCAATCCCCTCAACCTAGACTTGCTTTCTCAGGGAAAGGGCCAACCCTTCTCCCGGAAAGAATTGTAAGAAGGATCCTCCTTCATTTTTTTATTATTTAGCTATTTATACATAGTGCTTCAGAAAAATACGTTATTTCAGATCTAGATCTGCAGATCTATGCATCTTGTACTTGTGCTTTCATGAAACCCTTGCCGGGTTATCTTTCTTATGTGTAAAAGGAGCTAGATCTACATTTTCTCCATGTATTGATGTAATAAACTCTAGATCTGATGTTTATACCATATTACATCTGAAACCTTCATAAAATCACGTTGTGCATGCTTCAGTAATTTCTTCATTACATAAGTCATGGGATTTGGGCATTTTTGAGCCACATTGGGACCAGAAGATTTGTTTAAACAAGCAAAAGAGATTTTTTTCTGAATATTTTCTGGGTGTGAGTCCCATATTACTTAATATAAGGGATCCCAGTGTTATTTCCCCATATTATAACACAATTCTCTTGGAATAACGTTTTAAGGGCATATATTGTTGTTTTTCCCCACTTTTGGCTGATAGAATGGATCAGATTTCTTGTTGCTGTACATGTAATTGATGGCTATGTGTTTTATACACATTTTATGAGTTATTTCTCATTTCTATTCCAGTATTGTTCTTATGCATTGCTGAGCAGTCCCATTTTGGGATATTACAGCAGATTCTAGCACATACATGCATATTTTCTTTTGGTTCACTTCGATCTATATATTTTCCATTTAATGTGTTTCATATTTCTTTGACAAATTCATCTCCATGAAAATGAAGAGGAAGGTGGGGGAGGCGAACCCAAAATGGGACAACATAAGGAACATCAAGCTCGAGATCGAAATCCAGAGTCCACTTGTTTAGATATAAGCCTCTAGTATCCATGAAGTAAGGCCCATTTATGAAGATGTGGTATCTATTTTCTCTAGTTTCAAAATAGAAGGTAAAAAAGGCTCTTCCACAGAAGCAAATAGCTATTTTTCCTTGAGTTGAAGGAAACCAATATCGTTCAACCCATTTTTGAATAGTTTTTGGAGAGGGCCATGGGCTAGTGAACTTCCCAACTAGACCCTTCTCAGACAAAGAGAGAGAAAATTTACCAAGCAATGTAAGAGGAAGAATAATTTTAGGAATTTTCTCAAACTTTTTAACAAACTTGGAAACATCACGATGACCATGAAGGGGTCCAAGGGATGAAATGAGAATGGAAAAGGCCAAGGAAACAACGTCAGAGGGGGACGCAACAAAAAAGCGAGCCCCCTACGGATCAGTATTTGGAGGGGCCATGGAGATAGTGAGCAAGAGGAGGGGAGGGATGTGACCTCTATGGGAGAACGCAACACGGGAATCATAGTATTCAAAATTATTTTTAATAACAATTATGTATTTTTATTGTTTATAGATTAAAAATATTTATGATAAAGTGGGGTTGAATTTCTATAATTAAGAATATGTTATATGTTTTTTAAATATATAGAGGGTTAATTCACACACACACACACACACACACATATATATCCAGCCTAGATCCATCTTAACCCTAGATCTATCAATTGTCGAGAGGGATTTAACCCTAGATCTATCAACTGTCAAGAGGGATCAAATCTCGCGAGGTGCAAACCTCTTTTTTGAGTGAAAAACTTGAGGAAAGGTTTGCACCTCGAGAGATTTGATCCCTCTCGATGCTTAATAGATCTCGGGTTAAGATGGATCTAGGCTGGTTTCAGTCGTGTGCGATCATACAAAATTTGTTGAACATATACTTATTTTGATCATTTTAAATATGCTAGATATATCTAAAATTAATTTGCTCAATTTAACTTTAACTTTGCTTATTTACCTCAGTTTTTTGAGATAAGAGATACTTTTAGTAACTTGAATAATGAAAAATGATGAAATAAAATTTTTAAGTGCAAAGTGACAATGTAACGATGTTGAATGATAGAAAATGTGAATAATAAGAATATAGTGAATTACAAACTATATTCATTTCGATCAATCTGAAACTATTTTATTCTATTATTCTTATTGTCACACCTATTAGTTATTTTCTGTTAACATGTTTGAATGTAAATTGATTAACAATGTTGAATGATGGAAAATGGGAATAATAAGAATGTAGCCAATTACAAATAGTTTACGATTTTAAGAAGAAGAAATTTTAGGTAAGTGAACATTTTATTTCGGATGAAAATTCAAGTATTGTATTTATGGTTGAATTATTGTAACAAAGAAGTCAATTCACATCATGAATAATGTTTATGTGCATATATGAGAGAGATTTTGTATGTTTTGGGGGTGAGATAGTGATATAGATGGAGGGGGTAGAAAGGGAAGAAGAGAGAGGAAAAGACAGGGAAGGGGGAAGAGATATAGATATGGAGAGAGAAGTGAGAGAGAGAGAGAAGGAGAAGAGAGAGAGGGGGAGTGGAAAAGGGAGGGAGGGAGGGAGAGATAGATAGATATGGAGAGAGAAGTGTTAGAGAGAGAAGAGGAAGAGAGAGAGGGAGTGGAAAATGGAGAGAGAGAGAGAGAGAGAGAGAGAGAGAGAGAGAGAGTGTATGTTTGGGGGGTGAGATAGAGAGATAAAGAAGGAGAGACTATGGGAGATAGAGATATAGATGGAGGGGGCAGACATGTTCTTACACTGAAATCAATGCAATTATTACTCTAATTACTTTGAAATTAAAGTACTTCATACATCTAGTTGCATCAAATCAGAAATCAACATCTACACTGAAATCAATGCATCTAGTGTAAACAATCAAATATGATTAGAAATCAATATCTACAATAAAATTAATGCATCTGATGCAAACATTAAAATAGGATTGGAAATCAACATTTACACTAAAATTAATGCATATAGTGCAAGCTATCAAATAGGATTATAAATCAATATCTACACTAAAACCAATACATCCAGTCCAAACAATCAAATACGAGTAGAATCAACATCTACACTAAAATAAATGCATCTAGTGTAAGGTATTAAATAGGATTAGAAATCGACATCTACACTAAAATTAATGCATCTAGTGAAAGTGATCAAATATGATTAGAAATCAATATCTACATTGAAACCAATGCATCTAGTGCAAGCAATGAAATAGGAGTAGAAATCAACATCTACACTGAAATCAATGCATCTAGTGCAAGTGATCATATAGGATTATAAATGAATATCTACACTAAAACCAATGCATCGAGCGCAAGAAATCAAATAGGATTTCAATGTAGATGCATCTAGGCTAGTTGAATCTACACTGAAATAAATGCATCTAGTGCAAGCGATAATATAGGATTATAAATCAATATCTACACTAGAACAAATGCATCCAGTGCAAGCTATCAAATAGGAGATAAATCAAAATCTACACTGAAATCAATGCATCTAGAATAAGGTTTTGAATAGGATTAGAAATCATCATCTACACTGAAATAAATTCATCTAGTGCAAGCGATCATATAGGATTATAAACCAATATCTACACTAAAACCAATGCATCCATTGCAAGCAATCAAATGGGAGTAGAAATCAACACCTACACTAAAATCAACACATCTAGTATAAGGTATTAAATAGGATTAGAAATCGACATCTACACTAAAATCAATGCATCTAGTACAAGCGATCAAATACGATTAGAAATCATTATCTACATTGAAACCAATGCATCTAGTGCAATCAATCAAATAAGAGTAGAAATCAACATCTACATTGAAATCAGTGCATCTAGTGTAAGGTATTAAATATGATTAGAAATTGGCATCTACACTAAAATTAATACATCTAGTGCAAGTGATCAAATAGGATTAGAAATAAAGAACTACACTAAAATAAATACATCTATTTTAGTGAAAAACCAAAATATTCATGAATTTATACATCTAACTTCTATGTATGTATATGTCTATGCGTGTCTCTTTCTTCTTCCCTCTCTCTCCACCTTCCGTTCTGTGTCTATCTCCCTCCCTCTCTCCTTCTCTCTCTCCCCCTCCCTCTCTCTCTCCACCTCTCCTTCCGTTTCTCTATATTTATTTTCTTCCCTTCCCCCCTACCATCTATATCTATGACACCCTCCATCTATCCTTATTTGTGTCTCTATCTCAACCCCCTAAACAAATGTCTCTCTCTCTCTCTCCCCATATCTATCTCTCTACCACCTCCATCTATATCTCTATCTCAACCCCAAAACATATACACACTCTCTCCACACACACACACACACACACACACACACACAAATCTATATCTCTTCCTCCCTTCCTCTCTTTTCCTCTCTCTTCTTCCCTCTCTCACCTTTCCATCTATATCTCTATCTCTCCTTATCTCTCCTTATAACCCCCAAAACATACACACTCTCTCTCCATATCTATCTATGTCTCTCTCCCCCCTCTTCCTCTCCCTTTCTCTCTTCACCTTCTCTCTCTCTCTCTTCCCATTGTCTCCATCTATCTCTCTCTCTCTCTCTCTCCTCTTTTCTTTAATGAAAGTTTTCTCTATCCTCTCCTTTTCTCTCCCTTCCCTTGGCTCCTCCCTCATTATGTTTTCAACTTTCCCTTATCACCCCCCCTCTCTCTCCACCTCTGTCTCTCAATGTCTTTTTTCTTCCCTCCATCTCTCTCCCCCTCACTCTCTCCTCCTCTCTCTCCTTGTTTCTACCACCTCTATGTCTCTCTCCCCCACACTATTCCCCCTCCATATCTGTCTCTCTCTTGAATATGATCACATTGTATTGTATTTAAGAAAGTATCTCAATTAAAAAAAAAAAAACAAACAAAAAAGACAAAAATATCTCTCTCTCTCCATATCTATATCTCTTCTTCCCTTCCTCTCTTTTCCTATCTCTTCTACCCTCTCTCCCCTTTCCATCTATATCTCTATCTCCCCTTGTATCTCCTTATAACCCCCAAAACATACACTATCTCTCTCCATATCTATCTATGTCTCTCTCCCCCCCTTCTTCCTCTCCCTCTCTCTCTTCCCCTTCTCTCTCTCTCTCTTCCCCTTGTCTCTCTCTCTCTCTCTCTCTCTCTCCTCTTTTATTTAATGAAATTTTTATCTATCCTCTTCTTTTCTCTCCCTTCCCTCGTCTCCTCTCTCCCTCATTCCATTTTCAACTCTCCCTTATCACCCCCCCTCTCTCTCCACCTCTATCTATTAATGTCTTTGTTCTTCCCTCCATCTCTCTCCCCCTCCAAATCCATATCTCTCCTCCTCTCTCTCCTTGTATTTTCCACCTCTATGTCTCTCTCCCCCACTCTATTCCCCCTCCATCTCTCTCTCTCTTAAATATGATGCCATTGTATTGTATTTAAGAAAGTATCTAAAAAAAAAAAACAACATAATTGGTTGTAGACTATTAAACCTATATTTTGGATCAATAATGTCAAAGAAAATACAATAATAAAAAATTTAGAATCTTGCACTATATTTCCTCTATCATTGTTAGTCACTTTGTTTTCTTTTTACTTAGATCCTTGGTTAAAATGCATATATCCTAGTTTTTTATAATATTATTTATATTATATAAATTTCTCATATGTTTATATAAAAGAATTCTCATTTTTAATTTATTAAAACCTCAATTTAATATTTATGGGAATATTTTTAGTAGTCGAGAGGATGGAGGGTTTAGATATACCTCAAACATAATTATAACCTTTTTGATTTTAGATTTAACTAAAAAATGTTATAAAATAAAATAAAATTAAAGTATTTGTAAAATATTTTTATTTTGAAACAAGTTATGGTTCTTGGAAATGTGGTATTGATAAGCCATTGTATTGTAACAAAATAATAATATTAAAAAAAAAACCTATTTAGAAGTTAATAATATCCATGGTAAATATTCATGATTAAAAATCTTGTTATATTGTAAATATTAAATTTTATCAGCTTATTAATTAAATTTAAAGATGGTTATGCCATCATTATTTTAATTTATATGGTAAAATGGATGTTAATTTATAAGTACTATTTATATGTTATATATTTTTATGTGATATGTATATTATACTTTCTTTTATCTAAAAAAATGTTCATAATTTTATTAATAAAAAACAAAGTTACAATATAAAAAATTGAATTTAAAATACATCTCACATATCACATCTAACACTCACACTCACCCATAATATATCTCACATATCACATCTAATGCTCATGTTCACACTCGCCTAACACTCACCCATCCACCCTAAACTAGGCTGTAGAGGGCCTTGTTATCGCCCCGTAAATTTCTGAAGGCTAAAGGCAGAACCACGGGGGGAAACATCAAACCACTTTGGAATCCAAGACCTAGCCTTTCTGGACTCAGAAAAGGCTCTCTCTGTTAGATATAGCTTTGTTTATAGGGGAATTTTAGGCTAGCTATTAGTGCATAGGGTTTTTTTTAAAGATTTGGTTGAGGCAGCAGAAGGGGATCATTGGGCTATGGAGTCAAACATGTGTAAACAGCTCCAAATGAATAAATAAAAGAGGTCAGGTGCAACCAGGCAAGCTAGCCATGTCAATGGATCTTAACAGCTTGCGAAATGGAAAGGAGGAGGAGATTAAGGCTCAATGGGAATGGAGAGCAAACCGTCTCTAAATTCTGCATTCTGGTGGTTCAACATGGATGCAGAGCAGACCGTCTATAAATTCTACATCCAAGTCTCATAGGAAAACATAATGCACTGTTTCAAGATTGAGCAGGGTACCACATGGTAAATCCTACACAAAAATTTCTATCCGCAGTAAAGAAAAGAAAACAATATGTAAAACAAAAGAATCACAAATTACATGGGAGAAGCACTTCACCACAGATCATAACATAAGAATCTGGAAAACAACATAATACTTCATTCATCCAAAATAGAGTGCTTACAACCAGCTGAGTCTGTTACAATGGTTTGTTCCCCTTCCGGGCCTCCGGGCCCCTCTGATACTGCTAATACATGCAGTATTTATACAAAAATTTAATTCGGTTAATATGTCTACTGCAGCGATTACATTCAAGCAGAAACTGTACAAGTGGAAACATGCAAGCAATGATAATATGAGCTTCGCCCAAACAGTGGCTTTATAAGTCTATTATTTATTACAAATAAGGGAGGAAATGCCTATTTGGATCACAAAGAGGTTGTGATGGAATAAAACTTTGACAAGTGGAACCCTGCAAGCGGTGATAAGATAAGTCTAGCTGTGACAGTGGCCTTACTAGTCCGTTATTAATTGCAGAGTGATCATGATCTAGTTTGAATGATGCCGAAAAGGCAATGACGGCTCTGAAATCTTGGCTTTACCTCTTCAAAGGCTCTGACATCTTGTCTCTGCCTTGGTGCAAAACGATCTTTGAGTAGAGTGTGCTACATGCAATTCTGTCTCTAACTACCTCTGTCTCTTCTGTGTCAGTTATTGTTGCGGCGGACCTTTGAAACAGACAACCCACTGCCTTCCTTTGGAAATTCACAGTAGTAATCCAAAACTTTGGATGGGTGTGATGTGGAATGGCTATGTGAGGCATGGTGGCGAGAGTCAACGTGGCACAGCAGTGGAGGGCATTGGTTAGAGGATGTGAAGCAGCCGGGGCGGTTTGTTTAAATAGTAAAAAAATCATTTTTGGAGAGGTTGTGGATAGTAAGTGGTATCAAAGAAGGGGGGTGCAATTTATCAAAGGGTTGACACGTAGCGGGGATGGTGGTAAGGGATACCACCCATTTCTGACCCCCCACCATGGTTAAAGTTTGAAAGCTACGGGGAGTGCGAAATGAAACAAGGATCGCATATGAGGAGAAGAGGAGCATAGAAGGAGGCAAGGTGGAGGGCGATTAGAGGTGGAATGACATGGCATATAGGTGGGACCCGACCTGCATCGCAAATTAGAAGCTTTAGCTTATAAACAGTGGAGGTAAACTATAAAATTTGTGAAGTGCGAAGTGCAGGGAGAGGGAAGTGACATGGCAGGTAAGGTGGGACCCGAACCACATCGAAATCACAAGTCGGAAGGTTTAGTTTATAAGCGGCGGGGGTTGAAAGTTAAAACTTGCAATTTGCGAAGTGAGAGGAGTGGAGGTGATGTGGCAGGGAAGGTGGGACACGACCCACATCGTAAATTGTAGATCTTAGGGTTTTTCTATGAGCGCGGGGAGGTAATAGTTAAGCTGTATGAAGTGCGAAGTGCATTGATAGGGAGGTGATGTGGCAGGGAAGGTGGGCCGCCCATAGCCCGCAGATCGTAATGTTTGTTAAGAGCAGTGGTAGGTAAAATTTAAAACCTACGCAGTGAGAAGGGAAAAGGTGATGTGGCAATGACAGAGATGGTGCAGTGACAGAAGTAAACTCTAAAACTTGCGATGTGCGATTTGCGATGAGAAGGTAAAGGGTCAAAATGGTTAAGTGTGGAAAAATGATTATATTACATATGTAATGTATGATCTATATAAGGCTTGTCGATGGTAGGGGCAGAGCTTGAAAGGGTCAAAAGGTTTTTTGTGGCAAGGTAAGGCTTATGTGGTTTAGAGTATATATGATATATATGTATTTCAAGCAGCCTAAAGTGGGGGGTGGAGCATCACACCTTATCAGCAAAATTTTCTTCTTTCAACTGAATTGAAAAGGCACATTATTTCCTTTTAAACTCTTGACAATCAGGATTTCCCTTCTTTCTTTGAAAATAAATGACAGCCATGGAATATTATTTTCAAAATAAGAGATCTGAGAAATAATCAGTCACCTTGTGATATTGTAAAATACAAGAGTCTAACAGTGGCTCCAGCTGGGGATGGCAACTCCTTTAGGAGGTGTCAAGAACACCGTAGACTAGTGGCTTGATCCATTGGGCTGCTCTCAAATCTGCAACTTAATATGCTACAAAACCTCTGTGGCTAATATTCTTCAAGCTGAAATTAACACTCTCTACAAAACTGAAGTCTGGAACACACTTGAACTGAAAACAAAAAAATTTTTTTGAACTAAAGCTGAAAAGATGCTCAAAATACTGAGATTATTTGCACACCTACCTACCATACTCTACTAAAATTGCTGCTGTTCTAAATGATACAATAATGCCAATGCAGCCAGTCAAGTAACAACATAAAAAAATGGACAACTTGACTGTTGGTCAGGAAAATCAGAAGTATCACTTGATCATGTGTCCATATAATCAAAGTTATAATATGAAATGGCAACTGCTGGTGTATTTGATCCTTATAGTGAATACATGTTTGAAATATTGAGCTAAAAAGAACCTCCATATAATCTGTTATAGGATCAATAAAAGAATGATGTATAATACTTGTTCTAGGCCTTCAATGACATGAACTCTGGTCACCATGTTGTGGAGTCACCATGAATGCTCAAAAGCCAGGTTCTTTGAATCATGGAGTCGCAAGGTGAATAATTGCAGCCTTCTTGTGTCTAGTCATTGTCCACCATCAGTAATCAGATTTGAACTTTGATGTAATTTCTAAGGAAGATAAATTTCATCCCCAGTGGAGTCACCATTATGTTATTGCCCCGTAAATTTCCGAAGGCTGAAGACAAAACCACGAGGGGAAACATCAAACAACTTTGGAATCCAGGACCTAGCCTTCCTGGACTCAGAGAGGGATCTCTCTGTTAGATATAGCTTTGTTTATAGGGGCATTTTAGGCTAGCTATTAGTGCATAGGGGTTTGTTTGAAGATTTGGTTGAGGCAGCAGAAGGGGGCCATTGGGCTATGGAGTCAAACAGGTGCAAACAACTCCAAATGGATGAATAACATAGGTCAGCTACAACCAGGAAAGATAGCCATGTCAATGGATCTTAACAGCTCGTGAAATTGAAAGGAGGAGGAGATTAAGGTTCAATGGTGTTAGCACCTGAATTGGACCCCAGGCTGCAAAAGGCAAATCAGGGTAACAACTAAACCACGCTCAGCCTTGTAGCTAGCCCTACAAGGATAGGAGAGGGCTCTCTCCATGAAAGAATATTCAATGGAACACAATAAATGGACTAATATTAGGCTAGATAAAATGATGGGAAAAAGGTTTAATAAAATGAATGAATGAATGAATTTCAGGGATGTGTGGGATATAAAGGGACAGTTGAAAACGGGAATTAAATCAGGACACAGGGTATTTCATGGGGCAAGATAGGCAGGAAAATTATCAATTAAAGTTTAATGAGGATGGGATGGAAAGAATGGTGAGGAGCTGAAAAGGGCACAACAAATGGATCCTTTTCAAACAGAAGAAAAACACAGAGCATGAATGATTTCCCAAGGCAAATGGATTCTACCTTTCTATCTTGAAAGCATTCAAAAGGAAATGTTTATGGATGGATGGAACACATAACAATTCACATATGAAACAAAGGAGAAAAAAAATGCTAAATCTCATACCACATGGATCCCACAAATCAGAGTTGCATCTCTTATTAATTCCTGTCAAACTGTACAATGTAGCGCAAATATGTTCTTCCACACTATTCCCCTATTACTCCGACTCAGACTGCTTTAAAAATGATTTAAAATTACATTAAATAGGCTGAAATGTGGGAACATAGATCCACAGAAAAGGGAGTTGTTCTAATAGCTGAAGAACTTGAAATACAATCATAGTAAAGAAACACAACAATCTGCCCCTAAAAATAAGAGACAACATTGCGTTTGACTACTTGGAGATTTTTCTATTAGGTTGTATGAAAGAAAATAGGTAATCCAATGAACAGATCTCCTATTTTGCTGTTGTAGATATCTTTGTTATATTTCAAGCTTTTCGGCCAACTGATTGTCTGCTTTCCGTTCAAATAAAACAAACTTTTTAATAAACATACCTTTGGAATGGATTTTTCCTTTAGTGAAGGGAAAATAATGAATAGGAAGGAAGGGAGAGGAGGCGAGACCCATGTTATAATCGCAATAGAAATGGAAGGGTGGAGAGATAAACAGACTGTAGTATGGCGCCAACGCAATCAGAATCGGAGTCGGGCAGGATATTATTTGAACGGAGAACGAAATTTCCGATGCGATTGGGAACTAGCCCTTTGTAATATAACAAAATGGATAAATTTAAATTTTACAAAGGAGCGGGGCATTTTGGTAATGAACAACGGAGGAATTAAATGGTGGGACCGGGGGTTACAATCGCAATCGGG
Organism: Pinus albicaulis; assembly: GCA_034641835.2. Lineage (NCBI taxonomy): Eukaryota > Viridiplantae > Streptophyta > Pinopsida > Pinales > Pinaceae > Pinus > Pinus albicaulis. Next base: position 750,300,648 of record CM076571.1, on the reverse strand, counting down.
GATCGGAATTGGGAGATGGGCAGAGTGATACATATAAAAACCTCCGATGCGATTGAGGGAGGTCCCCTTTGCATGTGATAAATATAACCAAAGTTTCAAAGGGCAGGGCCTTTTATATGTGAATTGGGTGGAAGTACTGATGGTGGGCTCGAGGTTAATCACAATCGCAACATTGGAGGGGAGCGGAATGCAACACATATGGGAAATGCCGATTGCGATGGCCCGATCAGCTGTGGACCGTCCGATCGGCGGGGAAAATCAACGGTGGAGAGATCAGTTGGGGGTTATTGTGATCAGAGGATCAGAAGGAGGTGCGCGATCGGGAGATCAGAAAGAGGGGTGTGATCGGGGGATCGGAAGGAGGGGTGCGATTGATCGATCGGAGGACGCAAGACTTGCAATGCGATCAATCGCATCGAAGATATTTGCGATTGGTTAATCGGGACATACGTTTAATATTTGCGATGTGATTTGAAAGGGGAAGGGACTTGGGTTTGGCGGAACTTTGATATTGTTTATTATATAGTATGGTTGGGGAAGTGGTTATGCATAAAATTTATATTAAAGTTTAGGGGCAATGGAAAAGGGGAAGTGGTTATATACGATGAGACTTTATAAAATAAGTTTTTTACTATAAAGTCCTATGGCATGGAGGGGAAGTGGTTTCGCATAATCGCATATGTATTATAATGCGATTTTATAACCGGAAAGGGGGGAAAATGGGTTTTTATTAAAGAAATATAAAACTTTAATAATATAAAGTTTAAAGGGAAAAATGGGAAATAGGGGGTATATGAGGGTATAAGGGCTTTTACTTCACTTAAGCATAAATTTCAATCCAGAAGTCAGTTTTGAGAGTGTAGTATACCGTTGGAAAGCTCGTTCCAGGCTCTTTCTGATGGATCTACTTTGGAGGATGATTTGGTGCTGAACATGTTGCAGAAAACTCTCTGAAGGCAGGGACATTACTTTGTGGAGATAACGGCTTCTGAATTGTGACTTATTACACATGATGATATAGAATTACATAATGAATGATAAAAAAGGAAAAATATCACGTTTTCACCTCAAAACATGGTTTTGAGGCAAAAATTACATCAAACTGAATAAAATGTCTCTCTGATTCTTCCTGGTGCTGTGACTTTGAGCTTATTGGCTTCTTCATGACCTTGCTGATATTATTGACATTTGACTCATTAATTTGACCATGGTGAGACCCTAGAAACTAATGAGACCCATCCTATGACCTACTGATATGATTTTAAGAATGAAAATGAATAATGACTGAAGACCATAGAGAGGAAAATCAGCAAGTTTCACATGAGGGAAAACTGACGAAGAATTACTACCATCAATGAATCCATGACCTAACGGAATGGTGAAATTTATTCAGTATGAGACACCTAATATGCAAATGCAAAAGAGCAGTTTTGATCACTGATGGCAGTATGAATAGACTGACACTAACAAATGGGAATGTGGAGCAGACCGTCTTTGAATTCTGCATTCTGGTGATTCAACGTGGACGCAGAGTAGACCGTCTCTAAATTCTGCATCCAAGTCTCAAAGGAAAAAATAATGCACTTTTTCAAGATTGAGTAGGTTACCCCATGGTAAATCCTACACAAAAATTTCTATCCACTGTAAAGAAAAGAAAATAGTATGTAAAACGGAAGAATCAAATTACATGAGAGAAGCACTTCACCACAGATCATAACACAAGAATATGGAAAATAACATAATCCTTCATTCATCCAAAAGAGAGTGCTTACAACCAGCCGAGTCTGTTACAATGGTTTTTTCCCCTTCCAGGCCTCCGAGCTCCTCTGATACTACTAATACATGTAGTATTTATACAAAAACTTAAGTCGGTTAATCGGTCTACTGCAGCAATTACATTCAAGAAGAACCAAAAAAGTGGAAACATGCAGGCGGTGATAAGATGAGCTTGGCCCTAACAGTGGATTTACTAGTTTGTTGTTTATTACAGATAAGGGAGGAATTTCCTCTTGGGATCAAAAAGAGGTTATGATGGAATAAAACTTTGACAATTGGAACCCTGCAAGCGGTGATAAGATAAATATGGCCATGACAGTGGCCTTAGCAGTCCATTATTGATTGTAGAGTGATCATGATCTGGTTCTAATGATGCCAAAAAGGAAATGACAACTCTTAAATCTTGGCTTTACCTCTTCAAAGGCTATGACATCTTGGCTCTGCCTTAGTGCAAAACACTTTTTGACTAGAGTGTGCTACATGTAATTATGTCTCTAACTGCCTATGTCTCTTCTGTGTTGGTTATTGTTGCGGCAGAGCTTTGAAACAGACAACCCACTGCCTTCCTTTTGAAATGAACAGTAGTAATCCAAAACTTTGGACGGGCGCGGTGTGGAATGGCCATGTGAGGCATGGTGGTAGGAGTTGGCATGGCACAATGGTGGAGGGCATTGGTTTGCAGACATGGAGCAGTGGGGGCGGTTTGTTTAAATAGTAAAAAAACAATTTTTGGAGGGGGTGCAAACAGTAAGTGGTATCAGAGAAGGAGGGTGTGATTTAGTGGAGGGGCGACACATAGCGGGGATGGTGGTAAGGGATACCACCCATTTCGAACCCACCCCCCCCCAATGGTTAAAGTTCAAAAGCTACAGGGAGTGCGAAATGAAACAAGGACCGTCATATGAGAAGAAGAGGAGTGGCGAAGGAGGCAAGGTGGATGGTGATTAGAAGTGGAATGATGTGGCACATAGGTGGGACATGAACCGCATCGCAAATTGCAAGTCGGAAGCTTTAGCTTATAAACGACGAAGGTCATTTATAAAATTTGCGAAGTGAAAAGTGCGAGGAGAGGGAAGTGACATAGCAAGTAAGGTGGGATCCAACCCGCATTGCAATCGCAAGTCGGAAGTTTTAGTTTATAAGCGGTAGGGGTTGAAATTTAAATCTTGCGATTTGCAAAGTGTGGGGAGTGGAGGTGACATGGCAGGGAAGGTGGGACCTGACCCACATCACAAATCGTAAATCTTAAGGTTTTTCTATGAGCGCGGGGAGGTAATAGTTAAGCTATGTGAAGTGCGAAGTGTGCTGATAGGGAGGTGACGTGGTAGGGAAGGCGGGCCCACCCGCAGATTGCAACGTTTATTAAGAGCAGTGGTAGGTGAGCTTTAAAACCTACACAGTGTGAAGGGCGGAGGTGATGTGGCAATGATGGAGATGGGGCCCATTCAATACCACACATCACAAAGTTTAAGGTTTATGTTATAAGCGATAGAGGTAAAGCTTAAAACTTGCGATGTGCGATTTACGATGAGAAGGTAAAGGCTCAAAATGGTTTAGTGCGGAAAAATGATTATATCACATATGTAATGTATGATCTATATAAGGCTTGGTGGTGGTAGGGACAGAGCTAGAAAGGGTCAAAAGGTTTTTGCAGTAAGTTAAGGCTTATGTGGTTCAGAGTATATATGATATATATGTATTTCAAGCAGCCTAAAGTGGGGGGCAGAGCATCACACCTTATCAACAACGTTTTCTTCTTTCAACTGAACTAAAAAGGCACATTATTAACTTTGAAACTCTTGACAGTCAGGATTTCCCTTATTTCTCTGAAAATAAATGACAACCATGGAATATTATTTTCAAAATGAGAGATCTGAGAAATAATCAGTCACCTTGTGATACTGTGAAATACAAGAGTCTAACAGTGGCTCCAGCTCGGGATGGTAGCTCCTTCAGGAGGTGTCAAGAACATTGTAGTCTAGTGGCATGATCCATTTTGCTGCTCCCAAATCTGCAACTTAATCTTCTACAAAACCTCTGTGGCTGACAATATTCAAGCTGAAATTAATACTCTCTACAAAATTGAAGTATGGAACACACTTGAATTGAAAACAAAACAACATTCTGGAACTAAAGCTGAAAAGATGCTTAGAGTACTGAGCTTATTTTCACACCTAGCTACCCTACTCTACTGAAATTGTTGTTGTTCTAAATGATACAATAATTCCAGTGCAACCAGTCAAGTAGAAACAAAAACAAATGGACAACTTGACTGTTGGTCATGAAAATCAGAAGTATAACTTGATCATGTGTCCATATAATAAAAGTTATAACATGAAATGGAAACTGCGGGTGTATTTGATCCTTATAGAGAATACATGTTTGAAAGATTGAGCTAAAAGGATCCTCCATATAATCTGCTATAGGATCAATAAAAGCATGATGTATAATAATTTATTCTAGGCCTTCAATGACAGAAACTTTGGTCAGCATGTTGTGGAGTCACAATGAATGCTCAAAATCCGGGTTCTTTGAATCATGGAGTCACTAGGTGAATAATTGTAGCCTTCTTGTGTCTGGTCACTGTCCACCATCAGTAATCAAATCTGAACTTTGATGTACTTTTTGAAGAAGATAAATTTCGTCCCCAGTGGAGTCGCCATTATATTATTGCCCCATAAATTTCTGAAGGCTGAAGACAGAACCACAGGGGGAAACATCAAACCACTTTGGAATCCAAGATCTAGCCTTCCTAGACTCAGAGAGGGCTCTCTTTGTTATATATAACTTTTTTTATAGGGGCATTTTAGGCTAGCTATTAATGCATAGGGGTTTGTTTGAAGATTTGGTTGAGGCAGTAGAAGGGGGCCATTGGGCTATGGAGTCAAACAGGTGAAAAAAACTCCAAATGGATGAATAATAGAGGTCAGGTGTAATTATAGCTGACATTGCTTTACTATTTAGAGAATAGTTTATTTTTATTTTTATTTACTAATAATTTATTATAGGCGACGTTACTTTTCTACTTTACTTTACTAATAAGCCTACTCCATGTTGAGCATGAACGGACATATAGACTTACACATTTCCATCATATTGAGTCATAGAATGAGCATCTTGGCTCAATAAAGCAAATGGTTTGTGTTTTTGTAAGCACTTGTCTTTGATCAACCTCAACTCTTGAAATAATAGGTGACCACCATAATCTTCATTTTCAATTCTCTAAATCTTTAAAACATGCACCACACATACAAATCAAATATATACATAGAAAGAGGGCTTTATCTATATTCAAAGGGTCGTGTGATGAAAACTAATCAAGTACATATATCATGTCAGAAGGGATGTTGTTTTATTATATAATTTTTTATGTATCAGAGTAGTAATTGTGGCTATATATACAAATCCAAAAGGGAACAAACCATGATGGAAACCTTGTACCTCTGGATTTTTAATAAATAAAATGAACAATAACATGTTCAATCTGATAGCCAATCAAATTGAACATAAATAAATTAAAATATTGTAAAAAAAATACAAAATTTCAATCCACAAAGTTAAATTATGGAAACTTTGCAATTTTTTTAGTCAAAACCAAACTAATATGAATATGACCAAAAAATCAATGCAATATACTGCTCCCTAGATAATTAGAGGCCAAAGTGAAGGGACACTTCATAGAAGATACTTCATAGATAAATTTAGCACATGTGAATCATTAAATGGATTACATGGAGGACTTTCATGTCATCTAAAGAAAATTTGTGTTGGCTAATGTATTATGCAAACTCCACACATTGAGTTCAAAAAGATATGTGCATAACTAAAAGGAGGTGTAAAATTCATACAATATACTTAGAAGTCATAAATGGGGTGTGACGCATTGAGTGTTAATCATTAATCGGCTAAAAAGTGGTAGGCAAGGGGTATTGCACCAACATCCAATTGCTCATGGACTAAATTGTCATGAAGTGGGGCTATTGCACCTAACCATAACTACAAGCATAAAGTATGTAAAATGCTTGTTTTATTAGTGTTCACTTCTTAAATACCTTATAACATAAATTAAAATTGGAAAATGGTGAACATAACTATTGATCATCCGATCACGGATATTAAGGTTGTGTAGTAAAACATGTTGTTCAAACATATTGCATTGTCTTAAAAACTTCAATCAAACACTATTTTATTTTATTAATGATTGAGCTTCTCTATCATACTAAAAATTCCATTTTTTATATTTGTAATAAACTTTTGGTTTATCTTTAACATAACATACTTCACTAAAAAAACAATATTTTTTTTTAAGTTGTTCATAGATCCCATATCAATTATGTTTTTTAATGAATGCATCTAAAATGTGCATGTAAAAAATGTAATTTTATCATTACATTGATGAATAAAACCATTTTTTTTTTTTCAAAAAAAAAAAAAAAAAAAAAAACATTAAAATTTTAAATGAAAAATAAAACTCGTATATTTAATAAAGACAAAGTGTATGTTTTTTTTTTGCAATCATAGTGAAATTAATGGTTATTAGTCATCCTCTTTCTATACCCTTTTTAAATTTTGTACATTCCATGGGTGTAGTCTCTTTTTAACAATTACTTGAACTTCTCTTAATATTAATAAAAAAAATTCATAGTGTAGGGGTGAAAAAAGGTGAAAGAGTTTTTCCCCAAAAAACAACCTTGATTGACATAGTTCAATGATGGAGTTTTACAATCTATCATGATTAAATGTTTAATTGTTATTTCAACATACCTACATAATGTGAAACATGATGATCCATCCATTTGGATAATTAAAGGTTGGGTATTCAAACCATGCAGATAGTGAAGAGTATTACATCCATTTGTAGGATAATGTAGCATAACCAAATGCAAACTTTGCTAATCTCGAAATAATGGTGTGTTGTATTTATATAAGAACATCTTTGTATAATTGAAATGATGTTTCAACTCGAGTAAATAGAGGGTCATCATAATGAATGGAGACAAATTCATGAGTAGCTAACACAAATCAATTAGAAGCGAGACTTGTTGGGTTTAATCATTATCCTTTCATAAAGTATATATGTTCCATGACCGAGGCCTGAATTCCATTAAAAACAAACTATATATTCCTTTCATGGGGTTTTTTTGATACTTATTAGTTAGATTAGAGTTTGCACCATTCCCCTTTTCCTTCTCTTAATAAAGTGAATCAAAATCCTCGCAAGTTCAACAATCTTTGGTTGGGTTGGTGATTGTTCCTTCATGTTTTCCTTCTCTTAACCAGAGTAAATCAAAATCCTAGCAATTTCAATATTCCTCTCAAGTGTCACTTTTGAAGAAAAGATATATGATCACATTCCTCATCTCTAAAATTCTTAATTAGTACCCTCTCCTCCCCTACAACCAAATTTGAGAACCAATACTTGAGGTTGAAATTGATAAACAATACTCTCTAATAAATGCAAGTCATGTAAATATGTGTGTCTTTGTTATACAATTATTATATGATCAATACAAAGTATCATTTTAATTGGACAAGAAATTCACATTTCCACACTTAAGGTAAGAAGAATCACTCCCCATTGAAATTTTTAGTTGCAACAATTAAGTGCAACACACCAGGGCACTCATCCTAACTTGAAATTTTCACATTTATTTGTGACTCTATAAAACTACTAAAATCAAGGAAATATAACAATCATAATAGGCCAAATTGTTGAGCTCACTATATTAAATTTTGTGTTTATTGTGGTTATCTACAATTTTCGCTAGGCTATGCGTTTTAAGATTTTTCGAGGGGAGATTATAGAAAGGAAGATAATCCACTTGCATGCTAAGAACTCCATGAAGTTTTTTCCATGGATGGAACGACTCGAAAGTAAATATTTAGAAATACTTAACCTTGTCACAAATATCTCATGAAATTTACCAATATATATGCAGTATAACTCTTTCCTAATGCATGTAATGCTTTGAGGTCTCTTTGTTTCTTCCATGATCATGAAGTATTTTGACAACATTGCATTGAATCTTCAAACTATATTTGTTCGGTACATATCTTGTTTCTACGAATTTTTTTCCACCTGGTGCCTTCAAGTATTTTCAATTATTGCAGGTTTGTAATTATTTACCCATCCTGCAATAGATGAAATCTAAGTTACATGGTGCTTCATTACCTAGGATACAAATAAAAAAACTAAAAAAATAAACACATGATACCTACAAATATATGAAAAATGAAAGTCTAGACACCCTATCAAGAATATAATGAAAAAAGTGAAACACCCATCAATAAAATTTATAGCAGAAATCACCATTTATATCTTCTTACTGAATTTTCACTACAAGGAAAAGATCCTCTAGCGGATGTTTTTGAGGAACCCCACAGAAAATACCCCAGACATCCGTTTCTAGCGGAGGATCCTAGAGGAGGTTGGCAAGCAGAGGTTTTTGTGGACGTGTTTCTTCCAGTGCTCTTATCAACCTAAAAAACACTAGTGCATTCAAGATGACAATGCACCGGTGCATTACAAAAATTGACACACCAGACACCGTGCACTCCGTACACACATGCCCGATGTGTTTTATTTCTGTAGAGCATTGGTGCTTTACATGTCGACCGCACAGATAACGCCTAGTGTGGAATAAATGAAACACACCGGGGTGCCCACAAAACGTGCACACTGGTGGATGGTTAAATAAAAAAAATTATGGGAAAAAAACCGCATAAAACATTGGAACACCGGAAATAGTGCGCTCCGTACACACCCTCCCGGTTCTTTTAATTTAGCAACCACGCCTGTGCGTGTCATATCGTCAACCTCAGTGCCTCATAAAAAGTGCATGGAACATAAACGTCTCGGTGCCGAATGACTGAAATGCACCGGAATCCCCGTAAATGACACACACCGGAAAAGGGTTTAAAACAAACAAAATTACGGCCAAAAAACCGCAGAAATCATTGGTTCACCTGGCACCGTTACCGGTGCATCCGATTATTGTAGAGATCCGGTGTGTCTAATGCCCACACCCAGGGGTCCCCATAAATGCCGCGCACCGGAATAGTGTTAAATAAAAAAAAATTACGGCCAAAATAACACAGAAATCATTGGTTCACCGGACACTGTTACCAGTGCGTCATGAACTATAGAGCACAGGTGCTTTGAAACTACGCCGCCCCAGTGCCTCATAAAAGTGCGTGAAAACAGAAAGAGCCTGGTGTGGCATAAATACAATGCGCTGGTACTCCAGCAAAAATCCCGCGCACCAAAATAGGGTTAGATAAAAAAAATTACGGCCAAAAAACTGCAGAAACCATTGGTTCACCAGACACTTTTACCGGTGCGTCATATTACTGTAGAGCACTGGTGCTTTAATAATATGCTGCCTCGGTGCCTCCTAAAAGCACGCGAAAATAGAAAGAGCCCGGGGCGGCATACAAGAAACTCAACGGTACTCCAGTAAAAACATCGCGCATGAGAGTAGGGTTAAATAAAAAAAAATTACAGCCAAAAAACCGCAGAAATAATTGGTTCACCAGACACCGTTATCGGTGCATGATGTTATTGTAGAGCACTGGTGCGGCAAAATTTCACCACTCCGGTGCCTCCTAAAAGCGCGCGAAAATAGAAAGATCTCAGTGCGGCATTATGACAACGCACTTGTACTCTGGTAAAAACCCGGCGCATCGGAATAGGGTTAAATAAAGAAAAAATTATAGCCAAAAACCACATTTTTTACTTTTGTCAGTGCTATAGAGCTCTCAAGCACCAGTGCAAGTTATCCTTGCTTGAGCCGCACTGACATCTGTGCTCCCATTGCACTTATTGCATGCACTACTGCTGTACATTGCCACCAATCTCCAGCATGAATTTTATAAAACAGTGGACAAATTTTATTTTTTTAATTGTACAGCCAATATGCCTCCTCAAAGGGTAAATGTACAAGTATTTTTCTTGTTTTTCCATAATTAAACCTTTTAGAAAAAACCTTAAAATTAACCATTAAAAAAAAAATATAAAATTGTCGCGCGGTGCGCTTGAGCCATTCAGCTCACATCGGTTGGCGGTGCTACCTGTAAATTTACAGGCCACACCACACCCAGTGCTGAAGGAGTCTGCACCGGTTTCGGGGCAATACCGTGAGGCACACAATGCTATTCTAAATTTTTTTAAAAGTGTAGTGCGGTCATTTACCAGGCCGCACCGTTGACAATGTTGATTGCAGCCACCCGGTGCATTAATCAAAGTATCCGCCCCGAGGTGCGTAAGTTTTTCGGCGCACCGTCACCGCAAATCAACACGGTCAACGGTTCAGGTTGGTAAACCGATGCTAAGCGTATTTGCACCGGTTCTGGGGCGGATTCCAAAGGCATACTGTGTAATTGTAAATTTTACGACAAAGAGCGGTGTGCTTGGATACCTGGCCGCACCGTACGACTATGTACGGTGGCAGGAGGGCAGTGTGTTGACTTAGCTATAAGCCCCAGGGCGTATAGTGAAGTCAGTGCACTGGCCTCATGACACCACGCTTAGTGAATGGTGTGCTGAAAATATTTTCTGGAGCACCACTCCCGGTGCTTTGTATATCATTATGTGCACCATCGCCGGTGTGTCTCTGTGGAGGGACGCACCGTTACTGGTGCGTGATTGTGTTTTTGGTGCACCGACGCTTGTTTTATTTATTTTTCAAAAAATATTTATATACGTATATTTGTAAATACATGTGTCATTTAAATAAAAAAATGTGTTTAATATGTCAATCATTCAGGGACATGAAAGGAGAGAAGCGGAGCAACAACAAAAACAACAGGCGGAACAATATAACATGGTTCACCTGTGGGAGGCAAGAGAGAGGGAGAGAGATGTGTACCCTCGCCCTATTATAGCAGTGACGCAGGGGCTCATAAGGCAAGTAGGCCTCCTCAAGCTATATGAGGAGGCTACTTCCCTAAAGTCCCATAGTGTTTTTTTGAGACATCTTATCTGAAGGTGGAATGCCCAGCAATAGGCTTTCCAAGTTGGTATCGACCAGTGGTACACACCCACTAAGGAGGATGTATATTTTATTACAGGGCTTTCGAGGAGAGGGGTGGATTTTCCTTCATTTTGCGAGGTTCTAGTTGGCTGTGTGGCAGGGAGTCAGTTATTTTACTCCCAGAGATACGTTAGAGCAGATATATTGTCTCCTTCATATTTTCAGGTCTCCGGAGGACAGTTACATATTGGTGCATTTGGTCGTGGGGAGGTCCAGTGTCTCTCACTTATCATTTCGACCATTTCGCACAACACCAGTGACGTGCAACGCATTAGTTGCCAGCTTTATATTATGTTGATTCTTTACTACAACATCCACGACTTGTCAGGGGGTTTGTCATTTTTTTATGGCAGTTATGTACAACATTAGATAGATGTCGTGCTCTTGCACAAGGGAGGGTCAACTTCCCTTTTTCTTTAGAGATTTTTTGTTTATTTTTTGAGAGGTTTCCAGAGACGAGGCGTTATTTTCTTCAGCAGCCTCGTAGGCTGATTACTGAGGTACGTATGCATATGTGGAGGCAGATGATGCCTAAGAGGGAGGAGACTCTATTTTCAGCGAGGATATCAAATGATGCACTAGGGTTGCTAGCCAGTGTTTTTGAGCATCCCTTCATTATGGTCCCCTGTCCTTATGTGGGGTTGGATTGGTGAGGGTGTGCCAACATCCTCTTCACAGATGATGAGCCGCCAGATGATAGAGGTAATATTATTGTTTTATTTAAATTTATTCTAACATTTTCTTTAACTTGTTTTTATTAAATTGTGTAATGAAATTGTCTAATTATTGTTGTGTACTTGTATATATTTTGCAGACATTGGATCTTATGATGGCGAGGATCAGATGCCGCCACCACCACCTGATCCAGTGGTGGATCTTGATGCAGAGGGCATGATGCCAGATATTGCCGAGGATTAGCAGGGGGCCGATGCAGATCAGAGACCTACTCCTGCTGATGTGCCAACCCGCGGTGGATGTCTGAGTGATGCTACATACAGGATGGAGTTGGCCGACCAACTCATTGCATTATTTGTTGAGGCGGGCATCCACCCTCCTGATTTCAGAGATATAGAGGCCAATGATAGGCTCTTACGGATGTGGAGAGGCATGCTGCGTGACATGTACAGCTTGATGCGACATGTCGTAGGAGTTACGACAGCTTTTATGTGACTGACGAGGACTGTTGCACGTTACGAGCGAACCGCAACACATGATGGATAGTCTGCGAGGCGCAACGTACCATCGACATCTCATGATCGTTCATGGCCTCACGCCGAGCCAGATTTTCATGAGCCTCCAATAGCATCTATCAGTAGTCATCATGGAGATGAGGCTCGATCATCGACTAGCTGATCCATGACATTTATATTACACTTGTATATTTTTAACATTATTGATTATATCTATATATATATATATATATATAGTCCATGTATTTTATCTTCATTTTGCAGTTGTACTTAATTTACATGTTGGTGATCAGCATTATGTGTATGTTGTTAGGTCATGTTATATATGTTCATTTAATGTGCAGCTTGCAGATAGATGTGTATGTGATATCATGAGATGTATAGTTGATGTTTGTGTTGTACTGATGATGTTAATATATAATATCAATTATGTTTTGTTAGATGATCATGATCACGATGATGCAGTTAGCGATTTTGAATGTGTGTTTTAGTCAAACATGATGTTTGTACGATGCTTATCATGAATGTGATGTTTATTAATTAATTTATAAATACCAAATGATCATGATAGTGTAAATTTGTAATATTTGTATTTCTAATTGTATTTAAAATTCTAAAATTGTAATTGTAATTGTAATTTTTTAATTTGTAAAATTGTAATTGTACATATGTAAAATTCTAAAATTGTTATTGTACGTGAAATTGTAAAATTGTAATTGTAATTCTAATAATTCTAATTCTAATTCTAATTGTATGTAAAATATTTGTAAAATTTTAATTGTATTAGTGTGAAATGAATTTATTAAAATTTTTAAATTTGTAAATTTGTAATTTTTAAATAATTGTAAAATAATAAATATAGAATAATATGATTTATTGTAACATAAGGAAATTTAGAAAATAATGCAAATAAATTCCTGTACTTCATTAGAATTATCATTATTTTATTATGATCTTAGATACAAAGAAGAATTAATTTATATAGTACGCCATTGCTTTTGAGATCAAGTACAAATACCAAATTATCAAGTGAATTATTGATTTTAACATTAACACAATGAAAATTACCAATTAATTCAAAATACATATTACATTAATATTTCGAAAAAATCATCTTAAAAAGTATAAATATTAATGAAATAACACATATTGTACCATATCACTCTCGGTTCTCATGATCACCCTCATTATCTTCTAGCCCGCATGGCATGATAACACTATTGTTCTCAAAAATATGTTTTGATCTAGAGTCATGTGTCAATACGAACCACCAATCCCTATCCAACACATCTGGGTAGAAAAACACCTAGTTGCAGTGTTTAGGGAAAACATAGGGCTCCTTAGCTTCATCCCACATCTTTCTAGAGTTGATACATATAAGCCTACTATCATGATCTTCCTTTACATTATTCCGATCAAAGGTGTCCCACCACTTGCACCTAAAAATAACACATTGGAAAGAAGAAAAATCCACTTCAATGATCTCTTATATCTTTCTGACGTAACCTAATGTCCCTCTTCCTAGTTGTTGATCATGGTGGCTAGATCGACTAGATTGATCGAACTCGACTTCCACTCCACAGTCTTGTGTGATGTTTCCAGCATCGGCATTTTCTGTGCAAAAATGATGTCCATATGCCCACATAGATGGGAACAAATGCACCTATTATAAAAAAGTTTAAAAAATCATATAAGTGTCATGTGTCTTATAAATAATAATCCAACAGTTAAAATATGAAATGTAGATGTCTTAATATAAGTTTCAAATTTACATATAAATTATTACCGAGTTGCTGCACCCAATCCCTATGTTTAGCGCATCCTCTTCAGCACGCGGGTAACGACCGGTAGCACCGTATTTCTCTCTGACTTGGTCAGCAACCCAACTATTGGGGCATATTTTTGGCATATTTTCTTTTAAATGATCAGGATAAGGCACACTTCTACCATTCAACTGTCTGAATTCTTTCCTGTCACTATCCCATTTCATTCTTTTTTGTTTGTATAATGCGGCCCATGGTTGTGTCGCTTCATAATTGTAAAGAATGAATTTATTGATTGCTTCAATTTCTACATTTGCTGATGAAATCAAACCAACATTATATAGTACTTAGAGATCAAAATATACATTATATCGAAGTTCAACATAAATATTAATTACTTTTTGTAAATTTGAAAAATTATAAATCGCTTACTTTTTATCAAGCACTTTTTCCCACTTGTTTGGAGCAACTCTCCTTCTCTTTTGTCTTCATCCAATTCATCGCCCCAAATCACCGCACCTGGTCTGTTGTTGATCTGCTTGATGTACTCACTGGCATAGTATAAAGACTCATACGATATGTACCCCTCTGCCATAGACCCCTCGAGTTTTGCCCTTTGTCGAACAAAACCTTTCAATTTCTTCATGTACCTCTCTAAGAAGAACATCCAACGATAAGAAACAACCCCAGCTAATTCAACCTCATCTACCAGGTGGATTAGAAGATGAACTTGTAAGTCCATGAAACTCGTTGGCAGTTCCTTATCAAACATATAAACAATCTCAACTATCTCTTGACACCACCGTGGAATGCTAGCCACATGAATCTGCTTTGATGTGATCCAACGTACAAATGTAGATAATTTAGATATGGCATGTCCTAGGTCTCGAGGGAATTCATGTTTCACACAATCACGCACAATCAAAGGATAATGACACTGCAAAGTTATAAAAACGTGCAATAATATACAAAATTAGTTATGTTTTATGATCACTACATGGGATAAAATTTATTAATATAAAAATAATAAAATCATGCTTTTGACATTATACGTATTCTTAGAAGATTCAAATGGTCATGCGATTTCAACCCCGAAAAATGGTCATCCACAGTGAAGCAGCGTTGTATTGAAGACCCATATGAAGTTGGCACCCTCACATCGATTATAACTTCCTTTGCCAAAGATATATCATCTTTTTTTAAGGTCCATGGGACATCACCTTCTTTGAAAAACCATGAATTAGAGGGACCAGTGCCTGCCTTTGATCCCGTACTTTCTAATCGTCTTGGCCAATATTTCTTTTTAGTTTTTGACGTAATAAGATCTTTCCTAACCGCCAATGTGTCACTTTGTTTCGATGATATGTGCCTCCATAAAGAAGATGAAACATTTTTAAATACATGCATGGGATCTAGTTAAGTGGAAAATCTTAAGATGCTCCCAATATGGGAGGTCATAAAAGATAGATTTCATTTTCATCCCAATGGACAATTTCTCAACATAGGTGTTGAAGAAATCTGGATCATCAAACTTAGGCTCCCCATTTGAATCGAACATTTCTGTGAACTCCTTCTCCTTCTCTCTCTCATATGCTCTAAGCCATTCAACTGGTGTCATTTTTGGAGGCCTTTGGGTTCTTTCTCATTTACCATTGAAAGCGGATGCTGCTCTTCTATAAGGGTGCTGTTCTGGTAGGAATATCCTGGAGCAATCATAAACTGGCTTTCGTAGGTCCTTGTACCATCTAGCTTTTAGAGAAGGTCCACAACATTTACATCCAAAATACCCTTTTGTTACAAGACCTGCGAGATTATATTTGTATACATTAATTAATATGCATGGCACGTTAAAGAATATCATGAAGATCAGAACAAATAATATTACAACAAATTAAATAACTAATATGTGAAAGAATATTGTTACATTATATATAAAAAAATCAATAAATTAAACATGTAATTTACCAGAGAAAACTCCTAAGCCTGGATAATCATGTGTCGTGTAAGCACAAATGCCATACAACGTAAACCTCCTCTCTGCTGCGATGGGTCTTGATACATCATATACATTTATCCCATCCCATAATTCCTTCAATTCATCTACCAGTGGTTGTAAGTAGACATCCATATTTTTCACTTGTCTTCTACTAAGGACTATGAGAGCCAACATAAGATGTTCATTCTTCACGAACAACCATGGGGGGATATTGTTATTGATCACTACTACAGGCCAAACAGAATAGTTGGTGTTCTGGAGGGAATATGGGTTGACGCCATCCATGGTTATGCTGAGTTGTAGACTTCGTACTTCATTCTTGAATTTTTCAGGCCATGTATCCTCTATATGCTTCATGGCTATTGAATCAGTTGGTATTCACATAACTCCCAACTCACTTCTGTGTGAGGCATGGCATCCCTGCAACATAGATAATTCTTTGCAATGGAAGAGCCTTTGAATCCTTGGGATTATAGGCATGTGCCTCAATATCTTAAAAGGAGGATCAGTACGTGATTTACCCTTCTTTTTTGATTTATCATACCTGTCATGCCCACATTTCAGACACATCTCTTTGTCTGCATATTCTCCTCTATATAGACTATAATCATTTGGACATGCATGATATGATATGTACTCAACACCCACCATTTTCAACAATTTTTTCCTCTTCGCAGCTACCGAGAAAGACATTATCACTCGGAAGAACCTTATCTTTGAATAACCAAAGTTGGCGATCATGGAAAACTATATTAATAAATGTACATTAATGTTGATATAATTATCAACGTTTATAAAATTTAACATTTGTAATGTTCATTGCAGTGTATTGATTATATTTCAAATTTATATATAAGGGAAGTACTTTATGGTAACTTACCTCAAAAGTTCCTAGAAACATGCATTCGACAAGCCAAAATTTTCTTTCAAGTTGTACAGTAACATCGTTGTCCCCAACTGGTTAGACTTTGACTAACCGCTGGGTCCAAAGAGAGGAGTGGTGGAAGAAAATTTAAGGCTTTCGAAAAAGGTGTCAACGATATAAGCATCATCCCCTAGCTGATCATCATTTTGGAATGCATCTAACAACATTGTCTCCATGACAGTCGTATGCCTTAAGTAATCATCCATACCAACCTCTATTTGATTGTCTCCATTGCCAACTTGTGAAGAACTACTATTGCTGTAGCCATTCCTAATTGGTGAATATGGACGTAGTGGGAATTGAATCGGTGGTTGATTCAACCATTCTTGGTATCGTTCCTCTCCGATTTTTTCAAAAAAATTCAGTCTTCTCTCGATTTGACATTGTCGTGGGGTGAAACGGAAGATGGTAGGTAGGTCGTTCATCATCACTAGAATCCTAATAATTAAAAAAAAAAAAATTGAACATGATTAGTACAAAATATTATGATATCAATTAGTAACCACATTGATAATATTGCATGATTATAAATTGGTTTGACGTTGAAATAATTACATATTAATCAATATATATATACCAAACAATTATAATTATAATTACCATCATTGTCCCAGGATTGTGGCTAGAAGATGCAATAATGTTACAATTGGCAGGGTGTAGCAGCTGTCCATTTTCATCTACCAAATGCGTCTTGCGGTATACAGCTCCTGATAAGAACTTTCGATGTTTTGGAGCAATACTTTGAATATAATTTTGTGCATCTGAACTCGATGATGAATCTGCATGAACCTGAAAATTTGTATACATTATAAATTTAATTAAGTTGTGCATGATTAACTACATGGATAAAAAACATACATAAATTCAAATAGATAGTGAAAAAATAAAACAAATTTGAAGTAAATATTACGTCTCCACATGGATAGGGAGAACTTCGTGATGGACTTTGATAAATATTATGGAACGAGCTGGATTTTGAAGAATTGTCCATTTCATATAATATATGATATTTTCTCCCTACATTTTTTGGTGCACAAACCTAAATGTAATTCTAGTGCTTACTGTTCAGATAACCGCACTGGCCAGTTCTTTATTTTGCGTACCGGTTCGCAATTGTAACAACTAGCACCGGTGCAGTTCAATTAAACGACGAACTGGTAAACGAATAACCGCAATAAAAAAAAGCGCAACCCTATTTTCTTTAAGTGAAAAAACAAGCGGTAAATTGAAAATTGGGCGGAAAAATATTTTCGAAAATCTAATTTCATAAAAAATTTCTTTAAATACTAAACACTCTTCATTATTTCACTATTTTTGCAAAAAATTCCAGCTAGAGATTTGTAGGATACATACCTGGAGAAAAAAAAGCACGAGAGCACTTTGGAGCAGGGAAATACGTTTGAACAGAAGTATTCAGACAATCCGAATTCCAAACCTCTAGTAATTCAAACCCTGTACCATAGAATTTTAAATGACATGAGTAAAGTTTATTGTTTTTTTGTACTTTTTTTCTGCAGTTTTTTTTATGCAGTGAAATGAGAAATCAAAGTCTATTGTTTTATTTTATTTTTTCTCTAGTTTTCTATGAAGTAAAATACAAAATCAAATCTTATTATTTTTTTTAACTTTTTGTTTCTACAGTTTTCAGAAACAAAAATAAAAAAAGAAATCAATTTTTGGAAACAAAACTCTAGATTCTTTTTGTTTTTGCCATTTTTTCTCCCTCTTTCTTTTCAATTTAGATTTATAGGGTTTCTGTAATCATAAGAAATCCAACCCACGGGACGACTTGCATAGTCAGATCCCAATCCATGTTGGCCCTTGCGTCAATCTTGAAAAAAATACAGTTTTTTTTCGCTGGTGCGCCCTGCGTAACGTTTCACACTGGTGCGCTCTGTTATACAAGCGCACTGCGAAAGTACAACGATAAAAATTTATACAAACAAATTATTTTTTTATCAGTGCGTCATATGTAACATATGGCACCGGTGCACTATTACATTATGGTGCACCGCACAACGTGTTGTTTTGAAAAAAAACCATTTTACAAACATACCCTACATTATTTTTGTTTCTCCCCTGTCTTCTCCCACTTGCTGTGATTTCAGAATTAGGGCTTTTCAATTTATTTTTATAGGGTTTATATTGCTAAATATAAACCTAAGACATCCAACGAACAGGTTGACCTACATAGTCAGATCCCAATCCATGTCGGCACTTCCGTCAATCTTGAAAAAAGGCATATTTTTTCTTCGGTGCCGCCTTCGTAATGTAGCGCAACGGTGCAAGGACATAATATATATATTTTTTTTTAATCCCTGTCCTTGCGCGGTGTGCTCTATTATACAAGCGCACCACACAAGGATAGTGATAAAAAAATTAAAAAATTTTTTTTATGTTTTTATCAGTGCGCTATATGTAACATATGGCACCAATGCACTATTACATTATGGCGCACCGCACACCGTGCTTTTTTGAAAAAAAAACCATTTTACAAACATACCCTACATTATTTTTGTTTCTGCCCTGTGTTCTCCCACTTGTTGTGATTTCAGAATCAGGGCTTTTCAATTTATATTTATAGAGTTTATATTTCTAAATATAAACCTAAGACATCCAACGAACGGGTTGACCTACATAGTCGGATCCCAATCCATATCGGCCCTTGCGTAAATTTAAAAATAAAAATAAAAATAAAAACAAATTGGTGTGTCCTGTCTGAATGAGTGCACCGTGGCGCTTTGTTATCACAGCGCACCGCGAAAGTACTGTCATAAAAAATCTTACAAAAATATGCATCCAGTGCGCTATTTCATTATGACGCACCGCGCACGTTCAGTTTCGAAAAAAAAAAACTTTCAAAAAATACAAACCTTACTTTCTTTTCGTTTCTCCCCTTTCTTCTTCTTCTTTCTGTGATTTAGAATTAGGAATTTTCAATTTAGATTTATAGGGTTTGTATTGCTAAATATAGACCTAAGACATGCAACAGACGGGACGATTAGCATAGTCGTATCCTAATCCATGTGGGCCTTGGAGTGATTTAAAAAAGAAGAAGATTTTTTACCGGTGCGCCCTATGTAAGGTAGCGCACCAGTGCTCTGTTTTTTACAAGATCATCGGATAAGTAATGTGAAAAAACAAGATCTTTTTAATGGTGCGCCATATGTAAAATATAGCACCGATTTATGCTAAAAAAACTAACACTAGACAATTTTTATTATTTTTATGATGGTTAACCGGTGTGGTCATTGACATGTAACGCACTGGGGTTTCTTGTTGACATAGAGCACCGTAAGGTGTATTATACTGTTTTTTCGGTGTGTGAGAAATACATACACGCACCGACGTCGGTGCATTCACCATGAATGGCGCATTGGTTTTTTGTGATTTTTTTTTTTTTTAATTGAGAAGTTGACAGTTTATTTAAAAATATATTATTGATTGATATGATACAGGTTTGATATTTTTAAAGAAATGACTGACAAGAGATCAAGTAACAAAAATACCGATAACACATCAAGAAAAACAAAAAAGGCAAGTTCTTTGTAAATTTTTTACAAAAAAATTATTTTTGAACTATATGTAAGTTTAAATAATATGTATTGTTTAATGTGTATCATGCAGAGCCACAAAATGACGAAGCTCGATAAGATTATTTCTAATCTAGGACCAGAATAACGTATAAGATTGATGGAAAAATTGCAAAAGGCTGATGAATCAATTGAATGAAAAAATACTATCGATCCAATATGAGTAATTTTTTTTAGTTTTCATTAATAATATAATTAAAATTATTAGATAACATGTGTGAAAAAGTCTATTAATTCACCTCTGTTTAATGTTCTACAAGGACCAACAACTCAGAAAAGGAATGTTGTTTTAAGAAAAGAAAAACAATAGAACATGCAAATGAAAATGAATTGCTCCTTAGCTCATCTGGAGTGGTGTTGGAGGTTAACGAAAGGGGGAAAAACTTTTACAAATGTTTGAGGGATCTAGTGGAATGAATGTATAGACATTCTTTCCACTTACAATACAAAAACCAATCCAATGATTCCAAGAACCAGATTTTATGTAAACTACAGGAAGAGTTTCTAGAGAATTGGTCAATGAGACATGTCAGACTTTTAATAGCAAAAACATACAACAACAAAAAAGAAGGAATGAAAAAGTAATATTCCTTTAGATGTTTGTCTAGAATTATTTATAAATATCACTTTTGTTATACTTACTTTTCATATATCAATATAAAAATTAAATAGTTTATTGTCATGTTACATTTTCAAGAAGATTATGAAAATCTCAAAAGATGAACAAGCTGATATCAGAAATATGCCAGTAGGAATGTCCAAAAAGGTGTACAAGGAGATGGTCAAAGAAATGGACAAAATTGCATCTCGGGAGGATCCATCTCAACAACAATGTGCTTCAAATGTAATATGTAATCATTGAATTTTTTGATCATTAGGTAAAATAAATAAACAATTTAGCATTAAATATTAATTTTCAAGTATTTTCTTGCCAAAAAAAAAAATGGAACCCATTCAGCACATAAAACAAGACGACAAGGAAGAAAATGATTGATATCTAAGTTTGTGAGTAATTGTTACTTCCTTATAACAACTTAACTAGATTTCATTTTTGTATTTTTAAATTGTTTTACAAAAATCATCATTGAATGTCTCCAAACAGGTGCTAACATACAAAGAAGAATCATCAGAGGAACTGATTGAAATTGGTTTAAATATGGGTTGTGCGTATATGTTGGCATATCAAAACTTAATTGTGGAATTTGTAAGCATCTATGGATCTTGTTTTACTTAGCTCCGTCTATAATTAATAGAAAAAATAAATCTTTTATATTAAATATATGATTTCTTATGGGGTATAAAACTTGAAGGAAACAAAGTATGGCACTGCACCAACAGATCAAATCTTGAAAGATGGCATGTTACATGGTTTTGAAAGGATGTGTATAGTTTATGAGTCAATTGTTGCATTGGTACGTCATTTCTTTTCGATTTACATTGATGTATATTATTTAATATTGCAATTTTCATTATTCTCACCAATTTATATACACTCATTATAGTTTATTTTTATGTTTGTAGATGGAAGAAGGTGAAGAAGAAGAAAACAATCAATGTCGTGAACAAAACATTTTTGAAAATAACCCAATTCATGGAAGTAGCTCTAGCAGTGATAGCAGTTCAAGCGAAGAATGATGATCACTATGTTTGGATATAAAAGCAAGGCATTGTACTATTTTTGGAAAAATGTCTGTGAAATCAGACATTTTCTTTAATGTAATGGACATAGTGTCCCAATTGAAAGATAAAGGGATACCAATAACTGTCCCATTTTGTATGACAAAGAATGTCTTATTCATATATATATATATATATATATATATATATATATATATAATGTTTTAATTTATTCTATTGCATTCTCTATTGTCGCTATTGTGTTCTCCATTGTCGTTCTCAAATGCAGTAATAAAAATTTAATTCATATGAATATTGTTATAACATATATATGTGTCGACTTTTGATGAATAATGAATTTTAAAAAACCACAATAATTATGATATGATATAACAAATTAATCTAAACATCACATTCAAATCCATTAATAAAAATTTAATTAATATGAATATTTTTATAATATGTGTCGACTTTTGATGAATAATGAATTTAAAACAATCATAATAATTGCACTGCCACAGGTCGATGTTTCTAAAAAATACAAAATGAAAACCAGTGCACTTGTATTATTAAGCATACCAGTGCATTTTTACTACCTATCGGGACTGCACAAATACCAAAACCAGTTAAAAATATCGAGGTGTTTGTGCGGTACGACGCTCCGGTGCGTTTATGTATCTATACGCACTGGTGTCATTTTACCGCCTATGAGCACTGCACGAATACCGATACCAATTATAAATTGCGGTGCATCTGTGTGATACTATGCACCGGGGCATTTTTTATGTCTATATGCACCGGTGCATTTGGATGACCAATAGGCACCACATGAATACCGATACCAATTACAAATCTTGGTGCATTTGTTTGATAGTACGCACAGGGGCGTTTATGTGTCGATAAGCGCTGGTGCTTTTGTATGACATATTTGCACCACACAAATACTGATACCAATTGTAAACCTTCGTGCATTTGTGTGATACGATGCACCGGGCGCGTTTATATAAGAATAGACACCGGCGCGTTGATACGACCTATGGGCACTGCTCAAATCTCAAGACCAATTAGAACGGCCTTGTGCATTGTATCACCAACATCAGGCCCGGTGTTGTTATTTTCATTAACGACCCAGTGCATTCTCCTTCGACTGCCCCGGTGCGTTGTCTATTGATACGCACCGGTGCATTAAAACCTGATAAGAGCACCGATGAAAAAACATCCATAATAACCTCCGACCGCCCTTTTTTTTTTAGTTGTGTTGAATTTCCGTTAAAAGCTCCACCAAAACCTCCGTTACCAGAAACAGATGTGGTAGCATATGTTTTTTTTACAATTGTGGCCAATTTTATAACACTAAAAACCTCCTTTATAACCTTCGCTAGAGGGTCTTTTCCTTGTAGTGTTTCTTGATGCATATCCTATTCAACATAGACTATTTTCTAGGATTCTAAATATCTATTTCATTGCAACACATCTGAGATTTGGTCCTGAAAGAAACAATAGACCTAGCTGCTTCAATGAGTCAGCCCCAGGACAATAAGGAAAATTCTATTTTTCCTCCTTAGACTGGATAAATTTTGAACATGCAAAAAAAAAATTTGTATGAGGATTCCATATGGCATAGAAAAGGCAGCAACAAAAAACTTAACTAGTAAAAAGGAACATCTTCCCATTGAATTTTGTATCCATGGGAAGAAAATCCAAAACTTCAAAAAAATGAAAAATAAACATAATCAATTTGGAAGCTCATAAATTACCTCGAGCGAATACCTTGCGAAAATCTATATAAACTTCTTCACCCTCTTAACCATGTCACCTTCCTCAGTCTGCTCGACCTTCTACAATCCATTAGCTTCCTTGGCCTTTGACCCCTGAGCCAAATCCTTTTGATTCTTACATAATACTTCTAGAACATTACAGGTCAACCGGATATGCTGGGGCAAGATCGTCCGTGCTCAGTATTAGACACTCGCGGTACTCGCTACCAAAAAAAATCGGATATTAGAAACACATTTAGCTAGAGATAAAAATACAAATTATAAATCAAATTAGGGGTCAATTTTTGGAAATTACTCCACAGTCGGCAAAGAAATCAAAGTTGTAGGGCTTGATGGCTGAGATATTCCCCTTCCCTGTTTTCCTTCTCTAATGTTCCATCTTTCCAATCCTTTTTTGGAATTGGAACATAAGCATTCGTTGTGCTTCAGCGCTGCCAGTAGCCTCACAGAAGGAATCCAATCTCTTGGTCTCCATCTCTACCCGAACACAACCATTGATTATTCATAGAACCTTAGCTAGTATATACTTATATATCCATTCACATAGAAGAATTTAGTTTTTTTTTTTAGCTGGGTAGGACTACATTCTTCATCATCATGTCCAAATACATCACCCTGATCGGGGCAGGTAATTGAATCAATGACTTCACATCAAGGAGTGCCTTAACAACACACCCGACCACGTTCTATCCAAGACCCTGTTGACAGAAGAATTTATTTTTCAGTAAGTAGTTTAAAATCCATAAAATCATATTTACATTGTTTACATATCTTTGATAACCATTTTTTACCAATCACCATGAGAAAACCAATGTGTTTCAATTGTAACAATACACCAAGTAGCCCGTTCCTTGCACTCAGGGCTAGAAAATGAGATAATATCCAAAAATTTCATTAAGTAGGCTATAATACCTCTGAACAACTCATTCATTCATTTTTCAAGGATATCCATGCCATATTCCAAATCATCTGCACTTGTCTTCAACCTCAGATCTCTCGCGTTAATTGGAATGCATCGTCTTTGTTAAGAGGAGATGACTTTTGGAGGAATTTATGGAGATGATCGTATAAGCTCTAAGCAACTTCCTTTGTGATGCCCACCTTCAGTAGTATGGAATATTTACGCTTTGTTCCCCTCTTCTCCATATTTTCCTTCACCCAGTGATGCAAATTCTAAAAAGCTAAAGGTCGTCGAGAGGTATACCTTGAAACGAGTGATAAGTATTTGGTTTGGTTCAGAAGATAATGAAACCACAAATATGCCACAGAAGAACACAATAGTCACCCTGCACATATTCATTATTCCTAAAAACTCACACACACTGCTATATATTTCACTCAAAGGAGAACCAACTTATTGTCCCATCCGGTTCAATAATGACCTGGATTTCTTCAATTCCGATACCTCCTCAGTATTCATCACCTTGAGGCAGTTGGAAAGGATGATCTTGGCTTTCAAAAACTGAACCTCACTCATATTCTTATTTCTGTCCAAGAAATCGATTGCAAGCTGAAGAAATTATTGGCAGCAGGGCAACAGAAAATGTTGCCGATCTCATTCGTTATAAGATCGCATACATGGAGGAGGTTGATCATGTCATTGAGATATTTGTTTAAACACTTACTATACTCTTTGATATTTAAGTTAAGAACCCGCCAAAAATGGGGAAAGACCTCTTCTACATGAGAATATGCAGAAAAACACATGACGTCCATGGCTTGTTACAATGACCGCACACTCAGATGTGAACACTATTGGTCGCATTGATGCCTCAAAATTAAGCGTTGCAGATCTAGTGTTGCCTAACAGTTATGAAGATGATCAGCATCAGTATAATTTTTGCAAGGGTGAACAACCAAAGAAATCAAAGCTGCAGGAATGAATGTGGGGAGGAGAATATGTGAAATGTTTCCCCGAGTGAAAATGATACACACACAATAGATCTAGACATGGTTTCTACCAGGAGTACTCCTGCGTTCTCAAAACATGTGAATAGAATTGATGACAGTGCAATGAAGGAAAAATACATATATATGAAATCCATTAGGATTGCTTCTAGCAAATATTGCAGGAGGTTCTCTTAATCATTCTTCTTAGACAACTAGGGAGACAACTAGGGACAGAGAGACAGAGCCAAGACAACCTAGATCATTGGTATCAACATTGATATTTTGGATTAAATTAATGGTTTGTTAATATTTGTACCAGAAATAGGAGCAACATTTGGATGGGAAACAGGGGAAGTCACTCACGTATCTAATTATTCAATTTTTTTTTGTTTTTTTTGTTAGAAACAACGTGCTATTTTGGGTTGCAAACCAGGGGAACACACACACGTTTATGAGTGGTGGAACCATAAAATACTAATTCAAATTGTGATCCTCCTTCTATGGAATTACTCATCACTATCATTAATGTGCCTTCCAAAATTCCTTATTGATGGTGTTGTGAACGATCCCATTAATGTTCCTTCTTAAATTCTTAGTTGACAGTGACAATATTCTAACTGATTCCATTAATGTAAATTCCTTATTGATGGTGTTGTGAATGATCCCATTAATGTGCCTTCTTAAATTCTTAGTTGATAGTGACGGTGTTTTGAATGATTCCATTAATGTAAATTACTTATAGATGGTGTTGTGAATGATCCCATTAATGTGCCTTCTTAAATTCTCAGTTGATGGTGACAGTGTTTTGACTGATTCCATTAATGTGCCTTCTTAAATTCTCATTTGACAGTGTTGTCAATCACAGAGTAACATGCATTTGCAATTAAAAAATTAAGCAGTTTTCTTAGTAGTTTTTTCAAGGCAACTTAACATATACTCATCACTCATTGGATGCGGACATACAACGAAAATCACCCAAATACCTCTCCCTTAAAGAACGCCTTTGGCATAATTAATGATTGTGATTCTCTATCATACTAAAAGTTCCAATTATTATATTTGTAATAAAATTTTGGTTTATCTTCAACATAACATACTTCACTAAAAAACAATTTTTGTTTTTTTTAAGTTGGTCATAGATCCCATATCAGTTATATTTTTTTATGAATGCATATAAAATGTAATTTTATCATTATATTGATGAATAAAATTACTGTTTTTTTCAACAAAAAAAAAAAATTTACAATGAAAAATGAAAAATAAAACTCATAAATTTAATAAACATTTGAAAAAATTAATTTTATTTTTAATTATATTTTACTAATTAAATTTTTATATGTTTATTAAATATATATTTTGAAATCCTCAAAATATTTTGTAATATTCCTTTTGAGGAATTTCTACAATTTCTCCAATGAGGACGTTGTATAAGGAAAACCATGCAATAAAAACACTGAACATGACATGGATCCTCTTATATATGTTTTATATAGCTTAAATATAAAAGGGAATCAGAAATAAATCATTCTAGCTACACTAAACAGATCTCCCCAACTCAAATATGCTCAAAAGCACCCCAATCCCACTACTTCATAAAATAGAAATGTCGGAGACTGCAACAATGTTATTTTTATTATGAAATCTATAGAAAAAGATAATGAAACATAGATCTAGAGCTTTCATTCATCATAGAATCAGAAATGAGAGATTTTACCTCTTTTACAAGCACATTGGAGCACCCCGGCAAGGGTTTCCGGTAAAATAGCAACACAAGATACAACACTGCAGAAAATAACATTGTACCTAGCAAATCTGTATTAGAAAATACTAAATGTAATCTGAAATAGACAAATAATACAGAAATTGGCCCAAGGCCTCCCTCAATAGACCTCCCGGAGTGAAATAGACACCTCCTCCTCTGAAACAAGCATAAAACAAGAGGGTTTCACCCAACTGCTGCTGCTATTGCAGAAATGACGTAGTTACTGGAGGTGACTGCACTGTATGTGATGAAAAATGGATATCCTCAAGAAAAATGGTGAAAAGTAAGCTCAAGACCTCCTCCTTAGATCTCCCAATTAGTTGGACCAAAGGTAATGATGGAATTCTCACATGAGAATTCCTTGCACTAAACAGTCCTGCAACTCTGGCTAAACAGCTGAAGCTTGCAATCAATCATAATACCAAAAAAAAGATGAATAATGAATGAATCCTTTGCTACTATCTCCTCCTTCTTATCCTTAGTGAGCTTCCCCACCTCAGACCCCACTCATTGGTGATGTGACTTCCTTGAGAAGATTCCCCTTTCAAAACTGCGCTGCCCTAGTAGCTTTCCCTCCTCTTGTGACAATGCTGTTGACTTGGTCAACTGGATCTAGCTCATTGCTTTGCCGCTCTTTCACACCAAAGTGGCTTTATTTTTTCCTCCTAATCCAATCCATTTTCTCACTAGGATATGTTTTATTGTGTTCCCTACTTCTTATTCCAAAAATGAAGCAGTTATAATATTCCAAGTAGCAGTGGCTAATTGGGAATATTAGAGTCCTCCCTGCTCAAAAGTTGCTTTCCCACAAGCAATAGTAAAGAAGGATGCTGCAAGATCTTCTCTCCCTCCCAAGTGGCATCCTCATCTAGTAGATTCCTCCATCGAATTAGATATTCCTTGATGACTCTGTTTCTCGGCTGCCTCTCCCTTGTGTCTAAGATTACTTCTCGCTGCAAGATTAAGTGGCCCTCATCATCAATAGGGGGGAGATCCATGTTGGCAACTATATTCCTCCCAATGGATTTCTTGAGGCAAGAGACATGGAAGATATTGTGGATCTTGCTCCCCTTAGGAAGCTCCAACTCATATGCTACCTTACCGATACATATGACCACCCTATATGGCCCATAGAAACGTGGTTTGGGCTTCTCAGCTCCCTTCTCCTTGAGCGTGGACTGTTTGTAAGGCTGAATACGCAGATAGACAAGATCTCCCACCTCAAACTGTCTTTCTATCCGACCACGGTCTGCATACATCTTCTGTTGGTTCTGGGTAGTGGAAATGTTGTCTTTCAGTGCCCTGAGTATGTCCTGGTTCTCTTGAATCCATTCCTTTTCCCTTGGAGCTTTACTTGCCCCAAACATAACATCAGCAAATGAGAGTGCCTCATACCCATATAAGACTGGAAATGGAGTCATGCCAATAGAAGTATGGTGAGTAGTGTTGTAACAATACTCTCCCAAGTGGAGCCAACGCAGCCAAGCTCTCTGCTGCCCTGCCACATAGTTCCTCAAGTAGCCTTCTAGCCACTTGTTCACTATCTCAGTCTGTCCATCGATTTGGGGATGATAGCTAGTGCTTGGAGTCAACTAAGTCCCCACTAATCAGAAAAGTTCCTGCCAAAAGCCACCCATGAGGAAGTTGTCCCGATCATTCACTATGGTCCTTGGGAGACCATGGAGTCTAAATACATCTCTGAAGAAGAGCTCAATTACCCGTGAAGAAGTATAATGTGCAAAAATGGTAATGAAATGAGAGTAATTTGTTATTCTATCAACAACAACAAAGATACAGTCCTTACCCTGCACTGTCGGTAAGCTCGTGATGAAGTCCATAGAGATACTTTCCCACTTCCCATCCGGAATAGGTAGTGGCTGAAATAATCCAACAAGGTGAGTGTGTTCTCCCTTGTTCTGTTGAAAAATGGTGCACTCTTTGACATTTCGGAGCACATCATCCTTGAGACCCTTCCATGAGAATCTCTCTCTGATAGACCTGTAAGTCTTTGTGAAACCTTGATGCCCAGCAAGTGGGGAATCATGTGATGCCAATAAGATCTTCTCCTTGAGCTTTGAGTTCTTAGCCAAGAAGATCTGGTTCTGGTAATAGATGACCTCATCCATCACTCTAAACCTCTCATCCGATACCACCCCATCAAGTATCTCACATGCAAAGTCATCTTTGGAATGCTCAACTAAAAGTTGAGCTTTCCAATCTGCATCCATGCCCCTCAAAGACAGTGTTGTAGGCCTCCTGGATAGTGCATCAGCTACTACATTGCTCTTTCCCTTGACATATTCTATGTAAAAATAATAAGCTTGAAGTTTTCTCAGCCAATTTTTTTGTCTCTCCTGGAGTTGTCTCTGTTCAAGGAATAATCTAAGACTGTTATGATCACTCTTCACCTTAAACTTATTCCCCGCCAAGTATTGCCAGAATTTGGCTAATGCATGATAGCCAACATTTATTTATCATAGATGGGGTATGACCTCTCATGAGGGAGAAACTTATTGCTCTCAAAGGCTATAGGATGCCCACCTTGCATCAAGACTGCCCCAATAACTTCACCTGATGCATCACATTCTAGCACAAAAGGTTGAGAAAAATCAGGAAAAACCAAAACTAGACAACTAATCATTACATCTTTGAGCTTATCAAAATCCCTCTGCACTGTAGGTGTCCAATGGAAAGCTCCCTTCTTTGTCAAGTCAGTGAGTGGTGCTGCTAGTTGTGAAAATCCTTTCACAAACTTCCGGTAATAAGTGCATATGCCCACAAACCCTCTGAGTTCTGTAACATTCCTGGGTTCAGGCCAATCTCTGATAGCCTAGATCTTCTCCTCATGTAACCTCACTCCATCCACTCCTATGATGTGCCCCAAATACAACATCTCTGTGAGGCCAAATTCACATTTGGAGAGCTTGGCATAGAATTGTTGCTCCTTGAGGATATGTAAAACTGTCTCAATATGCTGCAAGTGCTCCTCCCAAGTGCGGCTATAGATAAGAATATCATCAAAGAAGACCAATACAAACTCTCTCAAATGACCACGGAAGGTGTGGTTCATGCAGGATTGGAAATTTGTTGGAGCATTGGTCAATTCAAAGGGCATTACTAGAAACTCAAAGTGCCCATAGTGACATATGAATGTTGTCTTGGGGATATCTTGCTCCCTCACCTTGATTTGACGATACCCTGATCTCAAATCAATCTTGGAGAAGTATTTACATCCCCTCAACTCATCCATGAGTTCATCGATCTTGGGTATAGGGTACTTTTTCTTCATAGTCTTCTTATTCAAGGCCCTATAATCAATGCACATCCTCAATGTGCTATCTTTCTTCTTCACAAAAACCACAGAGGAAGCAAAGAGGACTAGTACTAGGTCGGATGTGTCCTAGAGCTAGAATCTCTTGGATAGCCCTCTCAGTCTCATCCCTATAAGCCTTGGGGTGCCTATAAGGAGTGGTGATTACTGCTTGGATCCCTTGTTCCAACTCAATGGTGTGCTCAAACCCTCGGTCAGGAGGTCTCCCTGGTGGGATATCTCCAAATACTGTAGAATACCAGTCCAAGAGAGACTGAACATCTGGATGCACTGGTGAATCCTTGCCCTTCACCTCTGATATATGTAGCTCCACTGCCCATTCAACATCCCCTCTACATAGATCTGCCTCCATCCTGTGTGCTGAAACAACCTGATGGGGGTATGTGTTTATACCTTTGATCTTTTGTTGCTGGCCATCCTTCCCTCCTATCCATTCCATCTCTAAGGTTCTCCAGTTAGTGGTAACTCTCCCAAGAGTGATTAACCACTGGACTCCCAATATGAAATTGGTGTCTGGAATGTCTACCACAAAGAAGTGGTCTTTCAATGTATAGGTCCCCATAGTAATGGTTAGTGGCAAAACATACTTGGCACATTGCAGGGTCATAGCTCTTGGGACCAAAACTAAAAATCCCTCAAACTCCTCCATGTGGATTCCTCTCCTTTGTACTAGCTGTGCATCAATAAAATTAGGAGTGGCTCCAATATATATCAACACAGAAACTCTTTTTCCCATGATAGTACCTCTCACCCTTAAGGTTAGATACTTTGGGACTCCTCTTAACGTTGCAATATCTCCCCCTCTTGAAGCAAAGTCTTCCATGGATTTTACAGCGCTGGCATCCTTCTTGGAGAAGGTCTTGACATGATGTGTCCTTCCTGCAACACATTCTCCCTCCAAATCATGAACATGGATTGTCTTCCTTGGTCTTGAGTGAGTCTCTTGCTGCAAAAGGGTTCTTGCCCTGGGCAAGTTGTGTTGTAGATCTCTAGCTTTTTCCACAGCTTCAAGGAGTGTGGTTGGTTTAGTGGATTTGACCAACTATAGTGAGGTTGGATACCATCACTAAAAGCTGCAAATACTCAACAATATAATCCTCAAGATCTCCCTCCTGCTTGAGCTTGGTTAACTTGGCAAAGTGGGCTTCTGGGTCTCTTGGATCAAACCTCTCCACTAGCTTCTTGGTGAAAGCTGAGTATGAAGTGATATGATGATGCCCAAGTGTGGTCAGTCCATGAAACCACCATTCTTGAGCTTCCCCTTCTAGGTGCAACGTAGCTATCTTGATGGCTTCTATCTCAAAAACCTTGTTGAGCTGGAAGTATGTGTCCAACTTCTCCACCCAAGCCTTGGATGTGTACTTAGGTGTCCCCTCAAATGTGGGCAAGAAGAACCCTACCATACTGTGCTTTAGGGCTGATCACTACATCAAGTTCTCCTCCTTTTGATGAGGATTAATCCTCCTCCCATCCTTGATCTGGAAAAACTCCTAAAAGCTCAAGTGCTCCTTGAACCCTTGAGATTGGAGTTCATATTATTCAAAATATTTTCCCAGGGTTCCCTCCTTGTCTCCCAAGTTAGAAATGAACGCATGGTAGAGCGTTGTGATGCAGCTAAATGCCCCATGCCATTTGCAGTGCTGGTGCTTGCCTCATGGGAAAACTCTATAGAATCCCCTTCATGTCTCATCTCCTTGAGGTCCCTTGCAATGTTCTGCAGGGTTTGAAGTAGAAGATTGAAAATTTCTTCCTCCTCCATGCTGAAGTTAAATATCCCCCACAAGCTGAGCTAAGAGCAGAGCTCTAATACCACTGTAATATTCCTTTTCAGGCATTTTTGTAATTTCTCCAATGAGGACGCTGTATAAGGAAAACCATGAAATAAAAATGTTGAACAGGACTTGGATCCTATTATATATGCTATATTTAGCTTAAATATAAAATGGAATTAGAAAGAAATAATTCTAGCTACACTAAATAGATCTCCCCATCTCAAATATGCTCAAAAGCACCCCAATCCCACTACTTCATAAAATAGAAATGCCGGAGACTGCAACAACATTATTTTTATTATGAAATATACAGAAAAATATAATGAAACACATATCTAGAGCTTTCATTCATCATAGAATCATAAATGAGAGGTTTGACCTCTTTTACAAGCACATCAGAGCACCCCGGGAAGGGTTTCTGACAAAATAGCAACACAAGATACAACACTGCAGAAAATAACACTGCACCCAGCAACTCTGTATTATAAAATACTAAATTTAATCTTAAATAGACAAATAATACAGAAATTGGCCCAAGGCCTCCCTCAATAGACCTCCCAGAGTGAAATAGACACCTCCTCCTCCGAAACAAACATAAAATAAGAGGGTTTTACCCAGTTGCTGCTGCTACTGCAGAAATGACGTAGTTACTGGAGGTGACTGCGCTGTATGTCATGTATAATGGACATCCTCAAGAAAAATGGTGAAAAGTAAGCTCAGGACCTCCTCCTTAGATCTCCCAATCAGTTGGACCAAAGGTAATGATGGAATTCCCGCATGAGAATTCCTTGCACTAAACAGTCCTGCAACTCCGGCTAAACAGCTGAAGCTTGCAATCAGTCATAAGACCAAAAAAAAGATGAATAATGAATGACTCCTTTGCTTCTATCTCCTTCTTCTTATCCTTAGTGAGCTTCCCCACCCCGGACCCCACTCATTAGTGATGTGACTTCTTTGAGAAGATTCCCCTTTCAAAATTGCGCTGCCCTAGTAGCTTTCCCTCCTCTTGTGACAACACTGTTGACTTGGTCAACTGGATCTAGCTCATTGCTTTGCCCCCTCTTTCACACCAAAGTGGCTTTATTTTGTCCTCCTAATCCAATCCCTTTTCACACTGGGATATGTTTTATTGTCTTCCCTACTTCTCATTCCAAAAATGGAGCAGTTATAATATTCCAAGTAGCAATGGCTAATTGGGAATATTACAGATTTTAACTCAAGTGATTTGGTGAATAATTCGTTTTTATATTTTAATGGATTTTAGTCTTTGAGAACACATTGTAACTAAGTTGTTCGTGACTTTTATGAAATAATTGTACCTAGTGTAATTATAACAACTAATAATTCTATGATATATATTCTACAATTAAATAATTACAAATATGAATCATTATCATATAAAATTATTTTAAATATGTATATTATAATTTTTTTATTAAAAAAATTGTAATTTTATTTATAAAAACAAAATTACAATATAATAATTTAAATTGAATCATTGAACATCAATAAAGTGGTTTCAATTGAATTGTGAGAAAGAGTGAACAAGGAAGTTGAGTGGATGTGACATGTCATGTCTACCAAATTGGACACGGGAAAAAAAATCCATTTAAAAAGGTGTTGTCTATCGAAGTGATAATTTCGCTTGGATGACCATTTCATGTCAAACATGTGGTATTGTTTTTCAAAAAAAACAACCATGGAGCATTTGAATCATTTTTTATCGTGGAAATGGATCCAACATTATCAAAAAACCATGGGGCACTCTAAATCATGAAGGATAACAACTGTAACTCGTATTTCCAAAAAAATCTACCAAATTTTGTCAAAATCGTACCGAAATTTCCATGGTTTTTTGGTTGAAAATGTCACCTCTTTAGACTACATGGTTTAAAAAATTTAAAGGTATAAATGTCATCAATTGACATCATTTTTTGTTTATATGGTCACTGTACAATTTGGTATTAGCTATGTTAACTAACAACATCTACCTACTCTTCCAAGGAATCAAGGTAGGTAACCATGTTACATAAGCAAACATGTCACAACACGAGATTCAAACTTGGGTGGGGAAAAATACCACATCCACCACATGACCTACACTTACTTGACATGAGTTGAAGTCATTTTATTAAATAATATTGGAATATTCTAACTTATAAACGAAATGGCCTTTTCACTGGATTCCAATGATACAATCTCAAACAAGGCTCTGATTTTTGTTGTTGTTTAAAATATACTTTTGAATGGATAAATAGATTTTTACAGCTTAAAAGACCCATGGGGCATTACACTCAAGTTTTTATAAATCTCTGTTAGATTGTGATTATAATTAATCAGAAAAATGCTCTAAAAAATATCATTTCGTCTATAAGTTAAACTATGCCAATAATAATTAGTTTTGGCGGAAACCCAAATTGTGCCAGATGAAATGAAATGGCAAGAAAATGAATCTGAAATTAATGACTATGCGTAATTATTTAGTCCCAAAAAATTCGCAAAACGAAAGGGTTTGGTCACATATAAAAGGCGTAGTCTAACTTATAAATGAAATGTTTTTTTTTCAAAGTTTTTTTTCTCCTTAATTTTAATCAAAATCCATTAGATAATTTGAAAAGTTTGAGTTTTAAGTTGTTTAATCAATATAATTCGAGCTCCCCAAGGATTTTTCAGTGTGCTAAATCAATTTATGCATTCAAAAATTTATTTTAAGCAACAAAAAATCACAATATTACTTGAGATTGTATCGTTAGATTATAGTAAAAAGTCTAGTTGGTATATAAATTTGATTAAACCCATATAAAATATAAAATATTCTTTTTTCCGATAACAGAGATAGAGTATTTATATGGAAATGATAAACACAAATATTTATAAATGTAGGAGTATTTATATAGAAATGATAGAAAATTATTTAAAATTTATGTTATAGGATTTGGAATTTAAATATAATAGTAAATGGATGTATGCCATGTTCCTTTGTTTGTGAATTTTCCAAAAAATAAAATAAAATAATCCAAGTTAAAATTTACATGATTTTGATTATTGAAATTTTCATTGTCTTTGTGTGTTTAATAAAATTTGTCATATTCACTATTTCCATAATATTTTTTTTTTCAAAATGCTTCTTATGAAAATACATTATTTTCCCAGTACTTCTGACATTTTTGTTTGTTGACTTCGATTATGGGTGTTTGCTAATTCACATGTTGCTAAAAGGATTAACGAGATTGAGAGCCACTATGGTAGCAAGGAAGGTTATCATTGCAAATGCATTACCAAAGTTGTGAAAAGAGGAGAATATGTGGGTCATCATTAATACCAAAGTGGTTAAAATGAGAATATCATGTTGGCCATTATTAAATGCTTGGTCATTCCTTATGTTAATTCCAATTCATTACCAAAGTTGTTAAAAAAGGAGAATATGTTCGCCATTATTAAATTTTTTTTCATTCCTTCTCATGATGATTTTTTGTGTGCACACAAAACAATTTCATACCATCACTTAATTATTTATAATTGTGAGGCTATGAAACCTGGTGTACTTTTGAATAGTTGCTAGTTTCTTTTTATTGACTGACTTAGAATAGGTCTGTTGCAAAAGTAAATTCTAACAAGGAAATGTGAGAGAATGCCCTCCACTCTTAGAGTCAACGCGTATCACCCCCTACATTGAAGAGAAGTTGTTGAGAAAAACAAATTATAGATCCATTAAATATCCTTTATAAGTGTAGATTAGGCATGAAGCTTGAGGCAAATTTGATATATGATATAGTTTTTTCTTTGCACTTAGGGCCTCATTACTGCTTGGATAACTTACCTACTTAATTAGGGTACATTTCAACAATTCATGGCCAAATAGGCCAATTTTCTCCAAGAATTCAACCTTAGGCTTAATGTTGTGCTAGAAACTAAGCCATAAAATGTGGGGTGCTTAGAAAGAGTTTATGAACATAAATTTCATTGAAACCATTGTCTTTAAATATGAGAAGGGTTTGTTGTGAATTTTCATAATATGTTTTAGAAAGTAAATCTAATTTTTTTTTTTTTCTTCTGAAAATGGTGTTTATTTCATGTGTTGGTGTTCCCATGTTTTGGCCAGATTGGCAAAGCCAGAAGATGAGACAACATCAGAACCATTTTTGGGCCCTAGGATCTAGCCATCCAGGACTCGGAGAGGGATCTCTCCAATAAAGCAAAGAATGGTATATATTTGCAAGCTCAAAATGAGATGTTAGGCTATTTATGAAGCACAAAGAGGGGTTTTAAATGATTTGGTTGGTTGGTTGCTGGGTTGGTCATGAGATCATAGACTGAGAAAGAAATGGGAGGAAAGGAACAAAACAACAAGATGTTTCAACAAAGAGGATAGGTCAAAACTGTGCCATCCATTGGGCTATGGAGTCATGAAAGGTAATTAGATGCAACAACTAGCCAAGGCTTCCAAAGGGAAAGTCATCTAATACCAAAGGATCTTTATATTAGATGGTGGGATGGAACATTAAGAATTGAAAGTGAAAGAAGGAAAGCAACCTAATTTTTGTCTATAGATCAGATCATAGGTCATTTAACTCCAGACCTGCTTGGACATATTCATAGGCAACTCTTAAAGGAGATACAAAGGGGCAGCTTATAGGTCGGACCAAAGGTCATTTAACTCCAGGTCAGCTTTAGCATGCTCCAAGGGAATACAAAGATAAGATTAACAAAGGAATCTTAGAAAGGTCAGCTGGTTGCACAAGGATCATAGTGGATAGGGCGAACTCTGATCCCCAGTGTTCGCAAATCTTCTAGCTTAAACCCAAAAAGAACATATAAGAACTGATTCATTTAATTCATACATCAGAGAGTAGGCAATATCATCCACTACACTAGTTAAATCAACTGAAGACAATTCTCAGCTAGCACATAGAGAAGAAAACATTAAAGGTAGGGAGAGCAGGAAACATAGGGCACCTAACAAGGGTGAATCCTATGTTATACTTCTGTTGCCTACCAGAAGAACGTGAAACAATATGAAATGTAATAAACAGGGTTAGGAAAAACATCACCAATAGTAATAAACCAGGATCCTGTGAAATGCACTTTGATTAATTGATGCAAAACCAGTCATGTAAAATAAGTCCAATGGCTAATACAGTCTATACTTTCTCCTCCCAGTCTATTACATACAAACTACTCTGTAACCCCCCCAAGACTGTTCTAACAGTCAAACTGAATCCCTCTAATAGCAACAGCCGAACCACTGGACAACAACCACCTTTACAATATGTTCTTC
The DNA here is from genome assembly GCA_034641835.2 of Pinus albicaulis. Taxonomy (NCBI): domain Eukaryota; kingdom Viridiplantae; phylum Streptophyta; class Pinopsida; order Pinales; family Pinaceae; genus Pinus; species Pinus albicaulis. Next base: position 750,262,945 of record CM076571.1, on the reverse strand, counting down.
TGGATTCTTATAGGAGAAACAGAGCAGAAGAGGTAGGTGAAGAATTAAATGAAGAATTAACGCTCATAAGAGGAGGAAGTCCGCAACCCATTCTGCTTTAAATCTGTTCATTCACTTCTGGCACTCTGGCTGCAGTATTAATTCCATTCTCTATTGACTGAACAAAAATGGTGAAATAATGATGCTAGGGTCGCCCATACCGTGTAACAAATTCTTCTTGATGGTGTAGGACTTCTGAAAAGGCATAAATCTTCATTCGGGCACAATGTAGACTGAAACATTGATGTGTACCGTGTCCTTTCATGGAAGAAAGATCTGCTGATATGGAAACCCTGATAATATTATATCTCTGTGCATTGGACCGTCCGAGCGATCCACAGGGTCTTCAACTTTGTACTTTTTCCTTCTAAAAATCCCTGCAGAAGCTCAAAAGTCTTCCACTTCTTGCCTCGAGCTCTCTGCTGTGCATTCGAGATTTAATGGTGCCGGAGAGGGTTTGCAGAGTTTAAGCTATGTCCTTGGATGAATTTATGGCACAAACACCCCCCCAGACACTTCTTGTAACATCAGCTTCTGAATGTAGCCTCTGCGCATGATCTTCCCTGATCCCTCCGTCGTTGTGACAGAGATCGCGCATCAAGGCGGTCATTCCCTGTTGAAAACCCTGCAAAATGGGTAAACTAGTTGAGAAAACATACATGGGGGTGGCGGACATGATGGAGACGATGGAAACAACCATGCAGAACGAACATACGACAGAATTGTGCAGGAACACGATGGAAACATTCATGGCATGGAGAAAGGTGGCGGAATGCATTCGCAGGCGGCGAAAATGAAATTTCAATGAAAAACATTGAAGATGGCCCTTTTGGACGAATAAATGTGAATGGACGGGAAGATTGTACGGAGGGTACACGTGGAGATGACGCGGCGGGATCGGGAGACAATGGAATAGTCAGCGGCGGGCGAAAAAATCTGGGCCGTCGATCGTGGCGGAGATCAACGGTGGAGGACGACGGACGGCGGGCCATAACATGGGTTATCACGCGTGCAACTACATTAAACATCGTGCACCTTCGATGAGCGATAGCCGTCGGATGGGTTGCTCCAGATCGGACAGTCAACGGCCATTTCGCTGGGCATCCGTGTTCGGACAATAATGCGTGATGGATGACTTTAACGGGCGGGAAAAGTGGTTTTGGAATCGTACAGGAGGACGTGTGTCGCATGATGTATGGAATCGTTGGGCTATCAGGAAATACTGCCCATCGCCCAAAGGCGGTGCGATGAAAACAGCGTGGGTTTTTGAATAGTGAAAGCGGGCGGGGACCACTACGACGGGCGGACTCCGCACCATCAGATCTATACAAATCGACGGTCGAGGTCACGCCCGACATGATTCGATTGCGGACCGTTAGATCTGGCTCTTTAAACAGACAGTGGAGATGTAATGCGGGGGACCAAGGTGTACGGACATGAGAACTTTGGAGCGACCCCCGCGGTGAATGACAGCCGTTAGATTAAACCTTCGCACATCTCGAGGAGTCAATTGCGGGGGGTACCATGGTTTGACCCTCCGGATAGAGAAAACCTCCGCAGGGGTAAGCGCTTCAGTCACGGCACTGGGTTATATGGAGGAAAAAGGCGCAGGGCTTATGCGGGAGGGGCTAAGGCCTATTATATGGTTAGAATTGGGTTTTTAACCCATTTTTAATGTATTTTGAGGCCCAAAGGGTAACGATAGGGAGATGGAGGGGGAAATTGGGAAAACAAAGGGTGTAGGGTTTTTAGAGGGGGTTTTGGAGGGATTTAGAGGGTTAATAGGGGAAATAGAGGGGAACAAAGGCACTTTGAAAGAAGGAGAAAAAAGGGGAAAAGGGAAATTTTGCAAGGGTGCAAGGGATAAATGAAGGCCTTTGGGAAAGGAAGCAGCAGAGGGGACTGTTTTAGGCACAACACACAGAGACTTCAAGGAGGATGGGTTTTCAGGGGAAAGGCATTCCTTGAAGGCTCCAAAACAATCTAGCCCCCAGCTTGCTTGCCAACAATTTCATAGGGGGGCTAATAGTGGCTCCACATGGGGATGGCTTCTTCTTGAAGGATTCAAGAAACCAGAAATGATCTTTGGAGTAGGCCAGATGCCTGCTGCTTAGCACATCCCTTTATTTGATCAGCTGCCACAATATGTTAGATACACAAATTAGCAGAAAAATTTTCCCAACCAATCTACCTACCCATACTACAGTCCTAATATTTTCCTTTTGGGTGCATTTGAACTAGCAGACCCTTTACATCCTTTATTCATGAAAACATAAAACAAACCTATTCTAACTCTACCCTTATTACTCCATGAGACCAGGTTAGACTGTTGGCCTCATATGTTTCTCTACCTACACTACTATCTGCTAGGATTATACTGTCTAGCAGATTTCTTCTCTACATTCTAAGACAGAAATTGAAACAGCTAACTACATGCTCATAGACTGAGCTTTATTGAGCTTTTCATACCTACCCTACTCTATTGAAATATTTACAAGTCTAGCTTACAAACATTTTCTTCCAATGTAACCAATCCATCAAATGATCCTGTGGCTGGTCCTTCTTGCTCAACTCCTTGAGCATGCTGGATAGGCAGGGCAGCTCCCACTCTTTTTGTTCAATAACAGCAGCCTTGAAAAATTTTCTTTCTGTTTGCAACATGCTGCTCAAAAATACCTTTGATCCTTCTTCAAATGTTTGCAGGAAATGCGCATAAGGATCGTGAAAAGATACTTGGATATGAATATCTGGAAGGCTGGCTTCAACCAGGATCTCTTCTTCTTCCACTAGACGGAGAAAAAGACTCTCTTGGAGTAGAGTGTCTCCTTCATCTTCTGAACTGGAGGACTCATCATATATTGGAGTTGAGTCCTCCTGGAGCTCCGATATGTTCTGCTATAATGTGCTGGGCTCCATGAGAAGATCTATCTATTCTTGAGAAGTGGTTTGTTCCATTGCTTCCTCCTTTTCAAGAGAAGGCCCGTTATTTTCATCTCGCTCAAGAATCTCTTCTTTGCTTTCCTCCTCATCTTCTGAAAGGAAAGACTACCGGTTTCCAGTCTCACTGATGATCTGTGGTAAAGCAGAATGAAGATTCAAAGAATATTCATCTACTATTATACTGTCGTGGCTCTCCCCATCAGTGTCATAAATAGGATGGCTCGACCAAGTCAACCATTCTGGACGCTCAGCAGGTCTTTCTTCGTCCTGATTCACAGAGGAGTCTTCTGGATCTGTATCATCAAACTCATAGGATGACTGGGCAAGAGTGTGTGTTCTATAAAATATTTCTGAGGTGGATTGCTGATTTAATATCTGATCAATCTCTTCTTCTGTCAAAAGAGGGGTTTCCCTCTCATCATGGACAGAAGAGCAGCAATCCTCTTTCTCTTGTGTTAGTTGACTGGGAGGCGAGGTGTTTTCTTGAGCCTCTTCTTCCACATCAGGTTCTGCCTCCTCCATGTGGTCTCTTGCTTCCTCAAGGTAGCGTTCCTTATCAGCTTTTGCTATTAGGTCCTGATCTTCTCTAGTTAGCGTAACACAAGACATAGGTGAGCAATCAGGCAGTTCCTGATCACTTCCCTCTTCATCTTCTATATATTCTTGAGCATCATACATGTCTCGCTCATTATCTAGGTCTTGAGTTTGTTCTTGCTCTAGAAGATGTATGGGCTGCTCGAAATAATCATCATTGGAATTCAGGTTAGCCATGTACATTTCCAGCACTTTACCAAATGTTTCTGTTAATTCATATAATTGATCATACAAAGCATCATACTTGGTATCCCGGTCCATGTTTGGATTCGTGCTTATGCAAAGAAGGCTACTGCTTCTTCTTAACCAGTTCAGAGTCTTCTACCAGTGGAGTCATTTGGTCTTTTGGGAGTTATGGAGTGTGGAGTCGCCAGGTGGATGTATATGAACATGTGAAGTATGATGATGTCCACCGTCAGCAGTGAATGCCAATCTAAAGGAAAAGTGGTCTAATTCCCCAGTGGAGTCTCCATTATGTTGGTGTTCCCATGTTTTGGCCAGATTGGCAAGGCCAAAAAATGCGACAACATCAGAACCACTTTTGGGCCCTAGGATCTAGCCCTCCAGGACCCAGAGAGGGATCTCTCCAATAAAGCAAAGAATGGTATATCTTTGCAAGCTCAAAATGAGATGTTAGGCTAGTTATGAAGCACAAAGAGGGGGTTTAAATGATTTAGTTGGTTGGTTGGTTGCTAGGTTGGTCATGAGATCATAGACTGAGAAAGCAATGGGAGGAAAGGAACAAAACAACAAGATGTTTCAACAAAGAGGATAGGTCAAAACTGTGCCATCCAGTGGGCTATGGAGTCATGAAAGGTAATTACATGCAACAACTAGCCAAGGCTTCTAAAGGGCAATTCATCTAATACCAAAGGATCTTTAGATTAGATGGTGGGATGGAACATTAAGAATTGAAAGTGAAAGAAGGAAAACAACCTAATTTCTTTCTATAGATCATATCAGAGGTCATTTAACTCCAGACCTGCTTGGACATATTCATAGGCAACTCTCAAAGGAGATACAAAGGGGCAGCTTATAGGTCGGACCAGAGGTCATTTAACTCCAAGTCAGCTTTAGCATGCTCCAAGGGAATATAGAGATAATATTAACAAAGGAATCTTAGAAAGGTCAGCTGGTTGCACAAGGATCATAGTGGATAGGGCAAACTCTGATCCCCAGTGTTCCCAAATCTTCCAGCTTAAACCCAACAAGAACATCTAAGAACTGATTCATTTAATTCATACATTAGAGAGTAGGCAATATCATCCACTACACTGGTTAAATCAACTGAAGACAATTCTCAGCTAGCACATAGAGTAGAAAACATTAAAGGTAGGGAGAGCAGGAAACATAGGGCACCTAACAAGGGTGAATCCTATGTTATACTTCTGTTGCCTACCAGAAGAACGTGAAACAATATGAAATGTAATAAACAGGGTTAGGAAAAACATCACCAATAGTAATAAACCAGGATCCTGTGAAATGTGCTTTGATTAATTGATGCAAAACCAGTCATGTACAATAAGCCCAATGGCTAATACAATCTATACTTTCTCCTCCCAGTATATTACATACAAACTACTCTGTAACCCCCCCAATACTGTTCTAACAGTCGAACTGAATCCCTCTAACAGCAACAGCCGAACCACCGGACAACAACCACCTTTACAATATGTTCTTCTGGATTCTTATAGGAGAAACAGAGCAGAAGAGGTAGGTGAAGAATTAAATGAAGAATTAACGCTCAGAAGAGGAGGAAGGCCGCAACCCATTCTGCTTTAAATATGTGCATTCACTTCTAGCACTCTGGCTGCAGTATTAATGCCATTCTCTGTTGACTGAACAAAAATGGTGAAATAATGATGCTAGGGTCACCCATACTGTGTAACAAATGCTTCTTGATGGTGTAGGACTTCTGAAAAGGCGTAAATCTTCATTCGGGCACAATGTAGACTGAAACAACGATGTGTACTGTGTCCTTTCATGGAAGAACGCTCTGCTGATATGGAAACCCTGATAATATTATATCTCTGTGCATTGGACCGTCCGAGCGATCCACGGGGTCTTCAACTTTGTACTTTTTCCTTCTAAAAATCCCTGCAGAAGCTCAAAAGTCTTCCACTTCTTGCCTCGAGCTCTCTGCTATGCGTTCGAGCTTTAATGGTGCCGGAGAGGGTTTGCAGAGTTTAAGCTTTGTCCTTGGATGAATTTATGGCGCAAACACCCCCCCAGACACTTCCTGTAACATCAGCTTCTGAATGTAGCCTCTGCGCATGATCTTCCCTGATCGCTCCGTCGCTGTGACAGAGATCGCACATCATGATGGTCATTCCCTATTGAAAACCCTGCAAAATGGGTAAACTGGTTGAGAAAACATACATGGGGGTGGCGGACACGATGGAGACGATGGAAACAACCATGCAGAACGAACAGACGGTAGAATTGTGCAGGAACACGATGGAAACATTCATGGCATGGAGAAAGGTGGCGGAATGCATTCGCAGGCGACGAAAATGAAATTTCAATGAAAAACATTGAAGATGGCCCTTTTGGACGAATAAATATGAATGGACGGGAAGATTGTACGGAGGGTACACGTGGAGATGACGTGGTGGGACCAGGAGACAGTGGAATAGTCAGCGGCGGGCGAACAAATCTAGGCCGTCGATCGTGGCAGAGATCAACGGCGGAGGAGGACGGACGGCGGGCCATAACATGGGTTATCGCGCGTGCAACTACATTAAACATCATGCACCTTCGACGAGAGATAGCCGTCGGATGGGCTGCTCCAGATCGGACGGTCAACGGCCATTTCACTGGGCATCTGTGTTCGGACAATAATGCACGATGGATGAATTTAACGGGCGGGAAAAGTGGTTTTGGAATCATACAGGAGGACGCGTGTCACGCGATGTATGGAATCGCTGGGCTATCAAGAAATACCGCCCATCGCCCAAAGGCGGTGCGATGAAAACAACGTGGGTTTTTAAACAGTGAAAGCGGGCGGGGACCACTACGACGGGTGGAATCCGCACCGTCAGATCTATACAGATCGATGGTCGAGGTCGCGCCTGACATGATTCGACTGCAGACTGTTAGATTTGGCTCTTTAAACGGACGGTGGAGATGTAATGTGGGGGACCAAGGTGTACGGACATGAGAACTTTGGAGCGACCCCCGCGGTGAATGACAGTCGTCAGATTAAACCTTCGCACATCCCGAGGAGTCAACTGCGGGGGGTACCATGGTTTGACCCTCCGGATAGAGAAAACCTCCACAGGGGTAAGCGCTTCAGTCACGACACTGGGTTATATGGAGGAAAAAGGCGCAAGGCTTATGCGGGAGGGGCTGAGGCCTATTATATGGTTGAAATTGGGTTTTTAACCCATTTTTAATGTATTTTGAGGCCCAAAGGGTAACGATAGAGAGATGGAGGGGGAATTTGGGAAAACAAAGAGTGTAGGGTTTTAGAGGGGGTTTTGGAGGGGTTTAGAGGGTTAATAGGGGAAATAGAGGGGAACAAAGGCACTTTGACAGAAGGAGAAAAAAGGGGAAAAGGGACATTTTGCAGGGGTGCAAGGGATAAATGAAGGCCTTTGGGAAAGGAACCAGCAGAGGGGACTGTTTTAGGCACAACACAAAGAGACTTCAAGGAGGATGGGTTTTCAGGGGAAAGGCATTCCTTGAAGGCTCCAAAACAATCTAGCCCCCAGCTTGCTTGCCAAGAATTTCATAGGGGGGCTAACATCATGGAGAGAGAATCCAAAATAATTGAAAAGGAACCTCAATATTGGGCTACTTTCAAAGGAGGTAATTGATGAAAGGGGGGTTTTAAGAGTCGAAAAAATGCTATGAAAAATAAACATGTTGCATTTCAAACTAGGATTTCACATTTTGAAGCATTGTGAAAATAGGGATGATAAGGGTATGCTCTAATGGTTTAAAAATTAGGGAAAAGAGCATTTGGATTGATAACATAGAGATAATTTTCATAAACAAATAGCCCTATAAATTTCTAACTTTGCTCAAATAAATTCACAATTGAGTTAATGTCTTGGCTCAATGGGAGAACCTTGAACTACAAGTCACTAGCTCATTGATATGAGAATAAATTGGCCCAAGATCAAGTCACAATTAATATTAATGGGTGTGGCTTGTAGGCATTTTCACGTAGGCTTGTAGTAAAACAATGTAAAATTTCTAATGGAAACTTTAAGCTCAAAACGAGAAATCTATCGAAAAAAACACCAAAAAACATGAAAAACAACTCAGAAACGAAATGTATGCCAAAACGATGTTTTTTTTAGGGTAAATTTTTAACATTTCTAAAAAATGGTAGTAAAAGCCAACATTTTTGTGCAAAAAAAATGAAAAAAACACATTGAAAACGGAAAGTGTTGATTCTAGAATAACATTTTTTTCCTGGGGTACAATTTCAACATTTTTTAGCAATGGTGATAAAGATAAAATAATGGGACCCAAAAAACCTTAAAATTCCAACAATTTTTGGGCATGACGTTAAAGATAAAATGTCACATCTCTAAAAAGCATTAAAATTCCAACAATTTTCATCCACGACGTTAAAGATCAAATACCATGACTCTAAAAACCCTAAAATTCTAATAGTTTTTAACAATAACATTAAAGATAAATATGATAACTCAGAAAAACCTTAAAATTTTGACAATTTTTCAATCGTGGAATCAAGAACTTTAAGTTTTCAACATATTTCAAGCATGACATTATGGAAAAATTATATGGCTAAAAAAAACTTTAAAAACTAACATGTAAATGAAAGAGTCATTATTCCAAGAGTAATTTTTATTTTAAAGGCTAAAAGTATAGCTGTTTTCAAATTCTACCCTAAGACAACTTATCTCATTGCAACAAAAACATAAAAATCAACCATCAAAATGAAGTATCCTCTTTTAATGAAGCATTAAAACTGAAACATTTTTTAACTATGGTATATCAAATGATAACAATAATAATATCATGGTAATATCATTGTACAATTTAAAATTTCAACATTAATTTCTAATGTTTTTTTTTACTTTTAATCAAAATATCAATACTTGTAGATTGAATGAAACATAAATTATTTCTCTAGGTTATTGTTGCATTGTGGATATTCTAAACAAATAAATTCATCATAATTAAAATATATAATCCAACAAACATAGAAATGACTCATAACTACATGTAAGATCATATGGAAGTTAAAATATTTATTTCAAGTTACCATGCAAACATCATTTACATAAATGTCTTAGAAAATTATGCAAAATCACTCATGTGTTCTGGCACACCATCAAAATCTACAATGTATCTTCATATGAATGCTAGATGTAGATGAAGATTACACATATTCTTCTCTTTCATCAACTAGGGGCTTATCTAAGTCAACATGCATGCCTAACATTTCAGGTTTCAAAAGTCTTCTAAATCTATGATTGGGTTCAATGGCCTCTCATATTAACATTGTTTCTTCTAGTAGCAACCTATTCAGAATATTTAGGGTCTTGAAGTGAAGAGCTCCACTCTTTGTTAAATTGAAATCATAAACAAGTATTTCAATATCCTCCAATTTTAATAGGTTTGTGTGGCGATAATTTATATTTGTGCCTCCTCATTTTATCTTTCTGCCAAATTTTTTTATCAACTACCATCTCTAGCTTATACACAACATTGAATGGGTGTGTGTTTGTGGCATTCCAATGTAATTCAACACTTGTAACATCTTCATTTTCTATAGTGACCTTTATAACCTTGGCAACCCATAATGGATAGCCATGTGGATATCCATCTGTTAACACTACGATCATGAAACCCTCAACATCATGTACAAAACCCCTATACAGGTCCTCCATGGCTTCATGTTGTGCACGTAGAACCAATATACCTTTCTCTTTCCTATACCTGTGAAGAATTAATAATGCCTTGAGATTGTTTCTATTCAACAATGTTTCTTTTCTCATGTTCATTTGAGAAATTTTGTAGCCAAATAAATGGAATCGTCAAAAGTAAATCTTCATTTCTTGATATTGCAATGATATCACTTTGATTATTGAAAAAAGACTCCCACCAAATATACTCAACGGCATCAAAGTACTCATATGTATATGTAATAATTTTTTTAGTTTCTTTCAAGAATTCCTAATAGTTTATATCTCTCTTATGCCTTTGTGCATTATGGATTTCAGCAATTGATTTTAATAACAATATATTTGATGCAAATATTGGATGATTTGGAATGAACTTCAAAAATGCCAAACCTGATGACGACCCCCATTCTGCAATAGTTGAATACTTCTCACCCCATATAAGTGTTTTCGCATCAAATTTTTTGATACAAAAATGATGTTTGAAGCTAATTTCATTAAGTTTTTCAATGAAATTCTCCTCACCATGAGATCCAATAATAAACCTTCGCATGTTAATAGTTTGTCCCAACACATGAAAACTAGGCTCTAGAATGTATGATTTCTTAATATATTCAATTAATGATGACATGCTCCCAACATCCTTCCTCCTCAATGTTTCTAAAAAACGACTGAACATTTAATCAATATGGTCATGAGTGTGATCAAAAAGAAGAAAACTAACCTTTACCTTTTTAAAAATTCCCAATTCAACAAGCATGTTTAGATATCCAATTTTTTTTTTTTTATTTTTTTTTTCACGAAAAGTTTTGTCCAATTGCAGATACAAAACTTCAATAATATTACCAGAACAATGAGAAAGCACATCATGAATTATGGTTATGGTTATATTTTCATCATTATGAATATTTGGAGTTGTGAAGTAAACCCTCGGTGATATTTTCCCATTAAATATGATACAACCGACCAAGTGAAACTGAATAAAATTTTCCTCCTGTAATTTTTTTAATGTGCGGACAAAATGTGGTAGAAGTGTTTTCTTCTTGTCCATATCATCAATTATCAAACCCAAATATTTATTTGGATGATCATAACAATTCTTTCAATGCTTATACAACTTTTTCCTTTCACTTGTTTTCTTATTGTGATGCTCTTGAAGTGATTTGACAATGGAATCTACACATAACATAAAAGAAACCTATTAATAAATACATTTTCATAGTTGATCACTATTCATTTTTTAAGAATAATGTTTTGAATGTATACCTCTTTCTGCCCCTTGACATTTATCCTTTTTTATTTATGAGAATCACATATACTGCAAACCCCCATCCTTGTCTTTTTAGGAATACACATTGTTGCATTGTTTCCTCCATATCTTCACAAAATATCGATATGTAATAAAATTACCATCTCCTTCAACACCTTCTGCACATTTTTTTGTATAAGTTGTAGAATTCTCATCTTGAGAAATTATTTTGAATATATATTGTGCCTTTATTTGGCATACACTCTCCATGATTTGAAAAGAATTCATGCATCCATGTCATTATAGTATTTTCCAGTTGCCAAAACTCTCGTCTATGACATATTTCTAAATAAAATGTGGGAATTTTTTCCAATTTTTATTGGATTCTCGACATACGAAAATTACCAATTGAATGAAACATTTTGAAATCCTTTCGACAGAGCAATAAAGTCCCAATATGATAATCATAACCTGACAATGCAGATTGCATGCACCCCACTAAATATGATTTTTTCATGATTTTATTCATTGACAAATATCTCTTCCTTTTCTCCAATGAAAACTTAAAATCCATATGTTTCAAGTAATCCTTTTGTCAACATTTACTTGAAATCACATCACTAATAGAACTTATTCTTGTAAGATATTCTACCCTACCCCTTATATATTGGAATATCTTGGATTGATATGAAAAGGTATACTACTCCTAGATACATTATTTTTTGGCGACGTCTCCATCATTTCATCATCCTCTCTATAAGCATTTTCCTCATCATTAGGAGGAATACTATCCTCACTATGATCATTCTGAACATAGTTAGGAAATTCATCTCCATCATTGCTTGGAAAATATTCATTACCATACTCACCTGCAAGAAATTCTTCACTGCCATCATCTATGCTTTTGAAATATTGACTTAGAGGATATTCTTCACCATCTTCATCCGTGCTTTTGAAATCCTCACTTGGAGGAATCCAATCATCAATGTTTTTTCCTTTCAAATAATTTCTTGGAGGAAATTCTTCACCATTATCATCAATGCTTTTGATGATCCAGGTGGATATTGGTGGCCACTTGCCTATTCCACCTAGACAATTTCATCAGTTTTCTTATTTACTTTTTTTAGCAATTTTCGGGTCTTGAAATTTCAGAGCAATTTTGACCCCCTAAACGACGTTTTTTGAGGTCCGCTATAGTCCCATAGCCAAAGGCAGGGGACTGCGGTAAAACCTGTGGTCCTCGGAGAGATATTTCCAATGAGGTATCATACACACCAAATAGAGATAATATGACCAAGTTACGACCTCGGGAAGTTGGATACCCAACTAAACCGAACGAGGCCCATAAACTCTTGGTGTTACATCTCTTCTAGTTAGGGTTTTCTCTTATTGTTCAATAATAAGAAGGCCCTTGAGCCTCATGAGTCATTGTAACACATTTCAGAGGCATGTAGCCACCACATCTCTTCTCAGATATAATTTACCATTGCCAGAGCTAGTTTCTTTCAATTATGTCTGTAAGCATTTTCAGTATTTGATATTAATGAAATAAAATATTATTTTTTATGCATCTCTATATTTGTGATTATATCTATATTCTCTTTTGTTCCTTATTAAATTCAGATTAGTGGTATCAAAGTGATCCTCTCTTTCTCTATTTTTTTTCTTTGCATGTCCCCAACGAGGTCAGGGTATAAGGAGTTAGGGCTCGATCTGGTTGAACCCTTGCAAGATCAACATCAAAAACCCCAACGACCTCCCATGGTGGGCGAAAATAAAGACGAGGGAGCAAGATATCCTATCAAAATATTGCTTGAAGAATCCCTCAAGTGACAAAGCAACAAAATGATAGACAAATTTTCTCAGATCCTGCAGCAGATGCCCACGAGCGACACATCTTCATCCGACAATCACTTTGGAGGCACCAATCCCTTCAAGGTACAAGTCAGCTTTGACATTCCTGTATTTGAAGGCCAGATAGACGTAGATGTCGTAGATAGATGGTTCAATTTGTTGGAAGGGTATTTTTTGGTCCATGATTTCTCCGATCAAGAAAATATTACCTTTGCGCTCCTCAAAGCCGCCCCCCATGTCAAATATTGGTGGGAAACCTACTGTGAACAGAGGGATGAGGAAGTACCCACACTTTTTTCAGCCACACCCACTTGGAATTCGTTCCGATATGACATCAAGGAACAATATTAACCTGTGAGGAGCTATGAGGACAAGTACATCCAATGGAACACGCTGCAGAAACAAAGGGATCAAGATGTGCATGAGTTGATGAATTTGTTCCATACCCTACGCATCAATTTGGGTATTAAAGATTTGGAGAAACATTTGGTTCTCAAGTATCGCAACTATTTTCACAGATACATTTAGGAGGACGAAATTACCTCGCTTTGCGTGGCATATCGATATTTCGCCAAGATTGAGAAAAAATTTAAGCAGAAGAAGCAAACTTTGGATCCGCAAATATGAAGCCAGGGAAAGGCACCTCCAAACAATAGAACAAGGGAAAAAGCCAAAGCACGGTGACTCAAGACAACCCGCCAAAGCAACAAGCCAAGAAAAACACCACAAATCCAAAGAAGGACACAAGGAAGTGGTGTGAATTTCATAAAATCTCCACTCACAATACAAGTGAGTGTCAGGCCAAATAATCACTGGTGGCTAAGCTAAAGGCATCTAAATCATATGCATGTTCTGATTCTGAGTCAAAACCAAAAAAGGGGAATGAAAAAGGGAAGCAGATCATTGATGCGGAACACAGTACCAACGTTGCCACCACCAAGCTCCAGAGGTAGGAGCCCGAGCATCCAGAGGAGGGGGAGTGCCTCTTCCATTCCCAGATGTGGGTGAAGGGTTCTCCACTACAATTCATTGTCAATAGCGGAAGCCAAAAGAACCTCATTTCAGTAGAGGTTGTGAAGAGGCTCAGCCTACTGACCACAACACACTTGCAACCATATACCATCAGATGGCTTCACCAAGGAAGAGATCTCTGCGTCAGCCAACAGTGTCGCTTTCCCTACAACATTAAGCCCTTCACAGATGATGTATTGTTTGATGTTTCTCCTCTTGAAGTTTCTGATGTATTATTAGGCAAACCACAATTGTGGAAGAAACATGTTGTGTATGAGTCTAGGCATTGATCTATTATTATTACTTTGGGAAATAATTTGTAATGGATATCAGAGGTAGTATCTCCTTCCGCCATCTCTTTGATTATTGCAAAGAAATATAGTAATATTATTTCCCAAACAAGGAAAAAATAATAATTACGATTTTCCCACAGGGAAAGAAGAAGATTGTGGCCACAACCTCCAAACAGGGCTCCCTTATGTGACAACAGTAGATGGAAAAATGCATGGTGGAATACAAGGAAATTTTTTCCTCACCCACAGGGGTTCCTCTACACTATCAAGTCAAGCACTCCATTGATATGACCCTAGGAGCGTTGCTACCTAACGGCTTGATCCATTGACGCTCTATTCTGGAGAATGATGAAATCAAGAGGATGATCAAAGATTTGTTACAGAAAGGGCACATCAAGCCAAGATCCTCATTTTATAGGAGCCCGATCATGTTGGTACAGAAGAAGGACGACACCTGGAGACTTTGTATTGACTATTAGGTGCTGAACAAGATAACTGTCTGGAATAGTTATCTAATCCCACAGATTCATGAACTCCCGGACCAGCTCAGGGGGGCCAAATATTTCAGCAAAATTGACTTGAATTCTAACTATCACCAGGTACCAATCGAACCCTATGATGTATGGAAGATTTCCTTAAAGTCTAAGGAGGGCCTCTTCGAATGTTTGGTCATTCCTTTTGGGTTGGTGAATGCCCCCACAACCTTCATGAGGTTGATGGATGACAACTTGCAACCTTTTACCAACTCATTCGTGATGGTGTATTTGGATGACATCTTGATATTTAGTCAAAGTTGGGAGGAACACCTCCACCACATTTGAAAAGTCCTCCAAACACTGCGACAACACAAGTTGTGTGCTAATTTGGAAAAATGAACTTTTGGTATGACCTAGGTTCAATACCTGGGGTACATCATTGATGAGTGAGGTGAGCATGTGGACCCAACCAAAATACAATTCTTTTGGGATTGGCCAGCCCCAACCACTCTAATAGAGCTCCACATATTTTTTGGGATTTCCAACTTTTATCGTAGGTTCGTGTTGGGATTCTCCCATATCACTTAGCCGTTGAGTCAAGTCACCAAAGGAGGAGCAAAAGAAAAAATCTTCTGGTCTAAATCCAGAAAAAAGGAAATTTTTGAATTAAAGCATCATATTTTCTCTGAATGTGTGCTCACATTACTAGACCTACAAAAACCATTTGAGATTGATACAGATGCCTCTAACTATGTGATTGGTGCAGTTCTTACTCAACAGGGTCATCCAGTAGCATATCACAATGATACACTTTCAGACACAACCTAGAAGTGTCCCACCTATGAGAAAGAAATGTATTCCATTATGTAGGCCTGCATGTAGTGGAAGCATTATATTCTGGGGAAGGAAACAATCATCCACATAGACCACTGACCCCTGCAGTTCATACAAACACAAGGGAAGTTGTAGAACAATCACCATCATAAATGGTACACATACCTGCAACAGTTCCATTTGAATATTAAGTACATTAAGAAGTACAACACCAACAATGTTGGTGACTTCCTCAACCGACCACCTGTCATGGAACTGATCATTGTGCTTGACTCTTGTGCACACAAGAATTCAAGCTAGATGAGTCTTTACAAGAGCAATTCAGACTTTAGAAACACATACCAAACACTCCTGGGAGGAAAATAAGTGCCATATCATCACCTCCATGATGAACTGTTATTCCACCCAGGACATATTTGTGTTCCTTCAAGCAAGCGGGCCAAGATGATTTGGGAGGCATACTACATTCAGGTTGCTAGACACTTCGGGGTAGAAAATATAGTGGTTTTATTGCAGCAATATTTCTATTGGCTAAAACTCCAACAAGATGTTGGGAAATATATCAGATCCTACACTGTGTGCGCCATCTCCAAGCCAACCATCAAGAAGTAAGACTTGTATACTCCTCTACCCACTCCTAGTTAGCCTAGGGAATCCATCTCCATCGACTATATGTGTGGCCTCCCTTCTATCAAGCATGGTAATGATTATGTGTTTGTGGTCGTGGAAAAATTCTAAAAAATGGATATATTAGCAGCCTACAAGAAGAGAATCACAGTAGAGGACATTGCAAAAATATTATTTGAACGAGTATGGGTACATTTTGTGATCCCGCAGACTATTATATTAGATTGGGATAGTAGGTTCTTAAGCACATTTTTGTCAAGCCTATGGGCACTGTTTGACACCAAACTCACCAAATCAATTGCATTCCATCCCCATACAGATGGCCAGAAAGAGGTCGTCAACAGGATGATAGTGCATATACTCTGCATGTACAACTCTAAGCACCCACAAACATGGGATGAGAGCCTTCCATATGTGCAACACAACGATAAAAAATCTATCCATAGCTCGATTACTCGTAGTCCATTTCAAGTGGGCCTAGGATTTCAACCATTGTGTCTGATTGATGTTGTCATACTTATGTGACCACACATACAAAATCTACACATGTGCTATCTGAGGCCAATAAAGTAACCATATTTATTGAATGCATCCAACATGTTCACTAGTAGGTCCACGACATCTTGGAGAAATCCAATTCCAAGTACAAGTAGTGATAAGATAAACATCGGGTGCCACACAAGTTTCAGGTGGGCAACAAAGTTTGGCTGCATTTGCAAAAGGAAAGCCTAACCAAAGCCGATCAGAAACTTATACCACTCGTTTATGGGCCTTAAAACATCATAAATATGGTGGGAAAAAATTATTTTGAGCTCCGCATTCCCCCATTCCTTGGCCCGCACCCAATGTTCACTGTGGATCGCCTTCGTCCATATTTTCCACCATTACTGGAAACATCTGACATTTCAAAACAAATCACACCTACAAAGTTAAATCCAGACTACATGGAATAGGTTGCAACTGATCAGATCATGGACACATAGCTTAATAGCACTTTCCAACAACGGATCCAGCTATATCGAGTTTTCAAAGCAGACCAAATCCTTCACCAGGGCAAGTGGTTCACCACGGACCAAGTTCAACAGAAATTTCCCCAACTCATGGAGGATCTGCACACAATGGGGACCATTTCTTCCTAAGGGAGGAAGAATGATCTAGGTGGATATTGATGGCCACCCACCTATTCCACCTAGACAGTTTCATCAATTTTCTTATTTACTATTTTTTAGAAATTTTCGAGTCCTGAACTTCTGGAGCAATTTTGACCCCCTTAAATGACATTTTTTTTTAGGTCCGCTGCAGTACTATAGCCAAATGCAAGGTATTTTGGAAAAACCTGTAGTCCTAGAAAATACATGTCCAACGAGGAATCATACATGCCAAACATAGATAATATGACCAAGTTACAACCCCAGGAAGTTGGCTGCCCAACTAACCCCAACGGGCCCATGAACTCTTGGTGTTACATCTCCTTGGGTTAGGGTTTTGGTTGTTTATGGTTTTCTCTTATTGTTCAATAATAAAAAGGCCCTTGAGCCTCATTTTAACATAGTTCAGAAGCATGTAGCCGCCACATCTCTTCTTAGAGATAAGCTAACATCACTAGAGCTAGTTTCCTTCAATTGTGTCTATAAGCATTTTCAATATTTGATATTAATGAAATGAAATATTATTTATGTTGCATCTCTGTATTTGTGATTGCATCTGTATTTTGTTTCGTTCCTTATTAAATTTAGATAATTTGAAATCTTCGCTTGGAGGAAATTCATCATCACCATGAGCGCCTTTGAAATCCCAACTCTAGTAAAATGCATTATCCACATTTGTGCCTCTAAAATTATCATTTGAAAGAAATTCTTCATCCTCCACTTCGTCGGTGATGCTCTCATAATTCTTAGAATTAGGACTAAGTGGAATATTTGACTCTCTATTTATAGTAAAATTATCATTTTCAGAAAATTATTCATCCTCCCCTTCGTCAGTGGTGCTTTCATAATCCTTAAGATTAGTAATACGTGGAAAATGTGACTCTTTATTTACTAAAAATTATGCATCCTCCCCTTAATTAGTGGTGCTCTCATAATCCTTAGGATTAGGAATAAGTGGATGTTGGAATTTATTATGCAGTTGTTGGTGCAGTTGCTGGTTACAATGATTGATGGTTGGCATTGATGTGAACTTGGCCATGTATTACAAATGATTGTGTTGCAGGTGGTTTGAGATTTGATCTATGGTTTGTGGTTTGTTACATATATATTTGTTGGTTTGTGGCACTGTTTGCAGATGTTTTATTATTGCAAGTGATTTGGCTTGGTTTATGTTAGATGTTTTGGAGTTGATTTTTATTTATTTTTATTTTTTTTTTATTTTTTATTTATTTTTATTTTTTTAAATTTTTTTTTTTATTTTTAATTAATTTTTTTATTTTTTATTTATTTTTATTTTATTTTATTTTATTTTTCAGTTCTGTTTGAAAATTTTCTATGGTTTCGTTGTGCATCTTGCATATTGCATGAGTAGAGTATTACCATGGTACAAGTATTATTTGTATTAACATCACCATGGTATTGGTATGTGTGTGGAGTAGGTTGGCATGTGGTATTACCTTGGTGCAATTAGTATTGTCATTGACATAACCATATGATAATTGCTTGATGATTAGAGGCTTGTTGCTAGTTTCTCTTCAGTTGGAGGTTATAGTGTTGATTGATCCATGTGGATGGCTAATAGTATTTTGCTTCTCATCGTTGCGCGTTGATGACAAGTTTCTCCTATAATGTATTCTTGGAGCCTTGTGATATTGGTGCTACTAACTATTGATGATGAAAATTGATAGTTTATGACATATTTTTTTGATGACATGGACTAAATTCTTGGAGATAAATTGTGCATACTCCTTTGACATGTAGTTATTCATTTCTAGATTTTGACCACGGGCCATTATTTTCATTTTCACAACATTATACTTCTGAGTTATTATTTTATACTCTCATTATGAAACATTGTATTATCATTTCTTATCTTTATTGTGTTGGTTGAGTGATTCATGAAATGGAGATAATTGTGGTCATGAGTCAGGATTGTATTAAGAGAGATATTTTAGAGTCATTTCAACCTTGTTTCAGCTGGCATATGCTATGTCTTGTAGCCATATATGTGCTTTGAGATGCATTATGTAGCCATGTAATATCATTAATACTTTTTGGGTCATTAGTTGATTCATATGAGTGATGATCATGTATAAGTGAGGAGATATATTTCAGCTTTGAGGAGATATTGCACAGCCACATTTTCTCATTTTTGTAGTCATGTAATAGGCCTATGAATCCTTGTACTTTTATTTAAAATATTTTTGGGTCATAGTCCTTAGTTATCTTGGAGTAGCATCCTGCATGTGGAATGGAGGAAATGATTATTGCAAAAGTATTTTTTTCAGCATCTTGGTGAGACAATTGTAGCCTCTTGTACTTCTTCAAGAGGAAAAAATTCAGTGAGAAAAGACATGATGTTGGCATAATTGTTCACCTATCAAAGAAAAAGAGAGTCTTGATGACCACACCATATTTCTTGTGATATTTTATGTTATGTTGTTGCTACTTGAAGAGAGATGTTATGATCATGATCACTACTATGTATGTGTTGATACAATGTCTTGATGAAGGATTAATGATTGGTGATGATGATGTTGCTTCTCATTGAGATTAGGAAAGAGTGCTCCTACTCATGATAGATTGATGTTGATGCTTATCATATGTTGTTGTTGATTTTATTGGAGAGTGATATTGATAGAGATGGAGCTATTAATTGAGTTTTCTATTACTTGGATACATCTATTTGTTGTTGTTGATTTGATGCTGTTATTTTGGTTGAGAGTATTTAATGTGGATGGAGTTGTCGGTTATTTTTGTTGTTGCTGATTCTTATGATATGTTGTTGTTGATTGTTATTTCATGTTGCTAATGATGTTGATGGAGAGAGTGTTTCTCATGTTATATTGTTGTTGTTACACATGTTTCCGCCTTAGATGAGAAGTGATGTGGATGGAGCCATTGATTATTTTTGTTGTTGCTACCTTAGGATAAAAAGAGCTTATGTTACTATTGTTAATGGTCATCATATGCTTTGCTACTATTGGTGTTGTTTTCGATCAGATGCTTGCTGCTATTTTTGTTGGTTATGGTATGCTGCTTCTTGGGAAGATTTTGTTGTTGTTGCTAACACTATGTTCTTAATGATGGATGTAGTCTGGTGCTACTTTATGATGGTGATCATATTTGTTTTTTTGTTGTTGTTTTTAAGTTAGAGGAGCTACTGTGTTTTCATTGGAAGATAAATATAGTGATGCCACCATTTATGAGTTTCTTAACCCTTTTCCATTGATGTCAAAGGGGGAGTTTATCCGAATTTATGCAAGAACACAACATAATACACATATAACCATAACTACAAAGATGCAGTGGAAATAAAAATTCATTTCATTAATATCAAAGAACTGAAATTTGCTTGCAGACATAATGGAAATAAACTAGCTAGGGTGCTGGTAGCGAATCTCTGAGAAGAGATGTGGCGGCTATAGACCTCTGAACTGTGTTAAAATGAGGCTCGAGGGCTTATTTATTATTAATAAACAGTGGAGAACTCTAAACGTCCAAATACATAACCCTAGGAGATGAAGCGCCAAAACTATGGGCCTCGTTTGGGTAAATTGGTGTTTCAACTTCCCGGGGACGTAACTTTGGCATACGATTTCCGTTTGACGCGTATGATACATCGTTAGAAAGATCTATCCGAGGAATACAATTTTTGCCAAAAATATTGATTTTGAAACGAAATCATATTAACTGGACAAAAGATGCCCAAAAAACATCGTGTAGGGCCTCAAAACAGCTTCGGAAGTTCAGGACTTGAAAAACTACTAAAAATAGCAAGTTGTGTCGAAAATGAAAAAATGAAAGAGATAATGGTGGGGCCCCAAGTGGAATAGGTGGGTGGCCACCAATATCCACCTGGATCATTCCTCCCCCCCTTAGGAAGCAATGGTCCCCATTGCGTTGAGTTCCTCCATGAGATGAGGAAAATTCTGCTGAACTTGGTCCCTGGTGAACCACTTGCCTTGGTGCAGGAGCTGGCCAACTTTGACAACCTGATACAGTTGGATCTTCCGTTGACGAGTGTTCTTGATTTGAATGTCCATGATACAATCTGTGGTGGCATATTCCATGCAGTCTGGGTTTAACTCTTTTGGTGTGAGTTTTTCTGCAATGTCAGAGGTGTCCAGTAGAGGTGGGAAGTAGAGATGAAGGCGGTCTACATTGAATACTAGGTGTAGAACAAGGAATGGTGGAATAATGAGCTCGAAGGCATTTTTCCCTACAACCTTAGTGATTATGTACGACCCATATCGGAGTGGGCGAAGCTTGCGGTGGGGTCCAGTGAGGCGCCCCTTCTGAAAATGTAGCCACACTTGATCGCCCACCTAGAAGTTGTGTGGCACCTGATGTTGACCATTTAGTTGCTTGTACTTAGCATTGGATCTATCCAATATGTCATGAACCTATTGGCGGATGTGCTAAATGCGCTCGATGAAGTTGTTCGCTTTGTCAGCTTCAGACTGGACATGAGCCGAATCGGTTGGAGTAGCCGCAAATGGCATGGCTACGTCAATGGGACATAGTGGCTGGAATCCCAAGCCCACTTGAAAGGGGTTGTGGCTGGTTGAGCTATGGAAAGCCTGGTTATAACTGTTTTGTACATATCGGAGGCTCTCATCCCATGTGCATGGAAACTTTGAATTTTACATGCGCAAAATGTGTACAATCATCCTGTTGATGACGGGGATGGAAAGTTGTGGACTTGGTGAGCTTGGTGTCCAACATTGACCATAGGCTACACCAAAATGTGCTGAGGAAATTGCTGTCGCGATCTGATATGATAGACTGTGGGATCCCAAAGTGAACCCACACTCGTTCAAAGAAGAGTTTAGCAGTGGCTTATGCTATGATATTCTTCTTGCAGGCTGCCATAATGGCCATCTTCGAGAATCTGTCAACGACCACGAAAACACATTCATTTCCATGCTTAGTAGAAGGAAGGCCTAACATGTAATCCATGGAGATGGATTCCCAAGGTCGACTAGGGGTAGGTAGCGAAGTATAGAGCCCTTGCTTCTTGATGGTTGGTTTGGCAATGACGCAAATAGTGTAGTATCTTGTGTTCTTCCCGACATCCTGTCTAAGGTTCAGCCAATAGAAATACTTTTGCAGTACTGCCACTATTTTATCGACCCCAAAATGCCCAACGACTCGACTGTAGTGCGCTTCGCATATAATCTTGGCACGCTCGCTTGAAGGAACACAAATGTGTCCCAGGTGACATAACAGTGCATCTTGGAGGTGAAAATTTGGAACTTGTGTACCCCCCAAGAGTGCCTTGTATGTGTGGCTGAATTTTGGATCACTCTTGTAGAGAAGCAGCCAATCAGAAGTCTCGTGCCCACAAGAGTTGAGAACTATGGTTATGACCACTATCGGTGGTTGGCTGAGGTAGTCGACAACATTATTGGTGCTACCCTTCTTGTACTTGATGTTCAAATGAAATTGTTGCAGATATGTGGACCACTTCTTATGGCGATCATTCTGCAACTTCCCTTGTGTCTGTATGAACTACAGGGGTCGGTAGTCTGTGTGGATGATTATTTCCTTCCCCAAAATGTAATGCTTCCATTGTCGATAAGCCTGCACAATGGAATACATTTCTTTGTCATAAGTGGGATCATTAGGGGAATTTTGAGGTCTAAAATGGGCCTCCTAAAAAAAAAAAAAATTAATAGCTAAAGCAATAAAATAATATTTATGAATTTGCAATTCACTTTTTGCACCACAAACCAAGTAACCATAGTTAAATTCAATTCAAAATTTGTACCAAAATAAAATTAATAAAAAATTGTATTGATGTGACTATAAATAAGAATGAGCTTTTCAAGAAAAAGTCATTATCATTGAACAACTAATGCATTTCTCCCTTTGTACTTAAATAACTTAAAATAAAATATAAATATAAATTTATAAATTCTTAATTATATTATATGATATTAATTAAAATTCATATTATTTAAATTGTATAATAACATGTAATTAATATACTATATAAAAATAATATAATATAATATAATAAATGTATAGGGATATGCATTGTTTCTTTCAAGAAATATGAAATGACAATAAAATATTTTTATTCAAAAAGTATGAAATGACATTTATTATGAGCACTTTACTTTGATTTTAAAAGTACTTAGAGCACTACCATGGTTAACCATGAGTTTTTATTCACCATTGAGAATGTGACAAGTAAGTACCTTTAACTCAAGCAATGCCACCTCAACCATTAGGGATGATGTCATCCCCTAAAATGTGATTGGTTCTCATAAAGTGAATTTTTATTGTACATTTTCCTTTAGAGGCCCATTTTAGACCTCAAAAGTCCTCTAATGGCTTCAGAACTGTGTCGTACAATGTCTCACTGTGATATGCCATTGGATGCCCCCGTTGAGTAAGAACTGCCCCAATAGCATAGTCAGAGGCATCTGTCTCGATCTCAAATGGTTGTTGCAAGTCTGGTAATGTGAGCACTGGGGCAGAACAGAGGCGATGTTTCAATTCTACGAATGCCTTCTGTTGAGATTCCGACCAAAAGAATTTTGCTTTCGCTCCTCCCTTGGTGACTTCACTCAAGGGCCAAGTGATATGAGAGAATCCAAACACGAACCTGCAGTAGAAATTAGCAAGACCCAAAAATATGCGAAGCTATGTTAGAGTGGTTGGGGCTAGCCAATCCCGAATGACTTGGATCTTGGTCGGATCCACATGCACCCCCCTTTCTCAATAATGTATCCTAGATATTGAACCTAGGTCATGCCAAAAGTGCACTTCTCCAAATTGGCACACAAATTGTGTTCTTGTAGTGTTTAGAGGACTTCTTGGATGTGGTGGACATGCTCTTCCAAAGTTTGGCTGAAGATCAAAATTTCATCCATGTACAACGCTACAAAGGAGTTGGTGAATGGACGCAAGATGTCATTCATCAACCTCATGAAGGTTGTGGGAGCATTCGTCAACTCGAAACGCATGACGAACCATTCGAAAAGGCCCTCCTTGGCTTTGAAGGCAGTCTTCCACACATCAAAGGGTTTGATTGGTACCTAGTGATAGCCAGACTTCAAGTCGATCTTGCTGAAATATTTTTCCCCTTTGATTTGGTCGAGAAGGTCATCAATCCATGGGATTGGGTACTTATGTAATATCCCCTTTTCAGGAATTTCTGCAATATGGTCCAAAGGGACGCTGTATAAGGAAGATAATGCAAAAACAAGATGGAAGGGGACTTGTATCCCTTAGTTAACACATCATACATTACACTTCCAGAATTTGAGCTCAAACAAATCCCTCTAGGTGGGTTAAACATATCTCCCACACCTAGGTATCTCAGAAAAGTGCTCAAAGGGTGAGCTACAGCAATATATGAACATAATCATTAAACTCTGCAAATTTGAACATGTCAATAAAGGGAATATAACGCATCCATCATGTTCATTAATATATCAGCAACAATATATAGAAATATCTTGAGGGACAAGCCACTCAAGCAATGGGAATCAATCTCCAATGATGCATGAGCATTAGCCTCAGAAAATCCTTTGTATTTTAATAGACATAGGGGTCTTGTGTTTTCAAGAGAATATTGGTTTCTTTTTTAATTATTAATGTTTTTGAGTGACATTTAGAATAGATATTGAGAGAAATTTGTAAATTTTCCCGAATGATTGGAGAACATGAGAGAATTAGGATAGTTGAGATTCCATAGGAAATGAGGGATTTGAAATTCAATTGTAATTCCTAAAGTAGAATTGGTTCCATGATTTTATGAGTTTGAAAGGATTTTTAGGGATAAAGGATAGATTTTAGGACTTAGAGGATTTGGAGGATTTTGTTGAGATAATGGAGGATCTGAACCTAAATTGGTTCATAATATTTTGTATAAATTGGAAAATCCCCAAAGGCAGAAAGAAAGTAGACAGAGTAGTAGAGGTAGAGATTTAGGTTTTAGACAGACAGGGGTTTTTTGAAAGCCTACGGGCAAATTTGATAGAAAGGCCATTTATCAGAAAATCAGGCCTGAGGGAAGAAGAAAACTATGTAAATAATTGTTTATATATAAAGAGATTATTTTTTGAGTTGTTGATTGTGTGTGAGAAATGCTTAGAGTTTATGAACAGGTGTGATAAAACTCTGTAATAGGGGTTTGAAATGGTGGTTCTGTATACAATGGAAAATTTGATGTAAATGTCAAGACAGGGTATAATGTCTTGAGCTGAAGTGCATAAAGGGTTTGTATATATATATATGTGAGAAGAGTGGATGAGTTTGCATTTTGATAAATTCAGTCATCGATCAATGAATGGATCGATGACACAATGCTATTTAAATCGATATTCTGGAAACAATGTGTAAGTGAGAAATACGATTTGGAATCATTTCGGGGTTTAATGCATAAGATCTATATTCAAGCGAGAAATATGTTCCTATCATAGTATATACACGAAGAATGTCTCTTGAATGAGGAAATCAGTGATGCATTTACATTTGAAGCTGTTACAACAGAGGAAGAATTTCTTGTAGAAGAAGGAGAAGAGATTTAGTCTGAAGAATTGATATGTGAAGCAATAGTTGAGACTGTTGAACCTTGTAATTTTCAAACTGAAAATTTGTGTATAAATGTAGGGATTGTAAGTGATGATGAATTTCTTAAGGAATTTCAAAGAGAAATTGCATTGCTGGAATATCTGTTGGAAAACTCAGAGTATGACAGAGATATTGCAGAAGACAAAGTTCACTACAGTGAACAAGAACAGAAAAACATCATGAGAGCACATGGTGTGAAAGAGAGACTTGTTGGCAGTCTTGAGATGCCTTCAAATAATTCTTTAAGTATAATGAATCAGCATACTGATGTGCTGATAGAGAAGGAAATTTCAGAGTAGCATACTGAAATGTTTCCAGAGGAAAGAAAGGCACTGAGGCCTTATGATTTTTATTTTAATAATTGTTTTGTGAATGCAGGTTTTGTTGCAGATGCTGGAGAAAATTTGACATAGTTGGGTAGTCAAGTAAAGAAAGAAGAAGAAGAATTTGTGGAGGTACTTAATCTATGGAATAAATAAATTAAATTGCTGGAAATTATGCTAAAGAATTAGGATTCAATACAGGAAGAGAAATCTCAATTTCAATATTGGGAAATGCAAAATGTGAAGGTGCAAGAATTAGAGGACATCAACAACAAACTAAAGCAAAGAGATGAATATAGCAGTAAATGGCATACTATGTACCAGTCCAATGAATTGCTGAAGAAAAGAGACAAACAAATTGTTATAAGTGACAATCTGGAATAAGTTGGTAGTTGCAGAAAACAAGAGGGTAAGGATGACAGGGTGGTAGTAAGAATAAAAGTTAAACAATTAAGGAGTGAAAGAAATCAGTAGACAGAAGATTTATTGGACAGAGAAATTGAACTGATAAGAAGGATAATGATGAAAGTGTCTCAGAAGAAGACATCACCAAGAAAGAAAAGAAGCAGCATCAGCAAAAGGAAGACAGTAACAGACTGTGAAAGTACAGCCAATGGAGCAAAGCAGCATAAAGTATGGAGACCTAGAGAAGAGAAACAAACAATAACAGAAATAGATGACAAATTACAAAGCAAGGTATGGGATCCAGGAAGACAAAGATTAAAAGCACATGATCAGGAGATCATGATTATTTTTAACCTTAAGAGTCTTATGCAGGAGCATTAGGCTCAGAAAATCCTTTGTATTTTAATAGACATAGGGGTCTTGTGTTTTCAAGAGAATATTGGTTTCTTATGTAATTATTAATGTTTTTGAGTGACATTTAGAATAGATATTGAGAGAAATTTGTAAATGTTCCCGAATGATTGGAGAACATGGGGGAAGTAGGATAGTTGAGATTCCATAGGAAATGAGAGATTTGAAATTTAATCGTAATTCCTAAAGTAGAATTGGTTCCACGATTTTATGATTTTGAAAGGATTTTTAGGGATAGAGGATAGATTTTAGGACTTAGAGGATTTGGAGGATTTGTTGAGATAATGGAGGATCTGAACCTAAATTGGTTCATAATATTTTGTATAAATTGTAAAGCCTCAAGGAAAAAGAGAGTAGTAGACAGTAGTAGAGGTAGAGATTTAGGTTTTAAACAGACAAGGGTTTATTGTAAGCCTACGAGCAAATTTGACAGAAAGGCAATTTATCAAAAAATCATGCCTAAGGGAAGAAGAAACCTGTGTAAATACTTGTTTATATATAGAGAGATTGTTTTCTGAGTTATTAATTGTGTGTGAGAAATGCTCAGATTTTATGAACAGGTGTGTGATAAAACTCTGTAATAGGGATTTGAAATGGTGGTTCTGTATACAATGTAAAATTTGATGTAAATGTCGAGACAGGGTATAATGTCTTGAGATGAAGTGCATAAAGGGTTTGTATATATATGTGAGAAGAGTGGATGAGTTTGCATTTGCTAAATTCAGTCATCGATCACTGAATGGATCGATGACACAATGATATTTAAATCGATATTCTGGAAACACTGTGTAAGTGAGAAATAATATCTGGAATCATTTCGGGGTTTAATTGATAAGATGTGTATTCAAGTGAGAAATCTGTTCCTATCATAGTATATACATGAAGACTGACTATTGAGCTGAGGGTTCATGTATAGGGATTTATGAAACCTGTGAATTGGTAAACAGTGGAGAGATAGGCACATTAAACTACAAGGAAAGCTTAGGAGGGAATTATGCAGAAGAGTATCCAACACAGAGAAGCAAAAAATCTCTGATTATTGACATAATTTATGGAGCAGTGGAGCAAAATGAAATCAAGGTACAACAACTGTTGGAGTGAAGGATCAGCGAACGAGATCGAAAGGTGAAATTCAAAATAAAAGAGAAGTGGAACCATGAGTAAATGGTGAAGACGAGACCGTGAAGGGGGTTTCGAAAACCAACTAATGGTTTTCGCATAGCAAAAGGACGGTAAGTGGTAAAAACTAAATTGAACGCGATAGCATTTAGGAGTTGACACGTAGCATGGATGGAAATTCAATACCGCCCATTTCGTGTGAGTTTGGAACATCAAAAGATATGCATATTTAGTACACGATAGTCGTTGGATTTTTAAGCTGGGCACGATGAAGCGTCAGCCGTTGGATGATATGGAGCGTTGAAATAAAATGTGGGCCATATATGATGAGCCTCGACATGTGTGCAGTTGTTGATAGGCGGAAATGGTAAGTTCTTAAGGATTATGATAATTCTATTATAATATATTATAATAGAATTATAGTAGAGTAAAGGAACTAAACCAAAGTTTAAATTTTGAAGATATTGTGGATATACGGGGGTAATAAAGATTAACCAAAGTTTCCGATAAGGTGAGTTGGTAAAGTTTTGGGCCTGAAACTATATGGGTTTTATCCAAAGTGGAATTTCGAATGAAATGTGAAGTTGTGGGCCATAATATTTATATGGTTTATTTGGGTTTAAACCATAGACTCGGAAATCATAAGTGGATATGGCATTATGCTAGCACTTGGGTATTTTAACCTAAGTCAAATTCCTAAGAATGAAATATCAGAATGGTATTTTTATATGGTTTTTAAACATAAATGAGAAAGGAAATATTCTTCCGCTTAAGAGTATTTAAAGTCATAAAAAGTTTAAACTTTAGATAAGAGCAATCAAAGAACTTCCACTTATAAGGTTAACTTGGGGTTTTTAAAAGGGTATGAAACCTTAATGAACAGAATAAATTTCTAAGTATGAGATGGAAAATTTTGGGAATGAATGTGACATGCATTTTTACATGGAGAATGTGGGTTTTTGTTGCTTAGGCGGCATCATTTTTTGTATCAGAGCGGGAAAAAGATATTTTTAGGGTTCAAGTTTGTTTTAATTAAATTTGAATTAAAATTAATGCATGTGTGATGGAGAAAATAAAAAGAGATCAGATTTTGAATCTGATAGATTGCAGCACATAGAGATACAGTGCAGATGAGAGGTGAAACAAGATCACATAGAGATCTTGCAAGTGAGTTGATAAGTGTTATTTTAACTCTAGTTTGAAGATTATGTTTTCAGAATTCAGATTGCAGGCACTTGAAGAAAATCTCAGCAAAAGAAGATCACAGCTTTAAGAGCAGTGATGAAGGAATCTAGTAAAGGATTCTAAGTGGAAGAAGAATGTGGAAAAACCTTGAGGAATTTCAACAAAGGTTGGATAAAAAGGACAATTGTGTTCTTAAAAGGTGCATATGAGTTGAAGCCTATAAGGAGCAGAGAGGAATGCTCAAGAGGTTCCAGAAGATAGAGAACCATTTCTTGCCAAAAGACCAAATCTAGAGGAAAGGATTGGTGAGGTAAGTTGTAACAAGGAGGACTTGTTATTGCAGAGGCTTTAGTACATCTCATGGTGAATGAGTGAGGAACTCATGAAGATAGAGATGGAGAATAAGATGACTACTGATAGTCATAGAAGAAATAGCAGAGGTTATGAGGGAGACCACAACAGAAGGAACGAGAAAGAAGATGCCAAGGAAAATGGCATAAGGAAGCAGTTGACTGATGAAGAATATGACAAAGAGTTAGCTGAGATAAGAGAAAAATTTAATAAATTGAAAATGATGATAGAAGAAAACCAGAGAATTGGTTGGATCATGAAGAAGAAAGTTAAGTGGCAGAGGCTACAACAGAAGAGAGAACAACAAGTGAATATATAGTTAGCAGAAGTGCTAATAAAGCTTGAACAGGTGATGAGTGTACAATTTGGATGTGAAGAACTCAAAGAAGCTGAGTTGAAAAGGGAAGTTTCCATTTGTGAAGCAGAACAGAGTAAAGTTATGGGTACAGATGAAGAATGGAGATATGTGAAAGATCTTATGAATCATTGTGAATATTTAAGACAGCAAGAAGTTAACCTTGTTGAAGAGGGAATTATTGATTATTTCCTGAGTTGTTGGGCAAGTTCAGATTAGCTAGATGATGTAAAGCCTTGTATTTTTGAATCTAATAATTGTGATGTGATTACAGGTTTTGTAGAAGAGGATGAGAAATATTTTGAAGCTGTCAAAAGTATGGAAGAATATATTTCAGAAGATAAATACTCTGAAGTAGAAAGTAATGATGAAGAATTTCTCTTGAATGAGGAAAGCAGTGATGCATTTACATTTGAAGCTGTGACAACACACGAAGAATTTCTTGTAGAGGAAGGAGAAGAGATTCAGTCTGAAGAACTGATATGTGAAGCAACAATTGAGACTGTTGAACCTTGTAATTTTCAAACTGAAAATTTGAGTATAAATGCAGTGATTGTAAGTGATGATGAAGTTCTTAAGGAATTTCAAAGAGAAATTGCATTGCTGGAATATCTGTTGGAAAACTCAGAGTATGACAGAGATATTGCAGAAGACAAAGTTCACTACAGTGAACAAGAACAGAAAAACATCATGAGAGCACATGGTGTGAAAGAGAGACTTGTTGGCAGTCTTGAGATGCCTTCAAATAATTCTTTAAGTATAATGAATCAGCATACTGATGTGCTGATAGAGAAGGAAATTTCAGAGTAGCATACTGAAATGTTTCCAGAGGAAAGAAAGGCACTGAGGCCTTATGATTTTTATTTTAATAATTGTTTTGTGAATGCAGGTTTTGTTGCAGATGCTGGAGAAAATTTGACATAGTTGGGTAGTCAAGTAAAGAAAGAAGAAGAAGAATTTGTGGAGGTACTTAATCTATGGAATAAATAAATTAAATTGCTGGAAATTATGCTAAAGAATTAGGATTCAATACAGGAAGAGAAATCTCAATTTCAATATTGGGAAATGCAAAATGTGAAGGTGCAAGAATTAGAGGACATCAACAACAAACTAAAGCAAAGAGATGAATATAGCAGTAAATGGCATACTATGTACCAGTCCAATGAATTGCTGAAGAAAAGAGACAAACAAATTGTTATAAGTGACAATCTGGAATAAGTTGGTAGTTGCAGAAAACAAGAGGGTAAGGATGACAGGGTGGTAGTAAGAATAAAAGTTAAACAATTAAGGAGTGAAAGAAATCAGTAGACAGAAGATTTATTGGACAGAGAAATTGAACTGATAAGAAGGATAATGATGAAAGTGTCTCAGAAGAAGACATCACCAAGAAAGAAAAGAAGCAGCATCAGCAAAAGGAAGACAGTAACAGACTGTGAAAGTACAGCCAATGGAGCAAAGCAGCATAAAGTATGGAGACCTAGAGAAGAGAAACAAACAATAACAGAAATAGATGACAAATTACAAAGCAAGGTATGGGATCCAGGAAGACAAAGATTAAAAGCACATGATCAGGAGATCATGATTATTTTTAACCTTAAGAGTCTTATGCAGGAGCATTAGGCTCAGAAAATCCTTTGTATTTTAATAGACATAGGGGTCTTGTGTTTTCAAGAGAATATTGGTTTCTTATGTAATTATTAATTTTTTTGAGTGACATTTAGAATAGATATTGAGAGAAATTTGTAAATGTTCCCGAGTGATTGGAGAACATGAGGGAAGTAGGATAGTTGAGATTCCATAGGAAATGAGAGATTTGAAATTTAATTCTAATTCCTAAAGTAGAATTGGTTCCATGATTTTATGAGTTTGAAAGGATTTTTAGGGATAGAGGATAGATTTTAGGACTTAGAGGATTTGGAGGATTTGTTGAGATAATGGAGGATCTGAACCTAAATTGGCTCATAATATTTTGTATAAATTGTAAAGCCTCAAGGCAAAAGAGAGTAGTAGACAGTAGTAGAGGTAGAGATCTAGCTTTTAGATAGACAGGGGTTTGTTGTAAGCCTACAGGAAAATTTGACAGAAAGGCCATTTATCAGAAAATCAGGCCTAAGGGAAGAAGAAACCTGTGTAAATACTTGTTTATATATAAAGAGATTGTTTTCTAAGTTATTAATTGTGTGTGAGAAATGCTCAGAGTTTATGAACAAGTGTGTGATAAAACTCTGTAATAGGGGTTTGAAATGGTGGTTCTGTATACAATGGAAAATTTGATGTAAATGTCGAGACAAGGTATAATGTCTTGAGATGAAGTGCATAAAGGGTTTATATATATATATATGTGAGAAGAGTGGATGAGTTTGCATTTTCTAAATTCAAACATCGATCACTGAATGGATCGATGACACAAATATATTTAAATCGATATTCTGGAAACACTGTGTAAGTGAGAAATAGGATCTGGAGTCATTTCAGGGTTTAATGCATAAGATGTGTATTCAAGCGAGAAATCTGTTCCTGTCATAGTATATAGTCAGTCTTCCTGTATATACTATGATAGGAACAGATTTCTCGCTTGAATACACATCTTATGCATTAAACCCCGAAATGACTCCAGATCATATTTCTCACTTACACAGTGTTTCCAGAATATAGATTTAAATATCATTGTGTCATCGATCCATTCAGTGATCGATGTATGAATTTAGAAAATGCAAACTCATCCACTCTTCTCTCTCTCTCTCACACACACACACACACACACACATATATGTGTGTGTGTGTGTGTGTGTGTGTGTGTGTGTGTGTGTGTGTGTGTGTATGTGTGTGTGTGTGTGTGTGTCAGAGAGAAGAGTGGATGAGTTTGCATTTTCTAAATTCAGACATCGATCACTGAATGGATCGATGACACAATGATATTTAAATCGATATTCTGGAAACACTGTGTAAGTGAGAAATAGGATCTGGAGTCATTTCGGGGTTTAATGCATAAGATGTGTATTCAAGCGAGAACTCTGTTCCTATCATAGTATATACATGAAGACTGACTATTGAGCTGAGGGTTCATGTATAGAGATTTATGAAATCTATGAATTGATAAACAGTGGAGAGATAGGCACATTAAACTACAAGGAAATCTCAGGAGGGAGTTATGCGGAAGAGTATCCAACACAGAGAAGCATAAAATATCTAGTTATCGACATAATTTTTGGAACAGTTGAGCAAAATTAAATCAAGGTACAGTAACAGTTGGAGTGAAGGATTAGCAAACGAGATCGAAAGGCGAAATTTGGAATCAAAGAGAAGTGGAACCATGAGTAAATGGTGAAGACAGAACCATGAAGGGGGTTTCAAAAACCAACTAATGGTTTTCCGGTACAAAAGGATGGTAAGTGGTAAAAACTAAATTTAACGCGATATCATTTAGGATTTGACACATAGCATGGATGGAAATTCAATACCGCCCATTTCGCGTGAGTTTGGAACATCAAAAGATATGCATCTTTATTACGCGATAGCCATTGGATTGTTAAGCTGGAGCGCGATGAAGCGTCAGCCGTTGGATGATATGGAGCGTTGAAATAAAATGTGGGCCATATATGATGAGCCTCGACATGTGTGCGGATGTTGATCAGCGGAAATGGTAAGTTCTTAAGGATTATGATAATTCTATTATAATAGTATTATAATAGAATTATAGCAGAGTAAAGGAACTAAACCAAAGTTTAAGTTTTGAAGATATTGTGGATATACGAGGGTAATAAAGATTAACCAAAGTTTCCGATAAGGTGAGTTGGTAAAGTTGTGGGCCCGAAACTATATGTGTTTTATCCAAAGTTGAATTTCAAATGAAATGTGAAGTTGTGGGCCGTAATATTTATATGGTTTATTTGGGTTTAAACCATAGAATCGATAATCATAAGTGGATATGACATTATGCTAGTGCTTGGGTATTTTAACCTAAGTCGAATTCCTAAGAATGAAATATCAGAATGGTAATTTTATATGGTTTTTAAACGTAAATGAGAAAGGAAAAATGCTTCCGCTTAAGAGTATTTAAAGTCTTAAAAAGCTTAGACTTTAGATAAGAGCAATCAAAGAACTTCTGCTTATAAGGTGAACTTGGGCTTGTTAAAAGGGTACGAAACCTTAATGAACAGAATAAATTTCTAAGTATGATATGGAAAATTCTAGGAATGAATGTGACATGCATTTTTACATGGAGAATGTGGGTTTTTGCTGCTTAGGCGGCATCATCCAATGATTATAACATGGAATAAATGATATGCTACAGTTATACAAAATTCTGGAGAGCAGTGACTGCGCAGTCTATGTTAGTCATCCATAATTTTCATATCTAAAGATGACTAAGTATCAGTTCTAGATTTCTAGAAACAAAGTTCATGAACATTGTGAGTTCTAGTAATCTCACGGCCTTCATTATCCTTAGGATAATTTTTTCCTATTTTTCATCTTCCTATCTAGTCATCACTAGCCCACCACTCCTAGAAGACCCATCCTGGGTTCAAGCCATTTATTTTAACCCCAACTATCACCCATTTTCCATCATGTCTTGCCTTTTGGCCCAAAACCTTTTTTTTGCTTATCTATAAGATTCCTTGCTACTTTTCAAACCTACCAATCAAGTAATCTTGCTGACTCTTCCATAATATTCTCAAACACTGATTGCCTCTACAAACCCCCTGGATAATAAAAAATGCTACATCCTAGGTCTTCAAAACACACTATGCTTATCACAGGTCCTATATTATACTTGGTGATCCCTAAGTCTAAAATCCATATCCAAAATCCAAGTCCAAAGGTCCCCATTAGGTCACCAAAGATTTCACTGAGTCATAGGATGGATTTGGTGCCCAAAAATTTATACCTTCCTGCATAAAGAGGTTGCACTCAAAGGGGCCTCCTTGGCTTAGAGCACAAGCACTGCAAGGGACAGCTGCCCTTGTTCACATTTTTTAAAGAGTAGCCAAGGTGACCACCAGCAACAAGAGGAGGCAAGGTAATAGGGTATAATTATCACCAGGAGGCAGACCCAAACAAGACAAAAACAACAGGCCTGTAGGTAAAAGAGTTTCAGGGTTTGTTTTTGTGGATTAACAAAACATTGATGACAAGCAAAGAACCATCTCAGAGACTTCAAGACAGAAGCCTCCTCCTCAAGATTTTTTCCAAAATAGCACTGCTACACCTGCACTAAGAGAAGAAGACAAAGGGTATCAGGTTAAAGAAGACCATTTTTTCCAAAGGGTGGAAAAACAGAGTTTTTGAAGTAAAAAGTTGGGTAGGAGACCCCAACTTTACAAAAGTGGGTTTGGTCTTTTTAATTTACTTTTCAAATCAAGTATAAAAGCCAATTTGAACCTTCCCCATGCATTATTTGCCCGTTTTCGAGGGGAAAAATCCATTGAGAAGAAATTTGTTTTTTTTTTCGAGCAAACTTTTGGATTTTAGTAGGCGCTAGGCGCTACGCCCCTAGCCTTCGGCGTTGTGCACAGAGGCGAGGAAGGCAGTGTAATATTACACTGCTCTACGCGCTCACATGTTGGCGCTATGTGTAGGCTCAGAAACGACTACTGGAGACTGCCTTTCCGCCTGGCGCTACGCCCCGACAGCCAGACCAGCCCGGCGCTACGTGCTGGCGCTACGCCCTTGGTAGCACTTCAAAAATTTTGCCAAAGACATTCATAATCAAGTTTTTCAGCCTCTACAAGGTTGCTGCAAGTTGATACAAGGTTGGTTAACCTTTTTTCTTTCTCCCAAGTATTATTTATTAGAGAGGTCATCCATGGTTAGAATTGACCAAAACCCTAGACTATGCAAAAATAAATTGTCATGTCTTTGAGCTAGGGTTTATAAGAAGAATTGGTTTTTATACAAAGAGGGGACTGAGTGACTATAAGCCTGACCTCTACCACCAAGTCCAAAGCTTTGAAAGTTGTCTTCACCTTAGCTTTCCTCTCGGCAAAATTTTGACCTACACCACTTATTTTGCTCCAAATACCCTAAAGAAAACTCAAGGTTCCTTCTGCTATTTGGACCAGTCATCATGTCAGAGAGAGATAGTCACACCAGTGGTGATGAGAGTCATACTCCCACCAAGCCAAAACATCATGGAGGAAAATCTAAAAGGTTTGAGCCCCTAAACACCACTCCAATTACTTCCTCTCCTATAATCCTTTCATACTTCCAAGATGTAGGATGCTACCATTTTTGAGAGAAGATCATCAAGCAAGTCGAATACCATCCAGACTTAACCAAGTTGTTTGCTTGTAGCCTACAAAACCACCAAGTTAATCTAGCAGGGGTCCAATTTGAGCTTTCATCTGAAATCATTTCCAAGGTAACTGGTATGCCAAATGTTGGTGAGATTTGGTTCAAACAAAAGAAATTGGATTTGGGTTATTATGGGCCTTATTTGAAACCCACCTATCAGCAAAAAATCAAGGCTATTTTTCCTTTTTCTTATTTGCTAGAGAGGTATGCAGCATTAATGAGGTAGATTATTAGTTTTTTCACATGTGAGGTAAGGTACTCCCGGCTCTATTCATATCATATTAGATTGCTGATGCATTTTACCAAAGTCAAGATGATGAACCTACCTTATTACCTTTTCCAGAGTATTGATAAAATGGCCTCTGCTGTCAAGAGGAAAATCTATGACCACTAAATGCCTAGCCTCTTTCATCACTCCCTAATCAAGATGATTGTCCTATACCAGCTAGAGAAACAAGGTATATCTTGGGAGACCTTCATCTCACATGATGTGTTTGCAAACCCCCGGGCCTTCATCTAGCAGAGCTTGCCTTCCACTTCACAACCATCTACCGCCACACAACCATCATCTCCCCATGTGCCTTCTCCACAAAGAATTTAACCTATTACCTCCTCCCCTAAATTACCAAGTAAAGGGGCTGACAGTAGCCCTAGTGAAGGGAAAATAGGAGGTAACAGTGAGGAAGAAGATGAGACAGATAATGATGAACAAGGAGAGGACAGTGAAGAGGAATTTGATGAAGAAGAAGAAGAATATGAAAATGAAGAAGATGATGAAGTAAGAAGCCATGATCATGAGGAAAGCATTGAAAATGAAGATGATGTAGAGGAAGAAGAAAATTAGGAAGAGGAAAGTGGCCAAGAAGAAAGCAGCAATGGCCAAGGGTAGCAAGATGATGAAGGAGAAAACAAAGATGAAACCAGTGATGGCAGCCACAAATATAACACTAGTGATGGCAGCCACAAAGATGAAAACAATGAACATGATGATGAAGAGGAAGATAAAAATGATGAGGAAGAGGAAAACAGTAAAGAAGAAGACAGTGAAGAAGGAGAACAATCAGATGAGGAAGGCAGCTATCTAAGTGCCCAAGACAGTCCAAGAAAGAGTCATGACAGTCATGACAACTATCATGACTGTCTTGACAAAAATCATTCCATAGAAGACATAGAAAAATCAGAGCAGAGTGAAGGAAAAAAGGATGACAACATTGCCTTTGAGACTCCCATGATTTCCCCTCTCTCATGCACTTATCATAGAGGGAAAAGGAGTTTGTTTGCTGCCTATAAAAGGAAAAGGGCCACCTCCTCACAAAACACCAAAGAATCAGACAAAGGCAAAGAAAAAATGAAGAGTGTTGAGCCAAAGGCACCAGTCAGGAGGATCAAAAGGATTAAAAAGGCTTCTCAAGGCCCTCTCTTTGTTGATCTAGATAGTGATAATGAGGACCAAGGGATGAATACAAAATTGCTCCTCCTAGAAAAATATGCCCAGCTTCAAGAATGGGAAAAGGATTTTGAAAGAGCACAAAGGGTAATCTACTATTATAAATAGGAGCACAAAAATTTCAAAGAGGTAAAGAGGGGCCTTGCCTTGCAGAAGAAAATGGTCAAACACTATGCAAGGAAGAGCATGATTGCCAATGCTAAATTGAGGCAAGCCCTCCTAGAGCTAGAAGAGCTAAAAAGGCCCAAAGTTCATGACAGCCTCGAGATCTTGGCCGATGCTTCTTAGCAGGTGTCTAAAACCCCTTGAGGGGTCTACCCACCAATTTTGAATAAAATACGAAAACTTTTTTGTTTTTTCCAAATTTTGGCCCCTAGGAGCGCAGCACCCTAGGCGCTACACTCTTTCTTGGTGGATCCAAAGCAGCTAAAATTTGCATTTTTGGGTTTTTTATGTCTCCAGCATTTTTCCCAAAAAAATTTAGATAATTTGGAGAATTTTTGCTCCCTCAAAAGTTCAAAAAACACCTCAAAAATGACCTTTCTGTCTCCTTTTCAGGCCTGGCACTGTGCGTTGAGAAGTCATGGGAGATTTGATTTTTGTGTAGGTAAATGGAATCCACTCAGCACAACTCAAGTATTTATAGAAAGTAGACTCTTAAAAATTTCCAACGAGCCATCACGGACCCGAATCCGATGCCGGGAAGGGGTCCAAAACTCAGCTGCAACAGAACCCAATTTTTGCTGATATGGAGCTACGCACAGAGACAACTTTTTGCCAAAAAGTCAACAAAAGATACTAATTAATGGAAAATTGGTTTTTTAATATTTTCTTGGAAAAAACACTCCTGATTTGATTGGGGAGTTATTTTTTGGTGTGTTTCATTTATTTTTTTATCTCTTATGTGTCTTGGGCCTTACATGGTCATTAAGCACATTTATGGCTGAATTAGGGTTTCTGGAAGCCTCTTAGGGTTTCCACCTCCTCATTTGCTCCATAAATAGAGAATGAGGCTCTTGTATATTTTTTTGGATGTTGATGACTTATGTTGAAGTAATACATATTCCCTTGAAGCCTTTGATGAGAAATTGATGTCTTGGAGCTTATGCATGATCTGATTCACTTGTTGATGGAGAAGGACTGTTTGCAGGATCTATAGGCCTGGTTGATGATGATTTTTTCTCTTGTTAATGTTTTCTAAGTTTCTCATATGTTTTTCATCCATCTATGCTGCAGTAGGACAAAAAATTTAGACTAAGATATGCTTGTTGATGGCACCTTAGATCTGTTTGTTTCCTTCACTGCCTAAATGTTTTCTTCTGCTTAAGATATGTTAGGGAATCCATCTCTTGCTCTCTAATAAGTTTTTGGCTTGTCTATTTTCTTGAATTATTTAGATCAGTTAGTATCAATTATGATTTATGGCGAGCCCTGCATATTGTTACCTCTGAAGTACTATGTTCTTGAAATCATCTTTTGAAGCAGCTTTGCCTATAGTTTACCAAAGAAGTCTGTCTTAACCATGCTCTTTTCCTTTACTTAGCTAAAATTGTCTCAAGGAACTTTCATAGTTGTCA
This sequence comes from Pinus albicaulis, assembly GCA_034641835.2. Taxonomy (NCBI): domain Eukaryota; kingdom Viridiplantae; phylum Streptophyta; class Pinopsida; order Pinales; family Pinaceae; genus Pinus; species Pinus albicaulis. The sequence goes on along the minus strand of CM076571.1, from coordinate 750,223,942 downwards.
CTGTGGATGCTAGGGTTTTTCTCTTCTTCTATGGTTATAGTTACTTGTGGAACTTAAATGTTTTTCCTGCTCTTGATGATAAAACCCATGAAAGATTAAATAATTTTTTTCCTTTCTATGTTTTATCTGAATGTTGTCTTGGATGATTATCTGTTTTTAGTCTGAAATCAAATGGATTAGGTTTTTCTTAAGCCTTTGACTCTCTTTCTATGCTTATAAATCTTCTAACTCCCTCAGTTTACAAGTATATAAAGGATTCTGTTTCTGCCCTTTATTAACTTGTTGTTCTCAAGTTTAAAGTCCACCTCATGATCCTTTCACAACCTTAAAGACCCACCAACCAAGTTAGAATTGCCCTGCAAGTGCTCTTGAAACCATTGATGAACTCATTCATGACCTTGTTTGATTCCAGTGCCCAATGACTTAACAATCTTCCTTGTTTTCTATCTAAATCTATTTGAGCATCATACCCAACCAAAAATAATCAAAATACCCTGCACTTAACATCTAGCCTAAAATCAACCCTAATCAGCAAACAAGTTCACATCTTTGCACCTACTAGAGAGATCCCTCTCCGAATCCAGGAATGCTAGGTCCTAGGATTCCAAAGCTTGGTTTGATGTTACCCTGTGCCTTTGTATCTCAATCAATCTAGCAAATTACAGGGAGCTAACATAATGGCGATCACGCTGGGACTCTGAGTGATAAAAAAACTTAGACTTCCCTAAACCTTTCAAAAAACCCTTAAGAGTACTATCTTGTGGATTTATCCCACCACTCACACCAACATAATGGTGATCACAGTGGGACTGAGTTCATAGTAGCTTGAAAAACTCTTATAGACTCATATACATCCCTAGTTTGACTTAAAAACCAACCCATAGCTAGAGTAGAAACTAATTACTTCATCATCCTAGCAAGATAATGACTTAGTTATGGGATACTCATTAAGGCTGCATAAAGAAACTAAAAACCCAAAAGCAATCCCTAGATTGATTTTTATCAAGAATTTGGTGGTGGACCATTGTATACATGTCTTCAAAATTTCAAAAAAAAATCCACCTGGTGACTCCACTAGCCTCCAGCAGGCCTTCCTCGTCCCACTAGTCCCATAGGTTGTTCTAGGATTGTGTCAAATTAGTCCAAAATAGTTTCTAAGGCCTAGTTATACCTTGTGTGAATAAAGAGATTTGGATTAATGAAGGATCTATACCAGATCACACCCGGACCCAAATCCTCCTACCGTAGTTGATAACCTAGAAAAGATTTTGTTACAAAATCCTAAAGATGGAAACTCACCCATTGTTAGGACCATCCATAGAGCAAGTTCTGCACCAGAACACCTTACAGTTTCACAAGATCCTCAGTTTTATTTACACCATACCAAAAACCTATTCAGGACCAAGTCGCAAAGTAGGGTTGACCAAGCTTACTTTGAGCCCATAGATTTGCAGCAAAGCTCCAGTAGAGAAGCTTCTCATTCCACTCCACCTGATTTTCAGCTTCTCCATCACTTCATCCCTTTTCATCTCAAATCTACTTAGAATTAGTCTTCCGGCCCAAGTACCTCAGCTACACCCATCCATACCACCAGTGTGCAAACCACCTCACTCCATCCTCCTTCACCTCTCACAAATCCTCCCCTTATAAATCAGCCTTTGTTTCCTTTCCCTCCCATCATGGCAACCTGGTATGCTCCACTGGCTCTACAACAACCACTATTACCTTTTCCAAATGACTATCAGTCCAAAATCCCTCACTTCTTAGGGGCTGAATCCATCACTGCTCAAAAACATGTAGATAGAATTAATGATGCTTTTGACTATATGGAGATAGAAGAAGAAACCATAAAAATGAGGATTTTCTCTCAGAGCCTAGGGGGAGAACCCAAGAAATGGTTTAAAGACTTACCTCCCAACAAGATCATGATATCCCTCCTCTATACCAAACCTTTGTAAACAAATGGGAAATCAAGAAGAATCCCCTCCAAATTCTATCCGAGTATAACAATCTTAAGAGAAATCCGAGAGAAAGTGTTCATGAATACTCCACTACATTTAACAGTGTTTACAATGCTCTCCCACCTCACATAAAACCTCCACAAGGCTTGGCCTTGGTGAAATATCCCGAAGGCTTTGATGCTAATATGGCCTATCAACTACGGGAGAGAGATTACCTAACTCTAGAAGACATGCAAAAGGGGGTTGTGAGTGTAGAGGCCAATTTGATTGAGAAAAGAGCTAGGGTAAGATTAGAAAAAAGGGTGACTTATAGAGATGACACAACACTTGAACCCTCCTCTTCCGACACCAAACTTGACTCCATAGTTAGGACAATGGAGAGGATGATGGAAAAATTCAGTTTGAATGAGAGAACACCTCCTAGGGAAAATCAAGCCAATCTTCAAAACAGTAATAGAAATCAAAATTTTAGAAGAGACCCTCCTCCAGTCAGGAAAAGAGAGAGCGACAAAAAAATCAGACCCCCTTTCCAAGACAACTATGTAGATGAAGAAGAAAGAGAGCCTGATCAGTTGAAAGAAGACCATGTAAATGTCATAGGTTTGGATGGTGAGGATAACACATTCCTTACCGAAGAAGAACAAAGGATGTTTTCCTAAAAACCACATGAGAAATCATATGAAGATTCTAAAGACTATAGATTAGGATTTGAGAATTCCATAATGGAAGTCCATAGGCAGTATGACCTTAGGAGAAAAAAGAGTCAAGATATTCCCAAAACCAATCAGCCAAACACTGTTGTTAGAACAACCTCTGAAACCATCCCTAAAAAGACAGCAGAAAACACAAATACTATGGCTAAGAAAACTGAACTAAACAAACCAAAGACTAGTCAACCTAACAAAGATTCAAGCTGCCCTAGTACTTTAACTAGTGGCCCTGAAAAAATATTGATTTCCAAACCATTAAATCAGAATCAAAAAATTAAAAATGTAGAAAAGTTCATGGCTGATAAAACTGATGTAAATGCAATAAAGACACCTACACCTTTCAGTTTTGAGGGGAAGATTGCCCAGATCAAGATAACCATACCCCTCACCGAGCTGGTAACCCAAGAGGTATATAGATCCCAGATTTTCAAATTTTTAAATATAGGGAGTGATACCGATACTTTAAACTTAACTAATGATAAACCAAAATTGTTTTTTGGTTCTGAAGTAGAGGGAAAATATCAAGAAGGAGCTATCCCTCCTTTTTATGTAAGTCTGAACATACATGATAAAATTCTGCATAATGCTATGTTAGACTCCAGTGCCTCACACAACCTCATGCCAAAGGTTGTGATGGAAATATTGGGCTTAGAGATCACAAAACCCTACAAATATTTGTACTCTTTTGATTTCAGTAGGGTCAAGTGCCTACACCTAATCAAGGATCTGTGTGTCAATCTGGCACAAATCCCCACTAAAATTCTAGTCATGGATATAGTTGTGGCTGACATTCCCCCAAAATATGGCATGCTTTTATCTATATCATGGGGGGCCAAACTCCAGGGAAGCCTTCAAATGGACATGACTTATGCCACCATCCCAGTGTTCAACCAAACAAGGAGATTATACTGGGAATCCCACATGAAGTACATGGTGAGTAACATAGATAGGCCAAATAACACACCAGTTTATTCCATTCACTCAAACCTTGACTCCTTCATCCTATACAATGAAAATGACATAGATGAACAAATAGATGACAAGGATAAAGAACTAAGCCCCTCATAACAAACAAACCAGTCCTCTGACCAAGAAAATGACACCCCAAATCCTAGCAGCCCCAAAATGCAGAATATTGACAAAAATAAAATTGACACCCTTTGGCATATAAGCTTTGATGGATCTTGTGGTAAGGATGGTTCAGGAGCAGGGGTTTGGTTCGACAACACAAATAAAGGCCATTCCTATAGGCTAGATTTCCAATGCACCAACAACATTGCAGAATATGAGGCTCTCCATATTGGTTTACACCTACTCAAAGACCTCAAAGCTAAGAAAATCTTGGTTCAAGGAGATTCAGAACTGATCATAAATAAAATTAAGGGAGAATATTCAGCCAAGAACCCTAGGTTAAGGGAATATATAAATGCTGCCCTAGACCTTCTCAAAACCTTTAAGAAATATGAGCTCACTTTTATCCTTAGGGCCCAAAACTTCCTTGCCAATGAGCTTGCCTTTTCTGCCAGCAATTTCTCTTTACCTTATGAAGAGAATCAATGCCTCATCAAAATAAATAACAGGCCTATTGCACCGAACAACCTAAAACATTGGCAAGTGTTTGACAATGATGATCAAATAGATGATTTTCTGCAATCCAGAAATGACTTTGTAAGTGCAGAACAGAGTTTGAGATTTGAAAGAAATAATTCTGCTAAAAAAGAAACTCCCAAAATAGAGCTGCCATTTGATGATGATATAAACCACCTTCAAAACTCTTGTGTTACAGAATTATTTGATAAATCAGATCAAAGAGAATTTGAAATTATGCAGTACAAAAATGACACCTTGCCAAGAGGCCTTACACCACTAGAAGAGTTGTTTGATTTTAATGATGTAGCTAAAAAACCCAAGATGGAATCCACTGAAACAAATGTAGAAGAGTGTAACATTGGAGGGATGAAAGAGCCCAAAATGATCAAGCTGTCCAAAACTCTATCATCTCACACAAAACATAAATACATTGAGCTTTTTTAGAGAATTTAAATATGTGTTTTCTTGGGGGTATGAAGACTTGAAATCCTATGACACCAAAATAATCCAACATAAAATTCCTCTCAAAGAAAATCAGAAACTATTTAAACAAAAGTTGAGAAGAATAAACCCCCTCTTTTTACCCTCAATTGAGAAAGAAATAAAAAAGATGTATGACGCCGGGATCATAGTCCTGGTCCGATACTCAGAATGGGTGTTCAACCTTGTGTCAGTTAAGAAGAATACTGGGGAAATTAGGCTTTGTATTGATATCAAAAATTTGAACAAAGCCTCCTTGAAAGACAATTACCCCTTGCCCAAAATGGATCACATACTCCAAAAAGTAGTGGGCTCACAAAGAATCTCATTACTAGATGGCTTCTCAGGTTATAACCAAGTTCTAGTCTTTCCAAGTGACCAACTTAAAACTGCTTTCACTACACCTTGAGGTACATTAATGTATGTTAAAATTCCATTTGGTTTAATGAATATAGGGGCTACTTTCCAAAGGGAAATGGACATAGCTTTCTCAGAAGACACATGTTACTTCATAGTCATATACCTTGATGACATCACTTTCTACTCTAAGACTGATGAGAAGCACTTATTCCACTTGAGAAAAGTATTTAGAAAATGTAGAAAGTATGGCCTGTCCCTAAATCCTAAGAAAACTTTGTTTGGCCTTCAGGAAGGAAAACTCTTAGGTCACATCATCTCTGAGGAAGGAATCAAGATAGATCCCAAAAGAATAGAAGGCATCTTACAAATCAGCCATCCTAGAAACATTAAAGAGCTACAATATTTCATTGGAAAGATTAACTTCCTAAGAAGGTTCATCCCTAACCTTGCTAAGCTCCTAAGAAATATCACGAATACGTTGAAAAAGGAAGTAGGAGTGAAGTGGAATATGGAAGCAAAACAATCTTTTGAGCTGGTAAAACAAGAACTCACACAAACACCAGTCTTAATCAGCCCTGAATTCACCAAGGACTTTTACATTTTCTCCTTTGCCTCTAAACATATTGTGGCAACAGTATTGTTGCAAAAGAACATCATGGGGCAACAAAATCCCATAGCTTTTTTCAGCAAAACCTTAAGGGATGCTCCTCTAAAGTATAACATTATGGAGAAACAAGCCTTTGCCTTAATCAAAGCTTTGAAGGATTTTAGAGTTTATATTTTGCATTCACATATCATAGCCTTTTTCCCAAATATGGTTGTCTAATATATACTTAATCAAGACCCTGATGGTAAAAGGGGCAAGTGGATTTCTACCATTTTAGAATGTGATTTGGAAATTAGACCCACTAAATTGATTAAAGGACAAGAACTTGCAAAACTTATGGCTAACTCAAATTTCCAAGCTCTAGACATGAATATGGTTGGCATGTTAGAAGAAACTAAAGAATGTACAACACCATACATTGAAGAAATGTTTCTAAATTCACCTTGGTATGCTGATATTATTTACGTGCTTCTTTATCTCAATGCTCCCCCTTCTTTGTCAAAAACTAAAGAAAGATTCTTAAAATAGAAAACATTAAATTTCTGCATTTTAGATGGAGTATTATATTGGAAGAGTTTTGTTGGTTTACTACTTAAATTTTTGCTTAAAGATGATGCAGAGAAAATCATGCATGAATTACATGAGGGAGAATGTGGGGGTCACCTTTATTGGAAGACCACAACCAACAAGATCCTTAGAGCTGGCTACTATTGGCCCACCTTATTTTCCGATACTCACAAGCTAGTCATAACTTGCCATAAATGCCAAATCTTTGATGGAAAAATAAAGCTCCTACCTTTACCCTTGCACCCCATTAGTGTTGAAGCCCCTTTTCAGCAGTGGGGTTTGGAATTCATAGGAGAGATCCATCCTACTTCATCTACCCAATATAAGTGGATCCTCACTGCCAGTGATTATTTCACCAAGTGGATAGAAGCCATCCCTTCTAGAAACGTTACTGACTCAGTTATCATCAAATTCCTTGAAACCAACATCCTATCCAGGTTTGGTTGTCCTAAGAAGATCATAACCGACAACGATGCTGCCTTTACATCTAAGAAAATGGTGGACTTTTTCTATAAATATCACATCACCCTCGGTCACTCCACTGCTTATTACCCACAAGGTAATGGACTAGCTGAGTCCTCTAATAAGAGCTTGGTTAACATCATTAAGAAGCTCTTAGAACAAAATCAGAAAGCATGGCATAGAAAAATAGTGCATGCACTATGGGCTGATAGACTAACCACCAAGAAATATATTGGTATGTCTCCTTATCAACTAGTGTATGGCATGGATGCAGTTTTTCCCACCTCTTTAGGAGTCCCAGTCAAGAATCTTCTTCAAGAAGTTCAATCAGAAGAGAATGACATGCAGAGGAGGTTGAACCAAACCATTCATTTGCAGCAGTCAAGGGAAGAAGTTTACAAAAGGACACAAGTGATCCAGGACAATATCAAGAAAATATTTGATAGAAGAACCAAATCAAATGATTTCCAAATTGGAGACAAGGTTTTGAAATGGGATTCAAGAAGGGAGGACAAAGGCAAACATGGTAAGTTTGAAAATCTGTGGAAAGGTCCCTGTATCATTGATTTAGTGAGAGGCAACAATGCTTTCTTTTTGAAGGAACTTGATGGAATTAAAATGTTTGGAGGTCCCGTAAATGGGAGGATGCTTAAACATTAATTTTGTCAAGAACCTTAGTTTAAACTTTCTCATTCCTTGTACATACCATTGTTTGATGAAAGGATATAAAGAAAAAAAACCCTAAAAAAATATAAATAGGAAAGGGGAAAAGAAGGCAGGAATTGAAAGATAGTTACAGCCCCACACAAAAAAAAAAAAATTGATGTTGTTGAAAGTGTGCAAGTCTAAATGCCACTACTTGTCTTTGAAAAAACAACTCTTGTTCAGTCATCTAGCCTAATCATGGCTGAACATATTTTCAATTTATTTGTTGATAAGTTAGTAAAAGAGAGCTTGTTAAATCATTCAAACTTAACTTGTAAAAAATGATAGATTAGGAAATGAAAAGAGACTGGTTTCACATGCTCAAAACAGAACCAAAGAGGAAGATGAGGACGCATAACAAATGATAGATCACAACCCTTATCTTTCTATTTTTACTTTTATGCAAATAATGTTTGTGTGCAGCTTGTTCTTATGCCACAACTCATGGTAAGTCAGATTTCCTAATCTTGATTTACCATGCTTTCAATTTCATGTTTATAGCCTAGAGAATGACGTATCGGTTCTAAGATTTCTATATCTAAATATGACTAAAGTATCGGTTCTAGATTTCTAGAAACAAAGTTTATGAACATTGTGAGCTCTAGAAATCTCATGACCTTCATTATCCTTAGGATAATTTTTTCCTATTTTTCATCTTCCTATCTAGTCATCACTAGCCCACCACTCCTAGAAGACCCATCCTGGGTTCAAGCCATTTATTTTAACCCCAACTGTCACCCATTTTCCACCACGTCTTGTCTTTTGGCCCAAAACCTCTGTTTTTCTTATCTACAAGATTCCCTGCTACTGTTCAAACCTACCAATCAAGTAATCTTGCTGACTCTTCCATAATATTATCAAACACTAATTGCCTCTATAGACCCTCTGGATAATAAAAAATGCTACATCCTAGGTCTTCCAAACACACTAAGCTTATCACAGGTCCTATCTTCTACTTGGTGATCCCTAAGTCTAAAATCCCTATCCAAAATCAAAGTCCAAAGGTCCCCATTAGGTCACCAAAGGTTTCACTAAGTCATAGGATGGATTTGGTGCCCAACATGTTATGCCTTCTTGCATAAAGAGGTTTCACTCAAAGGGGCCTCCTTGGCTTAGAACACAAGCACTGCAAGGGACAACTGCCCTTGTTCACATTTTTTAAAGAGTAGCCAAGGTGACCACCAACAAAAAAAGGAGACAAGGTAATAGGGTATAATTATCAACAAGAAGCAGACCCAAACAAGACAAAAACAATAGGCCTATAGGTAAAAGAGTATCAGGGTTTGTTTTGGTGGATTAACAAAACATTGATGACAAGCAAAAAACCATCTCAGAGATTTCAAGACAGAAGCCTCCTCCTCAAGATTTTTTCCAAAATAGCACTGCTACACCTGCACTAAGAGAAGAAAGAGAAAGGGTATTAGGTTAAAGAAGACCATTTTTTCCAAAGGGTGGAAAAATAGAGTTTTTGAAGTAAAAAGTTGGGTAGGAGACCCCAACTTTACAAAAGTGGGTTTGGTCTTTTTAATTTACTTTCCAAATCAAGTATAAAATCCAATTTGAACCTTCCCCATGCATCATTTGCCCGCTTTCGAGGGGAAAGATCCATTGAGAAGAAATTTGTTTGGTTTTTTGGGCAAACTGTGGGATTTTAGCAGGTGCTACGTGCTGAGCATTGCGCTATGCCCCTAGCCTCCGGCGCTACGCACAGAGGCGAGGCAGGCAGTGTAATGTTACACTGCACTACGCGCTCACGGGTTGGCGTTGCGTGCAGGCTCAGAAACAACCACTGGGAGACTGCCTTTTTGCCCAGTGCTACGCCCCGACAGCTCGACTGGCCCGGCGCTGCGCCCAGGGGCTACGCGCTGGCGCTGCACCCTTGGTAGCACTTCAAAAATTTTGCCAAAGATGTTCACAATCAAGTTTTTCAACCTCTACAAGGTTGCTGCAAGTTGATACAAGGTTGGTTAACCTTTTTTCTTTCTCCCAAGTATTATTTATCAGAGAGGTCATCCATGGTTAGAATTGACCAAAACCCTAGACTTTGCAAAAATAAATTGTCATGTCTTTGAGATAGGGTTTATAAGAATAATTGGTTTTTATACAAAGAGGGGATTGAGTGACTATAAGCCTGACCTCTACCACCAAGTCCAAAGCTTTGAAAGTTGTCTTCACCTTAGCTTTCCTCTCTGCAAAAGTTTGACCTACACCACTTATTTTGCTCCAAATACCCTAAAGAAAACTCAAGGTTTCTTCTGCTGTTTGGAAAAGCCATCATGTCAGAGAGAGATAGTCACACCAGTGGTGATGAGAGTCATACTCCCACCAAGCCAAAACATCATGGAGGAAAAGCTAAAAGGTTTGAGCCCCTAGACACCACTCCAACTACTTCCTCTCCTATGATCCTTTCATACTTCCAGGATGTAGGCTGCTACCATTTTTGTGAGAAGATCAAGCAAGTCAAATACCATCCAGACTTAACCAGGTTGTTTTCTTGTAGCCTACAAAACCACCAAGTTAATCTAGCAGGGGTCCAATTTGAGCTTTCATCTGAAATCATTTCCAAGGCAACCGGTATACCAGATGTTGGTGAGATTTGGTTCAAACAAAAGAAATTGGATTTTGGTTATTATGGGCCTTATTTGAAACCCACCTATCAGCAAAACTGCAAGGCCGTTTTTCCTTTTTCTTATTTTCTAGAGAGGTATGCAACATTAATGAGGCAGATTATCAGTTTTTTCACATGTGAGGGAAGGTATTCCCGGCTCTATTCATATCATATCAGATTGCTGATGCATTTTACCAAAGTCAAGATGATGAACCTACCTTATTACCTTTTCCGGAGTATTGATAAAATGGCCTCTGTTGTCAAGAGGAAAACCTATGACCACCAAATTCCTAAGCTCTTTCATCACTCCCTAATCAAGATGATTGTCCTATACCAGCTAGAGAAACAAGGTATATCTTGGGAGACCTTCATCTCACATGATGCGTTTTAAACCCCCAGTTCTTCATCCAGCAAAACTTGCCTTCCACTTCACAACCATCTACCTCCACATAGCCATCATCTCCCCGTGTGCCTTCTCCACAAATAATTTCACCTATTAACTCCTCCCCTTAATTACCAAGTGAAGGGGCTGAAATTAGACCTAGTGAAGGGAAAATAGGAGGCAACAGTGAGGAAGAAGATGAGACAGATAATGATGAACAAGGAGAGGACAATGAAGATGAAGTTGATGAAGAAGAAGAATAAGATGAAAATGAAGAAGATGATGAAGTAAGCAGCCATGATCATGAGGAAAGCATTGAAAAGGAAGATGATGTAGAGGAAGAAGAAAATGAGGAAGAGGAAAGTGGCCAAGAAGAAAGTAGCAATGGCCAAGCGAAGCAAGATGATAAAGGAGAAAATAAAGATGAAACTAGTAATGACAGCCACAAAGATAACACCAGTGATGGCAGCCACAAATATGAAAACAATGAACATGATGATGAAGAGGAAGATATCAATGATGAGGAAGAGGAAAGCAGTAAAGAAGAAGACAGTGAAGAAGGAGAACATCCAGATGAGGAAGGCAACTATCTAAGTGTCCAAGACAGTCCAAGAAAGAGTCATGACAGTCATGACAGCTGTCATGACTATCTTGATAAAAATAATTCCATAGAAGACATAGAAAAATTAGAGCAAAGTGAAGGACAAAAGGATGACAACATTGCCTTTGAGACTCCCATGATTTCCCCTCTCTTTGTTGATCTAGACAGTGATAATGAGGACCAACGGATGAATACAAAATTTCTCCTCCTAGAAAAATATGCCCAGCTTCAAGAATGGGAAAAGGATTTTGAAAGAGCACAAAGGGTCATCTACTATTATAAATAGGAGCACAAAAATTTCAAAGAGGTAAAGAGGGGCCTTGCCTTGCAGAAGAAAATGGTCAAACACTATGCAAGGAAGAGCATGATTGCCAATGCTAAATTGAGGCAAGCCCTCCTAGAGCTAGAACAGAAAAAAAGGCCCAAAGTTCATGACAGGCTCATGATATTGGCTGATGCTTCTCATCAGGTGTCTAAAACCCCTTTAGGGGTCTACCCACCAATTTTGAAAAAAATCCGGAAACTTTTTATTTTTTCCAAATTTTGGCCCCTAGGAGTGCATCACCCTAAGTGCTACGCTCTTTTTTGGGGCATCCTCAGCAGCTAAAGTTTACATTTTTGGGTTTTTTATGTCTCCAAAATTCTGCCCAAAAAATTTCAGATCATTTGGAGCATGTTTTCCCCCTCAAAAGGTCAAAAAACACCTCAAAAATTACCTTTCTGTCTCCTTTTCAGGCCTGGCGCTGTGCGTTGAGCAGTCATGGGAGATTTTATTTGTTAGAAGGTAAATGGAATCCAATCAACACAACTCAAGTATTTCTGGAAAGTAGACTCTTCAATATTTCTAACGAGCCCTTGCGGGCCTGAATTTGATGCCGGGAAGGGGTCCAAAACTCGCTGCAACAGACCCCAATTTTTGCTGATATGGAGCTACGCAAAGAGACAATTTTTTGCCAAAAAGTCAACAAAAGACACTAATTAATGGAAAATTGGTTTTTCAATATTCTCTTGGGAAAAAAACTCTTGATTTTATTGGGGAGTTATGTTTTGGTGTGTTTCATTTATTTTTTTATCTCTTATGTGTCTTGGGCCTTGCATGGTCATTAAGCACATTTATGGCATTTATGGTTGAATTAGGGTTTCTGGAATCCTCTTAGGGTTTCCACCTCCTCATTTGCTCCATAAATAGAGCATGAGGCTCTTGTATATTTTTTTGGATGTTGATGACTTATGTTGAAGTAATACATAGTCCCTTGAAGCATTTGATGAGAAATTGATGTCTTGGAGCTTATGCATGATCTGATTCACTTGTTGATGGAGAAGGACTATTTGTAGGATCTGTAGGCCTGGTTGATGGTGAATTTTTCTCTTGTTAATGTTTTCTAAGTTTCTCATATGTTTTCCATCCATCTATGTTGCAGTAGGACAAAAAATTTAGACTAAGATATGCTTGTTGATGGCACCTTAGATCTGTTTGTTTCCTTCACTGCCTAAATGTTTTCTTCTGCTTAAGATATGTTAGGGAATCCATTTCTTGCTCTCTAATAACTTTTTTGCTTGTCTATTTTCTTGAATGATTTATATCAGTTAGTATCAATTATGATTGATGGCTAGCCCTGCATATTGTTACCTCTGAAGTACTCTATTCTTGAAATCATCTTTTGAAGCAGCTTTGCCTATAGTTTACCAAAGAAGTCTATCTTAACCATGCTCTTTGCATTTACTTAGCTAAAATTGTCTCAAGGAACTTTCATAGCTATCACTGTGGATGCTAGGGTTTTTCTCTTCTTCTATGGTTATAGTTACTTGTGTAATTTAAATGTTTTTCCTGCTCTTGATGATAAAACCCATGAAAGATTAAATAAGTTTTTTTTCCTTTCTATGTTTTATCTGAATGTTGTCTTGGTTGATTATCTGTTTTTAGTCTGAAATCAAATGGATTAGGTTTTTCTTAAGCCTTTGACTCTCTTGTTATGCTTATAAATCTTCTAACTCCCTCAGTTTACAAGTATATAAAGGATTTTGTTCCTGCCCTTTATTAGCTTGTTGTTCTCAAGTTTAATGTCCACCTCATGATCCTGTCACAACCTTAAAGACCCACCAACCAAGTTAGAATTGCCCTGCAAGTGCTCTTGAAACCATTGATGAACTCATTCATGACCTTGTTTGACTCCATTTCCTAATGACTTAACAATCTTCCTTGTTTTCTATCTAAATCTATCTGAGCAGCATACCCAACCAAAAACAATCAAAATACCCTGAACTTAACATCTAGCCTAAAATCAACCCTAATCAGAAAATAATTTCACATCTTTGCACCTACTAGAGAGATCGACCCTCTCTGAATCCAGGAATTCTAGGTCCTAGGATTCCAAAGCTTGGTTTGGCGTTACCCTGTACCTTTGTATCTCAATCAATCTAGAAAATTACCGGGAGCTAACAGTCTATAGAAGTGGACCTGCTGCCATAGATGTACATAAATGAAATATTGCTAAGATATACAAATAAATGCCCAATAAGAGAGGAATGGGCTCCAATACAAGATTTCAAGCCAATCTAGGAGAGATTGCTAGAAATGTTGGAGAATGTACAATGTGACAATTAACTTGTCACTACAACTGAATAAAGATATGAAATGAGGCTATAGAAGATTTGAAATAATGATGCCCTCCTTTGATAGTGTCTCTAAGCAAAAGGTTGATCCCTTTACTCAAAAACAACCCCTCTTGATGAGCTTAAATGACCCTCCCAGCAACTGCCTGCAAAAATAACGCAGATCTAGCTGGGGACTGTGCTGTGATGGAAGATGGATGGTTGGCCTGATGCCAATGATATGAAAATATGCCCTTGAATCCTCCTCACTGATCCTCAAATGGATAGCCAAGCCCTCCACTGAAAAACAAGCCAAGGAATGACTCAAAGAGATCCTCTGTTGCTGCACCCTGCAACACAAAGTTATCTTGCTTTAGGAATAACGATGTGACTGAAGGAGGTAGCTTTGGCCAAAAGCCAAAATGAGGAATGTATCTCTAAAACCTCTCCTTCCCTAAGGATGAGGTAGGGATTCCCGACCGGGAACACCCTTGTGCTATGCAGCACTGCACCCTTTCTAAACAGCAAGAGGAGCGTAGTCTCAATAGACCCAAGCAAATAATAATCAAGCATGAATAAAAATGGCTCTCCTCCTCTTCATATATATCAAGTGATCCTCTCCACCATGGGTCCCATCCACATGTGCCTCCCAACTCATGCAAGTGATCCTCCTCTAAAACTGCGCAGTCCATCAAGGAGATACATTGTATCTAAATAGTGCATGTGGACTTGGTCAAAATGACTAGATCAAACATGATCCAATCCTGTTCACACCATGTGGTGCTCAAATCAGCTACTTTATTCTTCCTCCCTTCACATGAGGAGTGTTATTCTTCCTCCTTAAGGATTATGGGGCCTTCTCACCATTTATTTACCTATCTAGGATCAAATCAACTATAATATTCAATTTAGATAAAATCTAAATTTTTGGAATATTACAGTTCTCCCCCTTCAAAACATTGCTTGTCCTCAAGCAACTGCAAGGTAGAGAAAAATTCTCCCCCCTTTCTTCTTGTGGCCTCCTCATCAATAGACTCCACCATGTTTCATCATAAAATACAATAAATCTATCCTCCATAAATCCCTCCAAGTGTATCAAATAGAAGTGTGCATCATGAGGCAAAGAGAGATGTAAGTAGGAATCTTATTTTTGTTCAATGGCCTCCTCAAGGTAGGAGGGATGAGAAACATGGGAAGTATTATTCCCAATGAGTAACTCCTTCACCCATGCAATCATCCAAATGAAATGAGCCATCCTAGGTAGCTCATCCAAGAAATCCTCAACCCCAGATCTATGCAATGTGTTGGGGCTGAATGGAGAGTTTAGATTTTTCCATCCAAGTGGTTTCTCCCTCCATTTATGATAAGTGTGAGGGGGTTGCTAATATTGGGCTAAAATTTCATGGCCTCCAAAATTTTCCCAAGCCTCCCCACAAAATGAATCAACCATGAAGTGCCTCCTCTAACAACGCATCTTCTCCCAATGGCTCCTCCTACATGAAGGGAAAAGGAGTGATGTGGAAATCATGGTGTGCCCATTGTTTCTCCTGAAAAATACAACATGTGAAAAGGGGAGAATCATACTCCCAATGGGCATCCTCAACTCCAATCCCACTCTCCAAGAAAAGTGTCCCATGAGCATAAACATATCAGCAATATATGGAAGCAAAAGACAAGCTGTTGAATGACAACCAGAGAGTGAATCATAGTTCCACCAATGGAACCAACGCAGGGCACTCCATGCCTGCATCAAAAAAATTAATAACAAGTGCTTTACCAACCATGTATTTTCTGCCACAGTCATCCCATAAGATGTGAACATGAATGTACAATGTGGTGTCAATGGTGCACACCAAGATTCATGTGGCTTCCCCCATAAACCACCATTAATGTAGCCAAAATTAATGCTACAAGCAGCTGCAAATACATCATACAATATGCAAGAAGGGATGTTCCTCCTTGGTACAATATGTTGCTCATATAAAGTAAAGAAGTACAAAGCACAATGTGAAATTATACCTTCTCTACTATGTACTTGAGGCCTTGAGCTGAAATGGCTCAACTGAAAAAGCTTCCTCACTCCCAATGAGTAGGAAGGTGGTTGTGATATCCTCTCAATCACCATTTAGACTATGCATCTCTCCATATGCTAATATATGTTCTGTTGGATGACCTCCCAAGTGAACTCCTCTAACACAGCAAGATATGCATCAAGGTGCATAGCTAGGAAGTCATCATGTGCTGCATGCAATAGTTTCTCCTTGAGACTAGAAGCCCTAGTCAAGAAGATTATGCCATAGCAATAGATGACCACATCATCCACCATGTATATGTCCTCTCCATTTGGGTCATCAAGAATCATGAATGCACCAAGATCCTTGGAGTACTCTACCAAGAGCTGAGATCTCCAATACGGATCAATCCTCCTCAGAGACGGTGCTGGTGATATAGAATGTGAAGCTCCCCTCACATTGCTGCCTGCTACTTTGACATCCCCCATGCCAAATTTATCCTCCAAAATGTTGCCATGCCCATCATGCAGCTACTCATGCTCCAACAGTAACAGTGACCTTTGGAAGTTGGCCTCCCATGAGAAGCTGTCACCCAAAAGGAATCTCCCAAGCTGGGCCAAAGTAGGCAGGAGTGGCCTCCATCCACTCCCATGTGTGAAAGATTCCTTCCTCAAAGGAAGTATCCGCTGTTTCTCCAAATCTATGGAGCAGTCATCCTGCATCATGAATATGCTATCCTTCATGTCTACATCAATCTCTGTCAGCACAGTATGGGTAATGAGAGTGGGTGATGCTGAAAATGAGAGAGTGTCTCCCTCCTCCTTGAGTCTATCCCAAACTCTCTACATTGTGCTAGAATCCTCCAAAGTCTTCACCTCTCCGGAATCCAAGAGTGGTGAACTACATGAAAATATGTCCCTCATCAACTCTAGATCAGGGGGCCTCTCAGGTGGAATGCCTCCATATAGTGAGACATCTAGTTTAGAATTGGACTGTATATATGAGTGGACTAATTTGTCCCTCTCTTCACTGTGCAGTACAGTCTCCTCCTCTTGTGCAAAAACTCCTCAGGATAGATAAGGGTGTATCATCCCTTGATGCTAATCCTTCTCTTCCTCCTCCATCTCACAATCCCCAAAAACTGCTGCATATGGCTCCGGAATTGTGCCTTGGTTCCCCCATGTTGAATAATTTGGAACTCCTTGTAAAGATACAAGGGCTCCTATATGGAAGCAATAGCTCCCTTTTCACCTCTATGTGGTGATGGATCTCCTCCCAATGGGACAGCACTATTAGATCTCTTATGCTCATCCTCCCCATCAATAATTGAGAATACCTCATCATCAAAGAGAGACCCTAGATCTTGGTCATCTCTTGAAGGAAGTACCTCCATGTCTTCACAAATGGAAGAGGGCCCTTCACACAATGGGGATCTTGCCTTTAGCAAACCATCATACATGTTTTCATCCCCTTCAAAAATATCGAATGGAGTTTGTTTCATGGTTCCCTCCAATGCATGCAAAGTGTTTGAGGTTTTGATATATGATGTTTCACAGTGATTTTTATCAAATTTCCTCACCAATCCCTTAGTGAATTCATCATATGTTTTTACATGTACATGATAATATGAAACAAAATTTTCAAACCACCAACCATGAGCTATACCTTTGAGTTGCAACGCTGCTTCTCCAATGGCCTCATCTTCTTCCTCCATTCTCCCTGCAGTGCAAGTGGGCAATGAATTGCACTGTGGATCTGCATGTGTGGATAAATTCCCACACCCATCATGATAATAGATAGGGCTTGATTCATCTTCAAACCTGTGTGCTCAACTTAGTGTTCCTAAATTGAGGTCATAAATTGTCAACCAGGGCTAGTAAACTGCTGAAGTGAGGTGCACTATATGTGCCTAGGTATCTGTTTCTCACTACGTTGTGTTTAGTGTTTTTATGATGTTTTTGGTTTTGTGGTTTTATGTTAAGAAGGAAAATAACTAAATGTTGAAAAAGAACAGTTGTTGGTCACACTAAAAACAGAGCAAAACCTATTCTAAATTATGTGTGGCACTAAAGAATAGAAAATGCAAAGCTTGATAATGACTCATAGCAAGGAAATAAATCACAACATGAACTCAATAACTCATAACATGAACTCATCCAATTCATTCATTAAAAATATGTTGGAATAGCTTGAGAAAAGGACAAGTTTAGTGCAAATGAGGTTCTTCTAAGTAAACAATCATCTTACAATATTACAAAGAATCTCATCCATGGCTAAAAGTTTATTGGAACACAATTGGAAAAGATTATTTGTAGCACAATAAGATCTCTACTTTGAATTAACTTGTAATGCTAAGATTAATCCATTCTGCAGCTCAACTTGTCACTACTAAGCCTCATTCGAAAGTTAGAGATTTTCTAGAATAGTTTTTGGGAAAAGATGTCTTTGTGAAATTGCAAAAGATTGCAGAACAATCAAGGCCTTAAACTGATATCACTAATTCCTGTCCATATGATGATGCATTAATAGAAAGTTAGAACAAGAGTAGTTTGTAAACAATGAAGGTCGTGAAGTCTAATTTTGACAGTTAATACAACTTAAAGAACAATGGATAACACTGAAATAGAATGCAATTGATCAAAATTGAAACACAATGACCACAACTAAACTAGAATGCCATTAACCTAACTTGAAATACAGTGAACTGGAACTAAAATAGAATTCCACTAATCTAACTTGAAATACAGTGAACAAAGTTGAACTAGAGTGCCATTATCAAACTTGAAATATAGTGACAGAATTAAACTAGAGTGACATCTACCTCCGAAGTATTTCAACTGAACTAAAATGCAACTAATTCTATGAAATACTACAGCCCTATCTCGTTCAATATGAGTGATATTTTGGAATAGTTTGTAAAAACAAGTCTGGTTGTATCATTCAATGCAAATGAGCATAAAACATAAAGTTTCGGAAAAAAAATGCAATTAACTCCTAAAATACTACAGTTATATCTCATCCAATGTTAGTGGTATTTTGGAATAGTTTGTAAGGATAAGACTGACTGTGGCATCCACTGCAAGTAAGTATAAAAACACAAAGTTCAAAAAATTGATTAAACTAGGAATGAAACAAGGCTAAGTTACTTATCTAAACCATATGAACAAAGCTTCTCAGGTAGCAGGGGCCCTCTACCACCAGATTAGCACGCAAATCTACTCAATATTGACTCAGCTCTTGCAATAAAGTGATGCTTATTTCATTAAAGGAGAATTTCTTCAAAAAAAATAGAGTATTACGGTCTTCTGAGATCTAGCAATAAAACAAAATCTAGCTAGCTGTCTCTCGGTCTCCCAAGCCATACTTATAAAAAAATTACATAACTGTATTTGAGATAAAACAGGAATAAATGCCTTTCCCAACTAAAATCAAACTAGAACTCTGGTGGTGGTCTCGTACTATGATTAAGGACATTTGTACAGTCCTTGTCCTATTAGAAGTCTATCTCCTAGTTTTCGTTTCCCACGTGCATAACCACCTGTAGACTTGAGCTCAGATTTCATGGAGAGCAAGAAATTATGGGGGAGTGATGTGGAATACGACCATATGCATTTTTCCTTGAGGTGACACCTGGAACCTGCGTGAACATGAAGATAGTTGCGGAATAGGAAACTGGCTACAGAATGACTACGTTCTGTAGCCGAGTCTAGTCAAAAATTACTACAACAACAAAATCATGAAAACATAACAAGTTAGTCATTATATACATTATTAAAGTAATCCTAATCAATCCTATTGATCATTTAAGCCTGTAATTGATGAGGGACAAAGGAAATGAAGTGAAATGTGGTGGAAAAGAAGGACATATTTGGGGCTCAACATACCCCCACTACAAGGCTTTTGCATGTCCTCATGCAACTAATCCATGTACTCTGAGACCTTTGCTAGGACATCTAGGCCCCTTCTTCTGTTTTGCATGACAGTCAATGGCCTCCTGGGCTTCCTTATGATCAACTTGAATCTCAAATTTGTAAGTGTCCTGCTTAACTTTTTGTTTTTCTTCTTCAATTTTTCACTGGCCTTGTACAACTTTTTCATTTGTAGAGACAGAGTTGTATTCATATCACCTTTCAACTTAACCTGCTCCCTTAAAATTTCATTCTCATTATTGATATACCTATTGAGCACTTCTAACTCATATTTGTCTCTTCTTAGTACATCAATTGCAGATTTTGGTGGGCTAGGAGTTCTGTCTCTACTTTCCGAGGCTCTCTTCTCTAATGTCTCAACATAATTATAAACTTGTTGCTATGCTGGGTCTATCTCTGGAGCTCCTTCATCAAGATCCTCCTCATACTGGTGCTCAGGTGATCTAGTAGTAGGTGTTTCTTCATCCTCAATGTTTATGATTCCCGTTTGTCTAACCCCTGTTTTCTTCAATATACCTCTGAGTCTGTGGCTCCGTCTTGGTTGAGATGGTCCTTCACCTCTCTCTTTGGCATATTTTCTTATTATCCTCTCCTTCTTAAGTTGCTTCTTAATTTCAGCCAATTTCTCAGAAATCATCTCTTCACTGTCCCCTTGTATTGATTTACCAGTTTTAGTTTCAACAGCTTTGGAAATTTCCCTTCTCCTGCTTCTTCTTGTAGGTTTGCCTTTAGGTGGAGATTCCTTGGCTTATTCAAAGTGATTCCTCACTAGAAACTCATCCCAATTATCTCCCATTTTTCTCAAATGATGTTCAATTAGGATTTTGACTAAACCATGGTGATATAAAGTGGTTTCTAGAAATTGAACCCTCTTTTGAACATTAGAGGCCATTCTTTTCAGACTATGAAGTAGGAAAAAGGAAAAATTGATTTCTTCATCTAAGAAATGCATCATTAACCGAATACGATAAACATAGAGGGTACCAAATCTTCCTTCACAAGTGATAAATTTGTGCAAAATGAGCAACATATTCCTCCATTTATTCTTTAGTGCCGAGCTAGGAATACCTTTCTTAAAAATGGAAACATCCATACCTGGTGTTTTGAGTATTTGCCTCCATGCCTCATTATGAAATTCCCTATTTTTGAACCAACTTTTTCCTTGTCTGGTAATTCCGTTGCTTCTGCAATGAAAGCCTCTGTAATAGTGAATTTAATATCTCCTATTTTGACCTCTGCTCCATTGAAGGACCGTGCAAATGTTTTGGTTACTTCTTTATGAAAACCATTAAATTTTTCAAAAAAATGTAACCACCCAGCCTGCTGTAGCATTTCTCTGATTTGTGGATAACCTTCCAAGTACTTGGTTCCAACTGGTTCGGATCTTACTATGAGACCCATAGCTTCCTTTCTCAACCTTCAAATTACTACTCCTCTGCTCACGGTGAAAATGGCTGTTAAAGAGATGTTTTTACTCCAAAGATGTTTCCTCTGTTTTACAGACCGGAATGGCTAAGAATTGGCTATGGAAAGAAATGATATGGAGTGGTTATGAAATGAGTATAATGCGGTGAGGATGATTGACACAGATTAATGAGTTGAGAGCTATCACGGATTAAAAGACCGCAGAAAAATTCTCATGTAATTTCAAAATCATCACTAAATTCTTCGGGCTAGTGACGTGACTAATTAGGTCACTTCAGTACTTAACCGTTAAGTTTTAAATGATGATTTGGAATGGTAGAGTGAAAGGGATTTTGTCCAAAGTTTTTATGATAGGTTTGATAAGCATGATCAACACAAATAATTAAAATAACTTTTTGAATCATACATGACTTCACTATGCTAAAACTTTCATGATCTGTCACCATAATAATTTCACAACTTTTACCTTTGCGTTTCCTTTGATTTTTTTTTTTTGTGGTTTTGATATGCCTTGTCCTCCTTTGAAAATCATTGATCTTCAGTCCTCATAACTCCTTTGATTTTTCTTGTTTTCTTGGATATGCAGGATCAATTTGCTGTTAAATCAAGTGATTACTGGATAGTGCCTTCAGGATTTCTGGCTGCAGAATGTCTGACTGGCTGTAGAATATCTGACTGGCTGCAGAATGTCTGACTGATTGCAGAATGTACCTGTAGAAGTCTTGAAACATGGAATGGAATGGTTTGAAGCATGAATGGAATGTTGTATGAAATGAGTTAAAAATGGACAATAAAATATGGTGTAATGGAGTATGAGTGAAGTGAATAATGGAATGAAATTAATCACAATTATGAAGTGGAGTGAATTATGGAAAGTGACCTACAACTTATGATTTGTATTATTCAATTGCAGAAAAAGATCAATTTTTTTTTTTAAATCTGAGATAGAAGTGAGGTGGACCATGGAATGAAATGAATAAAGTATGGAATGAAGTGGAGTATGGATGAATATAGTGAAATGGAGTATGGATGAATGGAATGAAATGAATCATAAGTGAAATATGGGTTTGCACTTATGATTTTGTAATAGCTGCTTGCAGAAAAAGAACAAATTTGAAAAGCCAAAGTGTCAGAAAGATTCTGATTTTCACTCTATCTTTTCTGTATAAACATGCTAATCAGTGATCAGTTTTCATGTTTATACTTTATTTATTTATTTATTTATTTATTTATTTATTTTTATTTTTTATGCTTTTGAATTCATAAAATTCAACCAAGTTCATGAAGAAGAAAAATTATTCTTCATTAACTTCACATCATTGTTTTCCTGAAATCTCTTGACAAATTCTTCTCTTGAAAGTGGCTTATGATACAGCTTCAATCTATGACCATTTACAAGAAAAGTGACCTCTTCTTCATCTATTGTCCTGATTTTTATTGCTCCATTGTAAAAAAAATTCACAATTTCATATGGTCCAAGCCAATGTGTTTGGAATTTACCTTGAAAATCTTTGAACTTTGAATCAAACAAGAGAGCCCAGTCACCTTCTTTGAACTTATTTTCCTTGATATACTTATCATGCCATCTAGTCCTTTGTTGCTAGACTATACTTGTTTTCTGAACCGCATCTTGTCTGATCTCATCCAATTCATTAATCTGCTCCAATCTGTGCTTTTGTGCCTCTGTTAGATCAAGTCCTAGCTGAACTGCCATTTTAAAAGTTTGAATCTGAAACTCTATGGGAAACAAAACTTGTTTTCCATAAACAAGTTCATAGGGAGTATGAACTTTTGTGCTTCTCCATGTAGTTCTATAGGCCCACAAAGCTTCAGGAAGCCTGTCTGCCCAATCTATTCTATGTAAATGAATAGTCTTTGTTAGGATCCCTTCAATGACCTTATTAGTAGATTCCACTTGACCATTTGCTTGTGGATGAAAGGGAGTAGATTTTCTGTGTCTGATTTTGTACCTCTCCATCCTCTGTTCCACTAGCTTTGATGTAAATTGAGCTCCTTGATCTGTAACAATTTCCCTTGGGACACCAAAACGAGTAAAAATATCCTCAAAAAGAAAATTAACTACAGATGCTTCAGTAGTAGAAAGTAATGGCTTAGCCTCTACCCATTTGGTAACATAATCAGTGAAAACTAATATATATTTCTTTTGTCTTGATGGAGGACTGATAGGCCCTACAAAATCTAAAGCCCATTTTTTAAAAGGTTCAATATGTACCTGAGGCTGCAATGGCATCTCACCTAAAGGAGAAGGTTTCCCTACCCTTTGGCAACTGTCACACCTTTTGACATACTCTTTAGCATCTTTAAAAAGGGATTGCCAATAGTATCCTAAATGAAGGACCTTATAAGTTGTCCTTTTATCAGCAAAGTTTCCACCACAAGGTTCATCATGACATGCCTTGAGGATCTCAGGCATCTCATCTTCCCTAACACATCTCCTAATGATAAAATATGGACCTGTTTTGTATAACTCATTAGCAACCCATGAATATTTTGCACTATCATAAATGATCTTTCTTTTGTCTCTTGCATTCATTATTGAAGGAAATTTCCCTGAAACTAAATAATTAGCAATGTCAGCAAACCAAGGAGTCTGAGTAGAAATTGCAAAAAGATATTCATTAGGGAATTGATCTTCAACTGGAGTATTGTCTTTGATGTTTTGGAGTCTATATAGGAAATTAGCTATTGTGTTTTGTTTTCCAGGCCTATCTAGAATGGTAATGTTGAATTCCTGTAAAAGCAATAACCATCTTATGACTCTGCCATTAGTAATTTATTTGTTCATTAGATATCTAATTGTAGAGTGATCTGTGTGAAAAAAAGTTTCATAGCCTGTTATATAGTGTCTAAATTTGTTTATGGCATGAACAACAGCTAAAAATGCTTTTTCAGTTACAGTATAGTTTAACTCTGAAGGAGTCAAATTTTTACAGGTATAGTAGATGGCATAAGGAATCATGTCTTTTTGTCCCAATACTGCTGCTAGAGCTGTATCCGAGGCATCTGTTGAAATATGAAAAGGTAACTTCCAGTTAGGTCCCCTTAAAATAGGTGCTTCAGAGATTT
Source organism: Pinus albicaulis (assembly GCA_034641835.2). Lineage (NCBI taxonomy): Eukaryota > Viridiplantae > Streptophyta > Pinopsida > Pinales > Pinaceae > Pinus > Pinus albicaulis. Next base: position 750,199,864 of record CM076571.1, on the reverse strand, counting down.
TTGTTTTCAGGGTCTCAAAGGCTAACTGGAAATCGGGATTCCACTTGAATTCACAGTCTTTGGTAAGTAATTTGAAAAGTGGAGATGCTATCTTGGCGAAGTTTTCTATAAACCTTCGATAATATCCTGTAAATACTAGAAAACTCCTAACATCTTTTTGAAAACTTGGAATAGATAAGTTAGAGATGACTTCGACTTTTGACTCATCAAGTCTAATCCCATCCCCTGAAATGTGATGTCCTAAAACAATTCCTTCAGTAAACATCATAAAACACTTCTCATGACTAAGTGAAAGATTTGTTTCTTTACATCTTTTTAAAACTTTTTCCAATTTTGTTAAGGCTTCTTCAAATGTGTTTCCATAAACTGTGAAATCATCCATATATACCTCTACACAATCATGTATTAGATCTGAAAAGATTCCTAGTACTGCCCTTTGAAATGTTGCAGGTGCATTGCATAGTCCAAATGGAAATACTCGGTAAGCATAGGTACCCCAAGGACAGGTAAATGTGGTTTTGTCTTGATCTTCAAGTGCTACTTGAATTTGGTTATAACCACTAAACCCATCTAGAAATGAAAAGTACTTTTTGCTAGCTAATGTATCTAACACCTGATCTATGAAAGGTAAGGGAAAATGATCTTTAAGAGTAGCTTGTTTAATTCCCGGTAGTCAATACATACCCTCCATTTACCCTTTTTCTTTGGAACAATTACCAAAGGAGAAACCCACTGACTATCGTAAATGGGATAGATGAAGTTAACATTTAACAATTTCTGCAATTCTTCCTTAACAATATCCCTAAGATTTGGATTCATCCGTCTCTGAGGTTGCCTGATTGGTTTACAATTGCCTGATTGGTTTACAATTTTCCTCTATGTAGATGTGATGAGTGCAAGTCTTGGGGCTTATCCATTTCATATCAGTGTACTTCCATGCATATGCAGAAGAATGTCTCTATAAAATCTTGACTAGCTCTTCTTGTTGAGATTTCTCTAAGTTCTTGTTTATGTTTAAGGTTTTTCCTGGAAATATCTCAATTGTAGAGCTGCCAAATTTATCCATGGAATAAAGAGACATCTGCCTTGATGATAAAAAAACAATGTTGGATTCTTCTTGAAATTGTTCATGCTTATATTCCGAAGAGGATTCAAAGTTTTCTAAGGTATTCAAAATCTGGGTATCTTCACTAATTTCTGAAATTGTGAAGAGAGGTTGTAAGTCTTCTTCATTCTCTATCCATTGAGTATCATCTAATCTGTAATTGTTCTTGCTGGAGGATACACGGTAAATTCCTTGGTTGAACTACCATCAGAGATGTACATATCACCGGATCTACAACTAATGAAAGCATCAGCTGTAGCTAACCAAGGTCTACCTAATATAATAGGATGCACTCCTAGATTATTCTTAGGAGTTAGGATCATAAAATCCACAGGATATTCCCAAGAATCTAGGGACACTGAAATGTCTTCTATTACCCCATCAGGTTTGATCACAGATCTGTCTGCTAATTGTAATAATGTGGGTGTAAAAAGAAGATTAGGAAGTTTCAGTTTATCCATGATTTGTCTACTCATAATATTGATTGCTGCTCCTAAATCAATAAGTGTGTTTTGGATCTCAACTCCATTGATGTGAATTTTAACAACTGGATTTCCTGGGTCTAGATACTTTGGAATAGCAATCTTACCCATCATGATATCTGTTATTTTTCCTGCCAGTTGAATTTTCTTTATCTCTCTTATTCTTTTTCTTGTTTTCTTCATGCTCAACTCCTTTATTGTTTTTGCTAAAGATTGGAATTTCCTTGATGGCTTGTAATAATGGGATCTTAATACAAACATTTCTAAGCTCATCTAGGAAATCATAATTAGGCACCATAATTTTTTTTTCTACACCCCTATCAATTTGTAATCTTTCTGGAAAGGGAGGTGTAGAAGTTGATGTTGATGGCTGAACTAATATAGGAGTTGAAATTATTAGTTCTTTTTGTTTTGATTTTTCAATGTTTGAGTCTTGGAAAGTTGTGTTCTCTTCAAGACTTTTATTTACCCGTAGAGAATCTTCCTCAGAATTGTCTTGCTCTTGTATGATTACAGAAGGTTTCCTCTTTTCAAGTATTCTTCCATACCTAAGTTGAACATCACTAAGGCCTAAAGGAGTGATCAAATAAGTTGGAAACTGTTGGCCTTCTATCATGCATGTGTTATGAGTATTTTTATTATTGGGGTTTGGTATGCATTGGGAAAGAAATTGATTTGTTTTATGAGGAAATGGTAATGGAAATGGTTGATTTTGATGTTGTGGATTTTGAGGATTTTGTTGAAAATTTTGTTGAGGAGGGAAATGTGGATATGGTGGATAGGATGGTGGATATTGGTAATACTGAGAGTATCTTCCATAAGGATTTTGTGCTCCTTGCGCCCAATTTTGTGATTGATTTTGAAATTGGGGCCAAGGTTGCTACCAAGAATTCCAATTTGGTGGGGGTTGATTATACAACTGATCATGAAATCCTTGTGTTTGAGGTCCTTGCCAAGGCCTCCTGGAGACAAAATTGAGAGATTATGTGGAACTTGTAGGAGTTTCTTCTTGAAAGACAGCTTTAAGACCAGGAAGTGAAGGACAAATCTTGGTCTCATGTTTTTCTGAACAAATTACACAAGTCTCCACAACTTTGGCATCCAAAGGGCACTCTCTCAAGGCATGTTTCTTTCTACATTTGGGACAAAATATTGCTAAGGCATCAGATTCAGATTTTTGCTTGTTTTTTAGCTTAAGGGTGTCTATTTGTTCACTAAGACTCCCTAAGATATCAAATTTGAATTCATCAAGAATATGTCCTATTTCTGCCCTACTTACTGTCCCAGAAGCAGACTTACTTTCCCTTGCAAGAGCGGGGTCTCTTGGTCCTTTTACAGTTTTAGATTTCCCTCTTGAAAGGTTAATACATAATTCAGCTATTTCAGGTAAGGTAAGCTGAGATATATCCCCTTTTCCCATCATGTTAAGGATATCTAACCATTCATCCCTAATTTTCTTCAACAAGAGAGCTTTCAAGGTATCTTGGTCTAGGTTTTCCATTTTTTCTCTTTTGATGTTGTAGTTAAATCTCTCCAACAAATCTTCCAAATTTTCATCCTCTTTTTGTAGCATTTTAAACACTTCCTCCTTATGGTTGATTGGCATACAGTAATCCAAATACCTCTCTAGAAATTCTTGTTTCATGTCTTCCCATGTCCTAATAGAACTGTTGATCAAACTCATAAACCACTTCAATGCTGCTCCTTTCAATGTTGAAGAAAATAGTTTAAGTTTTTGAGCATCTTGTAAGTAGTCATAGGTTCTACATAGGACTTCAAATTCAAATAGGAAGGTTTCAGGATCTTCAGTTTTAAGTCCATAAAAGTTTGGAAGGACAGAAGGTGAAATGTTTTTCATAGTTGCATTGGTTTCTTCATCTACTAGAGGAAACCCAAAAGAACTTCCCATTTCTCTTCTACCTCTTCCTCTGCCTCCTTCTCCTTCTGCACCTCTACCTCCTTCTCCTCTACCTCTACCTCTACCCCCTCCAAATAGTGTGTGTTCTCCATTAAAGACTCCTCCTCCCCCTTCTTCCGCCATAGTTGATTCTTCTGTGGAAGTGGAAAAGTTTGTATCTCTAGCAGGGGTCCTTGGATCTTCTTCTAAGACAGGTTCAGTGGATGAAGTGGAAGGTCTTTATAATGGAATATCTGGTCTTAAGTCCTCTGGAATTCTAGGATTAGTAAAGGATGGAATGTGGGTTTGAGTTGGAGGTGTGCTGGCTCTTGGTCTTGGTGAAACAAGTGGTGTTCTAGGAATCAAGCTTCTGCTTCTTATGAATCTACCCCTTGAGTCTCTTTCTCTACACATATCATTGTTTTTGGGAGGTAAGAAACAAGGCTACCTAGTTACACTTCCCCAGCAACGGCGCCAAAATGTGTGCTCAACTTAGTGTTCCTAAATTGAGGTCATAAATTGTCAACCAGGGCTAGTAAACTACTGAAGTGAGGTGCACTATATGTTCCTAGGTATCTGTTTCTCACTACGTTGTGTTTATTGTTTTTATGATTTTTTTGGTTTTGTGGTTTTATGTTAAGAAGGAAAAGAACTAAATGTTGAAAAAGAATAGTTGTTGGTCACACTAAAAACAGAGCAAAACCTATTCTAAATTATGTGTGGCACTAAAGAACAGAAAATGCAAAGCTTGATAATGACTCATAGCAAGGAAATAAATCACAACATGAACTCAATAACTCATAACATGAACTCATCCAATTCATTCATTAGAAATATATTGGAATAGCTTGAGAAAAGGACAAGTTTAGTGCAAATGAGGTTCTCCGAAGTAAACAATCATCTTACAATATTACAAAGAATCTCATCCATGGCTAAAATTTTATTGGAACACAATTGGAAAAGATTATTTGTAGCACAATAAGATTTCTACTTTGAATTAACTTGTAATGCTAAGATTAATCCATTCTGCAGCTCAACTTGTCACTACTAAGCCTCATTCAAAAGTTAGAGATTTTCTAGAATAGTTTTTGGGAAAAGGCTTATTTGTGAAATTGCAAAAGATTGCAGAACAATCAAGGCCTTAAATTGATATCACTAATTCCTGTCCATATGATGATGCATTAATAGAAATTCAGAACAAGAGTAGTTTGTAAACAATGAAGGCCGTGAAGTCTAATTTTGACAGTTAATACAACTTAAAGAACAATGGATAACATTGAACTAGAATGCAATTGATCAAACTTGAAACACAGTGACCACAACTAAACTAGAATGCCATTAACCTAACTTGAAATACAGTGAACTGGAACTGAACTAGAATGCCACTAATCTAACTTGAAATACAGTGAATAGAGTTGAACTAGAGTGCCATTATCAAACTTGAAATATAGTGACAGAATTAAACTAGAGTGACATCTACCTCCGGAGTATTTCAACTGAACTAAAATGCAACTAATTCTATGAAATACTACAGCCCTATCTTGTTCAATATGAGTGATATTTTGGAATAGTTTGTAAAAACAAGTCTGGCTGTATCATTCAATGCAAATGAGCATAAAACATAAAGTTTCGGAAAAAAATGCAATTAACTCCTAAAATACTACAGTTATATCTCATCCAATGTTAGTGGTATTTTGGAATAGTTTGTAAGGATAAGACTGACTGTGGCATCCACTGCAAGTAAGTATAAAAACACAAAGTTCAGAAAATTGATTAAACTAGGAACGAAACAAGGCTAAGTTACTTATCTAAACCATATGAACAAAGCTTTTCAGGTAGCAGGGGCCCTCTACCACTGGATTAGCACGCAAATCTACTCAAGATTGACTCAGCTCTTGCAATAAAGTGATGCTTCTTTCATTAAAGAATAAATTCTTAAAAAAAAAACAGAGTATTACGGTCTTCTGAGATCTAGCAATAAAACAAAATCTAGCTAGCTGTCTCTCGGTCTCCCGAGCCATACTTATAACAAAATTACATAATTGTCTTTGAGATAAAACAGGAATAAATTTCTTTCCCAAATAAAATCAAACTAGAACTTTGGTGGTGGTCTTGTACTATGATTAAGGACATCTGTACAGTCCTTGTCCTATTAGAAGTCTATCTCCTAGTTTTGGTTTCCCACGTGCATAACCACCTGTAGACTCGAGCTCAGATTTTGTGGAGAGCAAGAAATGATGGGGGAGTGATTTGGAATACAACCATATGAGTTTTTCCTTGAGGTGACACCTGGAACCTGCGTGAACATGAAGATAGCTGCGGAATAGGCGACTGGCTACAGAATGACTGCGTTTTGTAGCCGAGTCTAGTCAAAAAATACTACAACAACAAAATCATGAAAACATAGCAAGTTAGTCATTATATACATTATTAAAGTAATCCTAATCAATTCTATTGATCATTTAAGCCTGTAATTGATGAGGGACAAAGGAAATGAAGTGAAATGTGGTGGAAAAGATGGACATCTTTGGGGCTCAACAAAACCCTCTCAGAAACTTTCTGTAATTCTCCCTTTCTATCTCCTTGAGATTTTCTATGATAGCTTCCATAGTTTGGAAAAGAAGCAAGGAGATCTCCTCTTCCGTCATTCCTCTTTTCTTGTTTCCTTTGTACAAATCCTCTTCTATTAAGGAGCTTCTCCTTCTAATGGCATATTATCTTGGATGCACAAGCTGAGCCAAGATTGATGCTTTGATACCACTGTAATATCCCTTTTTTAGGAATTTCTTCAATATGGTCCAAAGGGACACTGTATAATGAAGATAATGAAAAAATAAGATGGTAGGGGACTTGGATACCTCAGTTAACACATCATACATTACACTTCCAAAATTTGAGCTCAAAGATATCCCTCAAGGTAGGTTAAATAGATCGCCCACCCCTCGGTATCTTAGAAAAGTGCTCAAAGAGTGAGCTACAACAATATATGAACATAATCATTAAACTCTGCGAATCTGAACATGTCAATAAAGGGAATATAATTCAGCCATCATTTTCATTAATATATCAGCAACAATATACAAAATATCTTGAGGGACAAGCCACTCAAGCAATGGGAATCAATCTCCAATGATTAGAACATGGAATACATGAGATGCTACAATTATACAAAATGCCGGAGAGCAGTGAATGCGCAGTCTATAAAAGTGGAGTTGCAGCTGTAGATGTGCATACATGAAATATGGCTGAGATATACAAAGAAATGCCCAATAATAGAGGAATGGGCTCCAATACAAGATTTCTAGCCAATTTAGGAGAGATTGCTAGAAATGTTGGAGAATGTACAATGTGAGAATAAACTTGTCACTGCAAATGAATCAAGATATGAAATGAGGCTATAGAAAATCTGAAATAATGATGCCCTCCTCTGATAGTGTCTCTAAGCAAAAGGCTAATCCCTTTACTCAGAAAAAACCCCTCCTGATGAGCTCAAATGACCCTCCCAACAACTGCCTGCAAAAATAACGCAGATCTAGTTGGAGACTGCGCTGTGAGGGAAGATGGATGGTTGGCCTGATGCCAATGATATGAAAATATGCTCGAGAATACTCCTCAATGATCCTCCAATGGATAGCCAAGCCCTCCACTGAAAAACAAGCCAAGGAATGACTCAAAGAGATCCTCTGTTGCTGCACCCTACAACACAAAGTTATCTTGCTTCAGGAATAACGCTGTGACTGAAGGAGGTAACTTTGGCCAAAAGCCAAAATGAGGAAATGTAGCTCTAGAACCCCTTCTTCTCTAAGGATGAGGTAGGGATTCCCGACCGGGAACACCCTTGTTCTATGCAGCATTACACCCTTGCTAAACAACAAGAGGAGCGTAGTCTCAACAGACCCAAGCAAATAATAATCAAGCATGAATAACAATGGCTCTCCTCCTCTTCATATATAGCAAGTGCTCCTCTCCACCACGGGTCCCATCCACATGTGCCTCCCAACTCATGCAAGTGATCCTCCTCTAAAACTGCGCAGTCCATCAAGGAGATACATTGTATCTAGATAGTGCATGTGGACTTGGTCAAAATGATTAGATCAAACATGATCCAATCCTGTTCACACCATGTGGTGCTCAAATCAACTACTTTATTCTTCCTCCTTTCACATGAGGAGTGTTATTCTTCCTCCTTAAGGATTATGGGGCCTTCTCACCCCTTTATTTACCTATCTAGGATCAAATCAACTATAATATTCAATTTAGATAAAATCTAAATTTTGGGAATATTACAACCTATTCCAGACAATGATCTTGTTCAGCGCCTGATAGTAAATAAAAATTCTCTAATCCCCATCCTTCTATACCAACACGATCAGGCTCCCACAGGGTGATGAACTTGGCTGGATGTGACGTTTCTGCAGTAGCTCTTGAATCTGCCTCTTGATTTCATCATTCTCTATAACAGAGCACCTATAGATCGGTCCATTGGGTAGCGGCGCACTTGAGGTCAGGTCAATGGGGTGATTGACCTGACAGTGTAAAGGCGCCCCTGTGGGTGAGGTGAAGATGTCCCCATACTCCTCCACAACATTGTCCATTTGTTTTTTTTGTCTAGAGGAGCCATGTCTGGAGGTCATGGCCACAATCTTCTTCTTGCCCTGGGGGCGGATCATCAGGAAAACAAATTTCCTGGTTTGGGAAATGAGCTTACTGCATTTTTTTGTAGTAACCAAAGAGATAGTGGGAGGCGGTGGTACCTCTGGTATCCTATACAACTTATTTCCGAAAGTAACAATAACAGCATGAGGTTGGGACTCATACACAACATGTCACTTCCACAAGTATGGTTGGCCTAATAATACATCAGAAACATCAATAGGAGCAATGTCACACAATACCTCAACCGTGAAGGGCTTGATGCTATAGAGAAGGTGGCGCTATTGGCCGACACAAAGATCTCGTCCTTGGTGAAGCCACCCGTTGATGTATGGTTGTGGGTGCGTTGTGGTCGGCAAGCCCAACCACTTCACGACATCTACTGAAATGGGGTTCTTTTGGCTCCCATTGTCGACAATGAACTGTAGCGGGGAACCCTTTACCCACATCTGGGAGTGGAAGAGACGCTCTGCCTCCTCTGGATCTTTTGGTTCCTCCTTCTGGATCTTCGTAGTGGCAATAGTGGCGTTGGGCTTCGCATCAATAATCTGCTTCCCTTTTTCATTCCCCTTGTCAGGTTCTGATTCAGAGTCAGAGCATGCATCTGATTCAAAAGCCCTCATCTCGGCCACCAGCGACTGCTTGGCCCGACACTCATTTGTGTTGTGAGTGGAGCTCTTATGGAATCACACCACTTTACCATGTCCTTCATTGGCTTCACAGTGTTGTTCTTTTCTTGTGGCTTTGACAGGTTATCTTGGGCTGCCATGCCTTGGATTTGTCCTTTGGTTTGCAGTTTGGGGGCACCTTTCCCTTTCTTTCGATTCGCAGATCCATTAGGGGAATTTTGAGGTCTAAAATGGGCCTCCTAAGAAAAATGTACAACAAAAATAAACTTTATAAGAACCAATAGGATTCAAGATGATGATGTCAACCATGGGGGATGATTCACCATTTTTTAAGTAAAAACGTAAAAATATTAAAAAATAATAAAATAATAAAACTACTTTTTCAACTCGTATTTTCAATTTATCTCCCAAAGTTTTTACTCAATTTTCGAGCGGGAGTACTCATTGGATGCAAAATTTGATTCCCCATCCAAGGAGTACCCATGGTGCATACTTTTGATGGACCCTGCTATACGAAAATCGAGAAATACATTAAAAAAAATGATTACAACATGTTTTTCATGTATTTCTCATTTTTCGTGTAGCGGGACCCATCAAAAGTATGCAACATGGGTACTCCTTGGATGAGAAATTAAATTTTGAATCCAACGAGTACTTCTGCATGAAATTTGAGTAAACACTTTGGGAGATAAGTTGAAAATACGAGTTGAAAAAATTAGTTTTTCTTTTTTTTCCCTCTAAAATTTGATGATGTAATCAAATATTATTTTATTATTTCCACTATTATTTTATAATTTCCGTATGAGGCCTATTTTAGACCCCAAAATTCCCCTAATGCAAAGTCTCGCTTCTTCTGTTTGAATTTCTGCTCAATCTTGGCAGCATACCGGTATGCCGTACCAAGTGAGGAGATGTCGAGGAACTCCATTTCCTCTTTAATGTATCTATGCAAACAACCGCGATACTTTAACACCAAATGTTTCTCTGAATCTTTGATACCCAAATTTTTGCGCAGGGTATGGAACAGATTCCTCAGCTCATGCACATCTTGATCCCTTTGTTGCCGCAGCGTGGTCCATTGTATGTACTTGTCCTCATAGCTCCCCACGGGATAGTATTGTTCCTTGATGGAATCTCGGAAAGAATTCCAAGTGGGTACAGCTGAGAACAAAGAGGGTTTTGTCTTGCCCTTTTTTTCACAGTAGGTTTCCCACCAGTCCTTGACATGGGGGGTAGCTTTGAGGAGTGCAAAAATAATATTCTCCGGTCGGAAAAGTCATGAACTGAGAAATATCTTTCTAATAGATTCAACCATCTATCTACGGCATCTGCATCTATTTGACCCTCAAATATGGGAATGTCAAAGTTTACTTGTACCTTAAAGGGATTCGCGCCTCCAGAGTGGCTACTGGATGTGGATGTGCCGCCAATGGGCAATCATTGAAGGATCTGGGCAAAGTTATCCATCATCGCGTTCCTTTGTTTTTCGAGGGCCTCCTCGAGCAATATTTTGATAGGATCTCCTGCTCCCTCATCTTTCTTTTCATCCCCCATGGGAATCCGTCAGGTTTTGTGAGGCTGATCTTGTAAAGGTTCCACCAAATTGAGCCCTAAATCCTTATACCCCGACTTTGTTGGGGACATGTAAAGAAGGATCAAGAAAAAGCAGACCACTCTAATACCACTGATCCGGATTTATGTAGGAACGCAACAAAATATACATATAACCATAAATACAAAGATTCAGTGGAAATAACACTTCATTTCATTAATATCAAAGAACTGAAATTTGCTTACAAACAGAATGGAAATAAACTAACTAGGGTGTTGGTAGCGAATCTCTGAGAAGAGATGTGGCGGCTACAGACCTCTGAACTATGTTACAATGAGGCTCGAGGGCGTATTTATTATTGAGAAACAATGGAGAACTCTAAACGTCCAAAAACATAACCCTAGGAGATGAAGCGCCAAAACTATGGGCCCTGTTTGGGTAAATTGGTGTTTCAACTTCCCGGGGATGTAACTTTGGCATACGATCTCTATTTGACGTGTATTATACATCGTTAGAAATATCTATTCGAGGAATACAACTGTTTTCACAAATATCAATTTCAAAATGGAATCATTTTCATCGGACAAACGATGCCCAAAAACGTTGTTTAGGGCCTCAAAATGGCTCCAGAAGTTCAGGACCCAAAAAACTGCTAAAAATAGCAAGTTGTGCCAAAAATGAAAAACTGAAAGAGACAATGGTGGGGCCCCAAGTGGAATAGGCAGGTGGCCACCAATATCCACCTGGATTAGGAGTGCTTGAGGAGATTATTTTTTCATAGGACAATTGGATGGCTCAGTTGGGGTTTCATCAATGCCAAAGGGAGAGATTGTTGGCATTGATGATGCATTTGTTGGTGCAGTTGCAGGTTGCAATGATTGATGGTTAGCATTGATGTCAACCTGGGTATGCATTACAAAAGATTGTGTTGCAGGTGGTTTGAGCTTTGATCTATGGTTTGGGACTTGTTACAGATGGATTTTTCTATTTGTGTCACTGGTTGTAGATGTTTTATTATTGCAGGTGATTTGGCTTGGTTTATGTCAAATGTTTTAGATTTGATTTTTTTTTAGTTATGTTTGAAAATTTTCTTTGGTTTCCTTACACATATTACATATTTCATGAGTACAGTATTACCATGGTACATGCATTCTTGGTATTATCATTACCATGGTATTAGTATGTGTGTGGAGTAGGTTGGCATGTGATATTACCTTGGTGAAAATAGTCTTGTAATTGACATAACCATGGTATTTTCCCATGGTATTGTTTTGGAGATTACCATGTTACATGTGTCCAAGATATTTCCATAACCATGGTATTTACCTATGGTATTGACTTAGATTACCATTGTACTGCGGTTTGTGGTATTGACATAACCATGGTATTTACCTATGGTATTGAGATCGACATTACCATGGTACATGGGTCCATGGTATTGGCATAAACATGGCATTTACCCATGGTATTAACTTGGAGATTACCATGGCACAAGTGTGTTATACGAGATTTACAATTGTGGACAAAGGTATCTCCCCCAGGTTTGGTGGTCAACCGAGAACAACGAAGAGATAGGGAATCCAATGTTTTTCCTTAAAGTAAATAGATGATAGAGTGATGCTTACCTAGAAACAATCACTCACTTCAGTCCTTCAGCTTGGAAGCTCCAGGCCTAGCTCCAACCGCCAAAATTAGAACATGCATAGTCATATAACACAAGCCAAGAAACTACGATATGTATGCAATATCATCTAAATACTCTATTCAATAGATCATCATGGTATTTAAATACATGAATCAACATCACATATAGGAAAATAGAGAATTGCTTGCATTAATATAAATAGAAGGATATTACAACCATAAGTGGTAGTTGATCTTGTAGAAGATATCCTCCAAGTTTTTGACTCGTACTTTCCTTATCACAATATGCACCTCCAATCACCCTATGCATGAGATGATAACTAATTACTGCAATAGCATAAGGGAAGAATCACTCTCCAAAGACAACCATTACCTCTTACATATGAGAGGATAAATATATAGGAGAAAGGGGTAAGTTGGGAGTTCTTATCCAATTACCAGTCTAGGGTTGTAGATCCACCTTTGATGGAGGGATAGGATCAAAGGATAAGTGGTGAAAAATAAAAAGAATGGTAGGATATGATCTAAATGTCAATCCAAGGCAAGTAGTTGAAACAAATTATGGAAACTTCTAGAAGGTGAAGCTTCTGGAATCCCGCTCATTCTCCTATAATTCTAGAACAAACGTAGGTGAAAAGGAGGCCTACCTACTAGTGACCAATGCTGGCCACAAGGGAGAAAATTATAGGTGAACACACCCCAGTAGGCTTACAGGGTGCGTTGTTGCTAAAACTGGATCAGATAGGGCAATTTATGGTCGAAATTCTAAGGGATGAAAGGTACATGCTTAGGGCTTTGTACAAGATGATGACAAGGGGAATAGAATGTTTACTGATCCCATTATGAGGCTCACTTTGATTGGATGTGAAAAAATAGCCTATAATAGAATGCCCTGTAAAGCGAAAAGTTAGATATGGTGACCGATGATTGCAGTCCTTTACCTTATGGCTAGTAGGGATCAAGGACAATCGATGAGCTTCATATTTTACAATACAAGTAACATGACATATGGTTGTTGAGGGACACATAACCATAATCAGCTCATAAGCTAACAAAACATGTATAATGATCAAAATATTCATCCGTAGACGCAACTAATGGACTCATGACTAGATGACTGTCTATATGATCATGGCCATCATACATTGTGATCTTTGTATAACTCCTAAAATTGCAACCTAGACGAATGAAACTAGATCTGGGTTCTTCTGTCTCATTCACATGACCAACTAATGTATTATTCTATCCATGTGAATCAATGAGATGGATTTGAACATGGTAGACTCCATCTGATTATCGGCCAATGATGTAAGTTGTTAACAGAAGTGAGAGAAACCAACGACAATGTTAATGGATCTCAAGATATTATGGTACAATCGGTATGGTGCAAGTAGATGAGCTAATGTCGAACACCACACATAATCTTTCGGTCGAAGGAGATTGATGTAAACCTGAGGCCGAGAGCGAGGATACTTTCCATTGATGTATGTAAGCACCAAAGTAACAAAGGGTTGTTTCTAAGTCAAATTATTGGATGATGTGTTGATGTCAACAAGAAGAGACCCATCACAGGAGGGCCTTGATGTATCCCCCATCAACGATACAAAACAAGTATCATGATTGAGACAGAAATGATCAGAGTGATGCTGATATGGAACTAGATCAAGAAAGGAATACATTAAATTAAGGCTTAAGAGTATTGTAGTGGAGATCAAATGATGGAATTCTATTGAACACATAAAGAAACTTAAAAGAGTTGGAAACATTAACCTGAAACTGAAATGGAGGCTCTGAACACGGTATGATAATCAAAAGACAATTATAATACCCAACCCAATAGCTACAAAGATGAATTGGAAAGTGTTGTGTTCAAGAGCGACTCACTACCATTTAGAAAAGTTGAATTCCCCGTTTTCCCAATTTCCTAAACCATACTATTCAGTGCCTCTTTATTTCTTAAAAAGCTTCAGGAGGATAACATATGCTTGATTTGTAATTTCATCCTTCCAATGAATCCCTCCAAGTATTTTTAACGAACCTTGAGAAGGATTGGTTCGGATTTGTCATGTTCAAAAAGCCCATCATTATTTGATGTTTTAACGAGTCCAGTGAAGGTAACACTTGCCATATTATTCATGTTTAGAGAGTTTGAAAAAGAGGCAGAAAATAAAAATCCATGTGTCCCTTTTCATAGATAGTCTCTTAAGTCCGAAAAGGTAGAAAACAATACTGAAGAGAACCTCTGAGCCATGTTCGACCAAGGTATTCCTTTTTCATAGTTAGTTTATGTCAGTTCGGAAAAGTGTTAAACTTATACTAAGTAGACGCCTTTTCATTTACTTTTACAAGATCGAAAGGACAAGTGCTCGACAATATGTTCATATATTGGGAGTCTAAAAAGAGTTGAAAGAGGACTCTAGGGGGTTCCTTCTTAATCAGTTTATAGAGTCTTAAAAAGAGATAAAAGTGTACTATTTGGTCAAAGTAACCTATTACAACATAGTAAAAACCTGCTAACAGATGTTGTCCTGCTCAAAACACCACAAGAAGGATTAAACATAATTGTTTCACAGAAAAAATGAAGCATATCTAGGTCAAAATGTTAAAAATGAATAAAATAACAAGAAAATGACTATAAATATCCAAAATGACTTTTCATTTTTACCATTTCACACTTTACCTTCAACAGTGAATATTTGGATCCCTTTTGACCTCAATCTTCTGTATCTAATTGTGGCCAATCTAGGCAACCATTTCAAGTGTCGTCAGATCCAGGTAGGAGATTAAACCTTTCTCTATCTTTACACGGTTCTTTTTTGTGTTTTCATGCAAATTTTAAAAGTTTTAAAGGCCCCCGGGGTTCATAAAAAACACCTTGGGACCAACGCACCCCCTCTGTGTCGAAAAGGGCGTTGCACCTAGGTAGAGAAACACTGCAGATAGAGGTACAAATCTCTGTCTAAGCCTTCTAGGTGCGTTGGGTGCATTTTTCTAAGTTTTTTCTTAGTTTTGCCTCAAATTTTGTCAGTTTTTTGGCATGGAAAAGAGTATAATGAGTCATTTTTTGATGTTTCAGGTACCCATTATCACAAAATTTCATTCATCTAGAGATAAAGAGAGCATTAAGCACGAGATATGGATGCATAAAACGACCCAACTACCATCTAGGTGCTTAAAAACCACAGGTTGTTGAAATTATTCTGGCTTCCTGGTATGAGAAAAAAATGGAGTTGTTAAAGTACCTTGTGTGTTCATGGGATGTTCAGGCACAAGAGTTCAGGTTTGGGGAGAATCTACTCAAGATATAGGTAGATGATATTTAATTTCTAACAATATTTTCAAAGCAAGGTGCCCCCATTTGTCTTCTAGGTGGAAGAAGTGGCAGTGAGACGATGAAATATTACATTCATACCTATTGCAAACCTCGAGATGTACCTACTAGGGATGGAAATATTATGATAAAGGATGTGACCCAACTACCTTTGAAATTATCTTGTTCATCATAGCAATATTGGAAGGTAGCTTGACATTACATGTGGCAAGTAGATCATACATGCAATATGGGGTAGAATATCTAGAGACGATAATATTCAACTAGAGAGAGGGTGACTTGGTAAATGATCTAGGTGGATATTGGTGGCCACCTACCTATTCCATTTGGACCCCCACCATTGGTTCTTTCATTTTCAACACAACTTAATATTTTTATCATTTTTTTGGGTCTTGAACTTCTGGATTCGTTTTGAGGCCATAAACGACATTTTTGGGAAAACCAGGAGAAACATGGAAGTTCCTTCAATTTTTCTCACATCAAAAGTTATATTCCTTGGACATATATTTATAACGAGGTATTGAGTGCGTCAAACGGATATCATATGCCAAAGTTACGTCCCCGGGAAGTTGATGTACCAATTTACCCAAACGGGGCCCATAGTTTTGGCGCTTCATCTCCTAGGGTTAGTTTTTGGATGTTTATGGGTTTCCATTATTTCTCAACAATAAATAGGCCTTCGAGCCTCATTGTAACACAGTTTAGAGACCTATAGCCACCACATCTCTTCTCAGAGATAAGCTACCAGTGCCCTAGCTAGTTTATTTTCATTATGTCTGTAAGCATATTTCTATTATTTGATATTAATGAAATGAAATATTATTTCTGCTTCATCTCGGTGTTTATGTATATTTCTATATTTTATTGAATTCCTTCATAAATCTAGTTTAGTGGTATCAGAGTGGTCTACTATTTCTCTATTTTTCTTTGCATGTCCCCAACAAGGTCAGGGTATAAGGAGTTAGGGCTCGATCTGGTTGAACCTTTGTAAGTTCAACCTCACAAACCTTAACAACCTCCCATGGCAGAAGAAAATAAAGATGAGGGAGTAGGAGATCCTAACAAATTATTTCTCGAGGAGGCCCTCAAGAAACAAATGAACACAATGATGGATAACTTTGCCCAGATCCTTCAACGACTACCCACCAGCGGTGCATCTACATCCAGCGTCCACTTTGGAGGCGCCTCTCCTTTCAAGGTACAGGTCAACTTTGAAATTCCTATTTTTGAAGGCCAGATAGATGTAGACGTCATAGATAGATGGTTGAATTTGATGGAAGGGTATTCCTAAGTCCATGATTTCTCCGACCGAGAAAATATTACTTTTTCACTCCTCAAAGTTGCCCCCCATTTCAAAGACTCGTCGAGAGGTAACCCTCTTTGTTCTCGGCTGCACCCACTTGGAATTCATTCTGAGATGACATCAAGGAACAATATTACCCTCTAGGGAGCTATGAGGACAAGAACATCCAATGGACCACGCTGCGGCAGTAAAGGGATCAAGATGTGCACGAACTTCTGAATTTGTTCCATACCATGCGCACAATGTTGGGTATTAAAGATTCAGAGAGACATTTGGCGCTCAAGTACCACAGCTATTTGCATAGATACATTCAAGAGGAAATTTAGTTCCTCAACATTACCTTACTCGGCACGACATATCATTATGCTGCCAAGATCGAGCAGAAATTTAAGCAGAAGAAGCGAGACTTTGGATCTATGAATATGAAGGTAGATAAAGGTGCCCCCGAACTGTAGAACAAGGGGAAAAGACAAAGTGGGGCAACTTAGAACAACACCAAAAATCCAAATAAGGACACAGGGAAGTGGTGTGAATTTCATAACAACCCCACTCACAACAAAAACAAGTGTCGGGCCAAATAATCGTTGGTGGCCGAACTGAAGGCACCCGAATCAGATACATGTTTTGATCCTGAGTCAGAACTAGATAAGGGCGATGGAAAAGGGAAGTAGATCCTTGATGCGGATCCCAGTGCCATTGTTTCCACCACCAAGCTCCAAAGGGAGGATCGCGAGGATCCAGAGGAGGGGGAGTGCCTCTTCCATTCATAGATGTGGGTGAAGGTTTCTCCACTACAATTCCTTGTTGATAGAGGAAGCCAAAATAACCTCATTTTAGCAGAGGTCATGAAGAAGCTTGACCTAATGACCATAGCTCACCCACAGCCATATACCATTGGGTGGCTTCACCAAGGAAGAGATCTCTGCCTGTGCCAGTAGTGACGCTTTCCGTAGAGCATTAAGCCATTCACAGATGAGGTAGTCTGTGATGTTGCTCCTCTTGATGTGTCTGATGTATTTTTGGGACAACCATACTTGTGGGAGCGACATGTTGTGTATGAGTCTAGGCCTTGTTCTATTTTTATTACTTTGGAAAATAAATTGTACAAGATACCGGTGGCAGTACTGCCTCCTGCCATCTCTTTGACTACTGCAAAACAACGCAATGATATTGTTTCCCAAACTAGGAAATTGATTTCCATTACAATTCGCCCAAATGGAAAAAAAATATTGTGGCCACATCCTCGAAATAGGTCTCCCTTGCACGACAACAATAGATGGACAGAGTTGTGGAGGAATATGAGGACATTTTCTCCTCACCCACATAGGTTCCTCTACACTGTCAGGTCAAGCACTCCATTGATCTGACCCTAGGCGCATTTCCGCCTGATGTTTCCATACCTCATGTGACCGCATTGATAGAATCCACACATGTAATTTCTGAGGCTAATAAAGAAACCAAATTTATTAAACAAATCCAACACATCCGCCAACAGGTCCACGACAAATCCAATACCAGGTTTAGCATAATTTTCCTCATGTCATGGAGGAACTCAATGCAATGGAGATCATTGCTTCCTAAGGGGGGAGGAATGCTCCAGGTGGATATTTGTGGCCATCACCTATTCCATTTGGACCCCCACCATCATTTTTTTATGTTTTTTCAGTTTAAGCACAACGTACTATTTTTAGTAGCTTTTCGGGTCCTGAACTTTCGAAACTATTTTGAGGCCCTAAACGATGTTTTTTGGGAAAACTGGGAGCACCATGGAAGTTCCTTTGATGTTTCTCACATAAAAAGTTGTATTCATCGGATAGATATTTCTAACGAGGCATTGAGTGCGTCAAATGAAGATAATATGCCATAGTTACATCCCCGGGAATTTGATGTACCGATTTATCCAAATGGGGCCCATAGTTTAGGTGCTTCATCTCCTAGGGTTAGGCTTTTGGATTTTTATGTTTTTCCATTGATTTTCAACAATAAATAGGCCTTCGAGCCTCATTGTAACACAGTTCAAAGGCCTATAGATACTAACATCTCTTCTCAGAGATAAGATACTAGCACCCTAGCTATTTTATTTTCATTATGTTTGTAAGCATGTTTTTGTTATTTGATATTAATGAAATGGAGTATTATTTCCATTTCATCTCTGTGTTTATGTCTATTTCTATATTTTATTGTGTTCCTACATAAATACGGATCAATAAACCTGAAGGGATAACTTACTAAAGTAAAGGAGGGGAGGTTTAAAAACTTCAGTTATGGTTCCATCTTGGTCGCTTTTTCCTTAGAGCGGGTACCATTACTGCAGCCTCAGAAAATTGTACTTGAGCCCTTTGATCTAAGGGTCCCATAGATGAGGAGGTGGATAGACCACATGGCCAGACATGCAGGTCCATCAACAATAAAATTTTCACTAGCCTTCTTTGGATGGTTGCACAGACAGTTCATCATGATCGATGAGTGTCCTTACGCAGGGATGGATTTCCGCGATGATCTTGAGCTTCTACTGCCTGGGGATGAGAAATGGGATGCTACATGTAAGATACTTTGACCTTTAAGTTTTATGAAGTTTTACAAACTTTTTTGTGTTTTCTCATGTTCCCAAGACTAAACTATTTGATGTTTTCATGCAGAAATTGGACCTTTTTGACCAGTGGGTGCTACATATATTCGTCTCACAGAGAGACAACCACATGAGGAGGTAGTGGGACTAGTATAGGTCGTTGCGGTGGGACGAGATGCATTATGAGAGCTTGAGGTAGCAGAGGTCCTATCAAAGGTAGAGTGCCACATGGACGGATTGACCCACATGTTTGATGAGACCTTAGTCAATCAGCTTCCATGCAGCCACTTCAACGACATACTATCGGGGTACCCAGTCATATTGGTCGATTGCTATGGTAGATAGCTCGTGAAATGTCATTTTATCATGAGCACCACTGATTTTCTGCTTAGGTTTTTGCATGTAGATTTTTGTATATGGGTGATGTAGCCATATGTGTCTCGGGGCACACATTTTGTAAAACCAAACTTATCATTCAGCGTTTCCTAGTTCCTATTATGCTTTCAATATGATGTGATGTGAATTGAAAGTTACTTACATTCGTTGAAAATATCTATCTAAAACTAAATTAGCTAGGGAATGTGCTAAAGTGTTTAGATTTCTAGAAATATGTTCATATTGTATGAAGTCGAAATGTATTTCTAGAAGACACACTCTCAAAACCATATGAAGGATGGCGAAATTCCTCACTGAATAGATATTCGCGAGTTGTAGTACTACGAGATGTGATTCGAGCTAGATGACTATACAACGGATACCATGTGAAATAACATCAAATATTAGCTCTACCACTACGCTATACTCATTGATGTTTTTGTAGAGTAGCCAATGAAAATCCCTTGCATACTCACTATCTCGCCATTTAGAGAAAAAATGGCCCACGTTGTGGAGGATAGGTTACGAGTACTACGGCTAGCACCATCAACATAACCAACATACGGTTCGAGAGAGGTTGACATCTTCAAACCAAAGTAAAGAAGGATCAAGAGAAACCATGGGAAACTCTAAAAAACACACTGCAAACACACTCAACACACCTATAGACAGTATGTACACATTTTACTATGCATGGGATCAAGCATAATATTTTTTGAGATAAAACCCATTTCTAGGCTGCGACAGTGGAATTCCATCAAGATGTACTAACTCGTAAGCTGCTTTTTCTAGGACACGTTTGAAAGTGTATGGGTCTAGTCACATAGGTTGGAAATTTCCTCGGCCTAACTTATCGACCTCCTGGTCATATAAAAGTACCAAATCTCTTTCCGAGAAGACTCTAGGCTTGACACTTTTTTCGTATTGTGCTTTAATACATCTTTTATGAGCTTTGCTGGCCAAAGCGGCATCGTGTCAGGTCTCATCCAATCGAGTCAAGTGTATAAGACGCTCCTCTTCTGCGGAGGTAGCAGGGAGAAGTTCGTTAGCCAGTTTTAGCGAGGGAATTTCGTACTCAATGGTTGGATCACTTCCAAACCATAAACCAACTGAAACAGTGTCAATCTGATAGTGGTCCTTACTGAGGTTCGGTATGCCCACAAGGTAGCATATAGAAGTAAATTCCAGTCCGATTTATGGATCCCTACCATGTGTTGAAGCATAGTCTTAAGAATTTTTTTGATAGTTTCAACTTGTCCATTATCCCGAGGATAATAGGGAGTGGAATTTTCATGTGAAATTCTCAATTTGGCAGCTAATTGAGTCATCATATGATTCTGAAAATTATTTCAGTGACCTATGAATATCACTTGCGAAACACCAAACCTAGCGATCACATGGTTTAAAAATAAGTACGTGTTTGTTTCGCTAGTGTTAGTGAATGTAGGCATCACTTTAGCCCGCTTAGTAAAGTAGTCAACAATGGCAATGATATAGCCATGCCCCCAGGCCAAATGAGGATTACATGTCATAAAGTCGATACCACATTTCGCAAAAGGAACAATAGCGACAATGAGATGCATTGTAGCAGGTGGAGCACAAAATTTTTGACTATATATCTGGCAAGAATGACACTTCTAGACTGGAAGGATACAATCATGGAAAATGGTGGGCCAAAAATCACTAGCACGCAAGATATTTTGTGTGGTAGTGTAACCAGATAGGTGTCTGCCACATGCTCCTGAATGGCAATCATTCATAACTTTCTCGGCCTCCTCAAGGGTGAGGCACCTCCATAAGACCGTATTGATACCACAATGGTAAAGGGAGTCACCAATCAGATAATTTCGGGACTTGTAACTAATACGTCGTTGCTCAAAGCGAGAGGTATTATGTCGGAAAGCTTGGGTCTGGATATAAATCAAGAAATCTCCATACCATGAGTCAGATGACGATATTAGAAACAATGACTCGTTGGGGATGGTATCTTCAGATGTAGATTCGACATCAAGGGAAGGAAGATCGCACACTAGTTCGACGAAAACTAGGGATTTATTTGACTTGGATTTGATGAATTCTATGTAAAACTCTTGGAGAATAACTACCCATTTCAAGTACTTGCCCCCAAAATTTGCATGACAATATATATGTCATCAGGTTGCAATCTGAAACGACCGTAGTTTTCCAAAGCAAGATGTAATGGAAAAATCTATGGATGGCATGAACGACTACCAAAGCCAACATTTCAATGTGGGTATACTAGATCTCGATATTGTTGATGTTCTAACTCAAAAAATAAATGGGTTTGTTCAGTCCCAATGTCGTCTTCTTAGACCAACACCATAGATATAGTATAGATGGAAACATTGAGATACAAGAAATAGTCGCACTAATAGTTAGGGGTATAAGAGAGATTCCTAAACCAATACATCTTTCAAGACTCAAACTCTTTATGTGCATCATCATCCAAATGGAAGGGAATCCATTTTTTCAGTAAGCGAGTAAATCCTTTGGTCAAATCAACGTAATTAGAGATAAATATCCTCAAGAAGTTAGCTTTCCCTTGGAGTCTTTGTAACTAAAATAAGGGGGAGGGCACAGGAAAATCAACAATTGTCTGGAATTTTAAAGGACCAATAAGAATTTCTTGACTAGAGATAACGAAACCAAGGAGTCGACCAAAAAAAACACAGAACACACATTTGTGCATGTTAAGTCAAATTTTATAGTGCCTACAACGAAGAAAAATGGCCTGTAAATGCAAAGGGTGATTAGCTTGATGCTTGGAATAAGCAGGGAGATCATCCAGATAGGGTTGCATGATATGCTTGATATCATGAAAAGCATAATCCGTTGCACGTTGAAACGTGTCCCCTACTTTCTTGAAACCAAATGGGAGCTTTCTATAAGCAAAAGTGCCACAGGGAGAAATAAATTTTGTTTTGGGTTGGTCCACCGGGAGAGTGTTTATTTGATTGTAACCCAAGAATCTATCCATAAATTAACATATCTTGCAAATAACGCAATCATTAAACTTATGGTCAATAAATGGGGTTTGATAGTTGTATTTTAGACAAGCTCGATTAACATCCTCATAATCGATGATCTCGCCTTTATGAGGAAATGTGATGATCCAAAATTAATTCAAAATGACGGAAGCCATAGCGTAAACCCATGTACATCCCAGTACAAGATTATAATCAAGAGGTTCATCAATAAATTCTATCTCAACAGAGACGGTTCCCCACCCTCCAAGTTCCACTTGGAGGGAATTCAAGGTTCCACAAGGTTTATATGTCCTTCCATCAAAGGATTTTAATGTGGTGGTTGATTGATTCAGTTGAGGTGAACCAATCGCCTTCCAACAAGACATAGATATGATGCAGGTCAATGCTCCCTCGTCCACAATGGAATGATGAATGTTCTTACCATGGATAATGACTTGAACCATAAAAGCTAATTGAGCTGGAACCTGAGGAGTATATTAGTCATGAGAGAAAACCACTAGGTTGGAATATTATGCATCCATACATCCAATAGCCGAAAATAAGGCCTTCTTGTGGGCGGGCCAGTTTTGCAATACCTCAATAGTGGACATGGCTGAAGGGGATTGAGCCAAGTATTCAACCACATTGTAATTGTGGGCAGCTCTTGAACGAGGGTTGTAAGCAGGCTTATCAATAAAACCCTTCGAAGGATTGAAAGTCAATTCCAGAGGCGAAACAGAATCAGGTGAGGTTGGTTCCAAAATGGAAGATTGATCAGTAGCCTGACCATTCGGTGGATTCATATTACCATAGTCTTTGTTCCGAGTGGCCACCAAAACATGAGATCTTTTCTTTGAGGAGGAAAGCATCAAAATTGTGTTAGAGGAAGTGTAACCATATGAGTATCCTGATTGGGAAACAGGTCAGTCAACAAAGTGGGAGAAGTGGATGACTTAAGAAACTGATTCACTTCAGCGCAGTGTAGACAATCATGTGTAAAGTGATCGTTGTTGAAAATAAAGCATGGATATTGAGGCTTTCGTTTCTCATTAGAAGATGAATTTTCTTGTTTATCCTATGGTGAGGAATCTTTCTTTTTCTTACATGTACCTTTCTTCTTGCCTCCAAGTTGCTGTTGAGATTCCTTTATAAAATGAAATGGCATTTATCTCAGAAGTAGAAGCCACAGGAGGGTGGGTTTGAGGATGTTGAGAAGGAGTGGTAAGTGTTATACCAGATGTTTTACTCTCCGATTGCGAACTAGCAAAACCAATAATGCCAACAGCGACATGACATTCTTTACCAAGTGGAAGAGGAACAATGTTTGAAGCTCACGAAGGGTTTGGCATCTTATCATAGAGCGTTCCCAATTAGGTATAAACCATATCTAGATATTAAGCACGAGAAATCACTTGCTCTTCAGTCACGACTCCACCATTGGCCACATATTTTGTTATAGGAGCTAATAGAGTTTTGACAAACCACTCCACCAACAACTGATCAGGAACAAAGGTCTTGAGCAGCCGACGACGACACCTCCACTCATGAATGTGATTTGAAATGTGAGTGGAATCCGATTATTTGAATTTAGTAAATAGTTCCACTCCAGTTTGGCATGTGATGGGAAAATGGAAGCGTGTGAGGAAGGTGGTGGCTAAAGTATTGAAATCGTGAAATGAAACTCTAGGTAATTCAATATACCATTTAGCTAAAGTACCTGTAATTGTTTGTTGGAAAAGATGAAGCTGAGTGGAACCATCATTAAGGGAGTTGGATGAAAATCATAGATGATACATAATGACATGCGTCGATGGGTCTTCTCTAGGATTCCCATCGAAATTTTGGATATCATATCACAACTTGGTGGGAATAATCGGCCACCATGGTAAATGAGCGATGGGGTCATTATTAAGTCGAGTTAAATCAGGTAATTCGAGAGTAGCCACAAAAGGAAATTGCCAATTAAAGTATGGAGGAGGATGACCTCGGTAAGAAGGGATAGTCTGAGTTATGGGAACTTTCATTCCTGGATAAGTAGGGTTCTGATAATAAGGAACATGGTTACAAGAATATGCAGGATTATGATAACCATCACACAAGTGAGTTTGCTACCCAGCCCCAGGATGACGATAAAGCTGCTAGAATGGTTGGGTCTAGATTTTTTGGCCTTGGAATGAAGCATGATGATGTCCATATTTTTTCCTGATAGGTTTCTGTATTTCCCCTTGGTATGATGGGTTCGGTTGAGATTGCACAAAATTTTAAATAATTTGACCTACCGTAACTTGAGGAGCACTTTGTGCAAACAATTGAGAAGATGAGGCACCTTGTACAAATTGACTAAGCAGTGACTGTAAAGGGCCAGATACCGTTAGAATAGGATGTAAATTTTGGCTCACATATATTTTAGCTTGTTGAGGTGTTGATGGATAGATAGGAATTTGTGATGAGGATGGTGCAGCTCGAGGATTCAAAAATTGATCCCAAAACGAACTAGGTTGAACGGGGGAAGTAGGTTTCCAAAGACTGGTAGCCATTCCAGGATAAGGTGGAGCATAATTAGGTGGGTTACCATATGGAGTAATACCAATAGGATTTTCCCCCTGCAAAAGGAGGAGAAGATGATAGAGGAAACTGTGATCTAGATGGATAATACCCAACATAAGTAGAGTTAAGTTGTTGAGGGTAGCTTTGTCCATTGATGTAAGGACCAGTTTGTTTCTCTATTGTAGGTGTAGTCGGATCAAGAGGAGTAGACTATGTGACATTCATAAGAAAAGTACCAAACATTATTCCTAAATTAGATGACATGGGAAATGTTTGAGGACTGGAAGCCGTACCAAAAAAGGTACCTGATAATGACTGATAACCAGGTGGGATGGACAAGCCACCATATAAATGAGTTTCTGGTGATGTCACAAACATAGATGAGGAAGCGACACTTGATGTCTCAACCATAGTGGTGGACACGGTTTGGGAGCTTGAATAAGCTCCAAACATGGTTTAAAATCCCAACGAAGATCGTTGCCAAATATCCTCGAGTAAGCCCAAATAATCAGGTGTAGGAGGTTTTATCAGAGTTTGAACAAGTGGAAAAGGCTCGATTTGATATAAATGAAGTCCTTCCCAATGAGCAGGACAAGAAGGATGAGGATCTTCTTGAGGGATCTCTTCAATACTCAAAATCCCGTATGGAAAAGGTTCACCGTTGGGCCCAAGATATATTGGTTCACTCTGAGACAAAGGAAGAGAAGAGGAAGGTCCCGCTGAATCAGGTGAGGATGGTTAAGGCTCCTCAGGTTCAATAACCTCAAGAAATAAAGTGTCTAACTCTGGAAGGTCAGGTTCAGTGACCTCAAGTAATAAAGTTTCATGGACTTCTATTTCAATTGTGTCAGTGTCAGCAACAGGGGTAGATGTAATCTTGGGTTCAAAACTTAAGGGGATAGATGATTCTGGAAATTCAGTATCAGGAGAAGGGCAAGAAGTAGTGTCCAAAGTTCTTGTTTTAGTAATTTTTGTTTTCTTATGTTTTTTAGTTCGATTAGGAGTAGCCTCTAGAGGTAGCAGAGACTTATTTTGCATTCTACGCGAAAAACAGGGAAAGGGATTTTGTTCTTCCACGTTGGATGATAAATTTCATTCACACAAAGAGAAATACATTAAAAAGAGGGTAATCTAGGCATAAAGGATTACCAAGTAACCATGAACTACAATACACACCTTGGCGAACCAAGGACTTAACGCACGGTTGCAAATCTCCCCAAATATTGTGTTCGGTGTATCAAGGTATACAAGGTGGTAGACTCAGTTACCTATGGATGCATAACAACCTATAGGGGACTCCGAAAATGCACCCAACGGTATATGGGAGTGAAGTCTATAGTAGTGATGTATAATGTATAACCGTTCGATGAGAGCGTTTTCATATACATTTCATGTGTGGAGTGCCATCCGATATACCCGAAGGTACATGGAGAATGATCCTATACACTTATGTATGTGGAATGAGATTTCACCCTTGGAATGCAACACTAGAAAAAAATGACATCTCGTATGTTTAACGACATCAAAACATGTCTCTAGCCTAGACCTCTAAATGTTTGCATTAATGTTACAAATGCTCCTTAGGTTGATTCAATAATTTTCACTATTAATATTTGATTAAGTTACAATTTTAGGGCTCACCACGAATGTCACCTGAATATCCTAAAATGAAAATCTAGCATGAGAAAAGAAGGATATTTTTTCTTTGAATGAGAATTTAGCTAAGGGAAGAAATAATCAATATGCAACAAAAATTATGCAACAATCAAGATGAAATATGAAATCTTTCTTTCGATGCTACTGTTCCTAATCTAATACAGATGCAAAACCCTAAATTCCAAATGCAATTTTTTTCTTTTCACCACACTTAATATTCAAAATGAAGAAAACTAAGATGAAAATTTTCAATTACTGATTCAATTACACTTTTCAGAATGAGGACTCAAATAGCAATTCATCCAAGCGATCAATAATAAAACGAATAAGATTGCAAGTGATCAAACAATAAGAAACAAAAAATGGAACCAATTCTTATCAAAGGAAAAAAAACAAATTAAAATTGAATGGGGGATTTAGAGAGACCACAAGGCACTGAAGACCCAAGGAAAATCTGCTGGAAGTAGGCTGATGATAGAGAGGCTCAAAAAACAAGGCAAAACCTGTGCAAAAATAAGGAACAAAGTTGGTGCAGAGAGGGCATTAGTGCTTTGTAACATTGAGACAGAGTGAGCTAGGGCGAGGTGCAACTCTCTATCAGAGGCACTGGGGAAGCATTGGGCTTGAACAAGAGGTTTCCGACACAAAATTGCAAAAAAGGTTGAGTGAAGCCACTTCCTAGGTCTATTCTTGGTTGGATGATGCAACAAATATCTGTCAAGGAGGTAATCAAACAAAATGGACAAGGAAAATCATCAAGGGAATACTCTATTCCTGAGTATGGTCACCATTTTTTCATACAAGATTTATGATTGTAGAAAAAGGTATATCCCCTAGGTTTGGTGGTCAACCTAGAAAAACAGAGATAAAAGGAATCCAATGCTTTTCCTTTAAGTAGATAGATGATGGAGTGAGGCCTACCTGGAAACTGTCAGTCACTTCGCTCATTCTTCAGCTTGGAAGCTCCAATTCTAGCTCCAACCACAAAAATTAGAACCTGCACAATCAGGTAACACAAGCCAAGAAACTATGAGAGGTATGCAATATTATATAAATACTCTATTCAATAAATTAACATGGTATTGAAATACATGAATCAATGTCACTTATAGGAAAACAAAGAATTATTTACATTAATATAAATAGAAGGAGATTACAGCCATAAGTGGCAGTTGATCTTGTAGAAGAGATCCTCCAAGTTGTTGACTCGTCCTTTCCTTGTCATAATATGCACCTCCAATCACCCTATGCATGAGATGATAACTACTTACTACAACGTCATAAGGGCAGAATCACTCTCCAAATCCAACCATTACCTCTTGCATATGAGAGGGTAAATATATAGGAGAGAGGGGTAAGTTGGGAGTTCTTATCTAAATACCAATCTATGGATTTAGATCCACCTTTGAAGGGATAGGATCAAAGGATAAGTGGTGAAAAATCCAAAGTAGGGTAGGATAGGATGCGACTGTCAATCCAAGGTAAGTAGTTGAAACAAATTCTAGAAACTCCTAGAAGGTGAAGTTTATGGAATCTTGCTCATTCTCCTAGAATTCTAGAACCAACATAGGTGCAAAGGAGGGCTACCTACTGGTAACCAACGTTGGCCACTAGGGAGAAACTTATAGGTGAATGCACCCCAGTAGGCTTACAGGGAGCGTTGGTGCTCAAACTGACTCAGATAGGGTAGTTTAGGGTTGAAATTTTGAGGGATGAAAGGTACATACTTAGGGCTTTGTGCAAGATGATGACAAGGGGAATATGATGTTGATTGATCCCATTAGGAGGCTAACTTTGATTGTCTGTGACAAAATGGCCTATAACAAGGTGTTTGTGGTATTGGCATAAGCACAGTATTTACCTATGGTGTTGAATTAGAGGTTACCATGGTATAGGTGTCCGTGGTATTGGCATAACCATGGTATTTTACTGTGGTATTCACGTGGAGAATTATTGAGGATATTTTATCTTATATTTGTGTGAGAAGATGGTTTTATGGATTGATTGTTGGCATGAGGGTGAGAATGTGGTACAGTGATCTATCTAACGTATTTCATATGTGTATTTGTGCGGAATTATATGCTTTATCAAATATTATTTTTATATCAGAGTGGTTGTTGGGTTGCTCATGTTGATCATATTTGAGAACCCAATCTGAAACATTTTGAAACATGGTTCACATGGAGGTGTGTCCTCTTATGTGCATGGTTTATTGATGATTCTTCATAGTGTTTTTACTTTGTTGTTGTAATCATTATATATGCTATTAATTTTGTTTTTAATTCGGTGTTTTAGTAAAAATAATTAAAAGTTACATGATCACAATTGCTACTGATTTACCCTCCCCCAGTAGTAAGCTAGTTTCCAACAATGGAAAGTTTGACTCTCTATTTACTGGAAATTATTCATCTCTCCCTTCGTTAGTGTTGCTCTCATAGTCCTTAGGATTAGGACTAAGTGGAAAATTTGACTGTCTATTCACTGGAAATTCTTTATCCTACCCTTTTTCAGTGTTGCCATCATAGTCCTTAGGATTTGGACTAAGTGGAAAATTTGACTCTTTATTTACAGGAAATTCTTCACCCTGCTCTTCATGAGTGCTGCTCTCATAGTCCTTAGGATTAGGACAAAGTGGACAATTTGACTCTCTATATACTGGAAAATTTTCACCCTACCCTTCGTTAGTGTTTCTCTCATAGTCCTTAGGATTAGGATTAAGTGGAAAATTTGACTCTCTATTTATAATAAATTATTCATCTCGCCCTTCATCAGTGACGCTCTCATAGCCCTTTAGATTAGGACTAAGTGGAAAATTTTACTCTCTATTTACAAGAAATTCTTCATCCTTCCCTTAGACAATGTTTCTCTCATAGTCCTTAGGATTAGGACTAAGTGGAAAATTTTACTCTCTATTCATAGTTAAATAATTCCTATTATATTCATCAATAAGGATAGATTTGTTACGTGACGAAGATGTTGATGCTCTAGAAAGAGAAACTCCACTATCAAAAGAATCCATGACTTTCAAACAAAAGATGTTGAATGATACAAATGCGCTTTCTCCCAATGAAAATTTATATCTTAGAGAATGAAAATTCCCCTCCAAAGTTTCCCCACAAAAAAATTCGCCGAAAATTTTCCCTCCAAAAATTTTGTTTGAAATATTTCCTCCAAAATTTCCTTCTAACATTTATTTGAAAACATTCTACTAAATTTTTTTCTTGAAAATTTTGACTCTACTTTCTATTCAAATTTTCCTTTTATACATTCCTCCGAAATCAAAAAAAAAATTTACTTCAATTATTTAACATTAACTAGACAATTAAGTTAATTTGTATAATTTATATTTTATTTTTTATCCCACATTTAACAAAAGTTAGTGTAAACATATAATATTAACTATATATTATTTTTTCTTAATTTTAATTTTAATCCCACATTCAAGCGATAAAGTGATCCCATAATCTCTACTATATAATAATTTTCATTATTAATATAACTTACATCACGTCAAGTCTTCTAGAGGTTTTGTTAAAAATATTGGGGCAATTTTGTGGAGGAGCTACATTGTCATCGACAAGATGTTCAATGAGAGATTTTTCATTTGAAAAGTTAGTTTCCCTTCTATTTTGACCAATCTTGGGGCAATTTTGTGGAGGAGCTACATTGTCATCGACAAGACGTTCAATGAGAGATTTTTTCATTTGAAACATCTTCTATTTGATTGTCAGGATGAATCACATATGATTTTAACGCGACTTTAAAAAGGGACGCAATGCTGATTATTAAAGAATTTCAAAATCATTATTATTCATAATAAAAATCACCTGTTGTAAATGCTTTGACAACACAAAAAAATGTTAGTTTGTTTTGAAAATTTATCGTTAATTTAATTATACATCCATTGAAACACAAATCTAAGCAACAATAATTTCGAGGTGGGAGGGTTTACAAAGAAAGGAGGCTAAATACAATCTCACACCAAACACGACAAATATTGATAGAACAAACTCTTATTATTAGTAATATTTTTAATACATAATATCCGGATAAAATTGTTCCCTTTAAAAATGTATATATTATTTTAAGAGTATTAAAGAATAGATTTTTCTTAAAATAAAATTTATAAATTTTTTCTCTTCCAGATGTCGCTTATGATTTTCGGCTGCTCAAGAACAGACAGATCAGAGGTTTTCAAAGGTTATTCATCGTTTAAGGATTTCCAACCCCATACTAGGCAAGGGGGCTGGCAGGCCGTGGGTGCACTTGGTAAAGCCGCCCAGGGCGTATCGGGGGTTGCGGGCCGACAAACCCTAAGCATCCTTCCCAGGCACGCCCAAGGATTGCTAACCCGCGCTGTTGTTTTTTTTTGTTGTAAATTTTCATTTTGAAAGTTTAAAATTTTTTTTTTTCACGAGGGGAAAGCTCACGGGAAACCCGGGCGTACTTCCCCAGAATTTCTGGATGGTACGCGCGGTAAACTGTTCGGCGGACTTTCGGCGCCTAACCCCAAAGGACTCAAGAATCGAACCCGTGACCTCCCTCAACGGAGAGGACCACGTATTGGCTCACTACCGCTTGAGCTAACCCTTGGGGCTTAAAGTTTAAAATTATTATTATTATTATTTATTTTAATTTGTTAATTTCAAAATTAAATTTTAATTGTTTTTTAATAAATTTATTTTAATTGTTATATTTGTTTCTGATTTTTTTTTTTACATTTGGAGGTTTTTATTTTATGTTATTTTTAATTAAATTATAATGAATATGGTGTTTTTTTTTTTTTTATAATTAAAATGTGGGTTTTTTTTTAAATTAACTATATATATATAGCAGAACAATAACATGAAAGAAGGTCTTTGTGAATGTTTCTGAAACAAAGACAACAATTACATCATCTAAAGTTGCAGATGGACCCTTAAAGAATACTGCTAACTGAAACCGAGCCAAGACACATGGTAAAAGTCAAGCAACTGACTCGTCAAATGAATTGAATATTATTTCATAGTGGAAGACGACATGAGAAATAAATAAAACAAAATTCACATGGCATGTTAAAGATAGTGAGAGCGATGAATGTGTCCACATATATGTATATGCTGGTATGATTTACAATGGTAGAAGTTATGAGGTGCAAGGAAAAGTATGAGACATATGTTTAGTGTCGAATATAAAATATGTTTATGTACTTACAAAAATACTCAAGTCACATGAGAAGGTTAGATATATTTTCTTAATGATGAAGTATGACACATATGAATATTCTACAAAGATGTGTGAACAAATCGTAAACAACATTGCACAAAATGCTAATGTTTGCTTATTTATATTTATATATTTTGCATTATTGTAAGTATCATTATATTTTTATAACTTATTTATTATTGACATATTATATTTTGTTTGATAGGATTTTTTCGAGGGTCTTTCAATTATGTTGGGGGGAATTTATTATATAGAGTGAGGTATTATAAATGTAGTCAGATGTTTCCACACAGAGAAAAAAGAAGTTAGGAGAAAGAAGCAAAGAACAATACTTCATGAAGCTACAAGAGTACATACAGGGGATCAACAAAGAATTCCTATAGTGGATCAATTTAGTAAATCTAGACATGTTACTTTTGAAGATGTGGAAAATGAAGTTGAAGAATATATTTCCAATACTGATAATGAAATTAGAACTGTTGTTGAAAAAGAGAAAATACATAAAAGAACAAAAGAAAAAATGTCTAGGAATGTATCTCTTTCAGTTGATGATGAGGAGATTGTTTATCTTGAAGAAATATGATAAATGATAAGAGGAAAAAACTAGAAGTTGGTCATTCTAAAAAAATCATGGGCAACAGTAAAGATCATAGTGAATTCTCAAAAGGTAGCAAGGAAATCATAACATGAGGTGCTAATTTATAGGATGGAATTATTAAAAAAAAAATTCGTTTGAAATCGGCTGATGAAGACAAACTTAATTGAGGTGGTGGTACATTTTAACTTAATGTCAGCCAATTCTATAAGTCAAATGAAGTACAAGATATATATCAAATAAGAAAACCACACCATTTGCATGCTCATAACTTGAAAACATTGATCAGGTACAATCCATATGCACATGTGGTTGATTATGTGCTTCTTTCTGATCCAATTCAAGTTCCCAACAAAGAGGCATTTGATAAGTCAATATGTTTTGAATACAAATATTATGTAATTCGAGGGAACCATTCTACAGAGGCTAAAAGAAAATTGATGGAGGATGATCCAGATTTATGAAGGAAAGAAATGAAATACAAATATAAATAGAAACATAGAGATACAATGAAAACAAAACTTCAACTCATTAATAACAAAGTGTTGAAAACTGTTTAGATGCAAAATGGAAATAAACTAGATCAAGCGATGGTAGCTTATCTCTGGGAAGAGATGTGGTGGATACATGCCTTATGAAGTTACAATGAGGCTTGAAAGTCTATTTATTATTGTGAAATAATGGAAAACCCTAAACATCCAAAAATATAACCTTAGGAGATAGAAGAGCCAAAATTGTGGGCCCCGTTGAGGTAAATTGGTACATCAATTTATCGGGGTCATAACTTTAGCATACGATCTCCATTTGAAACACACGATACCTCATTAGAAATATATATCTGAGGACTACAAATATTTCCTACAAATGTCACTAAGAGACTATTTTTTTCCCATTTTCCAAAAAAACATTGTTTAGGGCCTCAAAATGGCTTCAGAAATTCAGGACCCAAAAAACTGCCAAAAATAATAAATTTTGCTACAATTAAGGAAACCAAAGAAACAATGGTGGGGTTCCAAGTGGAATAGGTGCATGCCCACCAATATCCACCTAGATAAATCCTCCCCCCTTAAGAAGCAATGGTCCCCATTGCATTGAGTATCTCCATGAGATGGGGAAACTTCTGTTGAACTTGGTCTCTGATAAGCCACTTTCCTTGGTGCAGGAGTTAACCAGCTTTGATAACCCGATGCAGTTGGACTTTTTGCTGGCGAGTGTTCTTGATATGCATGTCCATAATCCAATCAGTTGTGTTTGTTTCATGTAGTATGGGTTAAGCTCTATTGGTGTGAGTTGTTCTGCAATGTCTGATGTGTCTAATAATGGTGGAAGGTATGGTTGAAGGCAGGCCACATTGAACACTAGGTGCACCAAGGAATGGGGGAATGCTCGGCTCAAAATCATCATCTCCCACAAACTTGGTAAAGGTGTAGGGCGCATATCAGAGTGGTATGAGTTTTCGATGGGCTCAGATAAGACATTCTTTCTACAAATGTGACCAAAATTTTTCGCCCACCTGAAACTTGTGTGGCACTCGATGTTAATCATGTCATTGCTTGTACTTGGCATTGGACTTGTCCAAGGTGTCGTGAGCCTGCTAGCAGACGTGCTGGACACATTCAATAAATTTGGTTGCTTTATCAGCCTCAGACTATACATCTGTGGATTTTTTCTGTGTAGTCGAATGAGGTACGTTAACATATATTGGACACAATGGTTGAAATCTCAAACCCACCTGAAAGGGACCACAACCAGTTGAGCTATAGAGAGCTATGTTATAGTTGTGTTGCACATAAGGAAAGAACTCATCCCAGGTTCGTGTATTCTTGGATTTGTACATGCGAAGTATGTGCACTATCATCTTATTGACGACCTTTGTTTGACCATCATCCTAGGAATGTAATGCAGTCGACTTGGTGAGCTTGGTGTCCAATAGTGTCCAGAGGCTTGACTAGAATGTGCATAGGAACCTTCTATCTCGATCTGATATATGGTCTACAAGATCCCAAAATATCCCCACACTCGTTCAAAGAAGAGCTTGGGAGTGTCCTATGTTGTGATACTCTTCTTGTAGGCCACTAAAATATCCATCTTAGAAAATCTATCCACGACCAAAAATGCATAGTCATTAACATGCTTGGTAGAAGGGAAGATAGATAGATTGTCCATGGAGATGGATAGGAGTAGGAAGAGGAGTGTACATACCTTGCTTCTTAATGGTTATCATGGCGATGGGGCAAACAGTGCATGATATGATATATTTCCCAACATCTTGTCGAGGTTTTGGACAATAAAATTACTTTTGTATTACAACCACAATTTTCTCCACGCTAAAGTGTCCTACAACCCGACTGTAGTGCACCTCCCAGATCATCTTGGCACACTCACATGAAGGAACAAAAAGGTGGCCAGGAAGCATAATAATGTGTCATGGAGGTGGAAATCGAGAACTTTCTTGACATCCACTAACATCTAGCATGTGGAGGAAAACTTTGGATCAATGTTTTATAGTTGCATCCATCTAGAGGTCTCATGGCCACAAGAGTTGATAACAATAGTCAATGTTGCAACTAGGGGTTGGCTGAGGTAGTCTGCAACATGATTTGTTCTTCTCTTTTTGTATTTAATGTTCAAGTGAAATTGTTGCACATCTATAGACCACTTTTTGATGGTGATCGTTTTTCAACTTCCCTTGTGTTTGTATAAATTGAAGAGGTCAATGATCAATGTGGATGATAGTATCTTTCCTTGGAATGAAATGCTTCCATTGCTGGAAAGCCTACATCATAGAATACATCTCTTTATCATAGGTGGGCTACTTATGAATTGTATCAGAAAGTGTCTCACTATGATAGGCCATTGGATGCCCATGTTGGGTGAGGACTGCACCAATAACATAGTCATAGGCGTCTATCTTAATTTCAAATGGTTTTTGCAGGTATGGCAATGTGAGTACAATTGCAAAGAAGAGATGGCACTTCAAATCAACAAACATATTATGTTGGGACTCAGACCATGAAAATTTTTCTTTCGCTCTGCCCTTGGTAATCTGACTCAAAGGCCAAGTGACATGGGAGAATACCAACACGAACCTTCGATAAAAAATTTCAAGGCCCAAAAAGATGTGAAGCTCTATTAGAGTGGTCAGGTTTGGCCAATCTTGAATTACCTAGATCTTATCTGAATCCACATGCACGCTTCACTCCTCTATTATGTAACCTAGATATTGGACTTGGCTCATGCCAAAGGTGCATTTATCCAAGTTGGCACACAGTTTGTGTTTTCGCAAGGTTTGAAGGACCTGGTCAATGTGTTGCAAGTGATCTTCCAAACTCTTGTTGAATATTAGGATGTTGTCTAGATAAACAACCATGAATGAGTTGGTGAAGGGTCGTAAGATGTCATCCATTAGCTTCATAAAAGTAGTAGGGGCATTTGTCAACCCGAAGGGCATGGCTAACCATTCAAAAAGGATTTTCTTGGATTTGAAGGTGGTCTTCCATACATCTATTGGATCTATTGGAACTTGGTGATAGCTATAATTCATATCAATATTGCTAAAATACTTGTCTCCCTTGAGTTGGTCCAGGAGGTCATCAATATATGGGATTAGATACCTATGCCTAACATTGATTTTTTTTTAATGCCTAATAATTAATGCAGAGCCTCCAAGTCCCATCCTTCTTTTGTACAAGTAAAATCGGGCTCCCACGTGGTGAGGAACTTGGTTGGATGTGCCCTTTTTGCAACAACTTTTGGATTTGCCTCTTGATCTCTTCATTTTACAGAATGGAGCAACAATATATCGGCCTGTTGGGTAGAGGTGCTCCGGGAGTCAAATCTATAAAATGCTTGACCTGACATGGAAAGGGTATACCTATCGGTGGGGAGAAGATATCCCCGTATTCTTCCATGACCTTATCCACCTAATTATTCTACGTTGAGGAACCCTTCTCGGGGGCCATGTATGTGGCCACAATATTCCCCTTACTTTGAGAATGAAT
Source organism: Pinus albicaulis (assembly GCA_034641835.2). NCBI lineage: Eukaryota > Viridiplantae > Streptophyta > Pinopsida > Pinales > Pinaceae > Pinus > Pinus albicaulis. The sequence goes on along the minus strand of CM076571.1, from coordinate 750,163,333 downwards.
AAAAAAAAAAACAAATTTCCTGTTTTGGGAGATGATCTTATTACATTTCTTAGCAGATAGTAAAGAGATGATGGTAGGTGGGGCTACCTCTAGTATCCTGTATAACTTATTTCCCAAATGAATAATAACAATGTGAGGCCTTGAATCATAAACAATGTGATTCTTCCACAAGTATGGTTTTCCTAATAACATATCACAAACTTCAAGATGAGCAACATCACACAATACTTCATCCGTGAAGGGCTTGATGTTGTAGGAAAGGCAACATTGTTGGATAATGCAAAGATCTCGTCCTTGGTGAAGCCACCCAATGGTTTATGGATGTAGGCGTGATGTGGTCAGTAGGCCCAACCGCTTCATGACCTCTACTTAAATGAGGTTATTTTGTCTCTTGATGTCGACAATGGACTGCAACGGATACCCTTTTACCCACATCTACGAGTGGAATATATGTTCCCATTCCTCTAGATATTTGGGCTCAATCTTCTGGATCTTGGTGGTGGAAACTATGGTGCTGGGCTTTGCATCAATAATCTGCTTCCCTTTTTCATTCCCTTTGTTGGGTTCTAACTCAGAGTCAGAACATGAATCTGACTTTGAAGCCTTTAGCTCGACCACCAATGATTTCTTGGCCCGACACTCACTTGTGTTGTGAGTGGGGCTCTTATGGAACTCACACCACTTTCCTGTGTCCTTTATCTTCGTGGTGTTGTTCCTTGATTTCGACTTCGATGGGTTGTCCTGGGTCACCCCACCTTGGCTTTGTCCTTTTTTATGCATTTTGGGGGCACCTTTCCCTTGCTTCAAATTCATAGATCCAAAGTGTTTCTTCTTCTGTTTAAATTTTTGTTCTATCTTGACAGTGTATCGATAGGCACAACCAAGCAAGGATATGTTGAGGAACTTCATCTTGTCTCGGATGTATTGGTGTAGATAGACGTGATACTTGAATACCAGATGCTACTTAGAATCCTTGATAACCAACTTTGTGTGAAGGGTATGGAAAATATTTATGAACTTTGGCACATCTTGGTCCCTTCCCTGCCACAGTGTGGTCCATTTTATGTACTCATCTTCATAGCTCCCAACAAGGTAATATTGTTCCATAATGGTGTCTTAGAAATAATTCCAAGTTGATGCGGCTAAAAACAGTGAGGGTTATCTCTCGTCCCTATTATCACAATAGGTTTCCCACTAGTCCTTGAAGTGGGGGCAACTTTGAAGAGTGCAAAAGTAATATTTTCCCTATTGGAAAAATCATGGACTGAAAAATATCCTTCCAACAGATTTAACCATTTATCTATGGCATCTGCATCTATCTGACCTTCAAATATGGGAATGACAAATTTGACTTGTACCTTAAAGGGAGTGGTGCCTCCAAGTTTGTTGCTAGATAAAGATGCGTCGTCTGTGGGCATCCACTGAAGGATATGGGAAAATTTGTCTCTTATAATGTTCCTTTGTCACTCGAGGGCTTCCTCGAGCAATATTTTGAAAGGATCTCCTACTCACTCATATTTCTTTTCTTCTTCCATGGGAGGTCATCAAAGTCAACAAGGGTAGTATTGCAAAAGTTCAATTAGTTTGAGCCCTGACTCCTTATATCCCGACCTCGTTGGGGACATTCAAACAAAAACAAAGAAAGAGTAGACCGTTATGATTCCAATGATCCAGATTTATGAAGGAAGAAAATTAAATACAAATATAAACAGAAAAAAGTTATAAATAGACACATATAGATGCAATGGAAACATAACTTCAATTCATTAATAACAAAGTGTTGACAACTCTTTACATGAGGAATGGAAATAAACTACCTCTAGCGATGGTAGCTTATCTCTGAGAATACATGTGGCAGCTACATGCCTTCTGAACCGTGTTAAAATGAGGCTCAAAGGTCTATTAATTATTTATAAATAATGGAAAACCCTAAACATCCAAAAAACCTAACCCTAAGAGATGAAGCGCCAAAACTGTGGGCCTTGTTGTGGTAAATTGGTACATCAATTACCTGGGGTCGTAACTTTGGCATATGATCTCCATTTTATGTGCATGATACCTCATTAGAAAGATATATCTAAGGACTACAACGTTTTCTTGAAAATGTGATAAAAGCCTATCATTTTCACGTTTTCCAAAAAAAACGTCGTTTATGGCCTCAAAATAGCTCCAGAAGTTCAAGACCCGAAAAATTGCCAAAAATAGTAAATTGTGCTACAATTAAGGAAACTAATGAAACAATGGTGGGCGTCCAAGTGGAACAGGCATTTGGCCACCAATATCCACCTATATCAAAGGAATATCCCAATAACTTGTGTTTTGAAACATGAAATGTATCATTTATGCTGGTTTAACATATGCATAAGAAAATTTATTGGAATGGGATCATAATACAAATAATGAGTATAGGAGGTCTATGACTTTCTTCCAAAGCATCAAATTTATTCATATTTAATTTGAAGAAAAATGTGGTAGAAATAAGATAAGGTTAGTCTAATCTTTTAGAAAGAATGTTGTATGGAAATAGGTTATCGAATTGAGGAAAAAATCAATTTAAAAGGTGGAAAAGTAAATTCAAATATATTCATAGGTATGGATAACAATTTTCAGTTGCCAATTAGAACTGAAGAGATATTGAAGTTGATTAATGATATTTTTGACATGTGGGAGAACATTTCCATAAAAACCCAGAGGGATAAAAAGTCTAAACCATTAATATGTATCAACAGTAAGATAGGTCCTGAAATGAAACACCTTCCAGATGATATGACTATCACACCTTTGAGAACAATGCAAAGAGTGAAGGATAACAAACTTTTCAAATCAATATTATCTAGTGTGAAGTGAGGTGAATTATCATTGCAAAAAATGTGTGAGTAATTTCAAAAGTAAGTTTGTTGAATTATTTTTACTTATTTTTGGATTATAATTTTCTTTTAAATATAGCATATTGTTGTTGGTAGTATTTGCTATACATATCACTATATTAACATTTTTTACTTTATTTGTTTATTCAGAAGGTTTATATGAAAACACAAGAACAAATAGTTAAATTATTGAATGAATATTGTTGGGATGATGTTGTACGAAACTACCCAGATTCAAGTTCTACATCAACACTAAAACATTTTTATCTTGCATTTAAAATGTATGTTGATTTATAGATTCATTTTTATTCATATGTATACTATTTTTATTTTATTACTTATACATATATTTGTTTATTTCATTAAATATGTTTAAGAATGATATAAATGGAGTACCACATAGTTTCAAAACCTTTATTGAAAAATTAAGTTGGAAAGAATGAGAAAATAGCATCTTAAGAATGTTGAACACTATCCTAGTATTAATCATTTCATTTGGAATGTGCTCTACACTATCCAATATCAAATAATACAAGGTGATTGTGAAGACATTGCAAAAATCATACCTAAAATGGATTATTCCCTCGTTGTTGCAGATATTCCTCATGGTTTCAATTTCCCTAACATTGGATATGATAGTGAGCCTTATAGTTATCAAAATTTTAGTAAATTTGTTACGGGTTTTCAACAAGTCACAACATCACCATTATTGAAATTTGTGACCTTTCATTTAGACACACAATTTGCAATGTTCAAGCTTCAAGGGAAAAGAAAAATGAAGGATGAAGCTTACATGGTAAGATATTGAAATTGTATAATTGATTAATGTTAATAAAAACTATTTATGTGCAAGTTAATTGAACTTTTCCTATTTCATGTTACAAGAAAAATTCAACTCTTATTGGTTTTGCAAATTGGTCAATTATAAGTGATTGTGAGTTCATGCATGTTGAATGTTGGACAAAAGATGATAGTTATAACCTTATGCTTCTGAATCGGGTAGATGGAAAGAGTCATAGACAAGTACAGGTTCATGATGTTGTTGTAAACAAACACATATGAAGATAAAGAAGCAAAACGAGATATAGTTAACATTTATAAAAAACCATAAACATTGATTAATTATCTTATAGATTTACGTTCAAATGAAGGAGACTGAGTTTTGGATTTATTTTTAGGTTCCAATAAGTTTCATTATATAAAATTGAATTTCAATATTTTCTTTTTTAGTTTTTATGTGTTTATACTAATTTACTTAATTATTTTTTTTGTACTTGATGATTAGATACAAAACTAGCATGTTGCTTACAAAAATAAAGTAATTGCATTGTCATTGAAAAAGACCTACTACAATGCAATTTTATTCAACAAAGAATTAATGTTATTCAATTTCTTCTAGATGCAATGCAAGAAGTTGGTTTGAGGAAAGGGGATTTTAATGAATCACGAGTGGAAAAAAGAAAGAAAATGAACCTCAACCACCGTTAGATGGAATGATTGGAAAGGGATACTATGGGATTTTTGAAAACATCAAAGATCCATCAGAAGAAGAAAATGACCAAACTGAAGCACAAAATATTATGGAAGAAGATAATAATGAAACTCTAGAAGATGATGAGCATGGATTATATGATATTATTTACTAAATTTAAGTTATGCTTGCAAGTCAAGCTCAATTTCAATAATTATTCATTAGTTATACTTGTAATGTTTTGACTTTGATAATTTATGAGAAAATTAAATATTCAATTATTGTTGTTGTGTGTTTAATATCTGTATTATCTTATTTTCACTTTGATTTTTATGTGAATCATTATTATTTTTTTAAATATTGTGATTATTATTGTTTTTTTGACATAAAATTCATTAAAAATGTTATTTTTAAACCTTTTTTTGCCAAAAATTTCCCATAAAAACCATTTATTTGACATGTCATTTTTAGCAAAAAAATCTCAAAATGTGTATTTTTTTGTTATATCTATATTCAAAATGCGTATTTTTTTAAATCAAATATTTAAAATTATTGTTTTTTTAGTGACAATTATTTGATGTGCATTAAAATATTAATTAATGATCCCAAATATATAGAAAATCGTAACTTTCAAATATTGACCATTTTTTTAACTATGCAAAAAAATGAAGATTTCATTACAAAAAAAAAAAAATTGAAAAGAAAAATAAAAACAAAAAAACTTGAAAAAAACTTAAAAATAAATATCTTGGGGAAGAAGAAGAATACGACTAATTCAAAATATGTTAAATTTAAAAAATAATTATATGCACTTAATACATTAGAAAATTTAAATTGTTAAAAAATTCTCTCTCTAAAAAAATGGGTTGATGTTACATCAACACTTTTCAAAATCGGCATGAAAATCAATAACATTTAAAAAAAATGTTCATACCTAATATATAAGAAAATTTAAAATGTCAAAAATATGATAAAAAAAAGGTGTTATTTGAATCAACACTTTTCAAACTCGAAAGATTTTTTTTCTACCTCAAAAAAACGGGTACTCGGTATTATTCATGTTTGATAGTTTACATTGTTGTAAGTCATATTTATCTGTGAACCCCTCCTTGGTCACCCCTTGACACTTATCATTTCCTCTATATAGTGAAATTAAAGGGTCACAATCAAATATTTTTATGATTTTTAAAGATCGGGATCTCTTATGCACAATGTTTCTTCTTTCTAACACATGATTATATATTTTAGTTCATGAGTTGAGGTTGATGATGTATGTTAGATTGAGTGTCTTAATTTGAGTGGATTTGACCTAATAATCATAAAGAAGGTCTCTCGAAGAGATATTTTTGTACTAAATCAATGAACCTTGGGAAGTTGAGGATAAAAGAGAAATACAAAGAGCAACACAAGAGACTGAAGATTACATATATTTTGGTAGCATTTGAATAGAAATTGCAGTAGCTAAGTAGTAAAAGTATCTAAAATATATTATCCACGTTAATTATTATAATTCATGGCTTCTAATCACATAAAAATCTAAAAGTTGGATTTTTGGACATTTGAACCATCATATCACAAGGAGGTGCAAAGCATAATTAATTAAGAGCACAATTTCCTTCTCCTAGTAATATTTATTGTTCACTTCCATTTCATCTCCTTATTTCTTATGAGCAACACTACACATGTACCAAATAGTTGATTTATGTAATGTCATGGATATTCTACTAGAATAGTTTGTCACAACTTATCTTATAATATTTTGAAATATTTTGTTATGCAAACTACTACTTTAAATCATAGATTTAATATTACTAAAGTAGCACTCAAAATTATGCAAATAATTGAAACTAAAATGAAAGAAACAAGTAATGAACAAACCATCCATACAAATGAACACAATATGTGACTTGGGAAGCCCAATATGAATGAAAATCCAGCTAGAAGGTGATTTTAACATTGTTTATATTTGTTCTGAAATACAAGTACAAAGAAATAGGCACTTCATTTGGAGTTTCCATGGACATTATAGCCTAAATGGCTATTAAAAAATCTACCACCTCCTTTGTTATGATGTCCCACTCCTAATTTTTTCTCAATTATGGAACAATAAAAATACCAAAAGAATGGAATTGCTTCCTTTCCTAGCAGTCTAGTATTTAACATAGCCTAATAGTCACCTAGAGTTAGCGTTAGGATTCTACATACCTCAAACGTCAATTCATGTTAGGGTTTTGTACCCCCTAAAATCTCCTTGAAAATAAACACATGGCAATCCCCACATATATGAATAATAAATGTTGATGTGGCATTAACTCGATACAATGGAGGTCAAAAAGGTACATTAACTTGCAAGAGAAATAAAGTCTACTTACAAACTTCGATTAAGGTGAATTTAATGTAATTAGAAATATTTCAATGTGTATAAAAAAATTAATAGAACGAGAGCTATGTTAACAATATTTTTACCTTAAAAATGAGTCATTTGATGCCTCAACCCTAATCCCTAAAATGAGACCTACCCGTAAAATTGTACTTGCAAGCCAATTCCTCCAGTTTTTCTACCCATAAACTATCAAGATAGAAGATAAATTATGTAATGATCAATTATATATTATGCCTCCCCATTTACAAAGGCTTGTGGTCTCCATAATATTTTAATGATCATGGTGAACAAATTTTTTCCTCTACCTTCTCGCTAGAGAATCATTCATTTTTCCTTCTTTTAACCCAACATTCTAGAGTTTATGTTGTTGAATTCAATAGTTCTAGACTTCTTATATAAACTTGTATCTTTTTCCAACTCTACCTAAGCTTCTAGTGCTAAGTCCTTTGTGGTAGGTAGGACCTACTTATCGATTTCTTGATCCAACATGGAAGATTGATAAAATTTCAAATGTTAAAAAACGTAGCAAGAAAGTCTCGATTTGACTTTACCTTGGTCATATTGAGAAAAATAGAATTTACACATTAGCAGAAAACTTGGATGCAGTTAACTTATGTGACATGGATTTTGTCACTCATTTTTACACAATAAATTTGAATTATAAGGATTAGAGTTTGGTTCAACATGTGTGATTGTTAATTTGTAGCAATCAAGGTCAGTTATTTCAAGTTGTTTTTAGTTAAACTAGTTCTAAATGTTGATAGAACTAGTGGAAGGTCGGTTATGCAGTGAGACAACAATCTAAATCAATTATCATCCATTTAACTGATCAATCAACCAAAAATAGATAGTGCATACAAATAATTCATGTTCCCTAGTTGTGGTGGATATTACAAGGCAGTGTAGCATCAGTTGTAGGCTATTCTGGAGTGTAAAATTGTTGCATGAAACCAGATGATCAACCTTAGGAATTTTACATTCAATTTTCCAAATTGGGAACGACCGAGGTTGGATCTAGTGCAGGAGGAGTTCAGGAGGAACACCAGGGATGGCTCTTCATCAATGCATGATGATTAAGAGGATTGTGCTTTGGCTGCCAAGGCGAAGAAGGGGAAGGGGAAGAAATTCCATTTTACATCTAAGGCCGGTGAAGATGGCAAGTAGCACAACATGTCCAAAGTGAAGTGTTTTCACTGTCACGAGTATGAACATATTGCCAAAAATTGTCCACGTAAGAAGAAGAACAAGATGGTTGCTGCAGTTGCAGCTGGTTATGCCCTTGCCTCACAATTTGAGCTTGACTTCTCATTGATTGGATGCATGGTGTCTAGTGCATTAGTATCAGGGTGGTACTTTGATAGTGGTGCTTCCTTTTGTTGGGTCGGATAGAGGTGAATTTTTGTGACAACTCTAGTGTTCCTTAATTTAATTATCAACCCGGGGTAAGTCTTTTTATTTCAAGAGTGTCAGCACAGTATATGCGAGTTAACTGGTCTACAGATGGTCTTTGTCAATGTAAAGAGGGAATTACTAACTCCTGCAGCCTATTGATCTTAGAGAAGGTGCCTTAGATGGATATTTTTAGCCTAAAGCTGAGTAATGGGATTTGACGTTTCTCTACTAGAATAAAACAACAGTTCCATTAAACTGAACAACAGTCTAAATAAATCAAGCAAGAATTGAAATGAAAATAATGAAATTAAGCAGAACAGTAGTCTAACTAAATTGATTCGGGAATGGAATTGAATTGAATCAACGCCCTAGTGATCTAAGCAGTAATGAAGCAGCTATATAGCTAGCAATATAATGAGAATTATGCCTAGCTGTGCGATAATGAAACAATAGTATAACTGAGTAATACGAATAGTTGTGCACTAATGAAACAACAGTATAACTAAACAATATGACTAGCTGTGCAATAACGAAGCAGTAGTAGAAATAAGCCGGTAGTAATGAACAACAATATAACCGAAACGGGTCAAATAATTCATACTGCTATAATTAATTAATTTTGCAATGGAGTTCTCTATAAGACTTAATTAAGAAACACTAATCAATTGGTTAATTGCTTTATTATTCTAGAAGGAGCACACAATGCATGGAGACACAGAACGCTGAAATCAATCTTCCTACGGCCTAGAAATTAATTATCATGACAACAGGGGAACCAAAATTAACAAAACATTATCAGAAACAAGGTTTCACTTGTCTTATTCTAAGAATGTAATTTCCAATGATTCATTAAAGAAGAAGAGTTGTAATTATATCAAATAGAATTATGTATTACAACTGCACCAAGTTCATAGGTATCGATTCTGTAACTTTTCAGAACATGAAAACGTGCGTGGAGCTCTCGGATGTTGGGCCCAGACCCAGAAGCCTCAGCACTGAGGAAACTTCAAAAGATGGTTATTCAAAACTCTCTGCTACATCCAGGGATGCTACAAAATATAATTAGACAGACTGTTCTGGATTTTTTTTATTATTGGATTGCCCTCTCATTATGTTCTTTTCCCTTTTAAAGGCGATCCTCGGTAATTTCGAGAATGCATCTCAAACGACAGCCCACTACGCGTGGCTTTCATTTGAGTTCTTAGACTCAATCTGCTTGTTCACCTTCTATCGGCCATTAGGACTGCTTAGGACTTCTTGTGCTTGCGTCCGTCGATTGGCTTTCTTTCGCTATTGGTTTAGGCATTCCTAGTTTCCTGCATGTAAAGACAAAAAGAGTCAACTTCTTATTATAAATCGTCCTTTTTATCATTAGTCCGATTGTTCCCATTTTCATGATTTTTATTCCTTATTGTTAATATGAAGAGGGATTTTCTTGAAATTACAATATGATTTGCAGTATTTACAGGGTGAAAATCATACCTTATTCTGGGTCCAACATGCTTCCCTTCTTACCTTGTTGCGTGTCCTCATGCAAACAAATGATTAAGATGTAACTTTGTTTAAGAATAGTTGGGGTAGGGCCTCTCATTGGGTGCTTTGAAGCCTCGCTTTATTTTTATGAGTGTAAAGGCAGGGCCTGTGACTCCTTCTGGCAACTCGTAGTCCTGATTATACTCTTTAGGAGGAAGCCAAAGAAGGGGATTCCGATATCTGTAACCCAGCCAGGCAGGCCCCATACTGTAGACTAAGCTGCTGTATAAACGGAATCTGGAGGCAGCAACCTTGAAGTTCCTGTAATTGAATGGCTCCCTATTTTTTACATTATTTGTGGAGGCCATCCATCGTTGCTTAGCTGCTGCTAGGGCTGCTTCACGGATGTCTTCGAAGTAATATCGTGCATTTTCAATGACATATTTATGGAGAGATCCCAATCTAGACTTCACACCCAGCCTTCTCATGAAATTCTGATGTCAGATGATCAACTGCATGGGTTTCATAAGCTCTCCCCTGACCCATAGTTCCAGATTATGTTCTCTTTTCTAAAAGATGCCATAAGCTTTGGCCCACCTGATCTGGTTTTTGGCAAATGAAAGGAAAGCTTGTAGTTGTACATCTACTATGAAGGGGACATGGTTACTGTCAGTTTCGTTCTCCAAAAAGAAGTTATGCATGTATAGCTCGCATAAGAGGCGTTGAACCTGTTCATCCTGGTCATTACAGCATTGGAGAATTCCTCTACAGTCTTAAAGGAAGTGGATTTTCCTACTCTTACAGCTTTAACTTTCAGAAGTAGGTATCACTCTATTAGGAATAGGGCGTAGTTAGTTGTCGGTGACCTACATGATAAATCATCATCATATAGAGAGAAAATTGCAGAGATCTACTCTTTGGCTTTCTCTACCTACCTTTGTATTGCTTTAACCTTTGCCTGCTCACTTCTAAGCTGGGCAAATGTCTCATCTTCTGTAAGAGAGAGGGTAGTGAATTTCTTTTGCATTGCCTGATGCTCTTGTAATGGCACTACCTCCTTCTTGTACTATTTCAGTTCATGCCGTAATTGCATTAACCCATTCTGTAATATTTTCTTAGCAGCTATCTCTATTAAATGGGCATAGGCAGGGACTCCCTTTGTTTGGATCCCTTTTTCCTCCAAAACTTTCTGCTCATTTTGGGTGGGTATTTTGATGTTGTTTTCTACTTCTGTTTGTACTTCGGCTTCGGTGGTGGTTGTCAAATTGGTTTGTGTTGCAATTTCCATAGTAATTGTTGGTTCTGTTTGGGTCCCTACAATGGAAGTTTCTGATTTTGACTTTCTGACCCTTCTTTCTCTTTTCAACTGCTTCTTCAGGTGTTTCACCAACTTCTTCAATTTCTTACAGGTCTTTCTCAAATTCTCAGTTTTTCTCATGTCTGAACCTTCCCTTGTTTTTACTTCAACAGGTGGCAAGGGAGTAGAATTCTCTTGCTCAGGGGTAAGGTCTAGAATGGTGTTTCTAATTACTTCTTCAGAATTGACCTCAGTATGAGGGTCTTGACAGGGAGGAGCGATGCTGCCTCCTGGTGACAAGGGGACTGTCTCTATGTGTGAACTTTGTTCCATGAGGACAGTGTCACCTGAATCAACCTGTGATTCCAATCTTTCTTCTGTCTATCTTTCACCGTATACTTCATAATTATCAATGGGAGACAAGGCTTCTTTTTCTTGTAGTTCCTCTTGGTCAGGGAAGATATTAGTGTGACCAAAGTTGTTGGGGGAGGCAGTTTTATCAGCAAATTCTTCTTGCTCCCCTTCTTCTGATGAGTTCCTTAATTCGAAGCTTGTCCTTATTTTCCCTAGGACTAGGGCCATTTCCTCTTCAAATTCTTGTAAGGGTGCCTGGGATGGTTCTGCTCCATCTATGGTGTTCAAAGTTCCCTGGGGTGTTCTGGCCCGTTTTTTTTCTGTTTGACTCTGATGTTGAGGCTTGAATTATTTTTCTTTTTGGAGGATTTACCCTAGGGGGCTCGGTTTCAGTACCTTCGGGGTTAACTTCAGGTTCCTGCACTTCTGGGTTGACTTCTAGTTTCTGCACTTCTAGGTTGACAAAATTGTGCCATGCTAGATGCTGCCTATCTAGCTCATGAATAATGATTAACTTTATTAAGACTTGGTGGCTAACCACTGACTGGGGCCTCTTAGCTTTTCTTAGTCAAACAATGGTATCATGCAATATAGAATTTAAAAAGGTAGGCAAATTAATTGAAATTTTCTATTTGAGTGCAGCTAAGAGTTTAATATTTCGAGGTTTTACCGCTTCCCGACGTCCCTCGCATGTTATGAATCTTTGGATGAATATTGCCAACTCTTGCCATGGCTGGTGTAAGGAATCGGGGGCAATCCCTCTAGCCCTTCGTTCCAGTGGTTCTTCTAGGTCCTGGTATAGCACTATTGCTTCCCATAGGAGTAGATGCTTTTCTGCCCATCTCTCCCCTTGTGCTGGTATTCCAGAAACTGCTGCTATGATCTCCTCTGTAACAGGTATGGTTCGGTCGTTTACTCTGGTTTTCCCATCCTGAAAATTTCGCAAGAATTCGATTGCAATTTCTGTGTTGTATCCTTGTAATCTATGCACATATGTCAACCATGCAGCTCGCTGGAGAATGGCACTCGCTGCTTCTGAAATTGGGAAATTCGACGGCTCATTTTGAAGAGTATTTCCGCCCATGACTGGTATGCTCTTCTCCTCTGGTTATCTTTCTTCCTGGCTTTGCTTCTAGGAGCTGAGTGTAACCGAAAAATAGATTGTGGTTCTGTATAAAGAGTCTCCATGCCTTAATTGTAGCATTTATCGATGCGTCTGACGGGATTTGTGCAGGGATTTCATCTACTTGCCAAATTAAAGACAATCACACCCCTCCCCCTTAAGAAAAGGGTGCCCACGCCCTTAGGTACTCGAGAGATTCGACCAGTGATAAATGTTAGCATGAGGATGTCAGACTTAGTAATTTTGCGTGTGGAGGATCGACGGTTAAGCAATTACTTCATGTGCAGCAAACGATCAAATTTAAAAGTTTTCATGATCGAATCTTGTGTGGAGAAGGCCGAGACATGAGAGAAAAAAGTATTGTCATTATTATGATATGATGTCTTTGTATGATTAGAATGTTGTGACGGAAGCAAGATTTAATCAAGTATTGATTGGCGTTGTCCTTCCAAAGTTTGAAATATGTAATCAAATCTTCGTTATTTATTCTTATGGTAAGTCATGATTGTCACTAATTCGAGTAATAGGTTTGTAGTAAACAAAATGGAAAACAAGGTGTACGTAACAGTATTTTGCTATTAAAGAAGAATTATTTCATACCACAAGCAGGGCCACTGCTACCAACAGGCGTTCATAGCCTCGACAGGGTGGCTTTTTAACCCGAAAAATGAGTCATGATCCCTACGTGAGAATAGTTATTTTATCATCTTGATGGAGAGATCGCCATGCTAGTATGGTGGCCATGTAATCATGGTTCCATTCACTATGGTTGTAGCAAAATGATCAGGCCGGCTCGTGATGAGACCTCCTGTCCTTCAAGTTAGTAAGAAGGTCATTACCCTGGTGTGGTTGCCATAATGGGCATGTCAATTGCTTAGGCTCTTATGAACATGGTAGGTTGGCTCGTGATGAGACCCCCTATCCTCTCTTAAGATATGTAAATGTAGTATTTGATTTTTTATTTTAATAGTTTGATCCACTTTGAGGTCACTGTGTTGGTGTGGTAGCCAGATAATTACAGTGCCATTCACTAGAATTGTAACAGAGTGATCAGGTCGGCTCGTGATGAGACCTCATGTCCTTCTAATAGATGAGAAGGTCATTACCCTAGTGTGGTGGCCATAATGGGCATGTCACATGTTCAATCCCTATGATCATGGTAGACTGACTCGTGATGAGACCCCCTATCCTCTTTTGAGATTTGCATGTCACACCATGATTCCTAAGGGAGGCTCATTAACTCCTTAAGAGTGAGGGATGGTGAAAGAAGTAGAAAGACTAATACTATTAATATCCCTTGTTCCATTTCTTCATGTTGTAAGGTCATATTACTCGAATAGTGCAAAAATACATATCATTATAAGGTCCTGAATTGTTTGATATCATATTCGAACTATGGGTATTTTTAGCCTTTATGTTGATGTGTTATAATATCAGCTTCCTGTTTGAAAATTGTAGTATCACAAGACATCATATTTGGAATTTTATCATTTTCCTTCTCTATTTCAAGTGCCATTCCCTGCTCAAGGTTATTCAATAAAAATAATGGCTATTTAAGACATTGAGAAGCGGTTGTTTTAAAGATTGCTTGGCAAAAATGCTTTAAAATGTTCAAAAAAATGGGTATTTTTGTTGAAATAACAGTCAGCTTGTTCAAATATGGAACAACAGTTGTTTTCGAATGGAACAGCATAAACAGTGCGGCAAAAGAAACTGTTTAAAATTTTATTGAACCGCTGTTGTTCAGAAATTAAACAGCAGTTGTTCTGGAATTGAACGACAAAATTTAAAAATGCGGCAGAAAGTTGTTCAGTTCTGTTGAACTGTTGTTGTTCAGGAATTGAATAGCAGTTGTTCTAGATTTGAATAGCAAAGATTAAAAACATGGTCAAAAAGTTGTTCAATTCTGTTGAACCGGTGCTATTCAAAAATTGAACAGTAGCCGTTTTGGAATTGAACAACAAAACTTAAAACTGCAGGAGAAGGTTGTTCAATTCGGTTGAACCGTTGCCGTTCAGAAATTGAACAGCAAATGTTCTAGAATTGAACAAAAAAACTTAAAAACTCGACCAAAATCTGTTCAATTCATTTGAATTGTTGTTATTTAAATACTGAACAGCAGTTGTTCATAAACTGAACAACAAAATCAAAAACTCAACAAAAATTTGTTCAATTTGACTGGACTGCTACTGTTCAAAAATTGAAGAGCAGTTGTTCATAAACTGAATAGCAAAGCATAAAAGCTCAACAAAAAGCTGTTCAATTCGATTGAACTGCTGCTCTTCAGAAATTGAACAACAGTTGTTCATAAATTGAACAACAAAGTAAGAAATTGAAAAAAACATAATCTTAGAATGAAAAATGGATTGCAAATGGGACGAATATACAATTATATACATAATTTACAAGTGATGGTGTCAAACCTCTCATGTACTTGAGTTTGTGGGGTTGTCACCCCCTTGTGCCATAACTTCGATGGTGGGATCTTCTCATGCTTGTTGACAAAAATATTGCTTCGTGAGAGGTTTATAATAGAGGCGTATTCTGTGTCCGTTAACTCGGAATGTTGAGCCGGATCCGTCTATCGTGGTCAAAGTGAGGGTACCATTTCTATGTACTTCTTGAATCTCATATGGACCAAGCCATCTTGTTTGCAGTTTTCCTGGAAAGTCTTGGAATCTGGAATCATATAGGAGTGCCCAATCTCCTTTTTGAAATACTTTCTTTTTTATTAGGTTGTCGTGCCACTTGGGTCATTGTTGTTGATTGATCATTGTGCGTTGCAAGGAAAGCAGTCAAATTTCATCCATTTCATTTATTTGTTGAAGTCTTTTAGTTTGAGCATCTGTTAAGTCCAATCCTACTTCCTTGGCTGTTCTCAGTGTTTTAATTTCAAACTCAATAAGGAAGATAGGTTCTCTCCCAAATAATAGCTGATATGGTGAATATCTAGTGGTATTTATCCAAGTTGTTCGATAAGCCCATAAGGCTTCTGGAAATCTAGTGGCCCAGTGCCGGCAGTGTACTGTTACTGTCTTGGTAAGGATTGCCTCCAAGACTTTGTTAGTGCTTTCGACTTGTCCGTTTGCATGCGGACGGTAAGGAAACGTAACTCTGTGAATGACATGGTGATTTTTTAAGGTAGATATGATCTTATTTCCTGTGAATTATGCTCCCCCATCAGTTATGACCTCCCTTGGTAAGTTGTATCATACAAATAGTTCAAAGAGAAACTTAATTACTGATTCTTCCGTGGCTCTTGGCAAAGCTATTGCTTCCACCCATTTGGTAACATAATCTGTGGCGACTAATATGTGGGCTTTCTGGTTTGATGGTGGATTAAATGGCCCAACGAAGTCCAACGCCCATCGTTCAAATGGTTCCACCACCGATTGTGGTTGCAATGGCATTTCATCGGCTTGGCCTGGATGACCCATCTTTTGGCAGCTATCGCAGGATTGAACGTACTTCTTTGCATCTTTAAAAATTGTAGGCCAAAAATAGCCTAATTGCAACACTTTATGCCCCATTTGTCGGTCTGCGAAGTGACCACCGCAAGGTTCATCGTGATAGGTGCGTAGGATGTCATGGATTTCATCTTCCCTTATGCATCGACGTATATGCATATCAGCCCCTGTATGAAATAAGTATCCTTCAATCCAGGAGAATCGTGAACTGCGCTGTACAATTAACTTATGTTCTTTTGCCGTCAAATGTTTGGGTAGATTCCCAACTGCCAAATAATTTTCCACATCTGCGTACCACGGGGTTTTGACTGCTACCGCAAACAGGTGCTCGTCAGGAAATTGATCGTCGACTGTTAATGTGTCATCTGTTTTGGGGACTCTTGACAGAAATTTTGTGACTACATTCTCCTTCCCTGGACGGTCTCTAATTGTTATATCGAATTCCTGTAATAATAGTAGCCAGCGAGTTATTCTTCTATTCGTGATCGATTTATTCGCTAAATATCTGATAGCAGATTGGTCAGTGTATAGGAATACTTGATATCTCGTTATGTAGTTTACAGCCATGAACTCTTTCTCGATTACTGTGTAGTTTAGCTCGGCGGAAGTAAGATTTTTGCTAATATAATAAATAGCATATGGTTTTCGGTCTTCTTCTTGGCCGAGGACTACTCCTATTGCTGTATCAGATGCATCGGAAGAGATATGAAAAGGGAGTCTCCAGTTAGGACCTCACAAGATTGGTGTTGTTGATACCAGCTTCTTTAATTCTGTAAAAGTAGTCTCACATTTTTCAGTCCACTGAAATTCAACATTTCTAGTTAAAGCATACAGAGGTGCAGCTATCTGTGAGAAATTTTTTATAAATTTGCGATAATATCCTGCATACCCCAGGAAATTGCGTACCTCTGTTTGTGTACAGGGTGTGGCCAACAGAAGGATTACCTTTATTTTAGCCAGGTCTACCTGTATTCCTACTGTAGAAATGTAGCGGCCTAGGATTACCCCTTCAGTCATCATCATGTGGCATTTTTCGTTGCTTAGACACAGTCTAGTAGCAATACATCGTTCTAATACCTTGTCTAATATTTCTAGAGCTTGATCAAAATCTTCCCCATAGGGTGTAAAATCATCCATATAAATTTCAAGTTCTTCATTTATTAAATAAGAAAAAATGCTAATTATGGCTCTTTGAAATGTTGCTGGAGCATTACATAATCCAAATGATAACACTCTGTAAGTGAAAGTGCCCCATGGGTAGGTAAATTTTGTCTTATCTTGGTCTTCAGGGGCTATTAGTATCTGATTGTATCCACTGAATCCATCAAGAAAAGAGAAAAAACGTTTTCCAGCTAATGTGTCAAGGACTTGGTCAATAAAGGGAAGGGGGAAATGATCTTTCTGAGTTGCTTTATTTAATTCTCTATAGTCTACGCAAATCCTCCACTTCCCATTTTTTTTAGGGACAACCACCAAAGGGGAGACCCATTTTCTGTCTGAAATAGGATAAATAAAATTTACATCTAGGAGCTTTTGGAGTTCTTCTTTTACAATTTCTTTTAAATGGGGATTCAGTCTTCGTTGCGGTTGTCTAACAGGCAGAGTCTCTCTATCAGTATAGATATGATGCATGCACAACTGTGGGTCCAAGCCCTTCATGTCTTGGTAATCCCACGCAAATGCACCTTGGTACTTCTTAAGGATTTTTACAAGTTTCCGCCTTTGGTTGTCATCCAGGCTACTGTTAATATTCAAAATCTTACCTGGTTTGATTTCAATAGGTATACTATTACAAATAGTGGTTGTGGGATTATATTGGGTCTCAATGTCTGTCACAATATTTTCTTGCCCTTTATGCTCGAGGAGTGTTTTCATCATTTGGCATTTCAAATTTTTAGTATTGGGCAGCTAGTTCATCATGTTACTAATCAAATCATCTTCAGTTTGATCTTTAAATTCGAGAGCCTCTACTAGTGTGAGGGGTGGACGGATGTTTTGCTCCCAATATGTATCTGGGTGTTTGTGAATTTTTATCATGGGTAGACTTGGTTTGGCAAGTGGATAAATTACAATATTTTTTACATAATTGCCTTTAGTGATAGTCATGCTGCCTGTTTGGCAGCTTATGTAAGCATATGTCGTGGCCAGCCAAGGCCTCCCAAGAATCAACGGGTGCCCTTCCATCCTGTTTTTCGGTTTAATAACTAAAAAATCAATAGGGTATTCCCATGAGTCTATTGAGACCATAATGTCTTGCACTATACCTTCTGGTCTAATAAGAGATCTGTCAGCTAATTCATGGAGTGTGGTTGTAGGTTCGAGGACTAATATGCCTAGTTTTTCACAAGCTCCTATAGTTAGGATGTTAATGGCTGCCCCAAGGTCAACCAATGTGTTTGGAAATGAATATCCAGAAATATGTACAGTTACAATAGAGTTTCCTGGGTCTTCATATTTCACAGGTGGTTCTCTACCTAAAAGTAAGTCAGACAGAGTTCCTACTACATGAACGATAGGTGCAGCCATTGTTTTCCTAACTTGATTTTTTCCACATAACTCCTTGATTGTTTTTGCATAGATGGGAATGTCTTGGATGGCCTGCGGAAGAGGAATCTTGACACAAAGGTTTCTTAATTCACCCAGGATGTCAAATTCTGAGTTGGTTATAGGTCTAGGTAGGTTTAATCTCTCAAAAAATGGTGGTGGAGCTATTTTAAGATCTTCAGGTCTTTGTTGTTCAATTGTTTCCTCGTCTTTACCTGTTTTTGTTATCTTTGTTGAGCTAGGCCATGTGGATGTTTCAATTTGGGATTGAGGTGGAGTTGGGAACTCTACGGGCAATATGGTACGTCCTGATCTTAACCTCAATTTGTTACATTGTTTTTGTTCATTGTTGGGTTTTGGATCCTCTATGATCTGAATTAATTGAACGGGTCTATTATTGGGATTGGGATTGGGTTGGGCTAGTAATTGAGGGCGTATGACAGGCTAATGGTTATGCTGAATAGGGTAGGGAGCTGGTAATTGTTGGGTTCCTTCTCCTGTCGGTAAATTTCCCATCCCCGCAGGTCATTTCCAGTTCCAATTGTTGTTTTGAGTAGGAGGGTTTGGCCATTGGTTATGATAAGGGATATTCTGCCAATAAGGCAGAGAACTAGGGAAATTTTTCCAGTTACTTCCTGATGGATTTTGCGTAGGCCAGGGTGGGATAGGAGAGGTTTGGTTTGGCCAAGTTGGGAAGCGGTTTTGAGTCTGCCAAGTTGTTGCAGGGTTTTGCTGGTTGTACTAGGGCAATGGAAAGTATTGAGGTAGGTTTTGCGGTATGCCAGGTCGTGCCTGCCATTGCCGACGCTGATTCATTAAATAAACTGGTTATGTTTCTTCTTCTGCTTCTTTGTAGATGGATTTCAGCCTGGGGAGTGAATGGCACTGGTCCGTAGTATGATCCTTAGTGAAGATAGCACATATTTGGACCATGTCTAAAGGACACTCCCTTTGGCTATGCTTCTTCCAACATTTTGGGCAGAAGATGGCCATATTTTGTTCAGCTATTGCTTGTTTTTGTTTGGCTTGCAGAACATCTAGTTGTGTATTCAAAGTGCCCAAGATGTCAGTTTTGAAGTTTTCTAAAATATTTCCAAATTCTGCCCTAGTTACATTGCCATTGGTCTATTTAAGATCGTGCCCAATAGTTCTGTTACGTGAGCTACTCTGGGAGCATCTAATACATAAGGATATAATCTCGTCATATTCTTCCTAATAAATATCTCCTTTTCCCATTATGTTAAGTAATTCAACCCATTCCTCCTTCATCCCTTTAGCATTGTGGTTTTCAAAATGTCCTTGGACAACGTAGCATATGGGGATCTTTGTAAATTGTATTGAAATATTTCTACGTACTCCTCTAATGTTTCATTGTCTTTTGCAGTCATGTTAAAGATTTCACAATAGTCTTGGTATTTAGTAAGAAATTTATTCTTCACTTGGTCCCAGTTGTTTTTAGTTCCCCCTCCTAACCCCATGAACTAGCGGAGAGCCATCCCTTTCAAGGTGGAGGGAAATAATTTTAGTTTCTGGGGATCAGTGGTGTAATCATATCCTCTGCATAAGAAATCAAATTCAAATAAGAATGCATCAGGATCTTATGTGGTTAATCCATGAAAGGTGGGGATGTTATGCAAGGGAATGGCATTCATAGGGGCATTGGTAGCATGATCAACGATGGGATATTGCAATGTTGATGTCTGCCTTTGATTTTGATTTTGATTATTTTCCATTTGATCAAAGAGGTGCCAGAAATCTTCAAGAATTTCTTGATTTGGAGGGGATATTTTAATAGGCTTGGAAGGTGAATGCGGTGGAAGTTTTACAGCACTTCCCTGATCTGGGATTCTAAGAACTTTTCTTTCGATTACTTCTTCAGGGGACTTAGGTATCTCTATGTGAATTTCTCCACTAGTTTCTCCCCTGCCTTCTTGCAAATTGCAAGAGCCTCCCTCTTTTGAAAGGTCAATGTTTTGATGAATGGCAGTCTACAGGCTTTGCTCAGACCCTTCTATCGTGCTGTGAATCTCGGTGTAGGCTGCAGATGGTGAGGTTGCTGCCCAAGGGGTAATGTTAGGATTTTGGATGGAAGTAGTTTTCGGTCCTATAGATGCCTGAGATTCATCCTTCTTAATGATTTCGTTTATGTATGTTGTCCTCCCAAGGATCACCAGTCCTTTGGGTTGTGGTCGTGACTAATTTTGGGTTGCTTCTATCTTTTTCTTAGGCATAAAACAAGAGCACTTATCCTATGGTTCTTGTACAATTTTTCTAGTGGGCAGGCTATAGGCCAAGCATGTTGCTTACCGGTATGCAGGTTCTTACCTTTCGTTTTCAATACCCAGTTCCTCACAGCAATGGAAAAATAATGAATTAAAGGAGATAACTCTCAACACTCTCCCTGGCAACGGCGCCAAAATGTTGGGTCAAATAGAGGTGACTTTTTGTGACAACTCTATTGTTCCTTCATTTAATTATCAACTCAGGGTAATTATTTTTATTTCAAGAGTGTCAGCACAGTATATTCGAGTTAACTAGTCTACGGATGCTCTTTGTTAATGTAAAGAAGGAATTACTAACTCCTGCAGCCTATTGATCTTAGAGAAGGTGCCTTAGATGGATCTTTTTATACTAAAGCTGAGTAATGGGATTTGATGTTTCTCTACTGGAATAAAAAAACAGTTCCATTAAACTGAACAACAGTCTAAATAAATCAAGTAAGAATTGAAATGACAATAATGAAATTAAGTAGAACAGTAGTCTAACTAAAATTTTTCGAGAATGGAATTGAATTGAATCAATGCCCTAGTGATCTAAGCAGTAATGAAGAAGCTATATAGCTAGCAATATAACAAGAATTATGCCTAGTTGTGCGATAATGAAACAACAGTATAACTGAGTAATACGAATAGTTGTGCACTAATGAAATAGCAGTATAACTGAACAATATGACTAGCTGTGCAATAACGAAGCAGTAGTAGAACTAAGCCGGTAGTAATGAACATCAATGTAACCGAAACGATTCAAATAACTCATACAACTATAATTAAGTAATTTTACAATGGAGTTCTCTATCAGACTTAATTATGCAACACTAATCAATTGGTTAATTGCTTTATTATTCTAGAAGGAGAACA
This sequence comes from Pinus albicaulis, assembly GCA_034641835.2. Taxonomy (NCBI): domain Eukaryota; kingdom Viridiplantae; phylum Streptophyta; class Pinopsida; order Pinales; family Pinaceae; genus Pinus; species Pinus albicaulis. The sequence continues at coordinate 750,141,825 of CM076571.1, read as the reverse complement.
CAATGCATTGAGACGCAGAATGCTGAAATCAATCTTCATACCGCCTAGAAATTAATTATCATGACAACAGGGGAACCAAAATTAACAAAACATTATCAGAAACAGGATTGCACTTGTCTTATTCTAAGAACGCAATTGCCAATGATTCATTAAATAAGAAGAACTGTAATTATATCAAATAGAAGTATGTATTACAACTTCACCAAGTTCACAGGTATCGATTCTGTAACTTTTCAGAACATGAACACGTGCGTGGAGCTCCCGGAGGTTGGGCCCAGACCTACAGAAGCCTCAGAACTGAGGAAACTTCAAAAGATGGTTATTCAAAACTCTCTGCTACATCCAGGGATGCTACAAAATATAATTAGACAGACTGTTCTGGATTTTTTTAATTATCAAATTTCCCTCTCATTCTGTTCTTTGCCCTTTTAAAGGCGATCCTAGGGAATTTTGAGAATGTATCTCAAACGACAGCCCGCTACGCATGGTTTTCGTTTGAGTTCTTAGACTCAATATTCTTGTTCGCCTTCTATCAACCGTTGGGACTACTTAGGACTTCTTGTGCTTGCGTCCGTTGATTGGCTTTCTTTCGCTATTGGTTTAGGCATTCCTAGTTTCCTGCAAGTAAAGACAAAAAGAGTCAATTTCTTATTATAACCCGTCCTTTTTATCATTAGTCTGATTGTTCCCATTTTCATGATTTGTATTCCTTATTGTTAATATGAAGAGGGATTTTCTTGAAATTTCAATATGATCTGTAGTATTTGCAGGGTGAAAATCATACCTTAGTCTAGGCCCAACACCTTTCACATGACGAGAGATGAGAAATTTTTCAGTGACTTGGAGGAGAAATATCTCCAGATGCATATTGAGTTGGGCCATGATGGACGATACAGTGCGACAGGCATTGGTACCATTACCTTTAAGAGGAAATCAGGTAAACTCTTTCATTTAAAAGATGTTATGCATGTTCCTGGTTTGAAGAAAAAATTAATCTCAGTCGCAATGTTAGAGGATAGAGGCTATGATATTGTCTTTAGTGAAGGAAAAGTTTTCTTGCGACATAAATAAACTGGGCAAGCCAAGAAGGTTTGGATTCAAGTTAAGAATCTCTATAGACTTGAAGTATATGGGATTTATACTGAGCTTCCTATTGTTGGGAAGTGTGAGAAATCCATGCAATTGACACTTGAGAGGGAGCTAAATTTGCATGCAGGTAAGAGTGAACCTCGAGATGTGGAGAAACCACAAGATGAGGATCAGGGAGTGGGAGAAACCACTCATGCAAAGAAATTTCGAGCTAGATCGGAAGAGGGAGTGCATGCAGCTATACCACCAAGTGAGAGGTGGGGTGACATGCATGAGTAATCCCAAGAAGATATTTCTGGGCAGGATTCATTGAGATTGTGTGGATCTCATGAATTGAACCTGGCTACAAGGAGCCCACAGAGCAATAGTAGCAGGATCAGTTGGATTGATGCAGTCATATCAAAGTGACGATGTCGAATACTGGAGCGCAGATAAGAGCTGGCAGCAAGTGCTGAGTGCATAAGTGTAGAGTTCAATAACGTAGAGGTTCCTGAAGACATGTGTAATAGCTAAGCAGAAGTTAGAAGACTTTGATGACAGATGCATTATACTGATTCATTTTTTTGGAGGCTATTCAATTTCGAAAGTGTTGCATGCAAATATTGTAGGGCGAATGCATGGAGTTGCATGTCGCATGCAAAGACATTCATTTATTGTTGAGAGGGACTGTTGAATATTGCATCAAGAAACAGTGAAATTGGCATTCAGAACCATCATCCTTAATCCTAGTGAAAAATAAGCACCTACACTAGGTGGGGCTCACACAAGCTATTTTTAGGTGATATGTCTATTTTTAGAATTTGGATCAAAGTCTATTTTTACCCTCTAAAAACTCCTTGAAAATAAACACATGGAAAGCCCCACATGTATGAATAATGGATTTTGATATGACATTAACTTGATACAATGGTGGTCAAAAAGGTAGGTTAACTTGCAAGAGAAATAACTTATACTTACAAACTTCGATTAAGGTGAATTTAATGTAATTAGAAATATTTCAATGTGTATAAAAAAATTAATAGAACGAGAGCTATGTTAACAATATTTTTACCTTAAAAATGAGTCATTTGATGCCTCAACCCCAATCCCTAAAATGGGACCTACACGTAAAATCGGCCTTCCAAGCCAATTCCTCCAATTTTTCTACCCATAAAGTATCAAGATATAAGATAAATGATGTAATGATCAATTATATATTATGCCTCCCCATTTACAAAGGCTTGTGGTCTCCATAATATTTTAATGATCATGGTGAATACATTTTTCCTCTACCTTCTCGCCAAAGAATCATTAATTTTCCTTCTTTTAACCCAACATTCTAGCATTTATGTTGTCGAATTCAATAGCTCTAGACTTCTTATATAAACTTGTATCTTTTTCCAACTCTACCTAAGCTTCTAGTGCTAATTCCTTTGTGGTAGGTAGGACCTAATTATCGATTGCTTGATCCAACATGGAAGATTGATAAAGTTTCAAATGTTAAAAAAAGCAGCAAGAAAGTCTCAATTTGACTTTGCCTTGGTCATATTGAGAAAATTAGAATTTCCACATTAGCAGACAACTTGGATGCAGTTAAATTATGTGACATGGTTTTTTTACTCAGTTTTACACAATAAATTTTATTATAAGGATTAGAGTTCGGTTAAACATTATGATTTTTAATTTGTAGCAATCAAGGTCAGTTATTTCAAGTTGTTTTTAGTTAAACTAGTTCTAACTGTTGATAGAACTAGTGGAAGGTCAATTATGCAGTGAGACAACAATCTAACTCAATGATCATCTATTTAACTGATCAATCAACCAAAAATAGATAGTGCATACAAATAATTCGAGTTCCCTAGTTGTGGTGGATATTCCAAGGTAGTGTAACATCAGTTGTAGACTATTCTGGAGTGTACAATTGTTGCATGCAACCAGATGATCAATCTTAGGAATTTCACATTCAATTTGCCAGATTGGGAACGAATGTGGTCGGATCTAGTGCAGGAGGAGTTCAAGAAGAACACCAAGGATGGATCTTCACCCATGCATGATGATAAAGAGGATTGTGCTTTGGCTGCCAAGGCGAAGAAGGGGAAGGGGAAGAAATTCCATTTTAAATCTGAGGCAGGTGAAGATTGCAAGGAGCACAACATGTCCAAAGTGAAATGTTTTCACTATCACGAGTATGGACATATTGCCACAAATTTTCCACATAAGAAGAAGAACAAGATGGATGCTGGATCTGCAGCTGGTGAGGCCCTTGCCTCACAATTTGAGCTTGAATTCTCATTGATCGCATGCATGGTGTCTAGTGCATTGGTATCGGGGTGGTACTGTGATAGTGGTGATTCCTTTCACATGATGGGAGATGAGAAACTTTTCAGTGACTTGGAGGAGAAATATCTCCAGATGCATATTGATTTGGGTGACGATGGACAATATAGTGCGACTGACATTGGTACCATTACCTTTTACAGGGCGTCAGGTAAACGCTTTCATCTAAAATACGTTATGCATGTTCCTGGTTTGAAGAAAAATTTAATCTCAGTCACAATGTTAGAGGATAGATGCTATGATGTTGTCTTTATTGAAGGAAAAGTTTTCCTATGACACAAAGCAACATGGCAAGCCAAGAAGGTTCAGATTCGAGTTAAGAATCTCTATAGACTTGAAGTAGATGGGATTTATACTGAGCTTCCTACTGTTGGGAAGTGTGAGAAAGCCATGCAATTAATGCTTGAGAGGGAGCTAGATTTACATGCAGGTAAGAGTGAACCTCAGGATGTGGAGCAGCGACAAGATGAGGATCATGGAGTGGGAGAAACCACTCATGCAGAGAAATTTTGAGCCAGATGGGAAGAGGGAGTGCATGCAGCTATACCACCAGGTGAGAGGTGAGGAAACATGCATGACTAATCCAAAGAAGAGATTTCTGGGTAGGATTCATTGATATTGTGTGGATCTCATGAATTGAACCCGACTACGAGGAGCCCACAGAGTAGCAGTAGCAGGATCATTTGGATTGATGCAGTCAGATCAAAGTGACAGTGTCGGATACTGGAGCACAGATTAGAGTTGGCAGGAAGTGATGAGTGCATAGGTGCAGAGTTCAACAGCGCAGTGGTTCCTGAATACATGTGCAATAGCTAAGCAGAAGTCAGAAGACTTTGATGACAAATGCATTATACTGATTCATTTTTGGAGGCTATTCAATTTCGGAAGTGTTGCATGCAAAGGCTGTAGGGCGAATGCATGGAGTTGCATGTTGCATGCAAAGACATTCCTTTCTTATTGAGAGGGAGTGTTGAATATTGCAACAAGAAACAATGAAATTGGCATCCGGAAACATCATCCTTGATCCTAGTGAAAAATAAGCACCTACACTAGGTGGGTCTCACACAGGTATTTTTAGGTGATATGTCTATTTTTAGAATTTGGATTTAAAATACCCTCTAAAATCTCCTTGAAAATGAACACATGGAAAGCCCCACATGTATGAATAATGGATGTTGATGTTGAATAAATGCGATACAATGGTGGTCAAAAAGGTAGGTTAACTTGCAAGAGAAATAACTTCTACTTACAAAATTCGATTAAGGTGAATTTAATGTAATTAGAAATATTTCAATGTGTATAAGAAATTTAATAGAATGAGAGCTATTTTAACAATATTTTTACCTTAAAATTGAGTCATTTGATGCCTCAACGCTAATCCCTAAAATGGGACCTACCCGTAAAATCGACCTTGCAAGCCAATTCCTCCAATTTTTCTACCCATAAAGTATCAAGATAGAAGATAAATTATGAAATGATCAATTATATATTATGCCTCCCATTTACAAAGTCTTGTGGTCTCCATAATATTTTAATGATCATGGTGAATACATTTTTCCTCTACCTTCTCACTAGAGAATCATTCATTTTTCCTTCTTTTAACCCAAAATTCTAGAGTTTATGTTGTCGAATTCAATAGTTATAGACTTCTTATATAAACTTGTAACTTTATCCAACTCTACCTAAGCTTCTAGTGCTAAGTCATTTGTCGTAGGTAGGACCTAATTATCGATTTCTTGATCCAACATGGAAGATTGATAAAGTTTCAAATGTTAAAAAACCCAGCAAGAAAGTCTCAATTTGACTTTGTCTTGGTCATATTGAGAAAATTAGAATTTCCACATTAGCAAACAACTTGGATGCAGTTAACTTATGTGACATGGATTTTTTCACTCAGTTTTACATAGTAAATTTGAATTATAATGATTAGAGTTCAGTTAAACATGTGTGATTATTAATTTGTAGCAATCAAGGTCATTTATTTTAAGTTGTTTTCAGTTAAACTAGTTATAACTATTGATAGAACTAGTGGAAGGTCAGTTATGTAGTGAGACAACAATCTAACTCAATGATCATCCATTTAACTGATCAATAAACCAAATATTTCTATTGCATACAAATAATTCAAGTTCCCTAGCTATGGTGGATATTCCAAGGCAATGTAACATCAGCTGTAGACTATTCTGGAGTATACAATTGTTGCATGCAATCAGATGATCAAACTTAGGAATTTCACATTCAATTTGCTAGATTGGGAATGACTGTGGTCGGATCTAGTGAAGGAGGAGTTCGGCCAGAACACCAGGGATGGCTCTTCATCAATGCATGATGATGAAGAGGATTGTGCTTTGGCTGCCAAGGAAAATAAGGGGAAGGGGAAGAAATTTTACTTTAAATATGAGGGTGGTGAAGATGGCAATGAGCACAACATGTCCAAAGTGAAGTGTTTTCACTATCACGAGTATGGATATATTGCCACAAATTTTCCACAAAAGAAGAAGAACAAGATGGCTGCTAGAGTTGCAGCTGGTGAGGCCCTTGCCTCGCAATTTGAGCTTGAATTCTCATTGATCGCATGCATAGTGTCTAGTGCATTGGTATCAGGGTGGTACTTTGATAGTGGTGCTTCCTTTCACATGACAAGAGATGAGAAACTTTTCAGTGACTTGGAGGTGAAATATCTTCAGATGCATATTGAGTTGGGCGACGATGGACGATACAGTGCAACTGACATTGGTACCATTACCTTTCAAAGGGCGTTAGGTAAACTCTTTCATTTAAAAGATGTTATGTATGTTCCTAGTTTGAAGAAAAAATTAATCTCAGTCGCAATGTTAGAGGATAAAGGATATGATGTTGTCTTTAGTGAAGGAAATTTTTTCTTGCGACACAAAGCAACAAGGCAAGCCAAGAAGTTTGGGATTCGAGTTAATAATATCTATAGACTTGAAGCAGATGGGATTTATACTGAGCTTCCTACTGTTGGGAAGTGTGAGAAAGCCATGCAATTGGCGCTGGAGAGGGAGCTAGATTTGCATGCAAGTAAGAGTGAGCCTCGGGATGTGGAGCAGCCATAAGATGAGGATCATGGAGTGGGAGTAACCACTCATGCAGAGAAATTTCGAGCCAGATGGGCAGAGGGAGTGCATGCAGCTATACCAGCAGGTGAGAGGTGGGGCGACATGCATGACTAATCCCAAGAAGAGATTTATGGGTAGGATTCATTGAGGTTGTGTGGATCTCATGAATTGAACCAGGCTACGAGGAGCCCACAGAGCAGTAGTAGCAGGATCAATTGGATTGATGCAGTCAAATCAAAGTGACAATGTCGGATACTGGAGCTCATATCAGAGTTGGAAGCAAGTTTAGAGTGCATAGGTGCAAAGTTCAACAACGCAGTGGTTCCTGAAGACATCTGCAATAGCTAAATAGAAGTCAGAATACTTTGATGATAGATGCATTATATTGAATCATTTGTTTGGAGGCTATTTAGTTTCAGAAGTGTTGCATGCAAAGGTTGCAGGGCGAATGCATGGAGTTGCATGTCGCATGCAAAGACATTCCTTTCTTTTTGAGAGGGAGTGTTGAATATTGCAACAAGAAACAGTGAAATTGGCATCCAGAAACATCATCCTTGATCCTAGTGAAAAATAAGCACCTACACTAGGTGGGGCTCACATAGGCTATTTTTAGGTGATATGTCTATTTTTAGAATTTCGATCAAAGTCTATTTTTAACAGTAATATATTTGTAGATGGTTGAGAAAATTATATGGATGGATGGGCATCTAAGTTTGGAATGCATGTCGATTTTTGTTAATCCCTTAACAAAAATTAGACAATAAATAATTATCTATTTCAATGAGCACTTGGAACTAGTTAACTGAAGTGGCAAATCAGTTAGCTAAGTGGATTTCAAGTTGAAGTGGTTGGTTGGTGGACCATGTAGTGGACTTCGTTGTAACTGAGTGATACAAAGTTGTAACAGAGTTGGATGTGTAGTTATATGAGTTGTTATTTATTTTAACTCAGTTAAGTGAGTTAAACTCAATCGTTCTAGTTGTAACTAGTTGTAACTAAAGATACACTAGTGAGAAATCAGTGAATTAAATATTAAATTAATTCACATGGAGTGATCTCACTTGTAACTGAAGAAATACAATTGTTAACTACATGCATGTCAAATCAAGTGGAGACCTTGTTGAGAGATAGGTGAAAGGGCATGGTTAACTATCAATTGTGAATATAGTGATGCATTCAATGCATCGACACACACATTGGAGATACTTATGAGGATTTCACAGTCTAGGCTGGCCATATATCGAAATCATTCAGAGGTTCTTGACCATCAGGGATTGCGCAGTGGAGGCAGACTTTCAGGAGGTAGTAAATTGGTGCATGTTTATGCCAATTTTTGTATGACAGTGTGAGACGATTGTATATTGTACTGAGAGCCCTTGGAGCTAGAGATTTGTACAAGATTTTTTCATGATCGATGATATACATAATATATGATAGTTGGGGTTTTTAGCTTTAAGCTTTCCCAGTAAAATCATCTTGTTATGTGCGATTGATTTTTTTTCATGTGTTTGCAATTAGCGATTTAATTTCCGTAAAGAATTAAGTAGAAGGATTCTGTATTTAATAGTGGATTTAATTGTTAGATCATAAGATTTTGGTAATGCATCATTGTATTGTTTAAAATTTCTACAAAAATTATGCATCAAATAACCACTAACCTCCCTAAAGGAACATGTTGGGTCGCTAATTTGTCATCATTTGTGCTTCTCTTTTTCATTCATTAAGCCATTACTTCCAAACATCCATTGCACCATTTCACTCACTTGCCACCATTTTTACCATAATTCTTCATGGCGTGTATCTATATGTCTAAGTGCTTAATTAACATCATTTTCCTTTATTTTTAGTAGATTAAAAAGAATTTTGCATGGTTTTAACTAATGACAGTTTAGAAAGTTTAAGTTGCTGCAGATTTGTCAAGTTTCCGTAGCTACCTCCATGGTTGAGGTAGTAGCACCACTCTAGAATGAAATCTGGCACTTTGAACTAGTTTCTAGAAGCTCAAATATGGATTTGTATTGGTCAAATTCTAGCCATATTGCACGTGTGGACCTCCAGCAAAATATCAAGGGAACCACACAGTATTTTTTACTAGTAAACTTCAAACGCATTTTCTGAGCAAATGAAAATGAATTTCAAGAAACAAAAACAATGGTTTTGTTCAACACAGGCCCAATTAGGTTGTCAATGATATTTTTTCTCGAATTCGTTACGATTTGATAGATATTTCGGGTTCTTTGGAGCCCTATTTTGCATGTTGCATGAGAACATAGTGCACCCATGTGTCAATAAACGTCCGCCCAAGCCTAGAGAGCTTGGAATGGACTATGCTTCATCAAATTCGAGGCAACTAGGTGTCCATTCAGTTCTGATCTTTAGCCATTTGAATATCCATGAAGTTACATTGCAACACCTATATAAACACTCCATTAAAGCAAATGAGGGAGGAGGTTATTTTTTCGAATTGTTTCAAAACTTTGTTGTTGTAATCTTTGCTTTGTTCAATGAAGACTTGAAGACTTTGTTTTACTCAGGGAGATGATGCATTAACAAGTTGAAGTGTAGATCATAGAAGACTTGCATTTGCAAGAGGGCCCCCTTTTGAATGCAAGGTTTTGTTCGTTGTATTCATTATTCCTATTTACCGTATTTCTGTAGTTTTTACTGTTTCTGTAATTAATACACATAATAGGTTTTGTTTCTTTAGACTAAAAACTCTATTAATTAATTCTTTGTTTAAAAGTATACCACTCGTAATTTTAGAATTGCATTTCATGTCATTTAAATAGACCTTAATTAAAGTGTCTTTTAGATTTAAATTTTGAATTATAAACATTAGATTTAGATTCAGAGTTGGATTTAAATTTTAAATTAGATTTAGATTTCCTTTTATGTTCTACAAAATAGATTTCTTTTTAAGTTCTCTAAAATAGATTTCCTTCTATGTTTTGAAGGATAGATTTCATTATATATTTCATAGGATAAATTTCCTTTCAAAGTTCTTTAGAATAAGATTTTGTTTATGTTAAAATTCTTCTAACTTCTCTTTTAATCTCTTTGGGATAGATTTTCCTTTAGAATAACACATGTTGCACTCTTTATCATAGGATTAGAATTAGTTCTTTCATTAATTCTTAAAACCAATCATTAGTAAAACTTAACTTCCATTATTTCTGTTTTTTCACATCATTCTAATTTCGAATTGGTTATCTTTGTTTTTCCGCAGCAAATTGTTTTCCTATCAATTAATTCCACGACTTCCATTATGTAGTTAGAAATTAGAATTAATTCTGGAGCTTCCATTTCGTAGTTATCAATAGAAGTATTTTCTGCAGCATGTAATCTTCATTTTGTAGTTAGCATTTAGAGTTATTTTCCACAACATATAACTTCAATTATGTAATTAACATTATGATATAATTTAGTATAGTGCAATCTTCTAGATTTTTAATTTTCCATTTATTACTTTATTCTAGTTTAAAAGTTACTCTTTTAAAATAGCATTTTCACAGTAATGAATTCTTAGACAACATCCACTCATGTTAATAGGAATCCTAGTATATATAGTGCACATGCACTTCACAAGTACATGGCTCCGGATTAAAAATTAATGAAGTAAATTAAGTCAATTAATTTACCAAACATTTTTGCGTCGTTGTCGAGGAAGTGTACATAGGAGTCCTTTTATTTTCATTTAAAAAAACAAAAAAAACCCTTAATCACCTACCACCCCCACTATATCACGTGGTGTAATAAGAGCCACACATCCATATCATGAATTCCTAGTTTTGCAGGTAGAAGAAGAGGTGACAAAGGAGGTAGAAGAAATGGTTGAATATAATGACAATGAGGAAGATCCTTTTGGATTTCCCATTCAAGAAACTGATTCCAATGATTATATGAAGAGCATCCCTCCATCTGTACTTCATAACTTCAAAGGTATGAGATCAAAAGACTCGAAAACCTTTCTTTTTGAATTTGAACTAATATGTAGATCTTATGGTTACTCATTACACATTCAAAAATTGAATTTATTTCCAGCAACATTGAAGGATAGAGCTCTTAGATGGTTCATGACTTTAGGAACAAATTCTATAAGGACATTGGATGATATCAAAAGAGTATTTTTAGAAAAATATAAAGATTATTTCATACACCATGACCTTAGAATTTATGTCTATAATATGAATCAAAAAGAGAATGAAAGCCTAGAATATTTAGTGGAGAGATTTACTTATAATGCCAAAAGATCTAAATTGCATAATTTAGGATCATACACATTAAAAACTCTCCTATTAAATGCTATAAGGGATTAATGGATTGATATTCTTAATCTGGTGGGAAAAGGAGATGTCTCTCAATTGTCATTTCAAGAGTTTTGTGAGTTGTTGAAGAACATATCAAGAGGAAAAGAAAAGTATGGAAGATCCCCTCAAGATTCAGTTATGGCAAGAGTAAGTAAGTCGGCATCGGGATTGTTAAGTCAAATTGAACTTAACAATTTGCTAGACACTCTTGGTAATTTAAATGAACAAACTGATATGCTAAGAAGGCAAAACCAACAAAAAGTTGAGAATACTACTGCATTTATATTTTTCCCTAAATGTAGAAAGAAACATGCTTTGCATGAATGTCCACTTGATAACATTAAATTTTTTGAAATATGTGCAGGATCACACACTACTAAATATTTCCCATCATTACTAGGGTTAAAGGCAATTTACCAAGGAGAAAATCAAACACTAGAACAATCTTGTTATGTAGCTCCAAGAAGACAATGAAAGCCTCATCAACCTGGTATGATAAAAGATTGGGGTTATGCACAACGATCTCAAAGTAATTGGCAAAAAAACTTGCCTTGGAAACCTTGGCCATCTCAATCCCAACCTCAAAACCAATTTTGGCAACAAGGTTGGCAAGGGCCTTACATAAAAAATCCATTGTATCCTTAATTCCTCACTTTCCTCAATACCAATCTCAATGATATCCATGCCATTTAACTCCACCACAACCTCATTTTCACCCTCAATTCACCTCAATTCAAACTTTCACATTACCAACCACACAAGTACCCCAAAGATCCATTCCCACTCCACTACTTGCACAACCATTTCATATCCCCAAAAATAAAACACCTCAATCCACTTGCAATGTTGAGGTATTGCAAAATGATTCTCCAGTTGCCATAGAAGAACAACAACCAGAAGAACAAGATTCAGATAAGAACCAAGAATCATGGATCTTCGTTGAAGAAGAGAAGTTGTTGGAACCTTCGATTGAAAAGTTTCATGCATGCCTATCACCAAATTCTATGAATGGGGATCACATTTCTAAAGGCTTGCATGGTATGATAACAGGAAGACACGGTTACATTGAATCATGGTTCAAGACAGTCATTGGATCCCAATACTCAATTCTTCAGTATTTTCTGACATCATCTCAATCAAGGCAGTTAGTCTCTCATATACTAGTACATATCAAAGAGTATATTTCAAAAATGCATATGAGTTTATCTATCATCTTGTTACACACATGGTTCCATTGGAAGTATTCATATACTTGAACAAGATCTATTTTTCAAGTAGAGGACATAAAAATAAAAAATAAAGTAAAGATAAAAATAAGTCCTATTGTGAAAACCAGCCTGCTAGCACAATTGGACATGAGCTTTGCTTGAAAACCAAGCAAATGGAAAGAAAAGTTCACAATAATTTCTATAATTTTACGATGGTTTCAATATTTTATTATGGTTCTTCAAATAATTTTTGGTTCTATGCTCGAGTTGGTTGATGTGAGATTCCTGAAGGCCCACCTTCCAACAGATCTTGTCCCATCAACCTCAACACCTTATATGGGATCAAGATAAAAGATTATTTGGAGTGCCTTGTAACTTGCATACATCAATGGCAAGCCTCCTCATTGACAACAATGGGAATACAACAATGTCTCTTGATTGACAGATCTTGCAGGTGACTCGACTTCAACACATTCGTTCACCCCTGTCAACATGCACTCCGGTACCTTGACACTCATTTACATTATCGGTGAGTTGTCTTGCATTGGTTAAGGATTTTCATCATTGATCAATAAACCAATGATTTCTTCTTATGCTCGACTCCGACACATTCATTCACATGGTACAAATTGTACCATGAATTTTGGTTTTGATGAAGACTATATGGTTTTATGGAATCAACAACAACTTGAAGCAGTATATTTTAATGGTTTCTTATAGCAGCATGTTCATATATATGTTTTCAATAAACGGCACCATGACGACACCACTACAACTCTTTTTCATTCATTTCATTTTCAAGCAAAACAATAAAATTGGGTTTATTTCAGTCAATATGCATTATGTTTCATGGTTTCTACTTCAGCATGGAGTACACAATCCAAATCAGCAGTTTAAACTCGAAGAAAACAACCTTTTTCAAAAAATGACATTTTTTGTAACAATTACAGAAAGTTGCAGTTTCTGCAGCTATTGTTGTAACAACTTGGTTTTATTGTAGCAACTTGTTCCAGAAGCATTGTCGGCACAAATATTGCAAGAGATTGGAGCATAAATAAAAAATTTCGAACTTCTAGGTTTTCTCATAATATGATAATTTGAGTAATACATGAGAAGAATTATAAAAAAGTGCAATTTTCGAGGACTTTTCATCGGGTTTTAAAGGCTGATTTTCATTTTTCACCATTGTGGACAGATTAGGTCAGATTTCAGTATTTTTGCACATAATCATATTTTATTCATAAAAATGGAATTATGAAGGATGTGACAGTAAAAAAGGTAAAAATACACCATTTCCCTTTTGAAACACTCAATTTGACCTTAAAATGAGTTCATAGCATATGTTTTTGTTGCAAAATTGGGCAATGTGAAGGGTGAAACAGGGCAGAAATTGATTTGACCATATCTTGTAAACCATGCATCTGTTGGTCCTAAAATTATTATGGTAAATGAAATGAGGTAGGGTAAATAAACACATAAAATTTCAATAAATTACAGTGTTTATTTTTCAATAAATTGGCCACTTTCACCTACAACCGTTTCTCAATTTTCTCAGGAGATGTGGACCCATATTTTGTGGGAAGATGCATAAAACTAATGGTAACAACCGTAGAAAAATTCAAGAGAATCTGATATACCATTTGAGAGAAATTTCAAAAATAAGTTTGCCACATGAAAATGGTACATTTTGTGGAGCAACGTCAAAGTGATGGAGCAGTGTAGCTGAGCTAAATCAACACCTACAACCCCTACTTCAGCATTTCAAGTTTTTGAAAATGTAAAATTGAGGTAAAAACTTGCATGAGACTTTTTAATTTATTAAAAATTTAGGAAAATGTGAAAAATAACCACTTCAATTACCATTCATGCAATACATCTTCTCCATCATTGACCTAGCCCTCATCAACCTTTTCCATCATTAAATTAACCACTCATACCAAATTCATACCCTATCCACAAGCCTTATCATCAAGAAATAGTGTGCAATATATTCAAAGTCATGATGAAAATATCATGAGTATGAAAGCTTGGCATGATAGTGATCCATAGTAGAAGTCATCATGAATGTCTTGTAGTCCTTGAGTTTGAAATATGATATCAATCTACTAGCTTTTGGAAATTTGAATATGATGTGCTTAAGGCTCAATTCAGAATTTGAAGGGTTTGGAGAAAAAGCTAATTGATGATATGTGCTTATGAAAGAATGAAGGAAATGGTTAGTGGCCATCACATTTGTGACATATCTTATGCAATATATCTCAATGCCTATCATTATGACACTATGATCCTACATTCCCAGATTATATGTTGAAGACAACAAAGGTAAATGAAAGTTGCTCTATTTTCATCCCTCTACTAGGAAAAATATGGAGTTAGTTAAGGCATGTACAGTAATTTAAAATCACAAATATTTTGAAAAGGGATCCTCAAATTTCTTTGGAGTCTGCACAACAATATGTCAGTAAAATGAGGTATCATAGAGGGAGATAAAAACAAAAGTGAGTTCAATCCTAAAGATCAAAGATAATGATTTTGTGGTCTACACATTTGTATCAATTGCTACACATTTTTTTCTTTTATGAGTATGACATCACTAGGATTCTACCTTGCAAGAATATATGCAGCAACCAAGAATAAGAGTTGAGCACAAGGTAAAAAAATTAGCAACAAGTTCTTTTCATATCATAAAGCAAATGCAACAGGAGTTTATAAACAACACAAAATGATTTCTTTTCTTTACATATTCAACACATATTCCTCAAGGCTCATGTAGAGGACATTGATACCCTATTTCAACATGCATTCATTTTTTATTTTCTTTGATGTTTCCTTTTCCATTGAAACATTCAACTTTTAGATTTAGGAATCAAATAAGGGGGTGATGGAAATTAGCTTTATTCCATGGAGATGAAGCTTGGCATGGACTTCAGTAAAGTGTTAAAAAAAAACATTATTTTATGGAAGCAATCAAGCACTTATCAAGGTTTCATTCTCTCGTGATGTTAGCAAGGAGAAAGGACAAGTGATATAAGAAGAAATTCATTGATAAGATTAACCAACATCTTTTAAAGAAACACTCTCCAGGAATGAAATAGGACAACCTTGTGTGGATAAAGAAAAGAGGTATATGAGTTCATTTTTGGGACTCAATTTTCATGAGGACATGCAAAGATCTCAGTGTGGGGGAGATGTTGGGTCGTTGATTAGTCATCATTTTCACTTGTCTTTGTCATTCATTAAGCCATTACTTCCAACCATCCATTGCACCATTTCACTCACTTGCCACCATTTTTACCATAATTCTTCATGAAGTGTATCTATATGTCTAAGTGGTTAATTAACATCATTTTCCTTTATTTTTAGTAGATTAAGAAGAATTTTGCATGGTTTTAACTAATGTCATTTTAGCAAGTTCAAGTTGTTGTATATTTGTCAAGTTTCTATAGCTACCTCCATGGTTGAGGTAGTAGCACCACTCTAGAATGAAATCCGACACTTGGACTTGGTTTCTAGAAGCTCCAATATGGATTTTTATTGGTAAAATTCCACCCAGATTGCACGTGTGGACCTCCAACAAAATATCAAGGGATAAACACAACAATTTTTACCATTCAACTTCAAACACGTTTTCTGAGCAAATGAAAATGAATTTCAGGAAATGGAAACATGGCTTTTTTTCAGCATGAGCCCAATTAGGTTTTCAATTACAAATTTTGTCGAATTCGTTATGATTTGGGAAATATTTCAAGTTCTTTGGAGCCCTATTTTGTATGTTGCATGAGAAAATAGTGCACCCATGTGTCAATAAACGTCTAGTCAAGCCTAGAGAGGTTGGAATGGACTATGCTTCATCAAATTCATGGAAACTAGGTGTCCATTAAGTTATGATATTTAGCCATATGAATCTCCATGAAGTTACATTGTAACCCCTATATAAACACTCCATTGAAGCAAAGGACGGAGGAGGTTATTTTTTTTAATTGTTTCAAAACTTTGTTGTTGTAATCTTTGCTTTGTTCAATGAAGACTTGAAGACTATGTTTTACTCACAAATATGATGCATTAACGATTTGAAGCGTAGATCATAGAAGACTTGCATTTGCAGGAGGGCCCCCTGTTGAATGTAAGGTTTTGTTCACTGTATTCATTATTCCTATTCTTTATTGCTATAGGTTTTTACTGTTTCTGTAATTAATACACATAATAGGTTTTGTTTCTTTAGAATAAAAACTATGTTAATTAATTCTTTGTTTAAAAGTATACCAATCATAATTTTAGAATTACATTTCATGTCATTTAAATAGGCCTTAGTTAAAGTGTATTTTAGATTTAAATTCTGAATTATAAACATTAGATTTAGATTCAGAGTTATATTTAAATTTTAAATTAGATATAGATTTCCTTTTATGTTCTACAAAATAGATTTATTTTTAAGTTATCTAGAATAGATTTCCTTCTATGTTTTATAGGATAGATTTCATTATACATTTCATAGGATAGATTTCCTTTCAAAGTTTTTTAGAATAAGATTTCGTTTATGTTAAAATTCTTTTAAGTTCTCTTTTAATATCTATTGGATAGATTTGTCTTTAGAATAACACATGTTGCACTCTTTATCATAGGATTAGAATTAGTTCTTTCATTACTTCTTAAAACAAATCATTAGTAAAACTTAAATTCATTATTTCTGATTTTTTGCAGCATTCTAATTTCCTATACGTTATCTCTTGCTTTTCATAGCAAATTGTTTTCCCGCATATTTTTAGTTAATTCTACAACTTCCAATATGTAGTTAGCAATTAGAATTAATTATGCAGCTTCCATTTCATAGTTAGAAATTGAAGTATTTTCTGCAGCATGTAATCTTCATTTTGTAGTTAGCATTTAGAGTTCTTTTCCACAACATATAAATTTGATTTTGTAATTAACATTCTAATTTAATTTAATATAGAGCAATATTCTAGATTTTTAATTTTACATTTATTACTTTCTTCTAGTCTAAAAGCTACTCTTTTAAAATAGCATTTTCATATTAATGAATTCTTAGACAACATCCACTCTTGTTAATAGGAATGCTAGAATATATGGTGCACATACACTTCACAAGTACACGACCCCGAATTGACAATTAACGAAGTAACTTAAGTCAATTAATTTACCAAAATGAACACTTGAGCAACATGATGTATGTGAGGGTTGTACCTTTGTGAAGTATCTGAAATCCACATTCCATGACCGAGATATTAAATCACATGCAGTCTTGGAGAGATTCCACTCTAATGTTTGTGGACCCTTCTCGACATCCTCCACATCTAGACATAAATACTATGCTATTTTTGTTGAAAATTTCTCAAGGAAGTGTTGGATATTCTTCATGCATAATAAGGATGAGACATTCTCAAAGTTAATGGAGTTCAATGCATTATTTGAGAAAGAGATTGGCAAGAAGGTGAAGGGTCGCAGGAGAAAAAATGGAGGTGAGGATGTTTCGAATGAATTCAAGGAAATTTGTGCGAAAGAAGGCATTCGAAGAGAGCTGGCAATGCCCCACAACCCGCAACAGAATGGGGTAGATGAGAGAAAGAACCATATAGTTGTGGGAGCTATGAGAGATGTGCTACATGACCAAGGCCTACCACTGAATTTGTGGGAAAAGGCATGTAACACATTACTCTACTTGCAAAACCAGAGTCCTCATCATATTCTTGGTATGATTACACCGGAGGAGGCTTTCTCAGGGATAAAGTTGGATGTGTCTCACTTCAGAATTTTTGGAGCCTTTATTTACTTCCATGTTTCCAAAGATTCAAGGATTAAGCTTAAGTCGACAACAAAGTTGGGAGTTATTATGGGTTACACCCAAACTCCACACAATTACCATGTGTACTTACCTTACATCGGAATGCAAGTTGTGCAAAGGGATGTAAATTTTGATGAGGAGAAAGCGATTTTGTGCTCTCTTTAGAGGGATATTCAGATTCCACCAAAACATGAGATTTTAGCTCCAAAGGAGAATCCTATGGAAGTTTTGGAGTAGCCACAAATAAAGGAGAAAAAATGGGATACATCCACTCATGAAGAAACATCTAGAGAAGGCAGAAAAATAACCACGGAAGTTGATAGGCTTGTGCAAGATGCATGGGAGAATGTGGGATCTCCTTCAAATTTGTTCAGGCAAAGGATTTCACCTAAGAGGTACACTGGCTACATGGTTCTAATGATTGAACTAGTAGAGACTGAGCCATCCTATTTTGAGGGAGCAGTTGAGAAACTAGTTTAGGTTGATCTAGTGGTGGAAGAATACGAATCCATCATGAAGAAAAATATTTGGGAAGTGGTCACAAAACTAGCAGATAAAACCATTATGGGTTTGCGTTGGATTTTCAAGGTTAAGCATGCAGTAGACAAAAGCATAGAGAAGTATAAGGCCAGATTTGTGGCCAAAGGATTCTCTCAATTTGAGGGAATTGAATATGAGGAAACATTTTCTCCCATAGCAAGGTATTCATCCATTAGATCAATTCTTGCACTGACCACGTAGATAAGGTGGAAGATCCACTAAATGGATGTAAAAACAAAATTCCTTAATGGGGTTGTTGAGGAGGAGGTGTACATCGAGCAACCAGAATATTTTGAGACATCTGATCAGGAGTCTCATGTGTGCAGACTCAAGTGAGCGTTTTATGGTCTCAAACAAGCACCTTGTGGTTGGTACACCAGGATCGACATTTATCTCACTGATTTTGCCTTCAACAAAAGTGAAGTAGATGAAAACCTCTATCATATTTCGATAGAAGGTAAATTGCTATCATTGTTTTATATGTTGATGATTTAATATTAACTGGTGATGAGGAGCTGATAAACTCTTGCAAGGAGGATCTTGCAAGCGAATTTGAGATGGAGGACATGGGACTCATGCACTACTTCCTTGGGCTGGAAGTATGGCAAGGCGATGGGGAATTGTTTGTGTATCAAGGAATTTATGCCAATGAGACACTGCATAGATTCCGCATGGATATTTGTAAGCCCATGGAGACACCTCTAGTGACCAATTGGAGGAAGGAGATTGCCACTTTAGGTGAAGAGGTGGATGCTACCATTTATCGACAGTTAGTGGGTTCATTAATGTATCTTGTGAACACATGACCAGATATGTGCTATGCAGTCAACCAGTTGATCCAAGCTATGGTTAGGTCAACTAAATTGTACTGGAAGGCAGCTAAGCATGTTTTACAATACCTTAGATGCACTATCTAGTATGGATAATTGTACAAATGGATAGAGGGAGTGAAGTTGTGTGGCTTCAGAAATGAAGATTGGGGAGTGATTCCATCCGACCAAAAGAGTACATCAAGTGGAATTTTTCAGTGTTAGGTCTGCAACGGTTTCCTAGTACAGCAGGAATCAAGTATTTGTGGCACTCAGCTTGGTAGAAGCGAAACACATGGTTGCAAGTCAAGAAACATGTGAGGCAATCTAGATGAGAAAGATACTTGTTGGATTGTTTGGTCAGGTGATGGATCCAACGGTGATATATTGTGATAATCATATTTACATTAAGCTCTCTGAGAATCTAGTATTTCAAAATTGATCCAAGCATATAAACATCTGGTATCATCATTTAAGAGATTATGTGCAAAGGCGGATAATGTTTCTATAATACATTATGACAGAGGAAAAAGATGATAACATTTTGATAAAGGCCTTGTCAAGAGGGAAGTTCTAGTTCCATAGGTGCAAGATAGGGGTAGTTGATAATCCCTTTCTTGCTGAGAGGGAGTGTTGAAAAATGCAACAAAAAGTCTCAATTTGACTTTGCCTTGGTCAAATAGAGAAAATTCAAATTTCCACATCAATAGAAAACTTGGATGCAGTTAACTTAAGTGAAGTGTCTTCTGTCACTTATTTTACTTAGTAAATTCAAGTCAGAGGGCTAGGAGTTCAGTTAAGCATGTGTGATTACTAATTTTTAGCAATCAAGGTCAGTTATTTTAATTTGTTTTCATTTAAACTAGTTCTAACTATTGATAGAACTAGTGTAAGGTCAGTTTTGTAGTGGGACAATAGTATAACTCAATGATCATCTATTTAAATGATCAATTAGCCCAAAATAGCTAATGCATGCAGAGAATTTGAGTTCCCTAGTTGCAATGGAGATTCTAAGGCAGTGTAACATCAATTGTAGAATATTCTGGACTCTACAGGTGTTGCATGCAACCAAATGATCAACCTTGGGAATTGCATAGACAATTGGAGGAAACTTCCTAAATAATAGGGTCCTAATTCCTCAAGAATTGTGTAAGGAAATAGGGGCTAAGAAATAATTTGACTAAGTCAGGGTCAAATCTTCTCATAGAGCAGAGAGATATGTTATTCACTTGCAGGTTGTGCTCAAAGCGAGCAAGAAATTGTAATACATCTCTATTCATTTGATTAATTTAAGTAGGCTTAAGGAGTTTTTAGCAATTTATTTCCCCTGGAAAAAATAGTGCGCATGTGTGTTATTTCTTATTGCATGTGTGTGGTTGTTATTCTAAATTATGAATTGAATTCCACAGATAAATAGAGTAGAATTGTGTCTCTTTATTTTAGATCAAACTTCTTGAGAAGCTGCAATTCCACCATCATATTTCTACATCAAATTATACACATTCAATACCAAGTATATACATATTTATGGGGGTATACTAAGTCTATAGACATTATCGCCCACGCTCTCTAATATGTTAAAAGGATAATACCAAAAATTATTGATCTTCTTACTAGGACCTCATAACCTTTCTTTATTAAAATGAAATCAAAATCTATATCCCAACTTGATTGTTTTCTCAATTTTGTGTTGATCATGTTGGGCTTTGTACTTTTCCTACAACTTCTTCAATGTCTCTTATACTTGCAAATGGTTCATCTAATAGTTTCAGTTTTTTTTCTTATGCATGTCATATGATGTCTTGTATCACTCCTCCTTGATGTCCATATATAACATCCAAGATTTCAGGTAGAAAATATGTATATTTTAACCCTGTACAGAAATTATCTACAAACGAATTCTTAAAATAGAAAATAAATAATAGCGAGAGCATAAAACATAAAACATATATACACATATATTTTTCCCTAGATCCCAAAACCGGGACTACCAGCTTGATTTTTCATTATGTTCATTTCAATATTACAATACATATATATACATGTCGAATTATTCATAAACCCCCATCCATTAACCCTAGATTAGAACATAATTGTAGTTCGCTTAACTGGATCTATAAAATACCATGGACAGAAAGCCATCATGCCCAAAACCATGTGCTAAACCCATGCACAAAACCATAGGTAGGTCCGCCCACCTAATATAGGGTACAAAAAATTTCCCGGGGCTCTACCCCGGACATCGTGCAGGGGGGATACACCCCCCTGCACTTGGTACAACAAAGGGGGTGCGGCTTTGCACTTGAGGCTAGTCATGGAAAGAATATAACACACACCCAACATTCTCCCACTTGTTTTCTTTCCACAGGGAGCCAAAAGAGATATTAGTTATTGGTCTAGACCTGCAACGCCCATTATTTAGCTACACCAAGAGAGCTTCTTAGTGCTC
This sequence comes from Pinus albicaulis, assembly GCA_034641835.2. NCBI lineage: Eukaryota > Viridiplantae > Streptophyta > Pinopsida > Pinales > Pinaceae > Pinus > Pinus albicaulis. Next base: position 750,120,227 of record CM076571.1, on the reverse strand, counting down.
ACAAAATTCGTCAATGCATCTGCAACATTATTCAAAGTTTCCACCTTTACCAACAACATCTTTTTATCCTCAACCATGTCTCTCACAAAGTGATACTAAAAATAAATGTGCTATGTCTTTGAATGATAAGCAAGGTTCTTAGCTAAGAAAATTGCACTTTGGCTATCACAGTCTATCCTTATAGCTCGTTGCACCAACCCCATATTTGAACACAATCTCTGCAACCAAACTGCTTCTTTACTTGCATGAGTGGTTGTCATGTATTCAACCTCAATAGTTAAAAGATCCACTACAGATTGTCTTTTTCTCATCCAACTGACTACTCCTCCAAATAGGTTAAACGCATACCCACTTGTAGATCTTATCTGATCTATATCACCAACCCAGTCTGCATCAACAAAGCCATGAATATCAAAATATCTGTCCAATCCTGGTCTTCCATGGTAGCACAAACCATAATCACTAATGCCATGCAAATACCTGAAAACTCGCTTCATTATTGTCCAATGCTCCTTTCGTGGTTTTGACATAAACCTTCTCAATACTCCCACTGCATGTGCAATGTCTGCTCTAGTACATACCATTGAATACATCATGCTACCCACTGCACTTGCATATGGAACACGGGACATGCCCTCTTCTTCTTCTTGTGCCTTGGGACATTGTTCAACAGATAACTTTACACCTATAGTTTGCAACACCAAGATACTTCATGTCGAATTTGGAGAACAATTAGGTCTTCAAATCCTAAATAATTTATTCGTCATTTCCAACCAACAACATACCATCCACATACAAGACCAAATAAATAACACGGTCACCAATTAATTTAAAATAAACACAATGATCCTCTTTTCTTTTGGTGAAGCCAAATCCACGTATATATGTATCAAATTTATGATACCACATTCTTGGTGACTGTTTTAACCCATACAAATATTTTTTTAACCTACATACTAGTTCTTTCTTACCCTTCACCACAAAGCCTTTAGATTGCTTCATGTAGATATCCTCTTCAAAATCCCCATGAAGAAATCATGTCTTCACATCCATCTGTTCTACTGCAAAGTGAAATGCAAAAACAATAGATAAAAGTAATCTAATAGAAGTTATCTTGGCAATAAGAGAAAAAATATCAACAAAATCAATTCTCGACACCTGGGAATAACCTTTTGCTACCAATCGAGCTTTATATTTCTCCACCTTTCCTTATGCATTCATCTTCTTCTTAAACACCCATTTTATTCCAATGGGTTTCCTTCCAGTTGGCAACTCCACTAGATATCGTGCTTCATTTTTGTGCAAGGATGCCATTTCATCAACCATGGCCTCCTTCGAGAGTTTTCCATCCTCTGAATCCACTACATCACTAAAAGTTATGGGATCATCATCCATGATAGATAAAGAAAAATTTGAACATAAAGCAGATGGACTATACCTTTATGGTTGCCTTCTTTCTCGAACTGATATTTTCACAATTGGAGTTTGTGGCTCTTCCTCTTCAGAATCTTGTTCTACTATAGAGTCTGATTCTTCCTCCTTTAGCTGAAACTCTATCTTATCAGGTTTCTTTGGTATGAATTCATGTTTAACAACATCTTTCACCTCTCTAAACACCACATCTCAGCTATGCACAAACTTCCTTGTTTCTAAGTTCCAAATATTATAACCTTTTAAAACCATCCTTATACCCAATAAAGATGCACCTTTCAGATTTACTATCCAACTTGGTTATTTTCTCCTTTGGAACATGTACATATGCATCAAAACTAAATACCCTCAGATGTGAAAGAGAGGGTTTCTTACCAGTCCATACCTCATGTGGATTCTTATCCTCCAATGTTTATGAAGGTGATATGTTAACCATATAGCATTCAGTCTCCACTGCCTCTGCCCAAAATTCTTGTCCTAACTTGGTACCACTGAGCATGATTCTTGCCTTTTCCATCAATGTCCTGTTCATTCTTTCTGCAACTCCATTTTTCTAAGGTGTGTATGGAGTAGTATTATGTCGTGATATACCACACTTCTTACAAAAATCTTCAAATTCCTTCTTGCAGAACTCTCCACCATTATCTGCCCTCAACACTTTTATCTTCCTCTCTGTCTGGTTTTCTACTAGAGCCTTAAATTCTTTAAATCTGTCAAAGAATTCAGATTTATTCCTCAGGAAATATATCCATGTATTCCTTGAGAAGTCATCTATAAATGGCAGATAGTACACATACTTACTCAATGATTAACCGACACAGGTCCAAACACATCATTGTGCACAATCTCTAATATCTTGTTTGCCCTCTTAGCTCCAGAAGGGAAACTCACCCGATTATGCTTCCCATATACACAATGTTCACATAAATCAAAATACAGAGAGAAATTAGACATACCATTACCATGAAGTATTCAAAGACCCTTCTCTCTAATATGTCCAAGCCTATGATTCCATAGCATGGTATTTTCTCCAGATACCATTAGTCTTTTTGCTCCACTTTTAGGAGCCACAAAATTGTTGCACCCATCACCCATCAATAACATCACTACCCAGAATCTTGTACAAAGTTCCAAAACAATATCCCTACATCAATACAATTGCTCCCCCCATCACCCATCAATAACAGCACTACCCAGAATCTTGTACAAAGTTCCAAAACAATATCCCCACATCAATACCAATGCTCCCCGAACCATATTGCATGTATATTTATTGAACACTGTTTTTACTCCTACATCATTCGTCTTGCTTATAGAAATAATATTTCTAGCCAATGCAAGAATATGCATAACACCAATAAGTGTTCTAATCCTTCCACCTTACAACTTCAAATTTAATTTTCCGCGTCTGATGATTCTAGCCTTCCTGTCATCCCCTAAGACGACATCACCACCATCATAATTCCCATACTCGCAGAACCACTCCCTATGAGGATTGAAGTGAAAGGATGCATCTAATTCAATCAACCATGCCTCATGATCTACATGTATATTTGAAGAAGAAGAAAAGTAAACATACCCACCTTCATCTAAGGTGGTTTTCACCTTTGCAGAAGGAGCATCATCAGATACCTTTCCTTTATCATTATCTTTAGATCAACAGTCCTTTTTGAATTTCCCTTCCTTTTTGCATTTCTAGCACACCTTTACAAGATTTCCTGGAGATTTGGATCTCCCTCTAGAATTAGATCTCCCACTCGAGAACTTATTTTTGTTTCAGTTCTGGGACCGTCCTTGTATAGACAAGGCATCTTCATTCTGGCCCTCCATATTTTTCTGTCTCATTTCCTTCGACAACAATGCTGAGACAATTTCATCAAACTTCAAGGTAGTTGTACTGCTACCTATTGCAACAACAAGAATATGCCACGAATCTGGTAGAGAACACAACAAACTAGTGCACTTATCTTCAATGAGAACTTAATATAAACATATAAAAAATGACTTACCACAGTATTGAAGGCGTTCAGATGCTCTGTCACTAAGTCTCCATCCTTCATCCTCATGTTATACAACTTTTCCCGCAGGAACAATTTGTTCACTAGAGACTTAGGTTGGTACAAAGTCCCTAACATGTCCCACAAATCCTTTTTCGTAGCTTCCCCAGATACATTCAACAATAAAAAATATGAGATACATAACCGTATTGTGCTCTTTTCTTTCTGATCCAACATCACCCAGTCTTCTTTTGACATTGTCGTTGGTTTAGTACCTAGATCTACTGCGATTCACTAATCTTTATCCACTAGCAAATCCTCCATATTGAGCTTCCACAACTCAAAACTTTGACCATTAAATTTATCGATCTCTATCTTTCCACTTCTCACCATATTCTTTCACCGCAATAATCAATCCCACAGATCTCCCACTGAACATGGTCTACCACAGGCCCTAGAAAAACAACTCAACAACAAAGGCATCCCCTTGAAGCCAAAACAATTTTGATACCAAATGTAGGTTTTAACCCTGTGCAGAAATTATCTGCAAATGAATTCTTAAAACCAAAAATAAATAATAGCAAGAGAATAAAACATAAAACATAGATATACATATATTTTCCACTGGATCCCAAAATCGAGACTACCATCTTGATTTTTCATTATGTTCCTTTCAATGTTACAATACATACATATACATGTTGAACCATTCATAAACCCAAATCCATTGACCCTAGATTAGAAAATAATCATAGTTCCCTTGACCAGATCTACAAAATACCATGGACAAAAAACCATCATGCCCAAAACCATGTGCTAAACCCATGCACAAAACCATAGGTAGGCCCTACCAACGAAAGGGGTGTGGCATCCCCCCCTCTTACCCCTCACTTCGTGTGTGAGGCTAGTCATGGAATGAATATAACACACACCCAACAAAATACCTAAATAAAATCTCAAAAGAGGAGATGATAAATAGTAGAAGTGTGGGATACTATGTTATAAGAGTGTCAAATATAAATCATAGATTGATCTCAGGTATTTGGATGCTTCTAATCATAAACCCTCAAAATCTGAATCATTGTCTTATTGACTATTTCTATCTGCTTATTTGGATATGAATGCAAATTCATATATCTCATTAACTCATTATCCATCTTCTCCCAAAGTGAAATACAAAATAATTTGAGAAAAAAGAACTAGTAAAATCATGGGCTGTTATGTTATTATATTGTTAATATAAACCAAATTTTCATCCTAGATTCCTAGATGGTTATGATTGTAACCCCTTAAAATTTGAAACAATTCCATATTCACTATTTATGTTTACCCATCTATCTATGGATGGAAATTTGTTGATCACTTCAACTTGGTGTCCATCTTCTTCCAAAGTATATTCCAAAAGGCATCGATAATTTTAATATCTCTATCTAAAATTATACTCCTTGTTATCCCAAAGTGTACCTAGACCTTTTCAAAGAACATGTTTGTTGACTCTCTTTTTTTATCGTATTTTTACAAGGCATAAGAATTCACATCTTGTTGAATCTATCAACTACCACAAACAAATAGTCATGTCCCTTCTTGGTTGTTTTCAAACCACCCATCAAATTCATGAAGATGTTATATTCCTAGGGTCTAGCGTGTACAAGGGATGGTATAAAAATTCCATTCTATTATTAATCTTATTGATAAAAAAATGTATGAATCCTCAAATAATGGAGTTGCATATTCTTGCATTATGGGAAAATACATGTACCTCTATAAGTTGGAAATTATCTTCCCAATACAAAATGTCTTGCAACATTTCAGATGTGAGACTCTTTGCTAAATTAAAATCTCTTAAATTTAGGAACACATTGATTGTATAATTTATAGAGTAGCCCATTATAGAGATGATAGTCAATCTTACCATACCTTCATACATGAATTTAGCCTTGTAACTATTAAAATACCTCTTTAAAGTCCTCATATTTTTGTATGCCTCTTGTATGCATCATGGGTAAAAGTTTCCATGTGCATCGGAGTTCCCAAATAAGTAATATTGGACATGGGTGGCCTTGAAATCATGTCTTCCAACGTATTAGTGTCGCCCTTCTTTTATTTGATGACTAGATGAAACTGCTACAAAAACCTCATCCACTTATAAAGTCTAGTTTGTTGAAGCTTACTTTGGGTCTACACATACTACAATGGCTAGTGATCATTGTGGACAATGGTTTCCTTTCCCATCAAATAGTGCTTCCACTTCTGAATATATCGAATTAGGTTGTAGAGTTCCTTAATATACATGCGATAATTCAAGACTCCACTAGATAATCTTACTATTGGTTGTTATGGCACGAAGTGGTGTTGTTATGGCATGAAGTGGTGTATCCACAACTGAAAAGGATGATATAAAAATCAATAAGTCTTTCAATTTCCAAACAATGTTCATAACTTCATTTCAATTATTAGGAACTAGCCACTTGGGGATGGCCTCCATATTCATGGCATATATCTTGAGTTTCCATCCATTAATTATGTACCCCAAATACACCAATGACTAATGAGAAAAATCACATTTTTTAGGTTAGCAAACCACTATTACTTTTTAGAGTCTTTAAAATTTCCATGAGATGTGAGATATGATATTACTAGGTAGAGATGTAAACTAATATATCATATAATTACATCATCACAAATGAATCTAGAAATAAACACAATATATCATTCAAGAGACCTGTAAATATAGCTAGTGTGTTTCCAAAAGGAATTACTAGTTATTCATATAGACCTTGACTTGTCATGAATTTTGTATTCCAAATGTCTTCTTCTTTCATTCATACATGGTGGTATCTTGACTTGAGATCCAACTTGGTGAAGTACTTGGTCTGTTGTAATTTATCTAACAAATCCCACTATTTGGAAAGGGGTAATAATTCTTAAGGGTGATCTTGTTCAAAGCTTTGTAGTCAATGCACATTCACCAAGTACCATACTTATTGGGTATTATGATTATAGGTGACCGAGAAGGTGAGGTGAATAGTTTAATTACTCCTCATTATAGCAATTGATGCAACTATTTCTTCACTTCATCTACTTCCAATATGGAAAATTTAAACAACCCATTATTTGGCAATAGGGAGTTAGGAAACAAATCTATCTCATGCTCCAATTCCTTCTTACATATGTTAACCCTTTAGGATCTTGAAGAACTTCTCTTTATTCCAACAAAAATAATCCTCCAATTGATGTTTTTTTCTCTTTAATTCATCCTTCCAAATATGCATTTAATTTTACTAATTCATCACCTAGCTAATTCTCTATTAGGAAAAACAATACAAATTTCCTACGAGAATTGGCCAATTTCTTATCTTGGTTAGCACCTACTAGAGAGATCTTTGATTTACTTTTGTGTGAATTTATGATGAAATACTTTACATCTTTGATTGGGTGGTACTATTTTTCTCTCATGCATATTTCATCCATAATATACATGTAGGGGATTACAAAACACTACACTACATACATCAAGTGGTACTGCGTCTATATTTGCTTCATCAATATAGAATACACTTATAAAACAATTAATCCTATATTCCTTAGTGACCTTGAGATCTGCATCTGATATTTAACCATCCCAATGGGTATGGTTTAGGATGATCATGAACTTCCAATCCAGTTTTGATGAATAGATCTTCTACTATGATATTGGCCTATGGACCAAGATCAAATAGAGCCTCCATCTTTTTCTTCTTTACCTAGATCTTAATATGGAAGAGTTTAGTAATATCCTTCTCTTCCTTGTGATGGAGTCTACTCAAATTCACCTCCTTTTTCACTATAGCACAAACAATATTTTCATCTACATCCAAGCCACTCTCTACCTAACTACCTAGTAGGTTCTTCTTCTTGCCTTCCTTCTTACATTTCTTTGGATTTAACTCTAGATGTAGCTTCCAACACTTATCTTCAATGGGACCATCGTTATTATAATGGTTGCAATAATTGTTTGGATAATTTCATTTATTTGGAGTGAATGTTGTATTCTTATCCTCTTCTTTCTTCTTCTTCCCCTCCCTGGAAGCATCATAGTGGTATTTATATTTGGAACTGCTTGGTTGTTCTTTTCTATTTCCTATACACTCTAGGTATTGTGCTTGCATACATGTATCACTTTCTTTTGTAAGTGACTATATAGACCTCATAAATAATTGAGTATGTATATGTTATTGGGAGATATACCCAACAAAATTTCCATTTTTTTGAAATTAGTGATGTACTCTTCCACACTTTGTCATTACCTTTACCTAAAGTGATGCCAATGTCTCTACTAGTCCTTTGCATACCCAACAGGGTATAATTTGGACTTGATGAGGGTTTGAAATTCCTCCTACTTAGTTATTATAGGATCAACCTCTAGCCTAAGTGTCTTTGTGTGGCTTTCTCGCCATGTTAAGGCATGACCATCTAATTTAAGTTGGGAAAATGAAATATTTTTCTCTTTTCCTATGCTATGGACATTGAAATAAAATCCTGTTTTTTGCAACCAATGATTTAATTCAACAACATCAATCTCACCTTGGTAGGGTTTAATGTCCACTTTAAATTCCATTTTAAACATAAATTATGAACAAGAATTGACAACATAGGAACTTGGTTTCTGTTTCTTTAGGTCTTCTTTTAGCCCCTTTTGTGGGGTCTTCATTAAATCCAAATTTCTCATCTTATCCAAATTTTTAGTTAAAAGCACTGACTTCCCCAAAAAATCCAAACTTGTTCTCTAGAGCTATAATGGGGAGGGTCATGTTGCTAGAGATATTAGTGACTTGTTCTTCTATCTTTGAAAAACTCTCCTCTACCTCATCCCAAAGGTTGTTACAATTGGAATCATTTCCCATGGCTAGGGTTCTGAGGTATCCTTCTTCATCCAATTCTTGGATACTATAACTTCCCACAAAACCCCAAAGAAAAATACCATTATAGCAATATGATCTATAAATTATCATGGATATTCCATTTGAAAATTTTGTTATAATAGATCTCAATCTTAGATATTATATTTAATATTATTGTTATAACACTCAAAATTATGGAAATAATTGAAGCCGAAATGAAAGAAATGAGAAAATGAACACAAGATGTGACCTAATAAAGCCTTCAATGGGAGATAAACCATATAGAGGCCTATAATATACTATTCTTTTCTTAGTTATAAAATGCAAGTATAAAGAAATGAGAACTCACTGTGAAGCTGCAATTGATACTACTGTGCTTCAAATGAAGCTAGGACAAAATCTTACACCCTCTTTTTTATGCTTCAATATCTCACTCCTAGATGTTTTGTTCAATTATGGAAAAATAACAATACCAAAAGATTGGAACCCATTCATTTCCTAGTGTTGAATATTCAACATGCCTTGATAATCATCTAGGATTAGGGTTAGGATTTTTGCATGCCTCAACCCTCAATTGATGTTAGAGTTTTGGGCCCTCTAGAATATTCTAGAAATTCCACATGTGATTATCACATGTGTTAGTAATAGGGGTTGATGTATCATCCACTTGATACCATGGGTTATGGATACGGTGATACAAATTTTGAAGGCATAACTTCCACATGTGACTCTAATTGAGGTGATTTTCACATTGCTAGAAATATTTTGGGGTGTAGAACAACATCGAGAGGTTGGGAGCTATGGTCACAAAATTTACACCACAAAACTGTTATTTGTTGTCTCAAATCAAATTTAGGATATTATAGACACCAAATCACCAAAATGGGACCTACATGTAAAATGGGCATGCAAGCCAATTTCTCCAATTTTTCCATCCAAAAGTACCAAGATAGATGACAAACTTTATAATGATCCAATTTCGGATCAAGGGTAGACCTAACGAATTAACCTTATACACTTTTTGTGAATAGATAGAATCATTATATAAAAACAAAAGGTAGAAATAAAACCTTCAAATAAAGTTAGAGGCAATGTTTGATATTATAGTCCCATATTTGAAGACGATTCATAAATAGATGGACAATAAAATAATAAAATTGGAGAATAATTTACAAACAATGAATATTATAGTACAAGAAATGGAAAAAAGAGTATTACGGAACATAACAAGTAGCCTGGGAAGGGGATTTTCATCATGATTTAGAAAACCTTTGAATGAAGTACAAGATAAACGTGCTAGAAGAAAAGGCAAATAAAATTTTGGCCCTAAATAGTCTCAAAGATCAATTATATATCAAGTACATTTACAAATTAGACCATTAACGTAATAAAAGAGCTTTAAACCTCAATTTTTTTGTCTCAAAGAGGATGGAGAAGGGAACATGCTAAAAATAGTCAAGGAAGCACTGCAAAACATTAGAAATTAAAACAAATGTCTTGTAGAAGTAAATAAGTTGAGAAAAATAATGGAACATAAGATAGGTTAATCCATGTTAAGGTGGGGTCTAATGACCACAAAATTATTATTCATGAAACTTTGAGTCTAAAATGTTTAGGAATATTAATAAATGAGGATTTCAGTCTAGCATATCTAGCTAAATTAAAGGAAAATGGGAAATAACTTGAAATATAATATATATATATATATATATATATATATATATATATATATATATATATATATAGATATTATAAAACAAAAAATAAATAAATAAATAAATAAAAAACAATTATTAAACATAAGGATAGAAAAATAATAGAAATTTTGCAAACTTTAGGTAAATGTCTCTTTCTAAGATGGATATTGAATGAGATTGATATTGTATTTCTTGTTGAAACTTGGGACATGAATATTCTATGGTTATTAACATACAAGGATTTATCATGTGGTCAAACTTAAGATCCTCTCACAAAGAAAATGGAGGTCTATCTTATTACATAAGAAAGAACATTTATCCCTATATTAAACTTCACAAAGAAGGCCCTTGTAGTGAGAACATATAGTTAAATATTTTAGATGTGAATACTAAATTTTTTTATATAACAATCTATTATTTTGAATTAATTAATTCTACATTTTATAAGATAAATGCCTTAGATACATGACATCCATACAATGAATTATATAACTTCATACTTCTAAATTAAGAAATTTAAGCAATATCCTCTTCTTAGGGGTCTTTAATGCTAGAAGAAGATGTAACCAAACCATAGTCCTAACCAACATTATCCAACCCAAACATTTATGGTTAGATGAGGACTTTGTTTTAGTTTTCAAATACAAGCGAAGCCCTAAAATTCTAGTTGAAAAATTGCTTGCTACCAAACTAATAAAGCTTTTCAGTTTTAAAGATCTAATAATTTTTAATGGTCTAATTGAGTGGATGAAATCCAATTATGTTATTAGTATTCATGAAATTACCAATTGTGTGGAAAATTATGTTTTATCAAACATTCTTGTATACAACCAAATAGTTTATTTTGATATATTAAATGATCATGAGCCAAACTGAGATAATGGACTCTCAATTCTAGCCTTGCGCTTTTTTGTGGATAAAAATCCCATAGAATGAGAATCTAACAAGGAAAATAACTTGATCTACTTGATCTTAAGTGTGTGTGTGTGTGTGTGTGTGTGTATATATATATAAAGTGAATGAATTCTTTCAATAATTAACAATTATATTGAAGGTCTCTATTATAATTACAACACTTTCAACTTGTATAAGCAAGCACTATCAAAACTTCACATGAAATGAAAAATCAAATGACTAACCCTTGGTATGATATAGAGTACAATATTGATAGGAATGCCATCGATAACACCTATGATGATGCCCTTATCTCTTTCTTGGAGCCTAGGGAAGGCCACCAACAACCAAGTAGAGGCTTATACTCTCCTTCAAGGAGTGAGCTAGTTGGACAATCCGTTATGGTTAGGATTGTATCCTAGCCATCTATCACTTTGGAGATTGAGGGTTGGGGATTTTTCTCAATTTAAAATTATAAAAGGAGCATAAGGGAGAAGATAAAGACACATTCATTTGGAAAAATTACAACACATTTGTGAGAGCTAATTGTGGGTTTGAGGGTATAAATACATAGAAATGAGCTGTAGAAATTTACCAACTTGAAAGGATAGTGATATACCACATGTGGGAGGCCTAGTAGGGTGTTTGACCCATGTGGGAGAAGAAGATTGTTGCTGCTAGAAAGTTTATGAATATTTTCAAGTTTATTACTACTGTAATTTCTGTATTTCTGAGGGTTAATTTCCATGGTAAGGAAACCCCTAATTTTCCAAAGAATAATTTAAAGGATATTTTGTTTGTGGAAATTTCATTGTGTTTTTATGGTTGTATTTTGCGACTGATTTTCTCCAAATTTTCGATGTTAATTTTATGAGTTAGAAGTACACAAGTCTTTGTGTTTTATAGATTTTATATTTTATTTTACAGTAGAAAAAATATTTTATGAATTAAAGTAATTGTGGGGATAAAGTAGTTGTAGAAAACTTAAATTTGAACTTGGTACTTAGAAGTTAACATGGTATCAAAGCTCTAAAAACTTTAAAGAGAAGATCAATAGCACAAGGGTTATAACAAAAAATCTTATTCAACGTATTTTTATTTTTAGCAAGGGTTTTGATCTGAAAATGGAACTATTTGTAATGTTATGCAAACTATCCATTTCCATATAATTTAGAGTGCAAAGTGTTCTCCATGACTTGCAAGTTAAACAAAGTGTCTTTGGTAATGTTCTGAGTTTTATATGTGAGGAAATGTTAATTAAGTTTAATGTTTAAAATATTATATCAGAAATACACAGCAAGATAAATTCACCATAACATAACATAGCAAACTGATGAGGCAGTTCACCCCTCCTGGGCTACATCAGTCGGGTCCAAGGCTCCCAATGGGCATGTCCTTGCTCTATTAAGTTGCTCAAAATGGTTATACAGTGAAATATATGCCTAAACAGGAAAAAAAAAGTTGTGAATTTGACTTCAGAAGATAGAAATAATCTAAAAATGGCTTTTGTTTCACCTCAAATAGTGAAGTACAACCCAATACAGCTCCATTTCCCTGATGGCCCTAGTGGCTCTTTCCTCTTTCCTGAAGAAAAAATGGTTGAAGAACACCTTTTTTCACTTTGGAACCTATCCCAAACACTCCAGAATGCTCAAGAAACCCAAAATTGACTAAAATTTCATCCAATTTGGTTCAATATTAAGAAAGTTATGACCTAAACCAATTTTTCCCAATATTCCTTAAACAAACTCCACCAAATGTGGAGAAACTACAGATAGGAGCGCTAATTTTAGAAAACTAGCCGAAAATATCGAAGACGCTCCAAACTGGTGGTAACAGATAAGACTAGCATTAATCTTTTAGTTGGGCGGGGTGACATGTGACTATCGCCCTAGTCGCCGGGGAAACCGCGGCCTTAACAATTTCAAAAAAACCGTAGCATTAAAATTTGAAGACGTGGCCACATGGAAAGCCCGCAAAAGTTGTCAAACCCGCCATTTAAACGTAACTGCTGAGGTTAGCTCTTGTTCGCAGTCGCTCGGTCATGTGGTATGGGGGGGCTAGCCTTATTTATTTTCTGCCCATTTCTTATACAAACTTCAAATATGTCGTGGCTCCATTGATTGTTAAGAACCACCACGCAGCCCAATGGTAAGTTGTGGGAGCGCTAAGCCAGAGGTCACGGATTCAATCCCCTGGACCTCCAAATAATTTTGTTCCAATTCTCGTTGACTTCTCAGGGGACACATGACGGCCTCCGGGTTGGCCACGTGTCACCCTTTCATTGGCCTCCAAAAACCACAGTCAAGCCAACAACGAATGAATAGATGCCAAGTGTCTACATATCATTAGCCTGCTTGGAATATTTTGGGGAAATATTCTTTGGAATATTCAAAAGAATATTCTATTTTTAATTTTTCCAAATTTGAAAATTCAAACTTGGTCAAATGTTTTTGGAGTTTACTAGAGACTTCAAACCTTCATAACTTTCACATACGACATCAGATTTGAGTCTCGTTCACGGTGCTAGAATTGTAGCGACGAGGCCTTTCCGGTCGTTCAGATTGCAACCATTTCTGAGCATTTCCATTTTTGAGCATTTTTTCAACTTGGACATGATCACCTGATCACACCTCCCAAATGGGAAGCTTTTGGACCCCAAAAGCTCTCTGAATTACAGAAACTGAAGATGAGGAGACTGATTCTCCACTCTTCCAACCTTGAACCACTGAAATCTTCCTAACTTCATCAAATTGAGCTTCTCATAAAAAGACAAATTCTTCCTTGAATCCGCTGACCGACTGTTGCTAACCTTGACTGAGTCATAATGCAAATTTTTGAAATTTGTTGAACAACAACTAAAATTTGCAGAAATCATACTGTTCCTACAATGGTCTACCTTCAAAGGAAACTGGAAATAAGATTCACCTTGCCAACTGTCCTCATGGCGAATTTTTGACAAATGAGCCATGTACTTGTGTCGATTCCTGACCAAGTTTTCTTGCCATACCAACCTGCCATTCTGAAACCAGCAATGACCCTTGCTAAACTTTGTGCCCTCTTTTCTTGCATGCTTTTCCCTCTCTTGGATTCTTGCACCACTTTGCACCGACACTTTGTTCTCTGCACGGATTGACACCAAAGACACTTTCTGCAACATCTTGTCATCTTCTTCCAAAGATGACTTGCTTTCAGACTGAAACATTTCATCATTTAAATCAGAAATAACATGAAAAGGATTATCTACAAAATATTGTTGCTTAATCATCAACAAATTCAGATTTTGACTTGCATTGACAAGCCTTTTCGATTGCCCTGCATTCACTAAAGAAGATTCTAACTTCTTCTGATGTGCTCTCACAATAAACTCCTTGCCATCCTTGAACAGATGATACTTGTTCTCATGGCAATGGAAGATCGCTTTTCTTTCATATAAGTATGGACTACCCAACACCACACCTATAATGTCAAGTGGTACCACATCTAGTTCAACCATGTCCACATAATGAGCTGTTATGGCGAAGCGTAACATGCGCTTCCTTGAAACTTGTAAATTAGCATCCTTGCAAATCCATCCAAGTGGATATGGCTTAGGATGTGGAATGGTTTCAAGTTTCAGCTTCTTGACTAAGTCTTCTGAGATGAGGTTTGCTTGAGGCCCACTGTCAAATAGTGTGTCTATCTTTGTGTGTTTGGAAATTATCCTCACATGAAATAGCTCTATCCTCCTCTCTTCATTTGGAGCTTCTATGTGACAGTTTAAAGTGCTAGAACTGGGATTTGTTTCATTTACAATCTCTTTCCCCTTTATGTTCTTTAGTACCATGGCTATGCTTTTAGTTTCATCTCCTGATTCAGACCCTAAGTCTTGTTCAGCAATTGCAACCGTTTTTCCCTTTTCTTTGGCCTTATCTTTGGTTTTAAATTTTTCTGGCTTCAATTCCGGATGAAGTTTCCAGCAATGGTCTTCATCGTGGTCTGTTTTGGAATACTTTTTACAAAATAATTTCCATTTTTCTTTCTTAGATTTTGCATTTCTTTTTCTACCTTTTCCTTTAAATTCACTACCCTCATTCCCATCAAAATATTGTTTACCTCTAGCCTCTAAATGCATGGCTTGAACACAAACCTCGTCTAGACTAGTAGGATTGAACATAAGGATAGTATGTATAAGATAGTTGTGTAAACCACCTATATATTTCAGTAAAGTCTCTTGGCTATGGCAATCAATTCCAAGTAATAAAGCCCTTCTTCTAAACTCTTGGGTGTAATCTTGAACACTTTGTCCCTTAAGTTGTCTAAAACTTTGCCAATTCATGATAGCCTTCTGTAAATGAGCTAATGGATAAAAATTTTGTTTAATTGTGGAAATAAATTCAGCCCATGATAAAGTGATCTTACCATGTTTTTTAATTGCATCCTTGGTCTTGGCTTCCCACCATACCAATGCTGCTCCATCCATTCTCAAAGAGGCTAACTGTATCTTGGTGTCGTCATCATGTAGGTTATGTATCCTCAAGTAAACTTCCAACTGTCTTATCCAATTGTCAAGTTTCTCTGCATTGACCTCACCATTAAACATAGGCAACTCAAATTTAACATCAAGCTGTAAAAATGGAATTTTACCAGCGGTTTTAGACTTGTGATATTGATTCACCGAAGTTGAGGATGACGATGTAGAGAAAGAGGATGAAGATGAGGATGGTGAATCACCATTTCCTCTGTTCCTTTCTTTGACTTGTCATCACTTTTCTTTTCTCCTAAAGAACCTTCTTCTTCTTTCTGGTGTTTAGACCCTTCTCCAACAAGCCTATCATTCCTTTATTGGTAGAGTATCCTTACCATCTCCGTCATGTACAAGAAATCCTTTCGAAACACCCATTCCTCTTCTTTGGGATCAATGTCTTCATGAGCTTATCCTTCTCTTGAAGACATGCTTGAGGCTGCTTCTATGGCTCTTGGAGGAGGCCATCTGGCCCTTCTTGGTTGAGTATTACTTTGTGCACTAACCAAGTGTCCTTCACCTCTCTTGATTTTAAGCCTAGTAAGCATCAAAACTTGCAAACAATCAACTATATCTTTGCACAAGAACAAATCTAGAGTAAAACTCTAGCTCCTAATACTCAAATCCTAAACTCTAATATCAACTGATCTGGAAATGGAACTATTTACAATATTATGCAAAGTATCCATTTCCATATAATTTAGTGTGCAAAGTGTTCTCCATGACTTGCAAGTTAAACAAAGTGTTTTTGGTAATGTTCCGAGTTTTATGTGTGAGGAAATTTTAATTAAGTTTATTGTTTTAACATATTATATCAGAAATACACAGCAAGAGAAATTCACCATAACACAATATAGAAAACTGATGAGGCATTTCACCCCTCTTGGGCTACATCTGTCGGGTCCAAGGCTCCCAATGGGCATGTCCTTGCTTTATTAAGTTGCTAAAAATGGTTATACAGTGAAATATATGCCTAAACAGGCAAAACAAGCTGTGAATTTGACTTCAGAAGACAGAAATAAGCTAAAAATGGCTTTTGTTTCACCTCAAACAGTGAAGTACAACCCAATACAACTCCATCTCCTTGATGGCCCTGGTGGTTCTTTCCTCTTTCCTGAAGCAAAAATGGTTGAAGAACACCTCTGTTCACTTTGCAACCTGTCCCAAACACTCCACAATTCTCAAGAAACCCAAAATTGACTAAAATTTTGTCCAATTTGGTTCAAAATTGAGAAAGTTATGACCTAAACCAATTTTTCCCAATATTCTATAAACAAACTCCACCAACTGTGGAGAAATTACAGATAGGAGCGCTAATTTTGGAAAACTGGCTGAAAATTTCAGAGGCGCTCCAAACTGGCGGTAACGGATAAGGCTAGCATTAATTGTTTAGTTGGGCGAGGTCACATGTGACCACCGCCCTAGCTGCCGAGGAAACCGCGACCTTAACAGTTTAAAAAAAAATGTAGCATTAAACTTTGAAGACGTGGCCAAATAGAAAGCCCGCAAAAATTGTCAGACCCACTGTTTAAACATAACCGCCGACGTCAGCTCTTGGTTGCGGTCGCCTAGTCATGTGGTATGGGGGGGCTAGCCCTATATCTTTTCTGCCCATTTCTTATAGAAACTTCAAATATATCATGGTTCCATTGACTGTTAAGAACCACCGCGGAGCCCAATGGTAAGCTGTGGGCGCACTAGACTGGAGGTCGCGGGTTCGATCCCCCAAACCTCCAAATATTTTTGTCCAATTCTCATTGACTTCTCAGGGGACACGTGGCGGCCTTTGGGCTGGCCACGTGTCACCCTTTCATTGGCCTCCAAAAACCACAATCAAACCAACAACGAATGAATAGATGCCAACTGTCTGCATATCATTAGCCTACTTGGAATATTCCAAAGAATATTCTCTTTTTAATTTTTCCAAATTTGAAAAGTAAAACTTGGTAAACTATTTTTGGAGTTTACTGGAGACCTCAAACCTTCATAACTTTCACATACGACATCGGATTTGAGTCCCGTTCGCGGCGCCAGAATTGCAGCAATGAGGCCTTTCCGGTTTGCAACCATTTCTGAGCATTTCCAGTTTTAATCATTTTTTCAACTTGGACATGATCACCTGATCAGGTTTTGTGGCTAAAAGTTTGATTTATACAAAATCACCTCAAGTGGATTGAGAATTAAATATCGACTAGGAGGGGAATCTAATTTCAATCCATGGAAGGAGAGGATCATGTTAATTATCATGGAGAACATGTGGGACTTTTCTGAGATTGGTATCCAACCTCCTTTGGATATTACACAAATCACTCATAACTTGATGGATGTGAAGGCTAGAAAAATCATTTTGTATGTTGTGAAGGATCATGTGATCCCTCACATGTTAGGGAAGGAGGCAACCCATAGCATGTGGATAGCCTTGACAACACTATACCAAAGCAATAAATAGAAATAGAAGATGGTGTTAAGATAGAAGTTGAGAAACACTAAAATCAATAGCTCAAACACAGTGGCTTCATACCTTATTAGGATTCAACAAGTTCAAGATGAGATTTCAGTTGTTGGGGAAGCTATGTAAGAGGATGAGCTTGTTAATATCCTTGAGTGTTTTCTATAAATAATGGGATACCTTTGCGATAAAATACTTTCACGTGACAAGCTTCCTGATTGGACTAGGATATGCAATAGTTTCGCCCAAAAGGAGATTTGGGAGGAGTCATTAACTAATGGACAATGTAAGGGTGGTGAGGATAACCTTGCTCTTGTTGGGAAAGAAAAGAAGGGAAAGGTAAAGGCCAAGCATAACTCAAGTGGAGGAGCATCTTCTGATAAGAAGAAGGACATGAAAAAATTCATGTGCTTTGCATGTCATAAATATGAACACTATGCATGTCAATGTACAAAGAAGAAGGGTAAGGATAATACACTTATGGTTTCATTTGCATAGATGGATGAGTTATACGACAAGTTTGAAAGGGCTTTTCTTTGGTTTCTTGTCTTTATCGCACCATTACACATGGGGTGGGGTCCGTGGATAGTGGGTCATCTCGTCACTTGATGGGATCTTATGACCTATTGACTAGTATGGATAAGGAGCACACATTAGGGGAAATTTGAGGTCAAAAATGGGCCTCCTAAGAAAATTATAAAATAATAGTGGAAATAATAAAATAATAGTATATTACATCATCAAATTTTGGAGAGAAAAAAGAAAAAGTTATTTTTTCAACTCGTATTTTCAACTTATCTCCCTATGGGTTTACTCAAATTTTGAGAGGTAGCACTCATTGGATGCATAATTTGATTCCTCAACCAAGGAGTGCCCATGTTGCATACTTTCTATGGAATCTACTACATGAAAAATGAGAAATACATGATAAGTGTGATTGCAAGCATGCTTTTTCATGTATTTCTCATTTTTTGTGTAAAGGGTCCATCGAAAGTATTTATCATGTGTACTCTTTAGATGAGGAATTAAATTTTTCATCCAACGAGTACTCCCATTCAAAATTTGAGTAAAAACTTAGGGAGATAAGTTTAAAATACGAGTTGAAAAAATAGTTTTATTATTTCATTATTTTTTAATATTTTTACTTTTTTACTCCAAAAATGGTGAACTATCCCCCATGGTTGACATCATCATCTTGAATCCTATTGGTTCTTATAAAGTTTATTCTAGTTGTACATTTTTCTTAGGAGGCCCATCTTAGACCTCAAAATTCCCCTAATGTAGGCCTACATGTAGAGCTTGGTGACAATGTCAAGTATGTAGCAGATGGTTTTCAAATCATATAGTTCCAGTTGGTATTTGAGAGTCTTATGGATGTGAATGAAGTGTTGCATGTACCATGGATTGAAAAGAATGTACACTTATTTTAGTCCATGTAATACAAGGGGTGTGAGGTTATCTTTATATGAGGACAGGTACTTGTCAGGCCAAAGGATTGTGAAAATTTCAAAACTGAAATCCTATTGTAGCAACTGGAAATTATTTTTCTAATTGTTAATTAATTTAATAATTTATTTTCTATGACAAATACTGAATAAATCACACTGTAACCTTCACAAATAAAATATTTTTTGGAATAAATATTGTTGGAAACTGAGAAAATGCTATCACACACACACACACACAATAAAAATGACAATGTTATTTTTGGACAAATTTCCCCAGAAAAACCCAACTTGGGAAAACCAGTGCGGTAGCTAAGGGTTTTATATTATTGAGAAATAATGAGAATTATGAGTAAAATAATCTGGATTCCCAACTATAAATCCTACAAAGAAAAATACTGGAAAAATTCTAGTGAGGAATTTTTCTCACCCCACAGGAAAATTCGGGCTCTCACTACAGCTCCAAGTGAGTCCTCCAAATTGCCTCTGCATTGGCCTGTGTCACTCTAGCACGGTATCTTCCATGATCAGCCTGAATCAGTTTCTCCTATAGTCATCATGTCTGCCATTGGCTTAGAAAATATCTCCCCAACCTTCTGGAACCTTTTCCTGACCTCTGGAGCTGAAACTCAACTTCTCTCCAACTAAATCGAACTTCCCTCTAGAGGCTTCTGCACAACCCCTGTGTGAGCCTCACATTGGTACTCTTGCCTCTCTGCAAATGCACTCACTAGATATAGAAAAATTCCTCCAGCCTCACATTCCCTGCCCCTCTCTCTACTTCGATATTTGGCTTTCCAGCAACTGCTGCTACTATATGGAAATCGATCTTCCAAGGAAATCAAACTATTGGTCTATCTTCTCCAAGTGTCGATCAACTTCTTCTTATAATCCTCTGTTGGGATTCTAACGACCAAGATTGAATATTAATCTATGTCTAGGATAATATTGAAGTCAATATGTGATTTTCTATACTATTCTCACCTTATCTCAATTAATATTGATTAATTAACCATATTCCATAAGTTTAGACATAGTAAATATTTAAAAAAATTTGAATAATATAATTGAGACACTTTTAGGTGGAATTTTCATAAATTATTTATGGGTTTTTTATATATCATGTATTCTAGCCTCTCCACTAAATTTTCTGGCTGGAACACATCCGATTCTACAAAAACTAGCACTCCCTCTTAGCAAGTGTTCTAATGTTGCACACCTTGTCACATCATCCTGTCTCTGTATCACCTCCTATCACGTTGTTGATGTATAGCTTCTACTTCCCATCAAATATTGCACAACTCTAATGTTGTATATGTGCTTCTGTTGACACTGCCATACTACTTCCAACACTGCAACTTCACTGCAACTCCCTCTCATATGTTGCTGCTAAAACTGAGAAGCATCCTAAATACTGAATCAATTGTGTTCGGTATGATGCATATGTCTCCGAGTATCTAGCTGCTACTAGCATCTGTACTATCACTAAAGAATCTGTGTTGCTTCCAAATCTACACTGAGCCACCTGCTCTGTTGTCAACACTGCTTCTGTGCTCCTTGGTATCTGACTGCTACTAGTCTGCAACTGTCACTTTGGTAGTGACTAAAATAACTTCCATTGATCCATCCTACTACTCAATACTATGGGCCCCCATATCCAGGTAATGATCCATGAGGTGTACTCCTTAAGTACCTTGCCTAATCCTTGTAGCTCTCTGGGGCTACATCACCAAGTCACCCCACCTCACTCCTGGAGGTATGTCGATGAACATTGCGAATATATTCCTCGAACCTAGATGACATCCTATCTATCTTAGAATGTGTAGTTTCCTGGTCCTACTTCTCCTATTTTTCCTTCTTCCTGAGAGGACACTGGGTACTGTAGTGGCCAAAATCGCCACACCTAAATCACTTGACTTTATAGGTCATTCTTCTCCTTCTCATTTTTCTCCCCTTAAACCTAATTGGGACCCTTCAATGCAAGGGCCACATTCTCCTCTTCCGTCACGCCCTTTGATCCGATGTTGTTTTTTCCACTGACAGAGCTCTTTAGCGAATCTCGCCTCGTCTCCTCCTATTATAGATCAGGTCATAGCCTGTCACATCTAGGTAGTATGTCTCTGCCCAAGATACTTTGCCAGAAGACTTTCCAATCCTCTCAGGCATTGTTTAGTTCCAAACATACAAGCTCTGAAGGTTTAGGTGCTACCCCAACAATTGCAATGTGGTCTCGAACCTCCTGAATCCTGGTGTGGAAAGGATCTATGCCTTCTCCCTTTTGCATCCTAATGCATCTTAGATTGTCTTCCATGAACATCTTCCACTACTCGAAAGAACTCTGATATAGCATGGAAAGAGCTTCCCACATCTCTCTAGTTGTACCTTTTTCTGCCACATGTGGGACCATATTGTCCCAAACTCCATCCAGGATCAACCTCTTTTTCTTTTCCATCTCCTTCCTGTACTTCTTGAGTTGATCTGTATCCTGGGGAATTTCCACCACATTATCTATGTAGGCTTTCAGCCCATATTCATCTAGAAGGAAGGGCATCCTAACATTTCAGATGACGCACTTGGAGGATCCCTCCAACCTATCCTAATCTCTAAAGCCTTGTTGTGACCATATTAGAAATTGTCGAAGAATCCCTCTTTCCCTCTGCTTGGTTGTTGCTATACTACTTTCACTCCCTTCTGGAATGCATGGATCTTCTAGTTTCTACTTCCAATCTGCTTGGGAAAATCAAACTTTTGAGACTCGAAGTTCCCAGAGAGAAATTTTCCCTCTGCTGTGTGTACTTTTCTCTTCCACCTGACATTGGTTCTGCTAATGCAAAACCCTCTACTTCCAACCAAGAAATTTTCTCAGCGAAAAATTGAGTTGCAGCGACTACCTCTCACTGCTGGAATCACTAACCCAGGCAACTCAACTTCTCTGCCAACCTGCAACTCAAAATCGAACTGTTGCCTCAACAACTCGACCTGCCTGTCAAGGGTTAGCATTGCCTTAAGAATTTCGGTTTGTTTCTCCCTCTTAGCAGTGAAATTCTTTCCTACAATTATGAGCTTCCTGAATGATCACTTATGCTCTGATACCATGTGAAAAAATCAAAAATAAAATCCTATTGCAACAACTGGAAATTATTCTTCTAATTTTTAGTTAATTTAAAATTTTATTTTCTATGGGAAAATACTGAATAAATCACACTAAAACCTTCACATATAAAAATATTTTGTGGAATAAATAGTGCTATAAACTGATAAAATACTAGCACACACACAATAAAAATGACACTGTTATTTTTGGACAAATGTCCCCAGAAAAACCCAACTTGGGAAAATCAGTGCAGCAACTGAGGGTTTTATATTATTAAGCAATAGTGATAATTCTGAGTACAATAATATGGATGCCCAATTGGAAATACTACATAGAAAAATACTGGAAAAATTCTAGTGAGGAATTTTTCTCACCCCACAGGAAAAATCAAGCTTTGACTGCAGCTACAAGTGATCCATCCAAACTGCCTCTGCACTGGCCGGTGTCACTCTAGCGCAGTACCTTCCATTTTGAGCTTGAATTAGCTACTCCTATAGTCATCTTATCTGCCACTGGTTTAGAAACTATATATATGGCCTTCTGGAACCTTTTCCCAACCTATCAAATTGAAACTCGACTTCTCTCCAGCTAAATCGAAATTCCCTCTAGAGGCTTCTCCACAACCCCTATGTTAGCCTCATTTTGGTACTTTTGCCTTTGTAACGCACTCACTGGATCTGGAAAAATTCATATAGCCTCATTTTCCTTGCCCCTCACTCTCTGCTTCAATCTCTGGCTTTGTGGAAACTTCTACTTCTCTCTAGAAATCAATCTGCCAAGGAAATCAAATTTTTGGTTTGTCTTCTCCATGTGCCCATCGACTTCTTCTTATAATCCTCTATTTGGACTCTAACGGCCAAGATTAAATCTTAATCAATGGCTATGATCATCTTGAATTTGATCCGTGTGAGTTTCTAGACTATTCTCACCTTATCTCAATTAATACTGATTAATTAACCATATTCCCTAAGTTTAGACTTAGGAAATATTTTAAAAATCGGCTAATAATCTAATTAAGACACTTCTAGGTGAAAATTCCAGAAATTGTTTCTAGGTTTTGGAGATCTCATGTATTCTAGCCTCTCCATAAAATCTCGTGGTTAGAACAAATACGATGCTCCAAAAACTAACAAGGATATGCTCCTATGAGGTGAGCATTTAGAGGTAGAGATAATAATATGCACTTGTTGAGAGGACAACCAGTAGAAGCCCTAGTGCATGATAGTGATAAATTATGACATTTTTGGCACAATAATATGGGCCACTTACATTATAGATCTCTACCATTGTTACAAGAGATGGTCATAGGTCTTCTAAAGTTTATAGTAGATTATAATGGAGTTTGTAAGGGATCTACACTTGGAAATTGTGTTGCATATATATTGTCATTGATGTCAACTACAATGTTTTTATTGACGTCAATGTCAGTGGGAGCCAAACCAAAATCAATCAGGTGATTGGAGAAATATAAGGCCAAACAAAAAACTCAAGGAAAAATGTGGAAACAAAATGAGAGTAACAAATCTTTCTCATTTTGGGGGGGTTCAACATTCCCATCAGTTAACTGATAGGGGGGTCCAATATGTGCCTAGGCAATAAACCACCAAGATGTGTAGCGACATTTTAGGCATATTGTAGGGTTCCTATATTTTTTTGGAAACCAACTTCAAACCCCCCTTCCCCCTGAAACTCTTCCAAGGTGTGGAATGGTGTTACAAGTGTTATTATGGTTCATTTCCACAACGATTGATCTTAAGTTAGATCAATGGCCTATATTAGTTCCGAGCTCACCACATGCACATAGTTTATAGTACCAATGTGCATGCAATGTATCCAACAATAGAGAAAATTTCAATCCAACGATCCAAATTTATATTGTCCTCACAACATGCATGATTATTAAAGTAGAGAAGTGTGCTCGATGAAGATAATCAACGATTAAAATAGTGATTAAACCATAATTATCCGGATTAAACCTATTTATTGTAATTAAGCATATCAAAGCACTAGGCATTCGATGGAATAAAGAAAAACTTTAAATTGGTATAATGTGGAAATGGTATGACATGGTTGAGATGATGTGGAGCACCACATGGACAACAAGTAGCAGAATCAATGATGTGGAAAAAACAACAAGTGACATGTGGCACTCATTTTTTTGTCAATTTGGATGGTTGACTAGACAATTGGTGGGTGACACATGGTAGGTACATGTCAACACTTAGAAATGTGGAAAACATTAATTATAATCCAGGAAAATATTGTAGAATAAGTAGGATGAAGAAACTCAAGCCCTTGCAACTAATGCAAGGAAAAGGAAAGGAAAGAAACATGCATCAACAGTTAATGTTGTTAACCAATATTAGCATCTACCACGGAAGAAGATAAAGGAACCTAAGCTTGATGAAATTGCATATGGACTTCATTGACTTCTACAAGGAGGCAAGGATCAAGAGGGAGTTGATTGCTCCCTACAATCCTTAGCAGTTTCTTCCATAATCAAGAGATAAGTACTTCATTTTTTTTCTCCCTTGATTATTATTATTATTATTACTTTTTGGTTAGCCTCTTGTCCTTGAATTTTTTTCTGGCTATGATTTTTCTTCCATGGAATCCTAAACGAGGTTTGCAGGTGCATCATGAAGGATTCCAAGGAAATGATTCATGCAACAAATGGCAGCATCGGGAAGTACAAGAAAAATTTTTGGAAAGAGGGTTCTCCTAGTAAGAGGGGGTGGACTACAACGATATTTTTTCTCCATTCACCGAATGGACAATTTCTTGTATGACATAATGGCACGATCATAGAATCAACAAGAGTGATTGGTGTTTGATAAGGAAGTTGTACAGATTGTCAGGACATCCAAGATCATGCCAAATGACCATAAGAGATTCTACTTATGAGGGAGAAGACAATCAGGCAGAGTCAAAGGAGAAACCTTCCAATAGGACATGATGGATTGTCAAATGCTCAAAGATAGGAGGCCTCTAGGAGTTGTATGTCTTCTATGAGGGGACCATGTTAGACAAAAGAGTATTCTTCAATTATAGAGAGAGAAACAATGACAAAACTACTTGCTTACATGACCAAGGGAGCAACCTGAATTACCATATATGGATTTGCTTCAGTGTTAGAGCGAGTTGGCCTTAGAGTTTGAGATGAAGGATCTTAGTCTAATGCATTATTTGGACTTGAGGTGTGGTAGAAACTAGATGAGATCTTCCTCAAACAAGGGAAGTACATTGTCCATATTTTGAGGAGATTCGATATGACAGACTGCAAGTACTTGATTAACACTGGGCCTGGTAATCGCTTTGTAGTAAGCACCCTGAACTAGTTTATAGTTGAGCCAAGGCATGTACAATGGGTTACATCAAACCATTTGTAGAGCTGCCTATGTGGTACAATTAGATATGGTGTGAAAGCAATGTGGCTTCGAACGCTTCTTGCAGGACTATTTGACCAAGTCACTTATTTCAAAACATGGTGCATAAGAGAGCAGTGAAGCTCCAATACATATCCACAAATGAGCATATTATGTACATTATCATCAAGCCTATGTCTAGAGTGAAGTTTGTATACTTCAGAGACAAGCTTTACGTGATGTAGAATCTCTCCCTCCTTCAGAGGGAGTGTTGATTTCTTTGCAATATTTGGCATACCATATCCTATGCAGCCATGTTGATTTGATTGGGTCATGTTGATTTTACCAAGGGAGATGGATACATTCACCTAAGTAGCCATGAAGAGCTTTGGTTGGGTCATGTGCACTTGAATAGGGGTGAATGGATTGGGGAAATTTCAATATTGGATAAATCTTCTCCTGAGAAGCCAAAATAACTTAGTTGGGTCATGTTGATTTGACCAGAAGAGATAAATGAAATTCACGTGAGAAGCCATAAAGGAATTTGGTTGGGCCATGCTAATTTGGTCAGTGGCATATTCTTCCTTGAGAAGCCATGAAGTACTTTGGATGGGTCATTTTGATTTGATTAGAGGAGATTGATACATGTACTTGAGGATCCATAAAGGAATTTTTCCAGGCCATGTTGATTTGTCCAGGGGTAAATGGAATATGATACTCACAGTTCCTACACCAGGATGGAGTGATCTATAAAATGCATGTGAGGAGTCACATCACCTCTCCAAGAAGGAGTGACCTATAAATGTGCAAGTGAGGAGTCACATTTCCTAATCTAGGATGGAGTGAATATATACATGCATGAACATAGCAAGCTCATGAAATTTTCTTGTGGAGGAGAAATTTTAGCTAAGGGTAAATCTATTGCAGCTAAGGAGAATACCTCCCTCGCTAAGAGGGAGTGTTGACTTTAGTGTAGCATTGGGAGGAATTCCCACATTCCAAATAGGTCTCCAAGTCAACATAAGAAAATTAAAATAAAATTTATGTTTTTTAGCATAAATTTGGCCCAAGAAGGTGAAGCGGCGTGTCCCTTGGGGTATTTCACCCCATTCGACTTGTATAAGTAATAACTGTGATTTCTCGTTTCAAAATCAATGATGAGCAAGTTTGAGCAAGGAGAATTGGATTTTCTGAGGTCTATATTTCTTCATTGGACAACCATATGTGTGATAGAGCGTTGAACTTGCTTGCTATTGAGAGAGCTATTTGATTGATATTTTACCATGCTATAGAGTTGGCCAGAGATCACAAGAGTTGACTGCATGTCGCTGGTGTTGATTGTAGGCTGCAGGGTTGACCGTAGGGCTAAATTTTGATCACAAGGCTAAAATTTGTCTCTAGGGATGATTTTAGATGCATGCTAGTTGTTTTAACAACATTGGCTTTTGATTATTTTGGCTTGTTTGACCAACACCTACTTGCTCAGTATTTGACGAGGTTTGACTGGTATTTGTCTTGGATTATGGGAAAGAATTTATAGATAAATTGTTGATTTTGTAAACTTTGTTGAAGAATAATTTCTCCTAAATAAAATTTGTTGGGTTTTCTCCCATGGTTAGGCTTCCTAGGGTAAAATGTGTTGCCTCTATTGTGCATGGTTGTATTTCTATGATATTGATTGTTTCTACTGCCTTTACTATTCATATTTTCTAAAGTATAATTGTAAATGATATCATTGGCATAAGACCATTATGTGAAATAATTAGGAAGTAATTATTTAGAAAAAAAATAGTTTCTATTGTGCATAATGCAGAAAATCCAACAGTTGTGCCTAATTTTATGTGGAATTTGTGGCTTGATATTGCTATTATGTGACATTTATAGACTATTTCTCCAAGAGGACATACGCCATGTACTTTCTTAAGGCCAAGGATGAAGTCTTTACTTGGTTACAAGAGTTCAAATTTCTTTTGGAGAATCATATAGGTAAGGTAATCAAATTTCATAGTCATAAAATAGGGGTGAGCATACCTCCAACAAGTTTAATAATTTTTTTAAGGAGGCAAGAATAAAAAAGGAGTTCAAAATGCCATATAATCTGCAAAAATTGATTGGAAAAGAGAAAAAAATAGGGTTATCATCGAAGCATCCAATGTCATGATCCATGATTATGATATTCCTATGTTCTTATGGCAGAGGTGTGTAATATGAATGTGTATTTGTAGAATGGGACTCCTCATAATGCATTGGGGGATAAGACTCCTGAGGAGGCTTTCACAGGAGTGAATTGTGAGACTGGCCATATTTTCATCTTCGATAGTATATTTTATGTCCACATACCATCAAAGTAAGGGACTAAGCTAGAGCCCTTGACAGAAAAGTACATACTTGTTGTAATCAATGCAACTTGAAATGTTTATAGGGTCTACATTACAGGGTAGAGGAAGACAATGGTCAACATGGATGTTATATTCAAGGAGTGAACGACCTTTAGGAGGTTACGTGGATTTTATCCAACAGTGGCATAGTATAGGGGGAAAGATACTTTGAATACTGAGGAGGTAATAGAATCACCAATAAAAAGGATATGATATTCTAATAAGGAGGAGGATTGATATATTCCTTCGAGCTCTGCTAGGAGGAGGCTAGAATGGGCCAAGTATGTTTTGATGGATGATGGGGAGAATGTGGAGGCTCCTAGAAGTACTTTCATGGATATGAGACCACCAAGGAAATTTTTTGGATACAATACATGGCCTTGATGAGCACCATTAGTGAGTCTGAGCCTTCTACTTTTGAGGAGGCAACAAACCAACAGGTTTGGAGGGATGCCATGATGGATGAGTACAACTCCATCATGAAGAATGATGTCTAGATGATTGTACCAAGGCACAAGGGGAATTAAATGGTCACTTCAATATGGATATACAAGATCAAAAATGCAATAAACAATAGTTTCAAGAAGTATAAGGTGAGGTTCATGGCGACAGTGGGTGATCACAAGGCATTGCGAGAATGGTATCTAAATGGTTGGGTGGAGAAGGACTTCCATCCAAGTTTGTTGTGTTTGAGGAAGGTGCTAAAAGATATCTAAATCAACCAATATTAGGGCTTTGATCAACTAGATTATATCCACATTTTTTATAAGTATTTTCCTCAATTTGGGTCATTTTCCTAATAAGCGAGCCCAAGTAGGTTTCGATCATTATTAATGAATAATTGTTAATTGGGAGGAATTTTTCTATGTAATATATGATTAATATTGATGGTACTTCAATTGAATATTTGTGTTTTTGTTAAAAACCTAATTGTGATTTTACTTAGTAGATCTATGTTAGTCTACTAGGTTAATAAATTACTAGGTGTTGGGTTCAGAAATTTAATATGAAGTCTGTATTTGTGTTTGAAATCCTCATTGGAGTGTAAAGACTTATTAAACCCCAAATTTGAAATGCTAAATCACATCATGAACCTAGGATATGATTATAACAAAATTAAAAATTATTGAGGTATGTTTCCACATTATTAATCCCAATGGATAATTTGGCTTAGGAGAACCTAAGACTCATCCGATATGTAGTGATGGCCAAGAAGTGTAATCAATACTCATTATTAGAGTAGTATTTCCCCTAAATGTAGAATATGAAATATGACATTGTGTAAAATTTGTGGACGAATGGATTCCATGATCCTTACATATGGATTCTAGCATAACAAACTCTAAGATATCCCCCCCTGAAAGTCCTAAACTTAGTTTTCTAGGCCAATAAAGGAAACAAGTGAGGACTATCTTTTCTTTATTTCATTAACCATTAAATAAGATTATGAGCAGAATTAAAGGAAGCTAACATTGAATTTAATTTTAGATAGAGTAATTCCCATGATCCAGGGCATGGAAGCTTTAGAAAATGGCTCCCTCAACTTTACTGGTCATCAGGACTTCAAGGTTTAAGTGCGACCCAATTTTGACAACAAAAATGGTCTCCATAACCATTATGATGCTATTGGAATGAATGTCATTCCTTCCCTCAACCTTCCACCTAGGGGAGTAGGGTTGGATTGCATGTATTTTTACATACATATAAACTAGGATTTATTTTACAATAAAAGTTTTGTTGAGTTGATATCTTATACAAACAAGAGTTGTACTCAAAGTAGATATTTACTTCCTTCAAAGTGTAACCAAGGCCCCTAAGAGACTAGGATGACAGGAAATCAGGAGTCGATAAGGTAATTTATGATAACATAGAGGTGAACTTGAGGATTATAAATACACCACTCCCACAGGCTCGAGTGCCTATATTAACCAACATAATTGAATTGCAAGGAAAATTGAGCACATTGGTGAATGTCACAATATATCAAATGTTTTTTGAAAACTCATGCTTACTAAGCCCTCTCATAATGGCTTCTATGTGAGTTGTGAGGTTTATCCTAAAGTTAGAGCAAACCAATTTATGTTATGATTTCTGTCAACAAACTAGGTGTCTGGGATTTTAGTGACATCTTCAAAAATGTGCTTGATATATTTTATTCATCCATGATATAAAAATCATTATCAAAGAACTATACATGAAAGTAACATCTAATAAACAACAAAATAAATGCATATACAACTAAAAATCATCAAATTAAAAACAACTACATAGACTTATCTAAAAGAAGTCGATTGCAATTGAAGAAGGGCATGCACTTTTCCAGCCAATTTTAGGCTCACTTATACATGTTCTTATCTACAACTGGCCACCCCCTAGCCAAGCCATGATATCACTAGGGGGAAGCTTAGAGTTATTAAGAAATTTCCTAGCTACGAAGTCCAATTTCCAATACAGGAAAGAAATGGCAACCACCCTCTACCCATTGACCCAAAACTTCTACAAGTTGTCCAAATTTCTTCCAAACTATTTATGGCTAAGCAAGGGAGTCACTTATCTACTAATTTAGTCCCTCAGCAACCTCCCCTCTCAATGATTTCTATCCAACCCAACAATTATTAAATGCACAACCCCCTTCTTCCTAGCTCAAGTTTCAATTTTCCTGCCTCGAATTATTATTCAAATTTAATATTTAACATGCTCAAACACTCATGAACAGTCCCCATTCAAATTTGACACCATTTGGGCATGAATTTGGCTACCCTGAGGAGTTTTATCTACCTGAAATTTCCATTAAAAAACCCGCTTATGAATAAATTCATTTTTCACTAGTGGTTATTCTATGCTCCCTCCAAACTCCTCGTTCACTTACCATGCCTTTAACACACTCTCCACACTTAGAAACTTTGTTCCCTTCGAACACCGGTGAATTCCCCTACTCCTGCCAAGGAAGACTAGTGATTTTCTAGGTTATGTTAAGGGATTATGTAGGTTAGAGCATAAAACTTGAGATGGGTACTTTTTGTGCCCATATCTGACCAATTTCAACCTCCCACTCATCCTCCACACTTCCATAACTATGGGTAGTTGGATACCCAACTACTGAACTCCTTTCAATCACTAATTTTGAGGAAACAGGAGAAAGGGAAATAATTTCAAATTCAAAATTTGGGATTTTGTCTTTTTGGATATCATCATAATTTTAATAGGTGGGGTGATTTCCCAACCACCACATTGATTCTCTTGAATGGAATTATGGCTAGTACTAATGCTCCACCCTTCAATTATTTGGTTGACCATTTATCATTAATTAATAAAATACATTTACATAATTTAAAATTGGTCCATCATAATTCAAAAATATCCAAAGTGTCTATTTGTCGGAAAATTAATTGTCTTAATAAAAAAATTCATTCATTCACACATAAATTATAAACCAAAGTACGTTTTTTTTATTTCAAGGTTATCATGCATAGTATATGCAGGAAAAAATTTCCAACTGACATCGACTAGTTAAAATTATCACTCGACTTTCCTTCTACAAGAACTTGGCCCTCAATTGAAACCCAAATTTATTGTAACTATTCACAATTGTAGTAATGGAAATCAATTCAAATAAAGGTCTCACTTTCAAACCCACATTTGCATGAAAAATGACTCTCTACACACAACTTTGGAAATGGAAATCACACTTTCAGAAATGGAAGAGCGTTGATCTACTCTAGGACCACTCTTCCAAAAAAAATAAGCTCCTTGAAAGCGATTCCTCGCATTCATAAAATCATTCAACCATAACCACACACAATCATCAATCCTTATGCTAGCAATTGGAAATAAAATCAACTAATGAACTACATAATAAACGGTATCAGCTTGTGACAACTACTAACTAATATTTTGTAATAACAATGAATTGTAAATATATAGCAGCTATTGAACAAAAATATCAACACACAACTAATAATGATTGATCCAATAATGGTTATTATGGCATATGAGCGACCTATATTAGAGTACTTTGCAAGATAACTCAACCAAGTAGTAACAACAATATATAAAGAAATAAATCTGTAAAAATAGTAAATTTAAATAATAGGAATTGAAACACCACAACCTACAAGTGAATTAATTAAAGTGACTACTCTAGCTATAAAGACGCAACAATCCCTGCTAAATAGGAGGGCCCTTCCTTCTTAGCAAGGAGATGGTAAAATTACAGCTCACAAGCTAGCACACCAAATCATAAAATGAACCACAAACTTGCAGAGGATTGCATTAGCTCTCAAAATAAAGTAAAAATATTCACATTTTGAAAAAAATGATGTCGTCCCCTACATGGGGTAGAGAGATCCCTTCTTATAGGTTTATCTCTTCTATCTAATCTTAGTATCATAATCATGAATAACCATGAGAATATTTTTATTCTCATGTTATTCAAATAATAATAACTAAAATCCTTTTCTTGAAACATGTTATAACAAATTATCTGAAAATAAAGTCAATGGCATAATAGGTGCCTCATTTTAGTTAGTAGCTAAAATATGGGGAATCATAATTGTTGTGGCCAAGTTAGCCACTTTATCGATAAAAGTCAATCTTGTTGGGACAAAGGTATCTGTTGACCCCACTAAGTAACATTGTACACATCAACTCTCGAAAATAGCACCGAGAATTATGCCAACAAAAAATAGAGTATCAACATTAGAATAAAAACAAAGCTATTGGCCTAGTATAACACCACAAAATATTAGAAAAAACGACATCTCATTTCCTCAAAAAGGGAGCAACAACATCCTAACCAACTAGAAAATCCTGTAAACATTCTTCATTATCCTTTTGCGAGTAAAGACACCCAAAACAGCTATCCTCTCATTAAATGCAAAAAAAATTCATAATTTAGAGTGACATCAGATAGTTAAATACATTAGTCAAAAAGATAATCATTTGAATAAGGATGTGGTTATGAAAGAAAAAATGTTAGGAAAAGAGTGGTGAAAAGGATTCCAATTCTTGCATCCAACATCTCCTGCCAATTGAAGCAACTTCATGTCCTCATGCAAACCCATCAGTTGGATTTTAATGCATTTCATGAGTGCAACTTAGTGAAATTATAAGACATTGTTGGATTATGGGTGATATCCCCAAACCCCTCAGAATCAATAAGATCTAGCTACCATCTCTATGCCTCCCTAGGCTTCAATTGAAAATAATGTTGATACTTAGGCACTGGAAGCCAAATTAGAGGAAATAGGAACTTATATCTGAGTCAATTGAGCCCACAACATATGATACAATGGACATACACTAATACTCTTGAAATTGCATGTACAAAATTTTGGTAGTAGTATGGGTCTTTATCCTCAAATTTTTATCCCACACTTCGCACTTTAATTTTTTACCTTCTAGTGCACCATGTTTTAGCTTCCCAGTACTTCTAGAACAAAGGTATAAGACTCTTCTTTGGACCTCACACATCATAGTCATCATGTATGGAGACTAAATAAATTTTCCATAAGTTCTAACCATTGTTGCAATAGGACCAGTTTCCTCTCAAATCCATAACATCTTATTCTCATGGTTTTCTGTTATAGCCTCATAGGCTGATTTCCACTTTATCTGATTTTGAACAATTGAAGTGAATACCCTTAGTTGTATGTTCCCCACATAGGGTGAGAGATTAAAACTCTTATCTCCATAACATAAACACTCATGCACGTATAGTTAAAATAAAAAATGTTGTTATGCAAAGTTACTTTGTTTGAAAGTGTCTAGAAAATTCATGATAGTGATTATCTTCTATGACCTTCTTTATTTAATCATTTCTAACCGAAAAAGAATGAATTACTAATGAAGAAATAAGAGGTAGGAAGGGAAGGATTTCTACAACTCAATAATTCATGTACAAGATTGTACATCTGCTCCTTTTCCTCTTGTAGCTCCTTTTTGAAGTTCTTGCACCTGCTTTCATTCCTTCTTCATTTCCTTCTTCACTTTGTCTCGTCTAAGATTTTGAAACATTCTTATTCCAACCTCCTTAATATTCTGAATTATTTTCTTATGTTCACTTAGTGGAACTTACCCTTTTTGTAGGGATAGAGTTAATTGTCTCCATTTACTTAATTATATAACTACAAAATGTATGTCAAAATTATCATCTTTCTCTTATTTGGGCCATATTGTCTCAAGTACTATTACATCAATGTCATCAACATATTTTTGTGAATTATACTAATTATTTATCTTCTTTTCATCTTCAATTTATACTGCCTCAACTACTGGTTCTTGTTTAATGGCAACATCATCGGCAGGTTCTTTTGTATCAACATATTAATTTTCTACAAGTTGTTCTGCCTCGGCTGCTAGTTCTTGTGTGACATCAACATCTTTGGTAGTTTCTTGTGTGTTAGTCTGTAACTCCCTTGCTTCCCCCTCAATTTCTATTTGTACTCCCACCGAGACAAAATTTGGCTTATGTACATCATCACGTGAATACCCAAAGTCACTAAAAATATCCCCACAAACTTCGCAATTTTTTTTTGTTCCTTTAGTTTTGGAGGGGGGGGGGGGGGAGATGGAAAAGAGGATGCATTCATCATCATAATAACCTCGAAAAATGTTTCAAATATAGATATTTCCTTTTTTTGAGTTGTATTTATTAAACTTGCAAGGTTTTTTCTTAATTCAACATTTTCTTTCTTTAAACTATAAACTTGCTTAGACAAGGGGTCAATTTTGAACTTATCAGAAAGAGAGTTCTCTACAATTTTATGATTCGATTCCTTCTCTTTCTCATTGGTGGGTTTTTATTTCAGCTCCTTTTTATTATTTCTCATTTTAGATGATTGGGATCATGTTGCTTTTACAAAATACATAACCCTTATTTTTGGAAATCTTCCACCCATGGGATTTTTCAATGATAGTTTCTTGATTCTTGTTTGCATGGGTTGTTATTCTATAATAGTGTAGGCTTCAAATTATGATCCTTACAATTTCCTACTAGCTATATTAACTAGAGTTTAAACATGGATACCATCATCAAGATTATCAACCAAAGATTCTCTGGCAAGGGTATCACCAAGAGAATTTTCAATATCATCACTTTTTCTCGGTCTTGCCTCTTCCATCCCAATATCCTTTCTTTTTTATTTTGATTCACTCCCTATTTTTTCTCAATCTGACCCTATGGAAAATAACACCAATCCTATTCATGTTCTCACTTATTGCTCCATTGCATAAAAAATGATGAGCTTAAACAACCCATGACTTGTTACACAGGTTTATGGATGCCTCATTTTCCGCACATCATTGGCCATATATTGCTTCAATGGTTCCAGTATAAAGTATGGCATATTGATCAATCACCCATGGAAAATATGGGCCAACAGTTGGAAGTGGTAGTTGAATACCATTACAAACCAGTCTTCACAAGTAATATACTTCTAAAGGAAGTATGCTACATTCTCCAATGGATGTGATAGTGAAGTTCTATCTACACCTTTTCCCTTGTTCTTAATTTTTTCTCCTTTTAAAAAATTGGGTTTTTTTGTTGGAATCAAGTTTTCTTGATGAAATAGAGAATTCCTATTTGAGATAAAGTTGTTACTCTAGCAATTATTTACTTTTTAACTTTGACTTCTACTCATCTTACAGTTGAGTCATGTTCTACCAAATTTTATGCAAATTCAAGAGCAACGACTTCATTGAATCCCCTCGGCCTATTAATATAGACCAACCACCCTACATTTTGAAAAATATTGTAAAATCTTGTATGATTACGCAGTGAATCAGTGGATTATGTATCATGATGCAAAACAAATCATTCCATGGATTCTATGTAGATACATGCATTTTATAGTGTTAACAAATGTAGCATACAATTGTTGTTGGGGAGAATGACGTTAAGTTTTTATAAATTAGCAAGGTTGGTTACAGCAGGGTTTTATGATTGGTATGCTAGGAATAATAATTGGAGAGTAAGACAAGATATAACTAATTACAAGATATTGGACCAAATAACGGTGAAATAAAGGTAATATGTTGTGATATCGAGAGTGGTAATATTGATAATGATAGTGTGATGTGTCAAGTCGGGTATTGATGGTGTGGCACATGATGTATTGTATAGTAGTATGATGTAAATCCCCCCCCCCCCAAAAAAAAAAAAAAAAAAACTAAATTGGAGGTCATCCTTGGTTGTTGCGGCAAGTGGGTCATGTCACATAAATTTCAGTGATGTAAAAAAGTGAAAGAGAGATATAATTTTCAAACGCTTTCCAAATTTCTTTACCTAGTAGCTAGTTCAGGGCAATGCTAACTTGTATGGAGGTACAACACTAGAAAAGTTCATAGAAAATGTACTTGGTGGGTGCCTTTGTAAAATTTAACCATTCGGTTGTAGTGGAAGTAGCAACAATACTCTTGTAATAATGGATGTCAATGGAAATGGTACTTAGTATCAACGTCCACTGTAGAGGTAGTGAGTGTAAGAAAAACTACAATAGCACCTGAAAATGTAAAGTTGTTATTGTAAAAAATATACTGGAAGAAATAATATAATTTATTGATCACTAGTAAGCTAGTTTTCGGTCGACACTTGTCTAACCATGCTCCAAAGGATTTTTCACTGTTATATTTATTTATCTATTTATTATTATTATTAATTTATTTATTTTAAGTGGAAGATGAATTAGGTGGTTGTAAGCGTAGGAAAATGCTCCCTTTCCCCGTCAATCTGAATATTTAAATATGAGATAATGTGAGAAAATAAATCCTTAGAAAGTGGTTTGTGATACAATTGAAGACGATGTCTGTTGGCGAGCAAAGAGGTTTGTAATCCATTGATAGTTGTCAACTTAACAGTCCCATTGTTAAAGATTGTGTCCACTTCATAAGGACCCATCCAACTTGTGTGAAGCTTTCTTTTGAAATTCTTGAACATGGAGTCATATAATAGCACTTAGTCACCTTTTTGAAACACCTTCTTCTTGATAAACATGCCATGACACTTGGTGCGTTTTATGGAAACCAAAAACATTTCTCCCAATTCATTTAGCTACTCTTAAAATAATGTCTTTGTGTCATAGTCAAATCCAAATTCACTTATAAATCAGTATTTGAGTGTCTTGATCTCAAACTCAACAGGGAAAATAGGACTCTTACTATACATGAGCTCATATCGATAGAAGCCTATAGTGTTCCTCCATGTAGTTCTATAGGCCCAAAGTGCCTATGGAATTCTCTCAACCTAATCCTAGTGGTGACTAGCCATGGTATTTGTAAGAATAACCTTAATCACTTTGTTCGTACTCTCCACCTATCCATCGGCTTGCAGGTGGTAAGGTGAGCTGATCCTATGATAATCTTGTACTTCTTAGTGAGATTTTCAATCAGCTGAGAATTAAATTGTGGCCCTACATTTGTAACTATCTCTCTTGGCACTCCATAATGAACAAATATGTCTTCAAACAAAAAGTCGAAAACAACTTACTCGATAGCATTAATGAGTTCCTTGGCTTCGACCCACTTGGTAACATAATATTTACAAATTAGAATGTAGTATTTTTTTATGATATGGGGGATTGATATGCCACACAAATTCAACAGCCCATCTCTCAAAAGGCTCAATAACCAAATGGGTATGTAACTGTAGAAATTATATACAAGATGCATGTATATATCCAGATTCTCCTGATCTAACAATATTTTATCTTCTTGCTAAATACAGAATCCTTCCACTGTTAATATTTTGCGGAAATTAAAATCAATTTCAAACACATGAAGCAATAAAAAAAATCGCACATAACACAGTTGTTTAACGAGAAATCCTGAAGCTGAAAACCCCATCTATCATATATTATGTATCATGGAGATCATGTAACAATCTCATACAAAGCTTAGTACATCAACCTCTCAGTACAATCAATCGTCACACACTAATCAGAAGAAATCTGCAAATCCATGCACCGATTTCTTGCCACCTGATAGCCTGACTCCACTACGCAATCCCTGCTGAAGAATAGCTCTGAATGAATTCGAATTACCCTTGCCTTGACTGCGCAATCCTCATTGGCAACTCCAATGTGTGTGTGATGCAATCAATGCATCACTATGATCCTGACAGACAGTCTATCTTGCCCTTTCACCTATCTCTCCACTAGTCTCCACTGGAACTGCCATGCACTGTAGTTAACTGTTGTATTGTTCAGTTGATTAATGAGTTATTATTTGTGAATTAATTAACTAATTAATTCACTCCACTCTCACTAGCGTATCATTCAATTAGACTAGATACAACTAGCTCAATTGAGTTTAACTCCAATAATTTAGTTAAACTAAATAACAACTCCATGAACTACTCTTTCAACTCTATCATAACATTGCCACTTCAGTTCTAACTGAGTCCTCCATGCATGAATCACCAGTAAACCCTAGGAATTGCGCAATTCCTTCAGCCCACTAATTTTCCAAATTTGTGCACTGAAATTAAGTGCTCCAAGAGAATAAGTTGTTGTTTATTGTTGGATTATTATTAAGAGCTAATAATAATCAACACTTCTATTTTTAGATCAATGATCTATAAATAGAATTCACCCAATATTCTAAAAATAGAATTTCATCTATTTTTCCAACTTGATCAACCATCCACAAATAGCATCCTGCAACTTTTGAAATATGATCACCATGTCTAAAAATAAACTTGCGCCAAAAATAGCCTGCGGGCCCACTTAGTGAAGGCGACTCTTTTCACTAATCTCATCATCTTGTTGAATCTCAACACTCCCTCTCAACAAGATACGAATTATCCTTCACCCCAATCCTGCCTCTATGGTATTCGAATTTTCTCCTGGTGAGCGCCTTCGTCAAAATATCTGCATCTTGATCTTTCGTAGGAATGTACTGAAGCAACATGATCTTCTGCTGCACACAATCTCTGATATGATGATAACAGATATCAATATGTTTAGATCTATCATGAAACACAGGATTAATCGAGAGTTTAATACAACTCTGATTATCACAATGTATCACTGTAGGCTCTAAATGTGAACCGAACAAACCAACCAGGATCTTCCTCATCCAGATAGCCTCACATGCAGCTTGACTTGCTGCCATGTATTCTGCTTCCACTGAACTGAGTGCCACGGATCTTTGTTTCCTGTTGTACCAAGAAAGATTTGTAGATATGATACTGAAAATCCCTCCTGATGTGTTCTTTCTGTCTATTGGGCTTCCTGCCCAATCTGCATCCGTGAAGCCATGCAACTTCACCTCATCTGTATGTCTGTACCATAAGCCATACTCGGATGTGCCCCTGAGATACCTCAGGACATGCTTGCCTACCTTCCAAAAGAGCTTGGTAGGTTTAACCATTGCTTGTGAAAGCTGGTTCACCACATAGCATATGTCATGTCTTGTATTAACTAAATACATGAGCGAACCCACCAACTATCGATAAACAGTGGCATTCATTACCTCTGTCGATGTAGCATCCTCTTTCCTCTATTTTCCTGGAAGAGGAGTATCAATAGGCTTGCAGCCTTGCATGTGAAACTTCTCCAGTATCTCCCAAGCATACTTGCCTTGAGACACAAACAGTTCACCTTCCCCGACGCCATATACATATCAACCTGTGAAATAAATGAAGGAGGCCCAAATCCTTCATCTCAAACTCCTTTGCAAGATCTGCCTTGCATGAGTGTATCAACTGCTCATCACCCGTTAGTATTAAATCATCAACATAAAGAACAATGATTAAAATCTTACCCTCCACCACAATTTGGTACAGGTTTGCATCCACCTCACTCTTGGTGAAGCCAAGCCTAGTGAAATAGTTGTCGATCCGAGTGTACCAAGCACATGGTGCTTTCTTCAGCCCATACAGCACTCATTTGAGCCTGCACACATGTGACTCGCTGTTTTAGATCTCAAATCCTTCAGGTTGCTCAATGTACACCTCTTCCTCAATGATCCCATTAAGGAATGCAGTCTTCACATCCATCTAATGAATGTGCAAACCCATCTGTGCTGAGAGAGCAAGGATGGTCCTTATGGAATAATATCGTGCGACAAGTGCAAAGGTTTCTTCATAATCAATCCCCTCGATATGTGAGAAGCCCCGAGCAATAAATCTTGCCTTATACTTCTCGATGCTCCCATTAGCAACTTGCTTTACCTTGTAGATCCATCTTGATCCTACAACTGATTTTCCCATCGGCCTTGGAACAATCTCCCAAGCATTGTTTCTGACAATGGAGTCATACTCCTCCACCATGGCATCTACCCATGTGGGCTCCTACACTGCTTCTTCAAAATAATATGGCTCTATCACGATACACTTGCTCATAAGAGCCATGTATCCAGTAAATCGATTAGGTGATTGTCTTTGTTTGCGCTGTGATGTAGGGACTCCTACATTCTATGCCGCATCAAGCTTCAGTCTCTCAGCTTCTATGGTATGCTTTCTGCCTTTTCTGATGTTTGGTTTTGCATGAGTGGACTCCTCCACTCCATGAATCTCCTCCTGTGGTTGATCCACATCTAAAGGCTCATCTTTGGGAACAAGCAGTTCCTTCACTGCATGCAAGTCTAGCTCCCTCTCAAGCATAGCTCGTATAGCACCCACGATCGTTCTATTTTTCCTCTCCATGACCCCATTCTGTTGTGGGTTATGAGGCACCATGAGTTCTCTTCGAATTCCTTCTTTGCTACAGAAGTCTTTGAATTCGCCCGAGATGTATTCACCACCATTATCTCTCCGTAGAGATTTCACTTGCTTCCTCAACTCCTCCACCAATGCTTTAAACTCACAGAACTTTGGGAACGTTTCGCTCTTCTTTTGCATGAAGAAGATCCAACATCTACGATAATAGTCATCAAAAAATATAACATAATACCTATGTTTTGTTGTTAAAGTAACTGAGAAAGTTCCACACATGTCTGTGTGAATTCTCTCAAGGATCATCGAAGCACGGTTCTCCTTCTCATTAAAGGTGGTATTCACAAACTTACCCATAGTACATTCCTTGCACTGATCTGATAGCGCAAGAGTACCCTTGGGAAGTCCAGTAGAAATCTGCTGCAAAATCTTCAAAGCACCATGGTGAAGATGGCCCAATCTCCTATGCCATAATTTGCCCTCATCCTGGCTCACCACTTCTTCTACTTTGCCCACCATTGCAGCATGGCCATCTACCTCTAGCTTGTAGAGATTCTTAACTCGAATCCCTATCTTCTTTGTTTGACGCATTGTTTTATGTCGAAGGAAAGCTTTTCCCTCACTGAAAACAACATCATAACCTTTGTCTTCCAACATTGCGACCAAGACCAAGTTCTTCTTCAGACCTGGAACATGCATAACATCCTTTAACAAGAATGGATTACCAGACTCCCTCTCAAAAGTAATGGTCCCAATTCCGGTCACACTGTATTGACCATCGTCGCCCATCTCTATATGCATCTGGAGGTCCTTCTCCTCCAAGTCACCAAACAACTCCTTGTCTCCCGTCATATGGAAAGACACACCACTATCAAGATACCACACCGATCCCATATAGCTTGAAACCAAGCATGCGATAAAAGAGAAATCAAGTTCAAATTGCGAGGCTAAGGCCTCTCTAGCTGCAGCTCCTGCAACCTTCTTGTTCTTCTTCTTCTGTGGGTAGTTAGTGGCGAAATTCCCATGTTCCTAACAGTGAAAAATCTTCACCTTGGACAAATCCTGCTTCTTTCCTTTAGCTTCAGATTTTGAAGGAAATTTCTTCCCTTTCCCTTTCCTTTCTTTTGTAGCCAAAGCACAATTCTCTTCATCTTCATTCTTCGATGAAGAGCCATCCCTGGTACCTTGCCTTATCTCCTCCTACACAAGATCCGACCAAAGTTTCTCCCATCTCGGCATTTTCTCCAGTCCATTGACAGAGTCTTCGTAGCTATGCCAACTCTTCGGAAGCCCAAGGAGAGCCAAGCTCACCAAGTATTCATCATCAACAGTAATCCCCAAACTTCCCAGTTCATCCCTACAGTGGACAAACTTCGTGAGATATTTTGGAATATTTTCGCCCTTCTCCATTTTTATTTTTCTCAGCTTGTCTTTCAGCGCCAACTTCCTATGGTCGATGCTGGTTTGGAACAAATATGTCAAAGCCTTCCACATTAGGAATAGAGTGGCTTTCCAATGAAGTTTGGACACAATATGGTCCTTCAAACCTTCCAACAGAATTCTTCTTGTCTTTGCTATCTTCTTTTTCCATGCGTCAAGTAATGCAGCATCGCTAGATCCTGGCTTAGGAACATTGCTATCGATGAACTCCTTCAGTCCATTATCCTCCAGCACTGCCTCCATCCTATCCTTCCAGGCTATGTAATTCGAGCTCCCATCAAGGGCATACTCCAATCGCAACCCATTGAAATGCATTTCAATGTATACTCAACTTCTACACCAAGAATTTTCTGAAGAAAATTCGAATTGTCCACCAGCACAAACTCAACAATTCTTCACAATTGCAATCTTCAAGAATTAACATTGCTCTGATACCATGTATAAATTATATACAAGATGCATGTATATATCCAAATTCTCCTGATCTAACAATATTTTATCTTCTTGCTAAATACAGAATCCTTCCACTGTTAATCTTTTGCGGAAATTAAAATCAATTGCAAACACATGAAGCAATAAAAACAATCGTGCACAACACAATTGTTTAACGGGAAAGCCTGAAGCTGAAAACCCCAACTATCATATATTTTGTATCATGGAGATCATGTAAC
Organism: Pinus albicaulis; assembly: GCA_034641835.2. Lineage (NCBI taxonomy): Eukaryota > Viridiplantae > Streptophyta > Pinopsida > Pinales > Pinaceae > Pinus > Pinus albicaulis. The sequence goes on along the minus strand of CM076571.1, from coordinate 750,077,330 downwards.
AATCTCATACAAAGCTTAGTACATCAAGCTCTCAGTACAATCAATCGTCACACACTAATCATAAGAAATCTGCAAATCCATGCACCGATTTCTTGCCACCTGATAGCCTGCCTCCACTACGCAATCCCTGCTGAAGAATAGCTCTGAATGAATTCAAATTACCCTTGCCTTGACTGCACAATCCTCATTGGAAACTCTAATGTGTGTGTGATGCAATCAATGCATCACTATAGTCGCAACAAATAGTCCATCTTGCCCTTTCACCTATCTCTCCACTAGGTCTCCACTGGAACTGCCATGTACCGTATTTAACTATTGTATTGTTCAGTTGATTAATGAGTTATTATTTGTGAATTAATTAACTAATTAATTCACTCCACTCTCAGTAGTGTATCATTTAGTTAGACTAGATACACTAGCTCAACTGAGTTTACCTCCAATAATTTAGTTAAACTGAATAACAACTCCATGAACTACTCTTCCAACTCTGTCATAACTTTTCCACTTCAGTTCTAACTGAGTCCTCCATGCATGAACCACTAGTAAACCCTAGGAATTGCGTAATTCCTTTAGCCCACTGATTTTCCAAATTTGTGCACTGAAATTAAGTGCTCCAAGAGAATGAGTTGTTGTTTATTGTCGGATTATTATTAAGAGCTAATAATAATCGACACTTCTATTTTTAGATCAACGATCTATAAATAGACTTCGCCCCATATTCTAAAAATATAATTTCATCTATTTTTCGAACTTGATCAACCATCCACAAATAGCATCCTGCAACTTCTGAAATATGATCACCACGTCTAAAAATAGACATAGTCTAAAAATAGACTTGCGCCAAAAATAGCCTGCGGGCCCACTTAGTGAAGGCGACTCTTTTCACTAAGCTCATCATCTTGTTGAATCTCAACAGTAACAACATATTATCTAATTAGATAGGTTGGACCATCCTTTGGAAGTTATCAAACTCGTGTATATACTTCTTTGAATCCTAAAATAGCCCATACAAAGTACTTTATGACATTTCCTCTTATCATCAAAGTGTCCACCACAAGGCTCACCATGGAAATCCTTCAACATATCTTGGATTTCATCTTCCTTCACACATCGCTAGATTTCATGATTTGGCCCTATGTGAAAGAGATAGGCATCCACCCAATAATATTGGGCAGTTTTTTCAATAATTTTCCATTTTTTTCTAAGATAAATGTAGTGTGGAAATTGTAAACACCCCCACCTTTACGTTGGTGAAAAGTGTTCACTTGCTAATCCAATCTCCCTTATAATGGTTATAAAGATGGGATAATAATAATAATAATAATAAAATTATCTTTGGAGCTAGAAATAAGTGCCACCATTACATTCATCTCAGTGAGATGTTTCTGGTGACACAAGGCTTTACCTTAATCTGATCTCTGGATCATAAGTTGTGATCCTTTGAATTTTTGATAAATTAGAGGGTGCCACATCATCAATACTGCCACATGGACCCACATGGTTGTGCGCAATTGTCCAACCTCGATGCCACTTGGAATTTATTTATTAGTTGTTGACCCACTCATGGGTATAAGTTCCACAACATCATGCCATTGAACTGCCAAACTATACATATATTCCCCATTATATATGTGTGTGTGTGTGTGTGTGTGTGTGTGTGTGTGTGTGTGTGTGGGTGGGCCACTTGATGAGTCATCAAGTGCTACCAATTTTCCCATTACACTAACCTCGTTACCCTAATTCTTTCCCTCTTTTCACTTGCAATTGTTGTGGGGTTAGTCCACTAGGCTGACTTGTGAAGTGGGGTTGCACTTCACCAATGGGAGAAGAGGCGGGACTACATGTGTACCACCGTATTCCATCCCCATGTCACCTTGCATGCTTTGAACTTACCCTACTTTTAAACTGTTGGGAACTTATTTGGGCTTGTGCGTCTAGTGGGACCGCCTTCCACCCATTAATGACCTGGAAGGCTTACTTATACGCCACCAAAACCGAGCTACATCATCCTACTATGCCTTGACATGTGCTCCGCTTCATGCATCCAAGGAATAACCTCCAGGCTACAGTCGACTGTAGGAATGCTTACTGATGAAAAATATTTTGTCTCTTGAATATAAAGCCCAACTCTTCCCCCTTTGTGCCCCTTTTTAAATTCTCTCGGATGCATCTTATGGGTTGACCTATATCATATCCCACCTTGTTCCAATGTAAAAATAACCGAGAGTAAGTGGAGGCCACCATGTCCCTACCCTATGTCACCTCTCTCCCTTCGAATCTCGATCCTCCTTTGAACTAACAATATTATAACTCCTGGGGCATGTCATTCTTAGACTCGCTCTTTTAGCGATAAGGAAAAATATGAACATTCAGACCATCACTTCCATGATAAGCCTTTTTATCAGGCCATGCAGATAAGGTTTAACTAGTTGAGGTTATAAGGCTAAGTTTATGCCTGTATTTGTAACAATTCCACTCATATTAGCATCTCGCTCATAGCCCTTCTAAGGAGTTTCTAGCCAGAACTTAGGCCATGAGGAATATGTTCATCCTTGAATCTACTAGTTTTAATAATGGTTTGTTCCCTTCCTGCACCATACTCCATTCAGAAGGGATATTTTACATGACTCGACTATGGTGGTGCTATAAACATCTAGACATGCATTAGAGTTTAATTGTGACCATTGAAGTTTACTAAGGCACCCAATATTCAAGCATAAAACATAAAAAATAAAACACAAAGAAACAATAAATACATTGATTAAATAATTTAATTTGCGTTCTTGCTAGTTGATCAAATTTAGTATTGTTGATAGTTGAAAAAGTTTAGTAAAACAAGTCTTAAAAGTCATTAATGAATTTGATTCGTAATTATTAACCATTATTTATGGTTTTATTTTATTCTTATTATTTTATTTTTGAATGACGAGAGAGGGTATAAGTCTTTCCTCTTGCCAAGCCCCGTTTTCAATGCCAAGGATGTGGGGTTCCGTTGGATTTAATGCTTGCATGGTGTCTGGTTGATCCGAGTTTCCTATAAGCTCCAATTATTTTGTTGGTTGATGATCTACAAAGGTCTCCCCTCCAAATTCTAGTTGGAAAAAAATGGTACTCGACATTTTCTTGTTTTGCTTAAAAAATCAAATTTAGTGAAGCACATCTTGTGGGAATGATTCTTTGTGAGATCTTATTGGGCTTAGCTTCACTCTCAACTAGGAAACATCCTTTAAGGACATCCGCATTGATGGGTAGTTTTGTTTGGTCATTCCAAAATTGTGATTTAAGTTTTCTTGGCTAGTAATTGTCATTATTTGAGGGTTTCTGATGTAAACTTCGTAGTTATTTTTATTTTGATAATGAGGTTAGTTCTTAGAAAAGAAAAAAAAATCAATCATGGTGAGATGAGGTACTGTAAATTGCAGATGTTCTATTCTTGATGCAACTTTACTTTTTATCCCAATATTAGTCAACAATCACATAAACAACAAAGTAAAATGATGATAGAACATACCAGTAGATCGACAGAAGACAAGCCAAAAATATATAAGTGTGTTGGTGCATTACGACGATTAGTAGGATGCTTCAACCAGAAAACTCTCAATATGGTCAGCCAACCAACAATGTCACACAACCCTCTAGGACAGCCAAAACGGTCAACACAAAATTCAACCCAAAAGTCAATGTTGTCAGTCAATGTTCAACGCAAATAGTAGCAGCAGCTAGGTCAACATAGCCAAGTCAAATTCAACATCTAGCCTCTCGAATAGTGCCAAAAAATGTGGATTTGAAAGATCGAAATTTTGGGAGAGTTTTAGGTCCGTTTGACCTTGCGTTGACCAAAGTCAACGTTGGCCAAAGCTGCTACTAAAATTTCCCACGTGTGGAGAGAAGAGCCTCCAAGGTCATTGAACCAATCAGATGAGGAGAGAGAAAATGTGTGAGGATGATATGAGTGAAAATTTCCTCCAACGTTGACCAATATATATCCATCAATGAGAGTATGTGACACAACTATTGGGGCACAAAACCTTAAGGCCGACCTGCACATATTTTGAATAAATTCAAAATTCTACTCATCGGATTAAGATGATCTTTACATTGATCTTGCACCTCTCCGAAAGAGGAGTCCAATAAAAATATTAGCATCTTCATCTGAGCATCACAACATGGATTTTGGACCTAGTTTTCCAAAATTAACACTCCCTCTCAACTAGGGAGAACTCCATCCACCTGTGAAATCCAAACATCGTGCGTCATCCCGTCATAACTTGCTTTGCTGGATTCTTTATTTCAGAACAGAAGTGGGTCGGTCACAAAGACATCATTCCTGGCTGACAGATTCAGCCCAGAGGTCTGAAACCTCTATAGGACTCACAAAGAGTCTCATACCAATCCAAAGTTGGTTTAATTGACCCAAAGTCAGTTGGAGGTCCAAAACCTCACTATACTTGATCCCAGATCAAGTGGTTGGACCGTGCCATCCTAGATAGGGAGTACCACAATCTCTGATGCATCCATCAGTCTTTGCTAATAGTCTCTAGCTTTTCCCACCTCACTGGCCAAATGAGAGGTACTTTCCATGAGCCTTGAACTCAATGGGTAGGATGCATACGGGGCACAGATAATGAGAGGTGAACCAACTCAATCATCATAATAGTGGAGCAGAAGCGCACCAACAAGGTTCGGCAAGCCTAGCCCTGTGGTTTCTTATAGCTCTGAGAAGCTATCCCCAAATCCCCAGATATCCCAGAGCTCATCGTCCAACTGGACCCTCAGCATAGGTTCATTCCATGATACCAAGATTCTCACAAAAGGTTAGGAACTTGACCTTCCCTAGGGGCTTTGTGAGAATATCCGCGATCTGCTCATCAGTTCCTATATGATCGATCCTAATGGCACCTCGATGTACCATATCCAAGATAAAGTGGTACCTGATATCAATATGCTTGCATCGATCTCAAAACACGGGATTCTCAGACAACCGAATCCCACTCTGGTTATCACGGAGTATCATGGTGGTATCTAGCACATGCCCGAATAGCTCACTAAAGAGCTTTCACAACAGGCCATACTCACTGCAATGTATTCAGCATCTGTGGTGCTCAAAGCCAGTGACTTCTACATCATGATCATCCATGACATCGAAGCAGAACCAAGTGTGAAGCAACATCCTGATGTGCTCTTACAATCCACCACACTGCCAGTTGAATCGGCATCAGTATATCCATGAAGTGTCACGCTCCCAGCAGTGTATCTCATCCCATGGTTTATCGTGCCCCGAAGATATCTCAACAAATTCTTGGAACCAACCCAATGAATGTGATGAGGCTTAACCATATGTTGACTCAAAGTGTTCACTGCAAAACATACATCCGGACGGGTGTTCACTAAGAACATCAAGGTCCCTACGAGTTCATGATACTCAGTAGGATTTGCTAGCACGGGCCTAGCAGCACTGCCACTCAACTTATTAAAGTTGAGCTCCATCAGTGTCGACACGGACTTACAATCCACCATACCAAATATTTCCAGAAGCTTCACAATATATTTTCCTTGAGAAAGGAAAATCTCGCCAGGTCTCTATCAGACCTCCAAGCCTAGGAAGTAATGCATTAGTCCTAGGTCCTTCATCTCGAACTCAGTAGCGAGATCCCTCTTGTATTGATGAATGAGAGGGTCAGCACCTATCAGGAAGAGGTCGTCCACATACAACACCAGAATGAGAGGCTTTTCTCTATCAACCTTGAAGTAAAGGTTCGGATCAACATTACTACGAGTGAAGCCTAGCTTCATCAGGTAGCTATCTATCTTCTCGTACCAAACTTTGGGTGCTTGCTTCAACTTATAGAGGGCTTTCTTCAACCTGCAGACGTGGGTGTCCCGATCCTGGACTTAGAACCCGAGAGGTTGCTCGACATACACCTCTTCCTTTATTGCACCATACAGAAATGTGGTCTTCACATCCATCTGATGAAGACTCCATCCTTGCATAGTAGCAAGGGCTATGATAGATAGGATGGTGGTATATCGGGCCACAGGTGAAAATATATCATCATAGTCTATGCCTTCCATTTGAGAGAAGCCACGGGCAACGAATCTTGCCTTAAACTTTTCAGCACTTCCATCAAATCCATGCTTGACCTTGTAGAGTCATTTCAAGGTGACAACTGCTTTGTCCTCCAGTCTTGGAACCACATCCCAGACATCATTCTTCATAATGGACTCATATTCTTCGTGCATAGCATCCTTCCAGACTTGATGCTTTATGGCTTCCTCAAAAGATCCAGGCTCAGATTGTACAATAGTACTCATGGCTGCTAGATACCCTTGGTATATAATCAGATTCTTACTTTCACGGAATGTCCCCCTTGGGGCCATATGTCCCTCGGCATACTCGAGAGTGTCCCTGAGCCATGATGGTCTCTTCCTCATCGAAGGAGGTGGATCAATCAGGTCCATCGGTCCTTCAACATCAGGCATCGTCTCATCCTTCGGTTCTTCTTGATTTCCAGGCCTCGCCCCATGATCTTCCTCAGATCTTGGAATATTGACTTCTTTCCTTAGGGAAGCATCTTCGTCAAAGGTGACATCGTATCATATATCCACTTGCGTTTGACCAAGTACATAGACTCTATAGGCCTTCAAAGTTTTGATGTATCCCATAAACATTCCCTTATTCCCAGAATCACCCAGCTTGCTCCTCTTCTCCTTCAACACATGAAAATAAACAGGACATCCAAAAACTCTAAAATGTGAGATGTCAGTTTTGTTACTAGAGAAAACTTCTTCAAGGGTTTTGGACTCCAAAGCGGAATGCAGGCATCGGTTTTGTATGTACATAGCAGTGTTCGCAGCTTCTCCCCACAGAAACTTAGGTAGACCTTAGTCACATAGCATGGCACGGGCAGCTTCCACCATGGTCCTATTCTTTCATTCAGTGATGCCATTCTGTTCAGGAGTATAGACAGTTGTGGTCTCCCTCTTGATGCCAGCTTCTCTGCAAAAGTTCTTGAACTCGTTCGTCTCATATTCAGTGCCATTACTAGTCCTCGGTATCTTGATCTTCTTCTCTGTCAGATTTTCCACCAAGGCTTTGAAGGTACGGAACCACATGAAAGCCTCATCCTTCTTCTTCAAGAAGTATATCCAAGTTTTGCGAGAGAAGTCATCTATGAACGTCATATAATAATAACATCCTCCCAAGGATGTCACAGGCAACATACTACACAGATCAGAATGTATCAATTGCAAGACATCAGATGTCTTTGTGACACTTGAGGGGAAATTTCCCCTTGTATTCTTTCCTTCGACACAACCCTGACATACACCTTCATGATTATTTGAGAACTCAGACATCCTCGTCATCACCTTCCTTACTTCGAGAAGGGCTTTGTAGTGAAGGTGTCCAAACCTCCGGTTCCATAGTTCCGTCTATCGGATAGTATCACATGTCATCGCTCCCAGTGGACTTTCTCCAACCTGTTAGAGTGTATCAACTCTAAATCCACTTGTGATAACTTCCTTGAAACTCTTCTTCCAAATACGCACCTTCCCATCAATGAATGCCACATTGAAACCTTTGTCTTCCATGGCCAATATAGACACAAGGTTCTTCTTCAAATCAAGTACATAGAGTACATCCTGAAAGCAAAGGACTTGACCTTAAGACAAGTGGCAGGTCACAGTCCCTGTCCCTTTCATGGGATATGTGGAATTATCTCCAAGGATAATTTCCAGATTAGTATCCTTCTCAACCATATCAGAAAGTGCTTCCTTGAACTCAGTGATGTGCCTTGAGTCACCACCATCTATCAACCAGACATCCATATTGTCGGGTGGAGATGCAGCAAAGAGGGCAAATACAAGAATGAATTCATTTATTTTATCAACAACATTTGATTCCTCATACTTGGAATTTATCAACCTTTTGAAAGGTTGACCATTTTCGCCGGAGGGAGCCTTCCTCTTCCCCCTGAACCTTTTGTTCCTTTGATTTCCATTACTCTGGTTGTTGTTGTTGTGATCATCATCGGGAGAATCCTTCTTGAAAGGGCATTCTCTAGCATAATGACCTGGCTTGTGACAAGTGCAACACTTTCCCTTCTTTCCTTGGGCCCCTACTCTTCCTTTGTTCCTTGTACCACCAAAGTTATTCTTCCTAGAATGAGTAGTGAAGGCACCATTTCCTTCATTTTCATATTCCTTCATCCTTGTCTCTTCTTGTACGCATCTCGATAGTACTTCGTCAAAGTCAGGTATCACATTGTTATTGAGAATGGTAGTTTTGAACGCATGTCATTCGAATGAGAGACCTCCAAGTGCGGTGAGAACCATCTCTCGATCAGCTATTGTCTCCCCAATAACTAGCATATTATTCCTGATCTCGATCAGCTTTAGAAAGTATAATTGAACAGACTCATCCCTGCCTTTCTTCAGATTCTTCAATTTATTCTTGAAGAATAGGACTTGATTTGCATTTTTGGCCTTGAACATGTTGACCAACTTATCATACATCTCCTTGGATGTGCCTAGCTCATAGATGTAGGAAACCAGACTCTTATGAATTGAGTCCCTGATCATCAGCTTTGCTTTGATTTCTCCCTTTTTGTACTTTGTTTTGGCAGCAGCAGTTGCAGTGGATGGAGGCTCTTGAATTTTACCCTGCACATAGTCCATGACATCTTGGTCTTCCAAATTCAGATCCAATGTCATCTTTCAAGCATGGAATCCATCCTTCCCAGTCAATTTGTCATCAGCCTTGAAGCCATTGTAGTTTGAGGAACCCATCCTCTTCTTTGGTGATTTCTATAAACTAGGGCTTTGTCTTAACCTCAGCTGCGATACCATATAATTTTTTGTAGATTTCCTATGCTTGATGAAACTTTAATTTTTATCCCAATATCAGTTAGCAATCACATAAACAACAAAGTAAAATGTTGATAGAACATACAAGTAGATCGACAAAAGACAAGACAAAAATATATAAGTTTGTTGGTGCATTACGACGATTAGCAGGATGATCCAACTAGCAAAGTCTCAATATGGTCAGCCAACCAGCAATGTCAACCCTCTAGGATAGCCAAAACAATCAATGCAAAATTCAACACAAAAGTCAACGTTGTCAGTCAATGGTCAATGCAAACAACAGCAACAGCTATGTCAATGCAACCAAGACAAAGTCAGTGTCTAGCCTCGAGAATAGTGCCAAAAAATGTAGATTTGCAAGATAAAAAAATTGGGAGTGTTTCAAGTCCGTTTGAACTTTTGTTGACCAAAGTCAACGCTGGTCAAAGCTGTTGCAAAAACCCTAGTCTGAAAACAGAAAAGAGTTGCTGCTGAAATTTTCCACGTGTGGAGAGAAGAGCCTCCAAGGTCATTGAACCAATCAGATGAGGAGAGAGAAAATGTGTGAGGATGAGATGAGTGAAAATTTCCTCCAACGTTGACCAATATATATCCATCAATGAGGGTGTGTGACACAACTGCTGGGGCACAAAACCTTAAGGCCGACGAACACATATTTTGAATAAATTCAAAATAAATGTTCTCCTCATCAGATTAAGATGATATTTAGATCGATCTTGCACCTCTCCGAAAGAGGAGTCCAGTAAAAATATTGGCATCTTCATCTGAGCATCACAACATGGAGTTTTGAGCTAGTTGTCCAAAATTAACAGGTACATATACAACTCTTAAAAAAATGAAGATTGCCAATTAGATATTTCAAATTGTTGAATTTGACTTCTTATTATATAATTGTTGTTTGTTCCCTTACTAAAAATAATATGATGTACATTTTATATGTATGTTTTTTTCATTTATTTGATGTAAATATTTTCTTTATATAGTGTAAGTCTCTTTTTTTTAAATCAATAACATCAAAACTTATATTATGCAAAAACTATGGCTAGCACAATGAAAGTATAAAACAATTACAAATTCATGGTCCATGAGAGGACTGTCTAGCCTTAAGAGGCTTATTCTTTTCCCTCTAATCCTTTCTACAAAATATAAAATGATTGTACAGGTTTAAATTCTAATGAAGTATCATGCCAAAAAAATTGATTTGGCCTCCATTACATTCTAGAGATAGTTTAGTTGTTAATTACAATGACTTCAACATGAACTACCACCTGGTTGAGATCTAGTACAAAAATGGTCACTAAATTAGCAGAGGATTGCTAACGCGAGGAATTGTCTTCCTGATAGGTAGAAAGAAAAGTTGTAATCTACTCCCCGAGCCTATTGATATCCGCTCATAGCTCATTGATTTGGCCTCCATGGACACTCAGCATGGTAATATTAGGATCAAGATTTTTTGAAATCTCTATGATCAATTTGGCGAGAGTTCATACATATATGTCTACCTTCCTTCCTTTTTCCTTGAAAAAATATCTAAACTACACCAGCTCCCAATTAAAAACAACATTTTTGACATAAATAAAGACCCTACATATGGGGCACAACGTACTACATTGAGGGTGGTTGGTAACAAACTCCTAATTTGCCAAAGGTAAAAATTCAACACTAGTTGGACAACCTCCCCACCAATCATAAGAAAACATGGTCAAACATCCCACTATACCAATGACAGAATCATCCAGAGTCCAACCAACAAGTCTAGAAAGAAATAGATAAAATCAAACAAAGGATGACACTCAACCCACTCAAACGAAAGAAAACCAACGAAATGAAACTCCACCCCTGAATTAACAAATATCTCAACTTAAATACCAACTGAGAACAAAAAATCCCCCTTAAGGTAATTGTGCCAAAAGAACCCAAATAAAGCAATTTGAGGAATTAAAATCCAAATTTGGAGCTCGAGAACAAAGTACCTTATAAAATTTCTTAATAGTGCACATGTCATGTTTCCCTTGCTACTAAATCACCAAAGCCAAAAAATCCTTGAGACCCTACAACAATGAAACATGGTTTAGTTGGGATTTTGAGGTGGCTTCCAACCATACCACCAATGATGCTTAGCTTGTACAAGAGGAACAAGGAAAACATGTTGAAAACCCAAAATAAATAGAAATTGAACCTAAGTGGATTGAGAATTGCTCATCATTATCTCAAGCGGAAATCCCTCTCAGAGAAAAATGGCGCGCTTCATCTATCCTCTAGCACCACTCTCCAACGCTTCCAACTTGAGCCACAAATTCCTGGATAAATAGCTTTACATTGTAATGATTTGAGCCTGTATTTTGGGTATCGTTTCACCCCTAAAATCCATCATATCCAAAATGAATCGTCCTCTACATGGAATCATTACACAATTAATCGCATGAATGGTTAGGGGTTGATCTTTTTCACATTACACACTCTATTAGATGTAGCATATAAGGGATATACCTACCTCTACTTAAAAAAAATGAATCAAAATTATACTTTTTACTCATTAATGATAAATAAAGGTTAGGGGATGGGTGCTTCAAAAAGGGACCCATTCACGAAAAGAGTTCTTGGGGGCTCGTGAACTGCTTTGTTAGTCATTTGGTCCATAAGGGAATTGAGCTCTCTATGTATATGGAAAACTCGATACTTGGAATTAGAGGAGATTTGTGTAGAAATTATGATGTAGATTTGCAATTGCTTATGAAATTTTCTAAATCACAAGGCACAAACCTACTCTATTGCTCTGTGGAATTCAATTCACAATCTAGAACACAAATCATAAGCATGCAATAGGAAACATCACACGTGCACAATTATTTATCTAGGGGAAAGAAACTACTCAAAACCCCTCATATTTGTATTGAATTAATCAAAGAATAGAGATGTATTACATATGCTTGCTCAAGCCTAAGCACAACCTACAAGTGTATAGTCTATCTCTCTGCCTGACTCACTGACCCTAGCGAACACTTGCCAAATTTCAAGCCCTCTAAGCCCATATTTCCTTGTGCAAATACAAGGGAATTAGGCCCCTCTTATTTAGGGGTTTTTCCCTCAATTGATTGTGTGATCCATATTGTTTGGTCTATGATTGCATGAACCATATGTACACATTGGAATAGTCTAAAATTAACAGTACATTACCTTGGAATATCTGTATCACTGGATAACTCGAATTCTCTGGATGCAACAATTATTTTGGGTTGATTGATTAGTTATCTAGATGATCACTGAGTTTGATTGTGTTGAGAAATTAGGGCTTTTATTACAATTTCTCTTCTTGAGAATTACTTGTGATTTACTTTATGCTTCTTTCTCTTAGATCTTGTCTTCGTTAGATTATTATGTTCTTCATCAAGTCAATTATCAAATGCACAAGAGACACAAAATTTAGGCTAGCAAGTTAAGGACAAAACCTCACTCTTTGAGAGGAAAATCCGATCAAAATTCTTCTTATATACCTTCAATTAACGAGTACCAAGACCATGACAATGATTCTTGACACAATATTTCTCCAAGGCCCTTGTCACTATCCCTTATTTATCTTCTAGGCTCCTTATGACGATCCTCTTTTCTGCATTGTATTTCACCTCCACTAAGGAAGCTCAGTTCCTAGTCTTCTCCCTTGAATTCCTTCGATCTAGTCTCGACCTCCTAGAGATTCCTTCTCGGCCTACTCGCAACACTACTAAGACCCAAGATCGAGCCCTAGAAATGGCTCTTCTTCTTGTTGTAGTCACCCTCGACTTCTATAAAATGTACGTGTGAGGCAGACTTAAAAAAACGTTGTGAGGAGTCTTGACTTCTTCAATGATACATATCCTTCCTCGTTGTATCTTCTTCTTCTTTACGCACTAGATTACAGACTTGTTCTTCACTGAAATAGCCCTCAACCTTCCTGAAGTATGCAAGGTAGAAGCAGACCCTAGAATAGAGATAATAAACGACCTTTTCATGACCCAATCACAATACTTCTCCTTGATGATATCCCTTCTCTTTCTGTACCTTCCCTCGCACTGAATTGCAGACCTGATTCGAGATTGATGCTCTACAATGAGACCGAGTCACTCTATTTATAGTGTTTTTTCTTCTGATCTAGGTCGATATAATCATTGGTTGGTAGTTCGACTTCTTCAAGGGGATTTACATCATACTTTGAGTTGACTTCAAGGGACCTAGTGACAAGGTCTTGGAGTATACGTTTAAATCAACATAGTGTCCTTTGACAAGTGTAACATGAATTCATTTACATGACTCTAATTATCTTTATGACAAGATGAAAATATCCTAAAGACGTCAAGAAGAAGTAATTGACCTATAATAAAATATTCTTACTCATGAAACATAATATGAAATCATTACAATAAATACATTTTATTATCTTTGTCTCTTCATTACATAAAATCATAATTACATGTCATTATGAGGACCAAACCTAGTTACACTTTTCAATACTCACTCTTAACTAGGGAGGTATTCATAATGGTACTTGGTCATTTCCAATATGAATAATCTCATAATAATAATTAGATTGGCAATCCCATATGTATATCATCATATCAACTAGCATCATCATAGTGCAAGGCCTTTACTAACAACTCCATCTCTCCACGAGATTTTGAGCCCCAATGCTGGCGAGACCAATGATTAATAGAAACCTTCATCATTTTCTCTCTTGGAACATACCCCACCCGGGTTCACTCAAATTATTTCCAATACGAATGATTAATAGACAACTTCATCATTGTCTCTCTTGGAGCAAACCCCACCAGGGTTCACTCAGAGTATGTCCAGGACTATTCTTATCTTGGATTCCCAGTCCTCAAATTATATCGTTCCTTCCATGAATACTTTAGTCTTGGATTCCCTAATACATCCTTAAAGAGTATCAGATGTCAGATGATTACCCAATCCTCCATTCTATCTTCCCAGGCGAAGACCAAAATTATGTGTCTATCTCTCCCTCCCAACTAGGGAGGACATATTCCATAAAGGAATGTACTTATTCCTATACAAGGAATGCACCTAATATCCCTCTTGCCTTAGTAATTACCAAGTTTCTTCCAAGTAAGAAACTTATTTCCATACTCCCTCTTAATCAGGGACCTGCAACAGTGCTTCAAGAAAATAATGGGACATCCAGCTACTCTGAAGAACTCCTTCGTTTGATGTCATGAATTTCTATTTTGAGGATTCTTCATCTTTGGGATCTCTTCATATGGCACAGATCTTCCATCACTTTCATCCATGAGTCATGTCTTCATTCTATCAGAAAGTGATCCATCACTCTTCTCATCTGGTCTAGCTTCATGTCTTGTTGCTTTCCTTCGAACCATATTTCTTCCACAGACATTTCATCCTTCCATATGGTTGACAACTGTGGAAGACATATAATTCCCTTTGGAATCCCTACATAAGCTCATCCAGATATGATTCAATTATAAATATGAACACTTAAATAAAAAATTACCTTAGTGATGATCTGTCATCATGACATATTCTTGTAGGTATGAGCATCCTTTATATGGATTGACACATCTCTTAAATATATGTATTGTCAAGTGTCTCCATATTTTCCAAAATTCTATCATAGTCTACATATCTTTCAAGAAGATTTCCTAGTCAAGTCTTATTGGTTTCCTTGGATGTTGAATGCCTTTTACCATGGTTGCACTTCTTACGATAGTTTTATTTCATTCCTAGGAGTTTCCGATATATAGTTCCTTAATTGTATGCAACCACCTCATACTCCATATGAGGACATATTATGTTGATTTAATCTCACGTGGATCATGCCTTTTGGCAACCTGTGCATCAGAGGAGTTTCTATTTTCCTTTGATCATACTTCTAAAGATAGAAGTATACTACCTACAACCACATGACATGACTTCATAATACCCCGTGTAAGCATAGATATATATATATATATATATATATATATATATATATATATATATATATATATGCCTCACTCTTTGTTTTGATTAATCTAATACTTGCAGTAGTAAATTTTCCTTATAATGAAAGAGCTTCATTCCATTGACCTGCTTTATCAATATGTAATCATATCCAAATCCCAAAATTCTGCAAGTTATAATTCTCGATGAAACTTTTTTCTTCCTTTCTAAAACAGTGAAATCAAAGAGGATTTCATTAGAAAATATCAACACCTATTTCCATATTGATTAATGAATGATGAACCTTGATCTAGATGACTGCCTTACATAAATGTTAATTCCAGTGAGGTTCCTAGGATCAACTTATTTCATAGCATGATTGTTACATAAATTTGTTTCATACATTCTCCTATGACAAGTGCTCCTACTTCAATGATTCTATCATGATGTGAATTCTAATGTGATGCATCTATCTAATTTACAATGCTTTATATCTTACTATTTAACAACCAACAGATACCTCTTAAAGAAGAAGATGACCTCAATCATAGTAGAGATATATCACTTATTCTTTCTTAGGCTTATTTGACTTAGGTTCTTCCATTTCTTCAACGATATGGGCTTCTTCCTTTTTCCTCTTGTCCTTATTAGGTTTATGACAATATCTTTTATAGTTCCCAAGGTAATTACATCCATAGCATCTTATTTTATCGATGTTCCTACTTTTCTTCTGAGGACCAAGTTTACCAAATCTTCCCTTTCTTATTGACATGGCAGCGTAGGCTTGATTTTATTCATTTGATCCTGTATCATTTTTTTTTAACCTGGTCTCATCTATCTTACATAGAGACCATAGACCTTGGAATGGTGTCGCATCTTTCTTCCTGTAGATACTTGAAGTGAAATTTCTCCATCACTTCGGTAGATTATTCAATACCATGGTAGTCATTTCTCTATTAGACATTACTTCTCCCAATTCCTGCAGTTGGTCTCATATTTCAGAAATATTCATAAAATATGAAGTGATTCCTTCCTCTCTTGACAACTTCAACTTGTAAGTTCTTGTCTCAAAGATATTACTTCTCCAGCAGTACTCACCGAGAACAGCTCCACCAATTTGTCATATATTTATTTTGAAGTTCTAATTTTGATACATATTGGATGAGAGAGTCCTTTATGGATTCTATAAGAATCCTCTAGGCTCTCACTTCTCCCTTCATGTATTTGGCATGTGCTTAAGTATATTATTTTTAAGGTATAGTTAATGACCCTTTGATGTGATCCATGACTTCATTCTAAATAAGATTTAGATCTGTCTTTTTCTTCCATGCAAGAAAGTTTGAAACCCCAACCAATTTGTTGCTTTCTTTGCAAAAATACATTTTGACAGATTCAGATGAAGCCATAATATACTTACTTGAATATATGTTTTCTTCTTCGCTTGCTTTCTCCTTGAATTTGATGATCATGTAGATGGTTGATAGACTCCTTCTATATGAAGACAATTTCCTTCAAGAGTGGTATGTGATGATAGATCACTTTAGATATTTGATGAAAAATTTACTTGTTGATGATGATCAAGGATGGCTTGATGATGGCTTCAACAAAATGATGGCTTGATGATGGCTTCAACAAAATGATGGCTTGACAATGTCTTCAATAATGTTGACTTGGCTTCAATAATAGAGATATCTTTAGAACCTTTTGAACATGAAGATCACTTTCTTGATCTTTCCTTTGTCTAGGAAGGAGCTTGATGTTTAAGTCTTTTAAACTTTGAGAGAGGACCTATGAGGTTTCTTGAGATGGCTTGAGGGCTTCACCAACTCCTTGCAGACTTCTTCTTGAATGAATATCTTATTTCTTATATCTATGGTTATATACCTCTCTAATGTAGATCCTTCACTACGCTTTGATTCCTTTTTAAAAAATGATCTTTGATTGTCTTCTCGAAAGTTGATCCTTGTGTGTCTTCTTGCTAGACTTCCCTTTCTTGTCTTCAACACCTTAGCTCTGAAACCATATTAAGAAATTATTACAATTTATCTTCTTGATAATTACTTGTGATTTACTTTATGTTTCTTTCACTTAGATATTATCTTCATTATATTATTATGTTCTTCATCAAGTCAATCATCAAATGCACAAGAGACACAAAATGTAGGCTAGCAAGCCAGGACAAAATCCTCTCACTATTTAAGAGGAAAACTCATTCAAAATTCATCTTATAGACCTTTAATTGATGAGTAACAAGACCATGACAAAGATCCTTGACACAAGTATTTCTCCAAGACCCTTGTCACTATCCCTTATTTCTCTTCTAGGCTCCTTATGACAAACCTTTTTTATGTATTGTACTGCACCTCCTCTAGGGAAGCTTGGTTCATAGTCTTCTCCCTCAAATTCCTTAGATCTAGTCTCTGCCTCCTAGAGATTCCTACTCGCAGCACTACTAAGACTCAAGACCAAGCCCTAGAAATGGCTCTTCTTCTTGCTACAGTCACCCTCGCCTTCTCTGAAATGTATGAGGTGTGATGGCAAACTCAAAACAGAGTTGTGAGGAGACTTGACTCCTTCAATGATAGATATCCTTCCTCTTTGTATCTTCTTCTTCTTTACACACTAGACTACAAACTTGTTCTTCACTGAAATAGCCCTCGGCCTGCCTGAAGTATGTGAGGTATAAGAAGACCCTAGAACAGAGATAATACACGACATTTTCTTTACCAAATCACAATTCTTCTCCTCGCTTATATCCCTTCTCTTTTCGCACCTTCCCTCACACTGAATTACAGACCCGATCTGAGATTGATGCTCTAAAATGAGACCGAGTCACTCTATTTATAGTGATTGTTCTTCTGATCTAGACCAACATGATCATTGGTAGGTAGTTCGACTTCTTCAAGGGGATTTACATCATATTTTGAGAAGACTTCAAGGGAACTAGTGACAAGGTATTAGAGTATACTTTTGCATCAACAATGTGTCCTTTGACAAGTGTAAAATGACTTCATTTACATGACTCTAATTATGTTTATGACAATGTGACAAACTCCTGAAGACATCGAGAAGAAGTCTTCGACCTATAATAAAATCTTCTCTCTCATGAAACCCATGATGCAAGAATTAAAAAAATTTATTATCTTTGTCTCTTCATTACATAAAATCATAATTACATGTCATTATGAGGACCAAACCTAGTTACACTTTTCAACAGACTGAAGTTTCATTGAACAACTTAACCTTCCACTAGTTCCTCCAATAGTTAGTTTAATTGGAAATAACTCAATTTAACTTAATTAGATTGCTACTAAGTAGAAATCACTCATGCTTATCTAAACTCAAGGCCTCCAACTTGAATTAACTGAGTGACAAAATCCATGTCACCTTATTTAACTACCTCCAAGATTTATGTCTAAATGGAATTTTGAATTTTCTCTAGTTTCACCAAGGCAAAGTCAAACTGAGATTTTCTTGTTGCATTTTTCAATAAGTTGTTGCTTGATCCTGAAGAAAAATGAATTTAAATTGTATCAGTAGAAGAGGTGTTCAACTCCAGGTGTTGAATGGTGTTCTTATAATCCCCAATAATTTTTATAAAACTAACTCCCTTTTCCAAGGATAGAGTTAGTCCCTTATAGAGCCTATATAATTTAGCATGGTTATTTGAGGCAAGCCCTAACCCCCAGGAATAGGATAAGTCTAATAGTTCATTAGGGGAAAATATTCAATAGTGGTTTGTTTTCTTAAAAAAAATAACATATGTACATTATATATGTGTGTGTATGTGTGTGTGTGTGTGTTATTTTCATTTGTTTCTAACTACTGATATAAATATTTCTTTATATAATAGAAGTATTTTTTTACAAAAAGGACCTTGCCTTTAAAAAATAAAGGTCTATTTTTATTTTTCTTTTCTGCAACAATATTTCAAAGCTAATATTTTCGCAAAATGACCTTCTTTCCAACAAAAATTTAACTAAAATTCTACAAAACAAATTCTCTCTTTCAAAATGATTCATTCTTTCATGGTGAATTTATAACAAGCTTTATTTGTCTTTAGATTGTAGCCAACATAATGCATGGTGGAATTTAGCTATTTTCTTCTTCAAATTGAAATTTAGCATGTTTGATTGATAATCATTTTTTCATGTTGTGTTTCTAATAAACCTTACTTGTAAACTTTAAGGAGGTAAGGGGAAGGCCAAGTTCTATGAATTGAACATTTGAGGGTTTATGAAGTGAATTGAATTTTTTGTGACGACATGGCAACAAGCTACGGGGGTCTTGTGCATCTTCCCCTTCATCGACTCTAGACATGAAGGTCTTCAACAATCTCGTATCCAATGGGCCGCAATACGAAAAGGAAAATCCAACCTGCTTTGTTAAAAATTTAGAGGTGTTATCACTCCGTAATTTCCCTAGGTTGGGGAGAGAAACCCATAGGTAACCACAAAACCACTTTTAAAGATGTGATCTAGCCCTTCCACTTCAGAGAGGGATCTCTCTATCTGATTTAGATTTCTACTTCAAATTTTAGTTTAGGTATTGAAGTTTGAGATGGATTTTTTTTTGTTGAAAGATGTTGGAAAAGTCCATTGGGCATGGAGTCATATTATTTTCAGTAATCAATTAAAATAAACAGAGGGGGAGAAAACAGGGCGGGGTAGGAAAAATCATGGATATTTTAGAGTTGTACTGGTGTGGGTGAGATGAATCAGTTTTGGAATCTATTTAAGTATAGAGCATACATAGATGAATTTTGTACTTAAATCTCAAAAGAAAACATTAAAATTGTATAACAAGCCAAAGTAGAGTATCATAAATAAATTAGGTCCTTCATCTTCTTGTAAAAAATTTAGGAAGGGAAACATTCATGAGAAACTTGAATGGAAAACAAATTTACAAAAAGGAGAACATCACCATTTGCTTGACACAAGAATCCTGAGATCAAACTTCCTATATATTACTAAACTGATTACTTCAAAATGCAATGCTCACAATCACAAAATATATTTTCTTCTTTTAGGCTCCACCCTTTCAAAGTCTTATTACAACATATTTATAAACTTTCTATTGAACTACATTTGAATTCTAAAAAGGAACTGATTACAAAATAATATCTGACAATTCCTGGAAAAAATATGAACAATAAACTAAAGATAAAATCAATCACTAGAAAAGTGCAGGAAATCTAGAACTATTAGAAAATATTCAGCCTTCAAATCTGGAAATTGGTTCATTAATGTTTAACTTATGCCTTGGAATCTGGAGAGGTTGAAATTGTTTTCACAAAAATTGTTAGCTTCCCTTTCAAATCTGATTAACGTTGCCACCTGTATCAACTAGTTGGCCCTTTAACTGATATTTCTAAGTCAAAAATCTGAAAATAATTGCATGCATGTTTATGTTTTCCACCTATTTGATAAATGAATTATTTGTATTTTGGAGTTAAACCAAACTTATGTGTTGACATTTTTTCCCATAGTCTTTGCCTTCATCATCGTTTAAATACTTCACCATTGTCGCAAAAAATTGGGAAGAAAATATTTTGATAAATATTTTCCAAATATTTTTCTTAAACCTGTAAATGAATTTCATAAATAAAATCTCAAAATATTTCTTTAAATGATTTTTTAATCCATCCTCTTGATTTGAAATCCATGTCTTGCTTTTTAAATCCATGTCTTGTTTCCCTTAATTTATATATTAATGAATAAATGGGATTCATAAACATATTTTATAAAAACAATCTATTGATTTATTTCCATGGATTTTAAAAAGCCATGTCTTCTTTTGCCATGGTTGGTAAAGTATCTTTTACTTTCCCTTTTTAATCATGTAAAAAAAAATTGGATAAGTATTTATCCAAATTTATGTCCCGTACATTTCTCCTCTTTATACCAACAAAAAAACATGTCTCTCTTCTCTGTAAAATTTCATTTTTAGTCGGCCTCCTTTTACTTTCACTTGTAGCCTCATTTCATAAATATATCACCTATAAGTCTCCTTTTACTTTCATCTATAAATTCATTTTACCTTAGTTTCATTTTTACCTCAGTCTCGTTTTTACTCAACCTCCCATTATTAAACTCATTTCATAAACATATGCAATTTCCTTTATCTCCTTTCCCGCCACATTTTCATAAAATTTGAATCAATACAAACACATCTCGAGGCATGAAGTTTAGTGTATGAAGTGTGGGGTGGGGTCAGAAATTAATTTTGACTTGTGACTAACATATTTAGCATGAGAAATAAATGTGGTTTCTATAGTTTAGATATTGGATTAATAAGTTATTTTTAAATTAAGTTAAATATTTTATATAAATAATTTTATATATATATCGTGTAAAATTGAAACTCATTTAAAATACAAACTATTAATAACTTTTAGAGATATTTCATCTTTTAGCAATGGAAAGGGTTATTTGACAGTTGACTCATGACACCTCAATGATGACCCCTTAGGTACCTTACGATTCAAATCAAGAATAATGAACCTCTTTTGTCACACATATTTTCAATGAGTTGACCAATTTGAGACCGTTGTTTAAAGACAATTTAGACTATAATACGTGGTGAATTTATAGGCTAAACTTTACAAACAGATTCCTAAAATAAATAAATGGACAGACAAACTATGATTACCTACATTACAAGACCCTAACAGTGGCTCCAATGGGGATGGAAACGTCCCTGTGAAGTGCCAAGAACACCGAAGACTAATAGCCTGATTCGTTGGGTTGATCTCAAACCTGCAACATGCTCTGCGCTAAAAGCATTGCAACTGAAACCCAACTGGTAATCCATTCCAATCCTCAAGCTAAACCAAATCCATTCTTCAAACTGGAATTTGAACTGTACATTGAAAATTGAAAACTATGCTACTAACAAAACTCTGAAAATTACGACCCAAAAATATGCTCAGAAAGTTGAGCTTATTCACACTCCTACCTACTTTACGCTGCTTATACCCCTAAAAAAATTAAGTAATAGAAAAATTCCAAACAACCAATCAAGTAGTTGCATACTTGATGTGATTCTCGGGTTGCGTTTCAACAAAATGGAAACTGCAAAATGTAAGTGCAATGAGAGTTGATTGTATAATTTTCTTTCACAGCAGAAACATAATCGAAACTCTGTAGTGAAAATCTCCTCCATATAGACAGCTATGGGATCAAACAAAGCATATTTCATTTTTTGATCATCAAGAAGTTCTGTAATTTGTTTGTTCAAATGAGATTGCTCATGTGCGTTGTGTTAGGTCCCTGTAATTTCGCAGATTGGCAAGACCAAATAAACTAGGGTAACATCAAACCAACTTTGGAGTCCTAGGACCTAGCCTTCCTGGACTCAGAGCGGGCTCTCTCTATATTTGTATAAAAGATATGACTTGTTAGTTTTTACGATGTTGATTTTAGACTAGTTAAAGTGATAGGGTTTGTTTGTTTTGTTTTGTTTGGTTGGGTTGCTTGTCAAGAAGAACAGAAAGAGTAAGAGAGATCCAAACCATTGGGCTATGGGGTTTGTAAAAGGTCTGAAAAGTACATCAGTGAATCAAGGTTGTTTCATAGGGCAAGTTAACAAAGCAAATGGATCTTAGTAGCTTGTGTGGGTGTGAAATGAACATTAAATTGTGAACATAGTAGGTTTAAAGGGCAGTTAAGAATCCTTTAACATATGCTATAACAAGAAGAGTCTTTAAGATCACTATGCATTAAGAAAAAATCAAAGGACAGGGCACACCATAAACTTCTTTGACCTAACTTTATCAAGTAAACATTAAAACAACAATCCGGAAAACCCTAGAGAGTAGAGAACTCCTAAATTCTCTAGTTATTTACCTTGAAAAAAAAAAAAAAAAACATGCAAGATAACACATAAGTAATGATTAAAGAGCAGGGAACTCCTAAATTCCTTAATCAAACTATAAATACCTCCAAAGTAACTATTTCAAGATAGAATAAAGGATAGGGCAAACCATAAACCTCTTTAGCCTAAACCCTAATAAGAAAACTTCAAAGAAAAGCCTTAATCACAATGTTTTAAGCTACACCAAAGGACAGGGCATACCATAAACTTCTTTGGCTTGACTCCATTCAATCATTTTCAAGGCAAACAAGCTAAGTGGAACCAGAAAATAATTGAGAATTCTCTAATCAGACCTAGCAGAATAAAACATATAAACAACAGAAGGTAGACAGAATTAAAGTGCCTCTCAACAGCATATCTTAATCTAAATTCTCTATTCTGTCATAAGGGAAAGATGAGCAATATGGAAAACATAATAAGACAAGTACTAAATTAGAACCACATCACCATTAACCAGGTTCATGAATCCTAGGAATATACTTGCTCCATTGATGCTCAATGCAAGACAATCACAAACCTCCAAAACGAATTTCTTCACAACTCCAAGTTTATGTATATTGAGCTCAACAATCAACCAACAACAAAAAAAAAAGCATTACATGCAGTATTTAACAGCCAAATGATGAAGTAAACCCTAGCTACAGTTTTAGAAGTCATTAATTACATATTAAATTCATTTTACCTTTGCGACCATGCAAGACCCAAGGCACAATATCCCAAATTCATCAAATGCGAAAATAACTTCTAACATAACTTCTAAACTAACTTTGGAGTTATTTGTCTTCAAGGCCCTCAAAATATCTTTTTCAATAACTTCTAATGTGTTTTGTTGACTTTCAAGCAAGGGCGCAGCGCCACGCCAAGGGCACAGCACCAAAACTCGAAAAATCACCTGTTTTGAAGCTGACTTTTGGAGGCCTTCCCGGTGTCCAAATGAGCTCCATGATATCTCATTAGAATCCTTGTCTTGTCTAGTTTCCAAATCTGCCTTAGCTTCCAGAATTGAGTCCATTTTCTTGGTCAAAAACCACTTTTCCCAATACTGTAAGGGTGCAACGTCAGTACTGAAAAGAGGGCAGAAAGGTGTTTTTTAGGTGGTTTTTGGCCCTTTTGAAGGACCAGTTTTTCTCCAAATGACTTGAATATTTTTGTGGATGATTTACTTGCCATGAGGATCATGAATATGTAAGTCATTTGTCATTTGAGTGCCCCAAAAAAGAGCACAGTGCCAGTGGCACTACGCATTTGGCCCTTTTTTCCGCTAGCCAAAGAGTCAAAAATTCAAAATTTGCACCAAGTGCCAAAATTTGGAACTTACCTTGCTGATCATGCTTGGGATGCTTGGAGGGATCCATCAGCAAGGATATCTAGTTTTTCCTTCTCCTTTGATTCATTTTGAGCTTGAATCTTTGCAAGGGCTCTTTTGAGCTTGGCCCTTGCAATTTTGTTCCTCATGGCATAATGTCTTGCCATCTTCTTCTGCAGGTCAATGTCTCTTTTTGCTTTCTCATGTTGACCCTCTAGGTGCACATTAGCTCTCTCTAGCCAAGATTATCTATCATAGCTGATTTCCATGGCAAGCAGCTCACTTGGAGTGAGTTTCACTGCCAACTCTGTCTCTTTCTCTCTTTCCCAGGCTAAAGCCTTCTTCAACCCAATTGTCCTTGGCCTCTTCCTAGGAAGTTGTTCTTCCTCATCTTCATTATCATCAAGAGTGCCCAAGGTCTCATCTAGCATAGCCTTGGCCTTTCCGGCCTCTTTCCGAGCTCTGATTTCTCTGAATTCACTGATGGATTTCTCTGTCTCTAAATGCTTCTTCTCCAACTCAAGGAATTTGATCACATTCTTGGCCCTAAGAAGATTAGCTTGTAGCTCACGAATCTTGGCATCCTTGCTCTTGAGTAGCATATTGGTGATCCTCTCCTCATCTTCATCCTCAAGTTCAATCAGTTGAAACTCTTGTTCAGTTTCATGAGTATCCTCCTCTTCAAAAATAGGTTCTATGACCTTTTCCTTGCCCTTGTCAAGTTGTTTTGTTGATGTAGAAGGCATGGCCCCTTGCATCTCAAGTGCAGCAAACACATGCCTGTAACCCCTCCGGTAGGTCAAAGGAAAAGGCTCAATGTCAATCATCTCAGTGCCATCTGTCTCAATGCCTCTTTCACTGCTAGATGCTTTGTCGTCATGATATGAGGGTGAAGAGCTGTGTGAAGGAGATGAAGGAGAATAATCATGAGGTGAAGGAATGTGAGTGGATGGTGATGTGGAAGGGTCATCATGGGGTGAAGGAATGTGAGTGAGTGGGGATGTAGTAACAGCAAGAAGTGATGGAGAAGTAGGAATGGGAGGATGAGATGAGGAAGGTATATCTTGTTGATGATAGCCTTGTGGAGTAGTTAAAACCTCATTGGAAATGAAGGTCTCCCATGGAATTCCCTTCTGTTGTAGTTGTTGCATAACCACCATCTTGATAACTGAGTAGTCAAACATGCTCTACATTTGTTGAGGATAATTTCTCTTTTGCACTATGTAGGCCATTTTGTCAATGCTTAAGAAAAGGTAATATGGTATATGCAGCATCCTCACTCTGGTGAAATGCATAAGAAGTCGGGTGTGATATGAGTAGAGGCGGGAGAATCTTCCCTCACATGTCATTATTATCCTCATCATAGGTGCATATCTATCAATCAGATGTGAAAAAGGAAAGATAGACTTGTGGTGATCTTTATACCTAGGTTTTAGATATGGCTCAAATTAACTCATGTCTAGGTTTGCTTGCTTGAACCACTCCTCTCCCACACTTGGTATTCTTGTAGCATTTGCAATGGAATCAATAGACAACTCAAAGGTAACCCTAGCGAGATTTTCTTGTTTTTCATGTAGGTTAATGATGAATAGTCTTGTTAGCTCAGGGTGGTTTTGTACTTGCTGCACCTTCTCACAAAAATCAAAGAAGCCTACATGTTTGAAACAAGAAACAGTAAGGGGAGATGCCATGAGTTCCCTTGTATTGAGGGGTTCAAATCTGTTTATCTTGCCTCATTTATGATCATGCCTCCTTGGCATTTGGGCCTCACCACCAGTACCATTGTCCTCTCCCTCGGACATGTTGAAAACTCTATTTTTAAAAACCCTAGGGCTGATGTGAAAATGAGATGAAGGGATGGTAATGAAATGGCAGTTTTGCAAGTGAAGGGAATGAGTGAATGAAGGGAATGGGTGTAGGGGAAATCTTAGATGAATGACAACCCTTGAGCACTGTAATAAACCTTATTATGACTGATACTCTATCTAGGAGGATGAAATAAGCATATAGACAATGATTTCAAGCTAGATCTTAGGGTTTCTTCTTAACGTTTCATTCCATTCATTATATGATGACCAAAATAGCTTGAAGATGAGTTATGGCATGTACTTACCCTTATCAGTGCTTGGAGAACCTTTGGCAAAGACTTGAAGGAGTTTTGGAGTGATTTGAGTGGTTGCAGGGTTTAGAAACCCTTCATGTCCAAGCGTGCAGTGCCAAGGCTGAGTACCTGATCAGGAGTAGATAATCTACCTCATCAGTGCCTTCTACTAACACAACTTTCAACACTCCTGCAGAAGTGCCAAACTTTGTCCATTTTTCTCATTTGCAGAGTTTGAACTGATAAGGTAATCTTCTTTAGATATTTCGGGTCCTTCTTGAATAACCATGTCTTGACATTCTATTACATCTAAGCCAGATTCTAGCAAAGGAAAAGCAGTGCCTGAAACATCCAATGATGATCTTAAAACATGTAAAAACCCTAATGACCTAGTGGGAGGATCCTTTGACCTAATTTTGACTGAAATTTGACCTGGAGATTTTGAAGTGAAAACAGAGTATTTGTTATAGCTTATCATGCCAAAAGGGACATTGGAATGAGTCATCACTAGGAAACCCTAGATGGAAGATGGAGTCTATTGACATGGGAAAATGGGGCAATGAGCTTATAGGCAGGGAAGGAGGATGAAAATGGGAGGCATAAGTCCATAATGAGTCTCTAGGAGCAACAGGGTGACCATGAAATCGCAAAGTGATAGAATAGTGAAAGAGTTTCTATAAGGATAATGAAGGCGGTGAGATTTCTGAAACTCAAGATATTCAAGGAATATTGCTTTGAGAAATCTATAAGCATCCTATAGTCATATAAAGATAGTGAAAAATACTGATGACTAACAGTGGCTCCACTTGGGGAGGGCAGCTCCTTTCAGGAGGTGTCAAGAACCTCAGATCTCTAATTTTGAAGATGAGATGCCTCACATGCTCACTGATTTCCTTCATTTTGAAAAGCTGGTCTTGCTGCTGCTCCTTGAAGTAGTGATCTTACAATCTGGAAAACATGATTGCTTCAATATCAACTCTACCTACCCATCATATTTTTCCTAACATTTTATCTTCATTTGGGTGCATTTGGATTTGCAAACTCTTGAAATCATTTTATTTTGAAAGAATAAAAACTATCTATGTCTACCCTTATAACTTCCAAGAGCTCAGATTAGGTTGATGAGCTCTTTTATTCTCTACCTAATCTACTTATTTGTCAAGGTTAAACAGTTTGACAAATCTTCATTCTCTAATCTACTGACATGAAATTCAAAACATGATCAAATCAAGGTTAAACAATTTGATTGGCCAAGATTTGTGGCATTTTGGACAAGTTGCACACAAATTATTTTGCAAAAAGTAAAACTGAACACTGAGGGCTGTAATTTGGAATTTTTCACTCATCCCTCTCCTTCCTCTTTGGTTTAGATTTGAGCTTTGGGAACCAGCATCTTTTCCTAACCTAGTCTATTGATGAGCCAAGTTTAAATATTTTGGAAAATATTCATTTTCTACCTTATCAGCAGAAATTTAAAACATGTTCAATCATGGTTAGACTGTATGATTGAACAAGACCTTCTCTTCTTCAAAGTAGTGGCATTTGGACTTGCACACTTTCAAACATATTCTTCTTTTTTTTTGTATGGGGCTTTACCTCTTCTTTTTATCTGTCCTCTTTTTCTTCTTTTCTTTGTTTTTGTGTTTTCATTTTTCTGATCTTTTATTGAAGCAACGTTATGTACAATGAACAAAGCTTCAAACTAATAATTTCAACAAAAATAGTGCTTGAGCATCCTGCCATTGACAGGACCTCCAAATAACTCTGTTCCATCCATTTCTTGTAGGAAGAATGCATTGTTACCTCTTGCTGAATGGATGATGTATGGACCTTTCCACATATTTTCAAATTTTCCATGCTTGCCTTTGTCCTCTCTTCTTGAATCCCACTTTAGCACTTTGTCTCCAATTTGGAAATCATTGGCTTTAGTCCTCTTGTCAAAAAGCTTCTTGATGCTCTCTTGTACTGCTTGTGTTCTGTTGTATACTTCTTCCTTTGATTGCTGCAATTGAATGGTTTGGTTCAGCCTCCTTTGTATATCATTCTCTTCTGATTGTACCTCTTGCATAAGCTTCATCACTGGAACTCCCAAGGATGTTGGAAAAACTACATCC
This sequence comes from Pinus albicaulis, assembly GCA_034641835.2. NCBI lineage: Eukaryota > Viridiplantae > Streptophyta > Pinopsida > Pinales > Pinaceae > Pinus > Pinus albicaulis. Next base: position 750,049,138 of record CM076571.1, on the reverse strand, counting down.
ATGCCATACACTAGCTGATAGGGAGACATATTAATTGATTTCTTTTTTTTTAATCTGTCAGCCCATAGTGCATGGACTAATTTGTTGTGCCATGACTTTTTGTTCTCTTCCAACAACTTCTTGATGATGTTTACCAAACTTTTGTTAGAAGACTCAGCCAAAACATTACCTTAAGGGTAATAAGCTATAGAATTCTCTAATGTTATGTGATACTTGTGGCAAATTTCTACCATTCTCTTGGATTTAAATGCAGCAGCATTATCAGTGATGATTTTTCTTGGGCAGCCAAATCTAGACAGAATATTGGTTTCAAGGAATTTGATGATTACCAAGCCAGTGGCAGTCTTTGAAAAGATGGCTTCTATCCATTTGGTGAAATAGTCAGTTGCGGTGAAAATCCATTTGTGTTGGGCAGAGGAGGCAAGGTGGATTTCTCCAATGAAATCTAAACCGCATTGTTGAAAAGGAGCTTCAACACTAATAGGGTGCAAAGGCAAAGGCAATAGTTTTCTCTTTCCCTTAAAGATTTTTCATTTATGACAAGTCACTACTAGCTTGTGGATATCAGGGAAAAGAGTGGGCCAGTAGAAACTAGCTCTAAGGATTTTGTTAGCAGTGGTTTTCCAATAGAGATGACCTCCACATTCTCCTTCATGAAACTCATGCATGATTCTATCTGCGTCATCTTCAAGTAAACATTTAAACAAGATACCAACAGAATTTTTCCAATATAAAGCTTTATGTAGGATTCAAAAATTTACAGCCTTTTGTTTCAAGAATCTAGCCTTTGCCTTAGACAAACCAGGACTAGCATTTAGATTAAAAAGCACATGTAATATATTAACATACCAGAGTGAGTTCAGAAATGCTTCTTCAAGAGGTGGAGTCGCTAGTTCCTCTTGTTCATCCAAGGAATGTATCATGTTTATGTCCAATGCGTGAAAGTTTTCTTCAGCCATCAGTTTGGCCAGTCCTTGCACTTTGATTAGCTTGGTGGGCTTGATTTCCAAATCATACTCTAATCTGACAGCAATCCACTTACCTCTTTTACCATCAGGATACTGAGTTAGTATGTCTTTAACAACTGCATGAGGAACAAAAGCAATGACATGTGAATGCAAGATGTAAACTCTGAAATATTTTAAGGCTTTGATTAAGGCAAAAGCTTGTTTTTCCATGATGTTATCTTTCAAAGTGCATCTATTTGTGCTTTGTTGAAGAAATCTATGGGTTGTTCTTGTCCCATTATGTCCTTTTGTAGCAATACTGCAGCAATTGTGTGTTCTGATGCAAATGAGAAGATGAAGAAATCATTGGTAAAGGCAGGGTTGATTAGAACTGGTGTTTGGGTAAGTGTTTTTTTTACCAGTTCAAATGATTGTTTTGTTTTGTGGTCCATTTGACTCATATTTCTCTTTTCAACTTGTAATGTTTCTTAGGAGTTCTACAAGGTTTGGTATGAACCTTCTTAAGAAGTTGATCTTTCCAATGAAGGATTGCAACTCTTTCCTGTTTCTAGGGTGACTAACCTGCAATATACTCTCAATCCTCTTTGGGTCTATCTTAATCTCTTCTTCAAATATGATGTGGCCTAAAAGTTTCCCTTCTTGGAGGCCAAACATTGGGGGAATTTTGAGGTCTAAAGGGGGCCTCTTGAAAAAATAATAAAATAATATTTATGAATTTTCAATTCAGTTTTTGCACCACAATCCATGTAACCATAATTAAATTCAATTCAAAAGTTGTACAAAAAAATTAATAAAAAAATTGTATTGATGTGACTATAAATAAGATTGAGTTTTTCAAAAAAAAATCATTATCATTGAACAACTAATGCATTTGTCCTTTATTATTAAATAATTTAAAATAAAATATAGATATAAATTTATAAATTCTTAATTATGTTAAATGTTGTTAATTAAAATTTATATTATTTAAATTGTGTAATAAAATGTAATTAATATACTATATAAAAATAATATAATATAATATAATAAATGTATAGGGATATGCATTGTTTCTTTCAAAAAATATGAAATGACAATAATATATTTTTATTCAAAAAGTGTGAAATGACATTTATTATGAGTACTTTACTTTGATTTTAAAAGTACTTAGAGAACTATCATGGTTAACCATGAATTTTTATCCACCATTGAGAATGTGACAAGTACCTTTAACTCAAGAAATGCCACCTCAACCACTAATGATGATGTCATCCCCTAAAATGAAATTGATTCTCATAAAGTGAATTTTGATTGTACATTTTCTTTAGGAGGCCCATTTTAAACCTAAGATTTCCCTAATGCAGAGTTTTCTTGGGATTCAAAGGTAAAACATACTTTCTACACTTTTCAAAGACTTTTTTTAAGTGAGCTAGGTGTTATTCATTAGTTTTTTAATAAACAGTGATGTCATCAAGGTATATCACAATTAAGTAGCCTATTTCTTCGGAAAAAGAAATGTTCATGGCTCTTTGAAAGGTAGCCTCGACATTCATTAACCCAAAAGGCACTTTGACATACATGAAGGTGCCCCAAGGTGTGGTGAAGGGAATTTTGTGTTGATCACTTGGAAGTACTAGCACCTGATTATACCCTGAAAAACCATCAAGCAAAGATATTATTTTGGATCCTACTACCTTTTGCAGTATATGATCCATCTTAGGTAAAGGGTAGTTGTCTTTCAGGAAGGCTTTGTTCAAATTTCTGAAGTCCATGCACATCCTAATTTCTCCTATATTCTTCCTCACTGACACAAGGTTTGAGACCCATTCTGAGTACCTGATGGGAACTATTATTCCAGCATCATACATCTTTTTAATTTCTTTCTCAACTAGAGGCATTAGGACAGGGTTTATCCTACGCAATTTCTTCTTGAATGGTTTCTGGTTTTCCTTGAGAGAGATCTTGTGTTGAATGATGTTTGTGTCATAAGACTTTAAATACTCATAGCCCCATGAAAACACATCCTTAAACTCTTTGAAAAGCTCAATGTATTTCTATTTTATAAGAGCTAGTAGTGTTTTGGATAGTTTTATCATTTTAGGTTCCTCTTCACTGCCTATGTTGCATTCTTCTACATCCGTTTCGGTGGATTCCATTTTACGCTTCCTAGAAACATCATTAAAATCAAACAGCTCTTCTAAGGGGGCAAGTCCTCTTGGAAATATGTTATCTTTGCATTGCAATACCTCAAGGTCTTTTTGATCTAGATCCTCACTTAATTCTGCCTCATGATGGTGTTCTAATGAATTTACATCAGCAGTATAAGGCAGCTCTGTTTTGTGTATTTGTTCCTCAGCAAAGTAGTCATCTTCATGATCTGAATCTTATTTTGGCATTTCAAATTCATTTTTGGACTGTAGGAAGTCTTCAATATGTTTTTCACCTTCAAAAACTTGCCAATAATCTATATTGTCAGGGACTGTAGGTCTGTTTTTGACCTTTACCATGTATTTTTCATTGGCATGAGGTAGTTGGCAAGCGCTGGCAACAAAGGCTAGTTCATTCGTAACGCAGTTTTGAGTTCTTGGGACAGAGGTAAGTTCATATTTTTTGAATGTTTTGAGGAGGTCGAAGGCAGCATTCTTGTATTCTCTTAGCCTAGGATTTTTGGCTGAATATTCTCCTTTGATTTGCCTAATGATTAACTGGGAATCTCCTTGAACAGAAATCCTCTTAGGTCCAATACTTTTCAGCATTTGTAACCCTAAGAGAAGAGCTTCATACTCTGCAATATTGTTTGTACATGGAAAATCTAGCTTGTAAGAGTGACCTTTATTAGTGTTGTGTATCCAAACACCTGCTCCTGAACCAGCTTTGCCACAAGAGCCATCAAAGCTCATGTTCCAAAGTGTTTCAATTTCATATTCACCATTATGTTGTTGTTCATGGCTACTAGGGTCTTGGCTATCATGTTCTTCATTTTGTGTTTGGTTTCACTGTTTTGACAAGTCTTTCTCTTCCTCTTTTTCATTTACTTGTTCATTAATGTCATCTTCATTGTAAAAGATAAATGATTCAAGGTCTGAATGGATAGAATAGAGAGGGGTGTTGTTTGGCCTATCTTGGCTGCTTACCATGTATTTCATGTGATATTCTCTGTACAATATTCTTGTTTGGTTAAAGACTGTAATGGTAGCATATGTCATGTCCATTTAGAGGTTTCTTGGAGTTTGGCTTCCCATGATCTAAATAAAAGAATGCCATATTTTGGGGGTACGTCGACCACTACAATGTCCATGACTAGGCTCTTAGCTGATATTTGTGCCAAATTGACACATAGATCCTTGATCAGGCTCAGGAATTTAACTCTACTTGAATCAAAAGAGTACACGTTTTTGTATGGTTTGGTTATTTCAAGGCCAAATCTCTCCATCACTACCTTTGGCATGAGGTTGTATGAAGCACCAAAATCTAGCATAGCATTGTGTAGGATTTTGTTATGGATGTTTAAACTGACATAGAATGGAGGTACAACTCCCTCTTGAAACTTTCCTTCTACCTCTGGTCCAAACAACAATTCTAGCTTTTCATCAGTCAGATTCAGAGTATCAATGTCATTTTCTATAAAGCTTTCAAAACTTGAGATCTATATACATCTTGAGTCACTAATTCAGTAAGGGGTATGGCTATTTTGACCTTGGAAATTTCACCCTCAATACTGAATGGTGTTTGTGTTATTGGTATATATACATCATTTTTATCATACATGGTCTATTCAGCAACTCTAGCTTGCTGATTTTTGTTTGGCATCTCAGTTAAGGCAGTTTTTTCACGGCCACTAGTTGATGTACTAGGGCAGCTTTGGTCATCATCATGTTGGTTGATTTTGATTTTTCTTTGATCAGGATTCTAAGCCATTATGTTGGTATTTTCTGCTATCTTTTTAGAAATGTTTTCAGGGATCTTCCTAGCAGAAATTTATGGTTTGTTCCTCTTGGGGATGCCTTGTGTTTTCCTGCTTCTAAGGTCATACTGCATGTGAACCTCTATGATAGAATTTTCAAACCCTAGTTTGTATTCTTCAAAATCCCCATATGTTCTTTCAGTTTGGCTTGAGGAAAACAGACATTGTTCTTCTTTTGTGAGGAAAACATCATCCTCGTTATTGGAGTTCACTAGATTGACATGATTTTCTTCCGACTCTTCAGTGTCTCTCTCCTCTTCATCTACATAGTTTTCTTGGAAAGGAGTTTTGATTTTCTGGTCATTTTCCCTTTGTCTTATTTGAGGAGGGTCCCTTCTGAAGTTTTGGTTTCTATTTCTGTTTTGAGGGTTTGTTTTTTTTTCTCTAGGAGGTGCTCTTTAATTCAAGTTGATTCTCTTCATCATCCTTTCCATTACCCTAACTAGATTGTCAATTTTAGCAACAAATGTGGAGGGCATAGATTCCTCTTGGTATGTAACCCTCTTTTCTACTCTCATTCTATCACTTTTAGCAATTAGGTTGGATTCTACACTTACTGCTCCCCTTTGTATGTCTTCTAAGGTGAGGGGATCTCTTTCTCTCAATTGGTAAGCCATGTCGGGATCAAATCCATCAAGAAACTTTACTACGGCTAGACCTTGTGGAGGTTTCATGTGGGGAGGGAGTGCATTGTAAACACTATTGAACCTAGTGCAGTAGTTTTGGACAGTCTCTCCAATATTTCACTTAAGATTATCGTACTCTGACAGGATTTGAAGAGGATTTTTCTTAGTCTCCCACTTGTTTATGAATGTTTGATAGAGGGAAGGGAGATCATGAATATTGTTAGGAGTTAAGTTCTTGAACCATTTCTTTGCTTCTCCACCTAAACTTTGGGCAAAAATTCTCATTTTTATGGTCTCATCTTCTATTTCTTGGTAGTCAAATGCATCATTCATCTTATCTACATGTTGTTGGGCAGTTGTAAAATCAGTCCCATTGAAGTGAGGGATTTAGATTGATAGTCCTGTGGCATAGGAAGTAAAGGTTGTAGTAGCACCAGGGGGGCATACCATGCTACCATGATGGGAGGTAATGGAATCCAAGGAGGATTTACAAGAGGATGGTTTATGAGTGGAAGTGGATGCTGAAATGGAGTGGTTTGCACAGTGTATATATGAGCAATAGTAGCAGATGTACCTGGACCAGCTCGCTGAGATTGAGCAGATTTGAATCGAAAGGAGTCAAAGTGTTGGAGAAGCTGAAAATTAGGAGGAGTGGAATGAGAGGCTTCTCTACTAGGACTCTGTTGTAAGCTTATAGGCTCAAGGTTTATCTGCTCTATCCAATTTTAAGACTTAGTTCTGAATAGGTTTCTTCTATGGTGTAAATCAAATTGGGTATCTTGCAAGGGTATAAGGTTTTCAGGAACATAACTTGCTTTGTAAATTGGTCTAACAATAGTTGGGTCTTCAATCTTAGAAGTTTTTATTAAGACTCTTTCTGGGTCATCAACTATAGTAGGAGGGTTTGGGTCAGGGTGAGATCTAGTGTTGATTCTTTGTGAAGCCAGATTTCAGACCCACAACACAGAGAGGCTGAAAGTTTATAAGAGTTTTGAAAACAAAACCAATCTGTAAGAAAAGTGAATTCACATAGTATGTGATTGGGCTTTATGATGTTAGGATTTATTAGTGCATTCCCAAAGGAGTCTGTGAGAAACATTGGAGTCACCAGGTCTACTGGAAAGACAATGGAGTCACCAGGTGGATGATTCTAATTGTTTTGAAGAATTTTTTGTTGTCCACCATCAACAATTGAATACCAATCTAGAGATATTTTTGGGTTTTCTGAGTTCTTTATGTAACACTAAGATTTTTAATGAGTGTTCTCTAGTATCTTTGCCATTATGCTAGTATGTAAAATCAACCAGATTTCATTCTCAGTTTAACACTTGATTTATCTAAGTTTGACAGGGGGTTTTTGAGTTTGGAAGGAATATTTAAGTTGTTATTTACTCAGTCCCACTGCGATCGCCATTATGTTAGGTCCCTGTAATTTGGCAGATTGGCAAGACCAAATAGACAAGGGTAACATCAAACCAACTTTGGAGTCCTAGGACCTAGCCTTCCTGGACTCAGAGAAGGCTCTCTCTGTATTTGTATAAAAGATATGACTTGTTAGTTTTTAGGATGCGGATTTTAGGCTAGTTAAAGTGATAGGGTTTGTTTGTTTTGTTTTGTTTGGTTGGGTTGTTTGTCAAGAAGAACAGACAGAGTAAGAGAAATTAAAACCATTGGGTTATGGGTTCTGTGAAAGGTCTGAAAAGTACATCAGTGAATCAAAGGTGTTTCATAGGGAAAGTTAACAAAGCCAAATGGATCTTAGTAGCTTGTGTGGGTGTGAAATGAACATTAAATTGTGAACATAGTAGGTTTAAATGTCAATTAAGAATCATTTAACATATAATATAGCAAGAAAAATCTTTAAGATCACTATGCATTAAGAAATAATCAAAGGACAGGGCGCACCATAAACTTCTTTGACTTAGCTTTATTAAGTAAACTTTAAAAAAACAATCTAGCAAACCCTAGAGAGTAGGGAACTCCTAAATTCATTAATCAAACTATAAATACCTCCAAAGTAACTATTTCAAGATATACTAAAGGATAGGGCAAACCATAAACTTCTTTAGCCTAAACTCTAATAAGTAAACTTCAAAGAAAAGCCTTAATTACGATGTTTTAAGCTACACCAAAGGACAGGGCATACCATAAACTTCTTTGGCTTGACTCCATTAAATCATTTTCAAGGCAAACAAGCTAAGTGGAACCAGAGAGAAATTAAGAATTCTCTAATCAGACCTAGCATAGGAAAACATATAAACAATAGGAGGTAGATATAATTAAGGTGCCTCTCAACAACATATCTTAATCTAAATTTTCTACTGTCATAAGGGAAAGATGAAAAATATGGAAAACATAATAAGACAGGTAATAAATTAGAACCACATCACCATTAACCAGGTTCATGAATCCTATGAATATGCTTTCTCCATTGAGACTCAATCCAAGACAATCACAAAGCTCCAAAACCAATTTCTTCACTACTCCAAGTCTATGTATATTGAGCTCAACAATCAACCAACAAAAATATGAAGCATTACATGGAGTATTTAACTGCCAAATGATGAAGTAAACCCTAGCTAGGGTTTTAGAAGTCATTAATTACATATCAAATGCATTTGACATTTGATACCATGCAAGGCACAAGGCACAAATATCTCAAACTCATTAAATGCAAAAATAACTTCTAACATAACTTCTAAGCTTACTTTGGAGTTATTTGTCTTCAAGGCCTTCAAAATATCTTTTTCAATAACTTCTGATGTGTTTTGTTGACTTTTAGGCAAAGGCACAGCGCGAGGCCAAGGGCGCAGTGCCAAAATTAGAACAATCACCTGTTTTGCAGCTGAGTTTTGGAGGCTTTCCCAGTGTCCAAATGAGCTCCATGATAGCTCATTGGAAAGCATGTCCTGTCTAGTTTCCAAATCTACCTTTATTTTCCATAATGGAGTCCATTTGTTTGGTCAAAAACCACTTTTCCCAAGACTGCTAAGGGCATAGCGCCAATGTTGAAAAGAGGGCAGAAAGGTGTTTTTTAGGTGGTTGTTGGCCCTTTTGAAGGACCATTTTTGCTCGAAATGAATTGAAATTTTATGTGGATGATGTAATTTCCATCAGGATCATGAATAGGTAATCCATTTTTCATTTTAGTGCCCCAAAAAATAGCACAGTGCCAATGGTGCTGCGCATTTGGCCCTTTTTTCTGCTAGTCAAACAGTCAAAAACTCAAAATTTGCACCAAGTGTCAAAATTTGGAACTTACCTTGTTGTTCATGTTTGGGATTCTTGGAGGGATACATTAGCAAGGATATCCAATTTTTCCTTCTCCTTTGCCTCATTTTGTGCTTGAATCTTTGCAAGGGATCTTTTAAGCTTGGCCCTTGCAATTCTATTCCTCATGGCATAATGCCTTGCCATCTTCTTCTGCAGATCAACGTCTCTTTTTTCCTTCTCAAGTTGACCCTCTAGGTGCACATTGGCTCTCTCTAGCCAAGATTCTCTATGATAGTTGATTTCCATGGCAAGCAGCTGACTTGGAGTGAGTTGCTCTGCCAACTCTATCTCTTTCTCTCTTTCCCGGGCTAAAGCCTTATTTAACCCAATTTTCCTTGGCCTCTTCCTAGGAATTTGTTCTTCCTCATCTTCATTGTCATCAAGAGTTCCCAAGGTCTCATCTAGCATAGCCTTGGCCTTTTCGACCTCTTTCTGAGCTCTAATTTCCCCGACTTCACTGATGGCTTTCTCTATCTCTAACTGCTTGTTCTCGAGCTCAAGGAAGTTGATCACATTCTTGGCCCTACCAAGATAAGCTTGTAGCTCACTAATCTTGGAATCCTTGCTCTTGATCAGCATTTTGGTGATCCTCTCCTCATCTTCATCCTCAAGGTCAATCAGTTGAAACTCTTGTTCAGTTTCGTGAGTATCCTCCTCTTCAACAATAGGTTCCATGACCTTTTCCTTACCCTTGTCAAGTTGTTTTGTTGATGTAGAAGGCATGGCCCCTTGCATCTCAAGTGCAAAAAACGCATGCATGTAACCCCTATGGTAGTTCAAAGGAAAAGGCTCAGTGTCATCTGTCTCACTGCCTCTTTCACTGCTGGATGCTTTGTCATCATGATATGAGAGTGAAGCGATGTGGGAAGGAGATGAAGGAGAATCATCATGACGTGAAGGAATGTGAGTGGATGGTGATGTGGAAGGGTCATCATGGAGTGAAGGAATGTGAGTGAGTGGGGATGTTGGAACAGCAGGAAGTGATGGAAAAGTAGGAATGGGAGGATGAGATGAGGAAGGTATATCTTGTTGATGATGGCCTTATGGAGTAGCAAAACCTCATTGGAAATGAAGGTCTCCCATGGAATGCCCTTCTGCTGTAGTTGGTGCATAACCACCATCTTGATAAGTGAGTGTTCAAACAGGCTCTTCATTTGTTGAGGATAATTCTATTTCGGAATATGTAGGCCATTTTTTCAATGCTTCGGAAAAGGTAATATGGTATATGCAACATCCTCACTCTGGTGAAATTCATAAAAAAACGGATGTGATATGAGTGGAGGCGAAAGAATCTTCCCTCACATGTGAAATACTTCATTATTATCCTCATCATAGGTGCATATATATCAATCAGATGTGAAAAATGAAAGATAGACTTGTGGTGATCTTTATACCTAGGTTTTAGATATGGCTCAAAGTAACTCATGTCTAGGTTTGCTTGCTTGAACCACTTTTCTCCCACACTTGGTATTCCTGTAGCATTTACAATGGCATCTGTAGACAACTCAAAGGTAACCCCAGCAAGATTTACTTGTTTTTCATGTAGGTTAATGATGAATAGTCTTGTTAGCTTAAGGTGGTTTTTCACTTGTTGCACCTTCTCACAAAAATCAAACTAGCCTACATGTTTGAAACAGGAAACAATAAGGGGAGATGCCATGAGTTCCCTTGTATTGAGGGGTTCAAATCTGTTTATCTTGCCTCCTTTATGATCATGCATCCTTGGCATTTGGGCCTCACCACCACTACCACTGTCCTCTCCCTCAGACATGTTGAAAACTCTGTTTTTGAAAACCCTAGGGCTGATGTGAAAATGAGATGAAAGGAGGGTAATGAAATGGAAATTTTGCAAGTGAAGGGAATGAGTGAATGAAGGGAATGGGTGTAGAGGCAAACTTAGATGAATGAAAACCCTTGAGCACTGTAATAACCCTTGTTATGACTGATACTTTGTCTAGGAGGATTAAATAAGCATATAGACAATGATTTCAAACTAGATCTTAGGTTTTCTTCGTAGGGTTTCATTCCATTCATTATATGATGACCAAAATAGCTTGAAGATGAGTTATGGTATGTACTTACCCTTATTAGTGCTTGGGGAACCTTTGGCAAAGACTTGAAGGAGTTTTGGAGTGATTTGAGTGGTTGTAGGGTTTATAAACCCTTCCTGTCCAAGCGCGCAGTGCCAAGGCTGAGGGCGCAACGCCTATTCTTAACGCATAGCGTCAAGGCTTCTTCAATGGGTGGTTGTTGGGCAAGAGCGCAGCACTCCTCCAGGCACGCAGCACCACATCCCAGGCGTGTAGCGCCTTCAGAATTTGTATTGAGGGAAATTTCCAAGCGCACAGTGCCAACTTCCAGGGGCACAGCTCCAATCTGAGCGTGCAGCGCCAAGCAAATTTGACAAAATTCGACTTGCAAACTCAAAAATAATTTTCTCCTAAGTGCTCTTGATATTTTGAAATGAAACAATGATTCTCTTGAAGTGTTACATGGGCTTTTATAGGCAAATGGAATTTTGATTTAATCTTTGAAAACCCATTTCCTATTGTCAAAAATCCTTTTCTCTTCTCACTAACCTTTTTACACTTTTTTGCATGCAGGTTTGCTAAAGTGATGAAGTTGAATTTTCCTTTTTTCTCATCTGGGGTTTTGACATGTTTATTTTGACAACTTTGGGATTGAAACATGCATTAGCATCTTCAAAACCTTCTCTTGTTTCCACGATGGAGTTCAACTCATCTTTTCACCTTCTCTGGCCACTAGGTGTCTGCAGCTCTTTTATAGAAATCATCAATATTGTCTTCTAAGTTCTCTATAGCCCTTTCAATTTCATTCATGTATATCAGTTCACCTCACATTTTTCCAAATCTCATCAATAGTCTCTAATAGACTTTCTTCGTGTTTGGCCTTGTGTGCTTCCTGCATGTCATTTTCTGAAAGTGATCACTGTTTTGGCACTCAACTGGACCATCAAGTTCAAACCCTAGTCATATATAAGAACAAGTGTTTCCTATTTCCCTTTTTGTAAGTTGTTTTCATTCAGGATTAGACAATCTACCTCATTAGTACCTTATGCTGACACAACTTTTAACATTCCTGCAGAAGTGCCAAACTTTGTCCATTTTTCTAATTTGCAAACTTTGAACTGATAAGGTAATCTTCTTTAGATATTTCAGGTCCTTCTTGAATAACCATGTCTTAACATTCTATTACATCTGATCCAGATTATAGCAAAGGAAAATCGGTCCCTGAAACATCCAATGATGATCTTAAAACATGTAAAAACCCTAATGATCTAGTGGGAGGATCCTTTGACCTGATTCTGACTGAAATTTGACCTGGAGATTTTGAAGTGAAAACAAAGTATTTATTATAGCTTATCATGCCCAAAGGGACATTGGAATGAGTCATCACTAGGAAACCCTAGATGGAAGATGGAGTCTATTGACAGGGAAAAATGGGGCAATAAGGTTATAGGAAGGGAAGGAGGATGAAAATGGGAGACATAAGTCCATAATGAGTCTTTAGGAGCAACAGAGTGCCCATGAAATGGCAAAGTGATAGAATAGTGAAACATTTTCTATAAGGATAATGAAGGCAGTGAGATTTCTGAAACTCAAGATATTCAAGGAATATTGTTTTCAAAAATTCTATAAACAAACTATAGCCATCTAAATATAGTGAAAAATATTGATGACTAACATGTTGTTTAAATCAGATCATGGTTTCAACTGTAAAAGGTCCTCAAAGAACTCATTTTGATCTTGAAAAATGTAGGATTGAACTTGAGCATGTTGGCATTATGATGCATATGATGTCCTTGATGGCAACCCACTTTCAGAGGCTTTCTAGATTAGAATCAGAAGATGGATAAAGTATAGCATTGAAGAACTATACGCAACTTCATAAAGGCCAAGTTGCATATACATGCAGGTACGAAGAACCAAAGTCATGTATGTGCTAGCACATTAATTCTATAATACCAGGGAACCTCACCATGGTATTAGGCCACAATATTGAGCGTAGTAATGGTTATTTGATCCTGTCCAAGAATACAATTGTCACTTGTATGGTTTTTTCTCATGGTATTGGTTAAGGCTCAAACTATATAAGGAGGTGAAGATCATAGTGCTAAGGGTGCATGAATATGTGAATTGAATGAATACTTCAATATGAGGTATATCTGCATGTAATGGGCTATAATAAATGGATAGATATGATATTATTATGCACTTATGAATACAATGATGGATCAGGATCTCTAGACCTGAAATGACTATGTATTTGCATGATCTGGTTATGAGTTTTTTAGATATGTAGACTGGCGCATGTTTGTTGAAGTGAAGGGTATGATCTGACTAAGTTTGTAGCTCTGAAGTGGTGTGCAGTCCTGAATTATTTACATATTTATGCGCGGGTTAGACATGTGGAAGGTGCATATACATGCGGTTTCGGCTCTACAAATGAATGTATATATTCATTGAAAATACTAAGATCTATACACAAGTTGGTTTTGGAAGAAGTGCGTACAGACGTGGGTTTGTCTTATGGAAGTCACGTATGGAAGCTAGGGTTTTGCTGAAGAATGCTGAAGGAAATGTTCGATCAGTTTTGTTGTGTTTATGTTGTCTGTCAATGATGTCTTCATATAGATCTAGGTTGTTTGGGTACTGATTATGATGCTAGTTGATTGTGTATAAATATCAGTGATTGATTGAAAATGATTGATACTGCTGGTTGTATAAAAAAATGTGTCTAAATATCTCTGATCTATTTAGAATATGGTTAGAACTTTAACCTTAATATAATAAGATCTATACGCATGTTTCTCCACAAAAAAGCACGTATACACACGGGTTTCCATAAGTAAAGTAGCGTATACATTTGTTTTATGAATGATCAGGGTTGCAGTTGATTCTGTATGTTGATGCAGAAGTTTGGTTTTAGTTATGTGCTCTAGTTACAGTGCTCTAAATGTTCTATTGAATTGGGATGATGGTTTCTTTAGTTGATCTACAAATTGTGTTGTGTTAAAATTTGTTGCTTCCAGTGTGAAAATTTATTAAACGTGGTCTGTAGTGGTTTTGAGGGTCAAAGCCTTCAATGTCGAAGTTGTAGCTTCCTACCAGTAGGAGTTGGTGATCAAATCAAGAGGTTGTAGCTCCCTTCCAGTAGTGGTTGGTAAACGAGATTAGGGGGTTGGAGATCCCTTCCAGTAGCAACTAGAGAATGAGAGAAGGTTGCAGCCTTCTGCAAGTGTGTGCCTGCATGCTAGTATGAGTTTGCGCCAGTACAAAATTGTAAACAGTTTTCTATATAATAAATATTGAATATAGAGGCGACAACATTAGTGGTTTTTTCCCAAATTGGGTTTCAACCTTAAATCATGGTGTTCATGTGTGCTGCTTATGTGTGATGATTTATTCTTTTCTTACTACACATATTTATTGCTTATTAAATGTCTGATGAATGAATGATGCATTGGTCTAAGTAAAGTTACTGAAATTTATTTGAATAATAAGTTCAATGTGCATATGCAAGTTTCCTTAAAGAAATTTGTGTATATACGCTAGTTGGATTAGGCAAAGTCGCATATAGAAATCAGTAAATAAAAGTTTGTATGAGTTTTAATTATTGATTCACCCCCCCCCCCCCTGCTCAGTATTTTTTCCAACAATTCGTGTCAGAGCGGGTCCTTCTGAAGAAGATTGATAGCTAGAAGGAAGATATACCAATATGAGCAATCAAGATGGAACAACATCTATCAGACCACCACTCTTCAACTGAAATAATTTAATCTTATGGAAGACAAGAACAAGATCCTATCTTTAGTCCCTTGGAGCAGATGTTTAGGAAATTTTTGAAGGAGGTTACCAATATCCAGCTGCAGTTCCCACATATCCAGCAGCAAAGAAGAACTATGAAACCAATGTGAAAGTTGTCAATGCATTATTGGGAATCCGAACCGAATCAGATTTTGTCAACATTATGCAGTTAGATACAACAAAAGGGATATGGGACCAAATCATTCTAAGCTATGAAGGCGATGCCAAGGTAAAAAGTGCTAAACTCCAATCTCTCATAATTTAATATGAAAATCTCAAAATGCATAATGATGAAAGTATTACTAGTTTCTTTCTGCATCTGGATGAGATTGTAAACCGTATGAGAAATCTGGGTGAACACATAAAAGACACAACTTTAGTAGAGAAAATATTAAGATCTCTAACTCCTAAACTCAATTCAAAACTGTTTTTTATTGAAGAGAAATAGGATCTGCACACTTTTACTGTTGTTCAACTTCATGGGATCCTGACTGCTTTTGAAATGAGAAAAGGAGGTCTGTCTGAAATTATAGAAGTCACATTTAAAGCTATTGCGAAACGAAAAGAAAAAGAAGAACAAAAGAAATCAAGGTACGTATCAAAAGAAGATGAGGTAAATTTTGTAAAGAAACTTCAACTTGGCACCGGAAGATTCAGAGGTAAGCTTCCCTTCAAATGTTTTGCTTGTGGAAAAGTAGGTCATTATGCTACTAAATGTCTTCATAAATATAATCATGACAACGAAAAGGATATATCAAAATGTGATAGGAGACGATTTGACAATAGGAAAAGTTATTATACTTATGAAGATAGTGATGGCTTGTCAAATAGTGAAGAAGGAGAATCTTATCAAGATCTTAAACTACCAATGGCATTTGAAAATGACACTAAAGAGTCTAACGATAATTTTATGGATGCTTTAGAAGAAAATGATTTCCTTGAATAAATCAGTCAACTCAAAATATGCTTGAAGAAACAAAATATCCATAGATACTCTAAAGAATCAACTCATATAAAAATAGAAGCATAATGAGAAGTTAGAATGTGAAAGAGTAAGCCTAAGAAAGGAGCTTGAGAAAGTAAAAACTTTAAATCTTAAATTTTCTAAAGGATATAAAACCTTAGATGAATTTATCAAGGTTCAACACTATCCTCTTATGAATATAGGTCTTGGATACATTGGTGAATCTTTACAGACAGAAAAATCTCAGCTACAGCCAAAAGCTATCTAAATGCAGCAAAATCTAGTCAGCAAAATTTTAGCACTCAGCAGAAGAACAAAGAAAATTCGCAGGTAAATCATGTTCATTCCACTTCAAGGATGAACAATAACAAAAACATCAGTCAAAAGGTAAACAACACTAGAAAGTTCTATGATCATAGAAATATCTTCTTTAATGGACAATGTTTCTCATGTCATAATTTTGGTCACAAACTTTCTCAATGTGTTTCATACAAAACCATCATGACTATAGAAGCAAGAAAACAAATAAATGAGACAAGAATAAAGAAGAATATTTATAACAATTTTTCTCCTCTTCAAGACAAAATTGAATGTTTGTTTTGCAATAACTTTGGACATGAGGAATTTGAATGCAGGAGTAAACTACAGCTAAAAGAACAAATATCCACAAATTCTAAGGGATGGAAAAGGAAGGACAAATCATTTGAAATTTGTGGAATAGCTTTATTTGCAGAAGGAGAATAAAATCAATGGTACATTGATAGCAGATGTTCAAAACACATGACACGTGGTGAGCCATGGTATTGCACCAAGAGTGCTACAACTCCCAGGGGTTGCCCTACTTTACTTTATCAACCTAGGGTTCGTACAAACTTGGAGGTGACGGTGCTATATACACAGCAGATGCATTTTTATTATGTCATCCTCTTATATTTTACGAAAGGGTGTTATTTCTTAAACTATGATAAGAACTAGAAAGTAAATTGCTAGAAGGAAATGACAGAAGGAAACTAAATTAAATTGTTGAAAAGAAATGACTGGAATGAAACTAATTTAAATTGCAGAAAAGGAAATGACTGAAAAGAAACTAATTTAACTTGCTGAAAAGAAATGGTAGAAAGGAAACTAATTTAAATTGAAAAAATGAACTAATTTAAGCCACACTTAACTTGGTCAATCGGCTAAACACACCCTACTCTATCTATTAGTCTTCTATACATGCAACTAAGCGATCAATGACTTAATTCTAATTGAAAAAGTGTTGGTTTGCAGCTTGGAGAAGAAAGGGCTAAAGGTGCTACTGGAGGGATAAACACATGAAACCAGGCTCACTAATTTAATGTGCAGGAAGGAAATGACAGAAAGAAACTAAATTAAATTGCCGAAAAGAAATGAGAGGAATGAAACTAAACGTAAACTGCTGAAAGGAAACTAATTTAAATTGCACTAAACTTGGCCAATCGGCTAAACACACCCTACTTATCTTATACTCTATCTACCATGCTTCTACCCATGCAGTTAAGCTATCCATAACTTAATTCTAATTGAAAAAGTGTTGGTTTATAGCTTGGAGAAGAAAGGGCTAAAGGTGCTACTAGAGATATTAACACATGAAACCAGGCTCAGAAGTAGAAAGAGGGGGTTTAAACCTTATTAGAACTTTATTATAGTGCAAAAATTCTTTAGAGCGGAATAATCTGAAAAGTGTGATGGCGGTGTTGTAATGGAAGTGCGATATGCAATATGGGAAATCGCAATCGCAATATCGCAAAGTTAGAGGAGTAGCGGAAGTGTTGTTCGGGAGCAGGAGAGAAATGTGAAATGCGATGATGTAAGAACTACGAAGTGCAAAATGAAAAAAAGTTGCGAAATGCAAAGTGCAATGGGGTAAAAGTTACGAAATTTGAAATGTGTTGACGTAAGAACTACGAAGTGCAAAATGCAAAAAGTTGTGAAATGCGAAGTCCGATGGGGTAAAATTTGTGAAATGCAAAATGCGATGAGGTAAGAACTGCGAAGTGCGAAATGCAAAAAGTTGCGAAATGCGAAGTGAGATGGAGTAAAAGTAGTGAAATGTGAAATGCGATATCGTAGTTCGCAATATTGCAAAGTTTGAGGGATAGCAGAAATGTTGTCAAGGAAAAGTTGCGAAGTGTGAAATGCATTGGGTGATGTGGCAGTGGGACTAGCGGCAAAGTACAGAGGATATTGCAATCGGCGTCGGAAGTGGTAAGTCTTAAAATAAAAAGAAAAATGATGCGAAGTGTGAAGTGATGAGCTCCATCATTAGACATATTTGGAGGAGTTAATGGTCACCTTTTTGCCTTCTTAGATTTCTTTTTCTTGCATTTTTATTATTATTTGGTTTTATGATGCTAGTATAGGTGGTCGTTAAGGCTAACATACTTTTAGTGCCTAATATGAGGTTGAGTGCATAAAATCATGATTTATTAAGCATTTTTATGAGGATTTTATCATAAAAACTTGGAGGAGACAGCAAGGAGAAATTAATGGAGGATTTTCCACCATTTTTAACTCTCAAAGGCGGCCAAAGGATCCCAAAGATTCTCTCCATCAATTCGAATTCCAAAGGATCCCAAATATTCTCTCCAGAAATTCGAATTCCAAAGGCAATCCAAGGATCCCCAAGGATTCTCTCCAGCAATTCGAATTCCAAAGGCAACCAAGCAACTCAAATAGGAGTGCACTCAATATTTGTTTACTTGGAGTCAAGTTGACTCAATCACTATTTTATAGGGAGTTGATGGTAGTTTCCTTGTAAAATAAATAGAGCAGAGCTAGAGCTAGGAGGAGTTAGTCAATTCCAGTCGATTCTAGTTGAAACTTTGTTGCAAGCTATTGAGCTTTTTATTATTTTACTCAGTGATCAAACTTTCAAAGATGTATGAGGTTATTCTTTTATGAAATGATCAAACTGATTTTTTTCGGCTAATTTAAGTTTCAGAGAGCTAGGCTCGTGGGTTAGGGCCCAATCCATGTGCCTCAAATTCTCTATTGTTACTATCTTTTCCCTTCTGTCATTTAGCTAGTTTGCTTCTGCCATTTAGTTAGATCTTCTTCTGGTAGTTTCATTGCTTCTTAGTCTTTACTTTCAGTTTGTTTTTGTAGTTTTTCATTTTCTTGTGAGTAGTAGAATAGAGGATAAAACTCTAAAAGTTGTGGATCTAGACTTCTCTTCTCATCTCTGTCGATAGAGCTCAGGGAGGTTAAACCTTCCCACAGACCAAAAACATTGATTTTTGTTCACTATTTCCATCTCTGCATTACACCTCTAAACCTTGATTTTACGCCTCCATTCCCTCTTGTTTTCTGCTTATTTTAACTGTTGCACCCACCTTTTTTCCCTAACAGCACTTAAACCTTTCAGCTGCCTTATTCCTTTCTTTCTATTGGTTACGATCGCCTTACTCATTTTAACACAAAAACGTGAGAAAAACCAATAAATTTGACCTCCGTCTTTCCTCCTTGAAATCCTGGCTACCATACTTCGCTCATCACAGATCGCAATTTTCATTCAGTTTCGTTAACACTTACGGCTCCCATCTGTTGATTGTGATATTGTGATCACGCTCTGCCGCTGGTCCCACTGCCATGTCACCCATCGCAATTGCACGTCGCACCGTTATCCTCTTCCCTTCAAGACTTATCATTTATGGTTGCCTTACCCTTTCTAACGCAAAATTCTTGAAGACCATCAGAATTCGACCTTCTGCCCTTACTCCTCGAACTTACTGCTACCGTACATCACAATGTTAGTTCCTTTCGTTAACACTTACCGCTCCCATCTGCCGATTTCGATATTGCGATCGTGCTCTGCCACCGGTCCCACCGCCACATCACCCATCGCAATCGTACTTCGCACATTCTCCTTGTTTCTTTAAGACTTACCACTTTCAAACGCCGATTGCGATATTGCAATCACGCTCCGTCGTCGATCCCACTGCCACGTCACCCATCGCAACCGCAATTTGCACCTTTTCCTTTTTTCTTTAAAACTTACCACTTTCAAATGCCAATTCTGAACTCTGCCGCATCACAAATTGCCTTTCGCAGTTTTTGTTTTTTTCTTGTTAACCTTTACCACTCCATCCTTGCGACATTGCGATTACAATATCGTAGATCGCATATCGCACTTCTATCCGCCAATCATAACTCTACCATCGTATATTTCAATCATTCCGCTCCAAAAACATCTTGGCACCATATCATAAGGTTTTATAACGATTAAACCCCTGCTTTCCACTCCTAACCCCTATCTCATGTGTTATGCCCTCCATTAGCCTCTTTAGCCCTTTTCTTTCCTCCAAGCTGCAAAATCAACACGTTTTCAATTAGGATTAAGTCATGGATAACTTAGTTGCATGGGTAGAATCATGGTAGATAGACCATAGGATAAATAGAGTGCATTTAGCCGTTTGGCCTAGTTAAGTGTGGTTTAGAATAGTTCATTTCTGCCATTCATTTTCAGCAAGTTAAATTTGTTTCATTTCTGTCATTTCTTTTCTGCAAATTAAATTATTTTCATTCCTGTCATTTTTTTTCAGCAATTTATTTTAGTTTTTTTTTTCATTCCCTTCCAGCAATTTATTTTAGAGTTCTTATCATAGTTTAAAAAATATCACCCTTTCGTAAAGCAAAAGAGGATGACATGAACAGATTGCACCTGTTGTCTATATAGCATTGTCACCTCCAAGTTTGTATGAACCCCGGGTTGATAAAGTAGGGCAGCCCCTAGGAATTGCAGCACTCTTGGTGGAATACTAGGGCTCACCACTTTTTCGCGTCATTTTTGGGGAGGTGTCTAGTAGATGCTTTGATTTTTTTTTAGCATTCTTTTCTGCTTTCCTTTCTTTTCATGTCATTTCAGAAATATTGAAAAAAAGTACAAAAAAAACTTATTTTCATGCCTCATAGGACGAGGAATACACAAAAACAAATTTTACCTAAAACCCCCACGTCACCTCCTAGCCACCCTTCACTCTTCTTCAGTGGTAGTGAGACTATACCCCCTATAGTAGAGCCTTCTGAATATTTTGAGGATCCTAGTGGAGAATAAGAAGAAGACCTTGTTTCAACTGAGGGACCTGCTTCACCTATCTTAACCATGGTTGGGATCCAGAGATCCTTTCACATAAGAGAGGCAGATAGGGAAAATAAGATGAAAAAAATTAGCCCCTCAACTCTTCCACACTTCCATGGACTTACCTCTAAGGATCCTCACACCTTCATGTTTGAATTTTTTGTTGTTTGTAGGACTTATGCGTGCACTTCTAATGATCAGAATTTGAAACTATTCCCATCCACCCTTAAGGATGCAGCCTATTCATGGGTCTGCCTGGGGATAGCATCACTACCTAGGCACATATGGAAGAAACCTTCAACAAAAAATACAGGGACTACTGTAGGTCCATGAAAACTAAGGATGAAATATTTAGGATGACTCTAGGACCTAATGAATCCCTAGAGGACTATGAAGAAAGGTTTCAATTAAACTATAAGAGAGCCAACTGTACTCTTGATCCTGCATCACTTAAACTTGTACTTGTTCGACGAATCAGTGAAGAGATGATAGAAACATTGAATATCTTAATAGGATGATATATCTACCAACAACCCTATCAAACAATCAAAACTGTCTTCCGGGACCATTCTAAGGAATTTAGGAAGAAGGGCAGAGCTAGCCAAAGTATATCCAATAACCCCTTCCTCTTCCACCTTCATAAAACATGAGATTGGAAACATGCTAGAGGACTTCAAGAGTGACATGCTGCACACCTTTGATTTGAAAATGGACATAATGCAAGTCAAAAGGAAGCAAGAGGAAGCAGAGAGAGCCCTAGCCATATTTTGTCCTAGATGTACCTAGAAGCACCCAAGAGATGAATTTCCACTGAATTTCATCGAGGTTTACTTAGTCTGTGAGGAGAATCATGCCACAGAAAAGTGTCCCTCCTTACCTTGACTTAAATTTGTATATCAAGGTGGGGAATCAATGCCAAAGCAACTCTGTTTCATCAACCAGAGAAGGCCTCAAGGCCCTCAGTCATATCAACAAGGTATGCAAGGTGCATCTTACTCTTACTCTCACAACAATCAGAGTGCACCCGTGCAACCTTGGTACACCCCCACTCCTCCATCTTGGTCTAAACCTCCTACTTGGCCTTACAACCCTTCATATCATCCTCAGCCAGTAAACCAATCATTTCAGTAGTATGTTCCACAACAACCTCAGTGGAACAATCCATCCCAAGGGTGGAGGCCTCAACAAAATCAACCACCTGCTCTAATGCCTCCACCCCAACCTCAACCTCAGCTTACTCATGGTGCTCCACCTAGGCTACCTATACCTGCACAACCCAATTCGAACCCAAACAACAATCAGGCACAGTAGGCTCCCAGTGGATAAACATCCCATTCAGCTTATTCTATGGAGATGCAGGAGGTTAATATCAGGTCGGGAAGAGTACTCCCAGACAACCATCCTCCATCTCCACCTATAGAGGTTGATGAGGAAAAGGAAGAAGGTAACACTCAGGTCCAACAACCTCTTTTTCCTGAGCGCTTGATCCACCCTAGTCAATGCACTCCAGAGGAGACTGAACTCCTGGGAGAATTGGAAAACTTATGTGTAAATATACCACTTCTCTAGGCCATTAAGGATGTCCCTATCTACAATAAGCTCATTAAATAAAAGTTCTTTAAGAAACCTGGGATAAGGAAGAGAGGTACGCCCACCATCAATGTGGTAGGACAATTGTCTAACCTGATGTTGGGGAAAGTGATAGAAAGTGATGTTTCCAAAGTACCTAGACCTTGGTAGTCTAGTTGTTGATGTGCATATAGATGGTGTCATAGTCCCCAACACTCTGATTGATCTAGGGGCTGCCATCAATATGATGACCAAGGAAACTATGTTAAAAATTAATCTCCATGGGAAACTATGTTAAAAATTAATCTCCATGGGACTTTGAGGAAGACCACAACAGTTCTGCAACTTGTAGATCGGTCCACAGTAACTCCGGAAGGAATTGTTGAGGATGTATCCAATAGATTTCTTGGTCCTCCAGCCAAAGTTTAATGGTTATACTCTCAACTTAGGGAGACCTTGGTTAGCCACTGCAGATTCTTATATTAGTTGTCGAGCCGGAAACATGACTATCAAAAATGGGCCTTTGTCTAAAAAACTAGTGTTATATCCTCCAGCCCAGCCTTTCATTGATCCCTATATGGTTGGAGGATGAAGAAGATGAGTTGTATAACACTGCCCATACGTGTATCGTAGATGCTACTCTTAGAGTGGGGCAGCTTGATGAAGATGAACTCATTGACCATGCCATTCAAAACCAGTCCTCCACTAACATTCCTCTCAAAACCTTAGTCAAAGAGTTTGAAAACCAACCTTGGATGGAAGTGCACTCAGTTGAGTCAACCTCTGAAACCACCAAGGATATTGAGTTTGGCCCATCCAGATCTCTTAAAATCAACCCAAACCTCTCAAATGAAGAAGATAAGAAGCTATGCCAGCTTTTGAGAGAAAAACTTGAAGCTTTTGTTTGGGATTACAAGGACATGAAAGGGGTGCATCCTTCAGTATGCATACATCACATTTACATCAAAGAAGGATGCAAGCCTATGACACAACCCAGAAGAAGGATGAACCCAACTCTAAAGGACATAATCAAAGAAGAGCTGCAGAAACTATTGGATGCAGGGTTCATTTATCCTATATCCGACAGTGAGTGGTTATCCCCTCTTGTCCTAGTCCCAAAGAAGAATGGGAAGTGGTGAATTTGTGTTGATTAAGGAGAACTTAACAAAGCCACCAAGAAATACCATTTCCCTTTGCCCTTTATAGACCAAGTCTTGGATGGCCTTGCGAGGAAGAAGTTATTTTCCTTCTTAGATGGGTTCAGTGGGTATAATCACATTCAAATCAACCCTGAAGACCAGGATAAGACTACTTTCACCTTCCCTTGGGGTACCTTTGCTTATAGAGTCCTACCCTTTGGGTTGTGAAATGCCCCAGCTACCTTCCAAAGAGTTGTCATGAGCATCTTTTCTGATTTATTCCATGACTCTGTTGAAATCTACATGGATGATTTCACACCATATGGGGATGAATTCCAGGAATCTCTCTCCAATTTGGGTAAAGTACTAAAAAGGTGCATTGAGATGCACCTCTCCTTGAGCGCATAAAAGTGTGAATTCCTAAAGAAATCGGGGGTTGTATTAGGACACTCCATATCCCAAGCAGGAATACAGGTAGAACTGAAAAAAATCACTATCATAAAAAGGGTACCTGCTCCTCAAAAGCAGAAAGATGTCAGGGGTTTCTTAGGCTTAGCTGGTTACTATCGAAGGTTCATCAAAGATTTTAGCAAGATGGCTTCACCATTATTTGGGTTATTGGCCAAGGATTCTGAGTTTTTTTGGTTCGGTCCTTGTCAAGAGGCTTTCAAGCTCATTAAGGAACAGTTGACTACTGCCACCACCCTCTGAGGTCCAAATTGGACTCTTCCTTTCCACATCCACACTGATGTATACGATAAAGTTGTAGGGGCAGCATTAGGACAATTAGAGGACAAAATCCCTTATGCCATATATTTCATCAACAAGAACTTGTCCAAGGCCGAGCTGAATTATACTTTTACTGAGAAGGAGATGTTAGCCATTGTTCATGCCTTGAACAAATTTAGGCATTATGTAACTGGATATCATACCTTTGTTCACACTGACCATGCAACCATCAAATATTTAATGAATAAACCTTATGTTAATGTTAGAATAATTAGATGGTTGTCACTTTTGCAGCAATTGGATTTGACTATTTTTGATAAACCTAGAAAGGAGAATGTTGTTGCAAATTTTTTGTCCAGGTTAACTCTCCCTGCAGGTGAAGAAGGAATGGTGGATGACCAGCTGCCAAATGAGCATCTCTTTGCTATATCAGCACTCTCACTATGGTTTGTTGATATAGCCAACTACCTGGTTGTTGGGAGACTCCCTCCTAATCTCTCATTCAGGTACAGGAGCAAAATCATCAGAAAAAGCGCCCCTTTCACATGGATTGGGGGAAATCTTTTCAAGCTAGGCCTTGATCAAATCCTCAGGAGATGTGTGAGGGAGGAAGAATTTTTTGATATCCTCTCTACATGTCATGACAGCCCATGTGGAGGCCACTTTGCTGCTGATCCAGGTGGATATCAGTGGCCACCCACCTGTTCCATTTGGACTAGCACCATCAATTCTTGCAACTCTTCACATACAGCACAACTTACTATTTTTAGCAGGTTTTCGGGTCCTCCACTCTCGGAGCCATTTCAGGGTCTTAATGATCCAGGTGGATATTGGTGGCCACCCACCTATTCCATTTGAACCCTGACTATCAGTTCTTTCAATTTTCAAGTTGCAACAAAACTTACTATTTTTAGCAGTTTTTTGGGTCCTGAACTTCCGGAGCCGTTTTGAGGCCCTAAACGATGTTTTTTGGGAAAACGGAGAGCAACATGTGTCCATGGATCGATGTTGCTTGTTCAAAAGTTGTACTCCTCGGATAGATCTTTCTAACGAGCTATTGAGCGCGTCAAACGGAGATCGGGTGCCAAAGTTACGCCCCCAAGAAGTTGAACCACCAATTTACCCAAACGGGCGCCCACAGTTTTGATGTCTCATCTCCTACGGTTAGGTTTTTGGACGTTTTGGATTCTACATTGTTTCTCAACAATAAATAGGCCCTCGAGCCTCATTCTAACACAGTTCAGAGTTCGGTAGCCATCACATTTCTTCTCAGAGATTCGCTACCAGCACCCTAGCTATTTTATTTCCATTATGCCTGTAAGCATATTTATGTTATTTGATATTAATGAAATCAAGCATTATTTCCGTTGCATCTCCATGTTCATGGTTATTTCTATACTCTGTTGCGTTCCTGCATAAATCCGGATCAGTGGTATCAGAGCGAGTCTGCTCTTTCTTTGTTTTTCTTTGCATGTCCCCAACGCGGTCAGGGTATAAGGAGTTAGGGCCCGATTTGGTTGAACCCTTGCAAGATCAGCCTCGCAAACCCCGACGACCTCCCATGGAGGAAGAAAAGAAAGACGAGGGAGCATAAGATCCTATCAAAATACTACTCGAGGAGGCCCTCAAGAAACAAAGGAACGCGATGATGGATAAATTTGCTCAAATCCTTCAACGACTGCCCACATATGGCGCACTTGCATCCAACAGCCACTCTGGAGGTGCCACTCCCTTCAAGGTACAAGTAAACTTTGACATTCCTATATTTGAAGGAAAAATAGATGCAGACACTGTAAACAGATGGTTAAATTTGTTGGAAGGGTATTTCTCGGTCCATGACTTATCTGACCAAGAAAAGATTATTTTTGCACTCCTCAAAGCCGCCCCCCATATCAAAGACTGGTGGGAAACCTACTGTGAGCAAGAGGGCGAAGGGGAACCCTCTTTGTTATCGGCCACACCCACTTGGAATTCGTTCTGAGACGGCATCAAGGAACAATATTACCCCATGGGGAGCTATGAGGACAAATACATCCAATGGACCACACTGCGGCAACAAAAGGATCAAGATGTGCATGAACTAACGAATCTGTTCCATACCCTGCTCACAAAGTTGGGTATTAAAGATTCAGAGAGACATTTGGTGCTTAAGTACCATGGTTGTCTGCACAAACACATTCAGGAGGAAATGGAGTTCCTCGACATAACATTGCTTGGCACGGCATATCGCTATGCCGCCAAGATCAAGCAGAAGAAGCGAGACTTTGGATCTGCGAATCTGAAAGGTGCCCCCGAACCAAAGAACAAGGGGCAAGGCCAAAGCAATGTGACTCAGAACAACACCACAAATCCAAAGAAGGACACAGGGAAGTGGTGTGAATTTCATAATAGCCCCACTCACAGCAAAAACGAGTGTCAGGCCAAATAGTCTTTGGTGGCTGAACTAAAGGCACCCGAATCAGATGCATTTTCTAATCCTGAGTTAGAACCAGACAAAGGCAATGACAAAGGGAAGCAGATCATTGATGCAGATCCCAGTGCCATTGTTGCCACCACCAAGATCTAAAGGGAGGGTCTAGAGGATCCAGAGGAGGGGGAGCGCCTCTTCCAGTTGCAAATGTGGGTGAAGGGTTCTCCGCTGCAGTTTCTCGTCGATAGCGGAAGCCAAAAGAACCTCATGTCAGTAGAGGTCGTGAAGCGGCTCGGCCTACCAACCATAGCACACCGATCTCCACATCCACCAGCAGTGCCACCTTCCATACAGTGTCAAGCCATTCACAGATGAGGTATTGTGTAATGTTGCTCCTCTTGATGTAGCTGATGTATTATTGGGCCAACCATACTTGTGGAGGTGACATGCTGTGTATGCGTCTAGGCCTCGTGCTGTTATTATTACTTTGGGAAATAACTTGTACAGGATACCGGAGGTAGTGCCGCATCATGTCATCTCTTTGACTACTGCAAAACAACGTAGTAAGATTGTTTCCCAAACCAGGAAATTCATTTTCCTTACAACTCACTCACAGGGAAAGAAAAGTATTGTGGCCACAACCTCGAAACAGGGCTCCCTTGCATGGCTGCAGCAGATGGACAAAGTCATGGAGGAATACGAGGAAGTTTTCCCCTCACTCATAGAGGTTCCTCTACACTGTCAGGACAAAAAATCCATTGATCTGACTCCAAACTCACCACCGCCTGATGTTTCCATACATCCTGCAACTACACATATGGAATCCAAACATGTACTGTCTGAGGCTGATAAAGAAACCAAATTTACTAAATGCATCCAACATGTCCACCCGCAGGTCCTTGACATCTTCAACACATCTAATACTCAGTTCAACAGAATTTGCCTCATCTCATGGAGGATCTCAACGCAATGGGGACCATTGCTTCCTAAGGAGGGAGGAATGATCCAGGTGGATATCGGTGGCCACCCACCTGTTCCATTTGGACTAGCACCATCAATTCTTGCAGCTCTTCAAATACAGCACAACTTACTAATTTTAGCAGGTTTTCGGGTCCTCCACTCTCGGAGCCGTTTCAGGGCCTTAATGATCCAGGTGGATATTGGTGGCCACCCACCTATTCCATTTGAACCCCCACTATCAGCTCTTTCAATTTTCAAGTTGCAACAAAACTTACTATTTTTAGCAGTTTTTTGGGTCCTGAACTTCCGGAGCCGTTTTGAGGCCCTAAACGACGTTTTTTGGGAAAACGGAGAGCAACATAGGTCCATGGACCGATGTCTTTCTAACAAGCTATTGAGCGCGTCAAAAGTTTTACTCCTCGGATATATCTTTCTAACAAGCTATTGAGCGCGTCAAACGGAGATCGGGTGCCAAAGTTACGCCCCCGGGAAGTTGAACCACCAATTTACCCAAACGGGTGCCCACAGTTTTGGCGCCTCATCTCCTACGGTTAGGTTTTTGGACGTTATGAATTATACATTGTTTCTAAACAATAAATAGGCCCTCGAGCCTCATTTTAACACAGTTCAGAGGTCGGTAGCCATCACATCTCTTCTCAAAGATTCGCTACTAGCACCCTAGCTATTTTATTTCCATTATGCATGTAAGCATATTTATGTTATTTGATATTAATGAAATGAAGCATTATTTCTGCTGCATCTCTATGTTCATGGTTATTTCTATACTCTGTTGCGTTCCTGCATAAATCCGGATCAGCTACAAAGAGAACTGCTTACAAAGTTTTGCAGGCATGATACTATTGGCCTACCCTTCACGAAGATTACAGAAGATACACCAGCAGGTGTGACCAGTGCCAAAGGATGGGGAAACCCACACAAAGGGATGAAATGCCTTTACACCCTCAGGTGGCTCTTGAGCCATTTGATAAGTGGGGCATGGACTTTGTTGGACCTATCGATCCACCATCAACACAAAAGAAATATATCATAGTCTGCACTACTTACTTGACAAAGTGCGCTGAAACAAAAGAAGTGAAGGTAGAAACCGAGGAGAAAGTAGCAGAATTTCTAAGGGAGAATTTGTTTTACAAGTTTGGGTACCCCAGATAAATAGTCACTGATGAGGGAGCACAATTCACCTCTCACCTCATTGAGAATATTTTGAGGAAGCACAAGATTAAGCATAGAACTTCTACTGCCTATCACCCTTAGGCGAATGTCAAAGTAGAAGTAATTAACAGAGCTTTAGAGAGCATCCTCACCAAGGTTGTGAGCAACAATAGAAAATATTGGGCAGACAGATTGGTAGAAGCTACTTGGGCCTACAACACTACTTGGAAGACAACAACATGATTCTTATGAACTAGTTTATGGTAAGAAGGCTCTACTTTCAGTTGAGTTTTAATTTGATACTTTAAGAATGGCCGCTGAATAAAAATCTAGATCTATCGAATGCCCAAAAAGAAAATTTGATGCAACTAAATGGTTTGGATGAGTTCAAAATGCAAGCACTACTTCACACAGAGGTAGTTCAGCTGCAAAGGAAAGTCTGTCATGACAAGAACATCAAAGAAAAGACCTTCTAAGAAAGATATTGGGCATTGTTGTATGATTCAAGGTTTAAATATTTCAAAGGAAAGTTGATGACAAGATGGTTGGGACCTTACACAGTGGAAAAATGTTTTGATAATGGCACATTCCAAATCAGAACCATAGATGAGATATGAATCCCCTTGCTTGTCAATGGTCGCAGACTGAAAATTTACAAAAAGCCTTTGTCAAGGGCAGAGTTCATAAATTCAATAAGTGGAGAGGTGTATGTGATGGGAAACTCCATAGTTTCCCACACCTCCTAAAAAAAAAAGAGAGTAAAAAAATAAAGATCCATGGGTGAAAACATATCTGAGACACCCAAGGCAAGCTTGTGGGTTTAAAACCTTGGTGGAGGTAGCTCACTTGCTCTCAAAAAATAAAAAATAAAAAGAATAAAGATCCATGGGTGAAAACCTCTCTTAAGCACCCAAGGAAAGTTTGTGGGTTGAAAACCTCCATGGAAGCAACCTACTTTCTTTCAAAAAAAAACAAAAAACAAAAACATACATCTGCATTTTCTGTATTTTTTGTGTCTGTTGTTTTGCAGGTTATTAATGGTTTCTGGAAACACAGGGAAGCATTCATCTTCTTTTCCCTTCTTCCATTTTACCATCCATCCCATCATTCACTCCATTCATTTTCATAACTTCCTCCATCATCTCCATGCACCACATTCCTCCATTCCTAAGCACAATGTAGCAAGGAAATACCTACAGACATCTGATGTTTGAGACTGCTACAAACATTAGGGAGTTCTTACAGCACAAAATCTCGTTCTTGAACAGCAAGAAAAACAAGGGAGGAGCTGGCAAAGCAGACCCCATGCAAGACAAGAGTTCCACCCATGGCATCTGGAGAATCCCCACGCAGCATCTCCAATAAGAATAAACAACAAGGAAAGATTAGCAGCTCACTCAGAGAACTTCTCACTCAGCAAGTTGCTCACTCAGAGAATAGGAAAAAAAAGTGAAAAACGCATCATCTAAAAGGCTTGTCTCCTCAATCCAGCTCCTGCAAACGCCTTGGAAATGATAGGTAAAATCAGGTATAGCTTCTCACCCCTCGCTATGCATCCATAATAGCCAAAAATAATTAAATTTGCAAACTTAGAGTTTAAGGGGCAGAAAGGTGGTCAGTTAGCTTGGCCATCATCGTGAAGTGTGACTAGGGAGAACTGCGAAGTCACGCCACTTGGGCACACAAAAGAAAAGAATTTAAAACAAGTGGAGTAGAGGATAACGAGGGGAGGAAACACGCAGTCCATCATGAATTAACAAGGAGAAGGAAACAATTGTCTACAACAAAAACTAGAGTTGAGTCGAGTTACATAAGCACTCCAAAATTAGTTGCACAATCTGATAAAAGGAGATCATGTCTCATCCAAACCAGTAAATTGAGAATTTTTTAGGGAAAGAGACCAAAGGGAGCCACAACACAACAGTACCAAGAGTGGGTTGCGTATTTGAACATCACGCAACAACAGCAACATAACACGTCACCCTACCCATGACTTGGTCCTCTCTCATAAATATGAGCAAAGAAGCTTTTATAGCAACCAAAACAAGGCAGGATTCCACTCCTAGCCTTAGAGAAGCCAAAGAATAACTAGAAGAAGAAGAACCAGTAGAGGAAGAAGAAGAAGAACTACTATAGGAACAAAAACCAGAAGAAGGAGAAGAGCCAGAAGAAGAACCAGAAGAGGAAGAGACAAAGGGTTAAAGAAAAACAGAATAGATGGCCATATAATTCATAGAGATAGCAGAAAGTGGGCAAGAAACAGACTCACAATAGAGCACCACATCCCCTCAATACAAAGAGGAAGTTGCCACCATATATCCTTTGAGCACAAAGAGAAAAAGGCAGACCTCTAGGTATTTCAGATCTGACAAGAGTCAGAGGATAAGTCAGAGAGAGCCAAAACCTCCTCCCACAAACCTGCTTATCATTGAAGAATCACCAAGAGAGGCGGAAATAATTAAAGAAATAGTTCTGAAGGAGAAGTTGTAGAAGGCACAAGCAGAGAATGTAGCACTAAAGGAGAAATTGCAGCGAAAAGGGGAGCAAGTAGCCACCATGGCAGAATTATGCATAGAAGCCCTTTAGCGCAGATTCCCTTCTGACTCATATGTTGTGTACCTCAAGGAGCAATGGATTATATTTCAAATCAAAACTCTAACCTCCCATGGATCACTACCTTTTCAAGATTATAGACAATTCATGAATTCCTACAAGCAAGCTAACATGGTTGATCAGGCAAAGATGGCATAGTCTTATGTGCATAACCTTGTGCTAACAAATCTGGATATTTGGGACCCCAATCCTACAATGGGGGATATGCAGTTGATGGCTCTAATAGCTTGGATGGTGAATGAGGACACTATATCAAAAGATATATGGAGGGTCATGGGAAGACGAAATAGATAACCCTTATATATCAAACCAGAATTGTTTAGCCCAAGAGGAGTCATCCTTAACCATCGAGAGATTGAAAGGGACCCTACACTAGGTGAAAGCTACTTTCAGACTCAAACCCGAGTGATAAGCCACTTTGATGATGTTTCTAGGGAGATAGAAGATGAGTTCATTATGGCCAGTCAAAGGAGATGGAAAAACCTCCCTCACAGCCTCAAGAACAGGGTGTACCATACTCCAGAAAGACTGAGGGGTGCATTGGAAAGCGCATCATTATACAAGAGGGCCATGCAGGCTAAAAAGATCCAATGGTTGGGACTAAATCTCAGCTCACCTTTGTTGCTAGGGTTGAATGATGAAAAGGACACAAATGCAAAAGATAGAGAATGGGAGGATGCAGAAAAGAATAATGGTTTTTACCCCCTTGGGGAAACTACAACACTTCTTCCTCAGGAAATCAGGGGGGCTATCAATTCCTTGAAGGAAATGTAGGAGGGGGATTAGTTTCTCAAAGGATGAGCAACCATTTAGTAGGGGGGTGATGATGAGCTCTATCATTAGACATAATTGGGGGGGTTAATGGTCACCTTTTTTCCTTCTTAGATCTCTTTTTCTTGCATTTTTATTATTATTTGGTTTTATGATGCTAGTATAGGTGGTGATTAAGGCTAACATACTTTGAGTGCCTAATATGAGGTTGAGTGCATAAAATCATGATTTATTAAGCATTTTTATAAGGATTTTATCATAAAGACTTGGAGGAGATAGCAAGGAGAAATTATTGGAGGATTGTCCACCCTCCTTAACTCTCAAAGGCAGCCAAAGGATCCCAAAGATTCTCTCCAGCAGTTCAAATTCTAAAGGCAGCCAAAGGATCCCAAAGATTATCTCCAACAAATCGAATTCCAAAGGCACCCGAGAATCCCCAAGTATTCTCTCCAGCAATTCGAATTCCAGAGGAAACCTAGCAACTCAAAGAGGAGTACACTCAATATTTGTTTACTTGGAGTCAAGTGGACTCAATCACTATTTTCTAGGGAGCGATTGGTAGCTTCCCTGTAGAATAAATAGAGCAGAGCTAGAGCTAGGAGGAGTTAGTCAATTCCAATCAATTCTAGTTGAAACTTTGTTGCAAGCTATTGAGCTTTTTATTATTTTACTTAGTGATCAAACTTTCAGAGGTGTGAGATAATTCTTTTATGAAATGAGCAGACAAATTTCATTCGACTGATTGAAGTTTCAGAGAGCTAGGCTCGTGGGTTAGGGACCAATCCATGTGCCTCAGCTTCTCTGATGTTACTATATTTTCCTTTTTGTTATTTAGCTAGTTTTTCTTCTGCCATTTAGTTAGATTTGCTTCTGGTAGTTTCATTGCTACTTTGTCTTTTATTTCAGTTTGTAGTTGTAGTTTTCCATTTGCTTGTGAGTAGTAGAATAGAGGATAAAAATATAAAATTTGTGGATCTAGACTTCCCTTCTCATCGTTGTCGATAGAGCTCGAAGAGGGTAAACCTTCCCACAGACCAAAAACATTGATTTTAGTTCACTATTTCCATCTCTGTGTTACACCTCTAAACCTTGCTTTTACGCCTCCATTCCCTCCTTTTTTCCGCTTATTTTAACTGTTGCACCCACCTTTTTCCCTCATAGCACTTAAACCCTTCATTCGCCTTACTCCTCTATTTCTATTGGTTATGGTCGCCTTACTCGTTTTAATGCAAAAACGTTGGAAAAACCATCAAAGTTGACCTCCGCCTTTCCTCCTCGAAATCCCCGCTAACGTACTTTTCTTATCACAAATCATAGTTTTCATTTGATTCCGTTAACACTTACCACTCCCATCTGTCGATTGCGATACTGCGATCGCGGTCTGCCGTCGGTCCCATCGCCACGTCACCCATCGCAATCGCACGTCGCACCGTTTTCCTCTTCCCTTCAAGACTTAGCATTCACAGTTGCCTTATCCTTTCTAATGCAAAACACTTGAATACCATCAAAATTCGACCTTCCGCCCTTACTCCTCTAACTTCTCGCTACCGTACATCGCAAATCGCAGATCGCAATGTTTAGTTCCTTCCATTAACACTTACCGCTCCCATTTGTCGATTGCGATATTGCAATCGCGCTCTGCCACTAGTCCCACCCCCACGTCACCCATCGCAATCGCACTTTACACATCTTCCTTCTTTCTTTAAGATTTACCGCTTTCAAACGCCAATTGCAATATTGCGATCGCGCTCCGTCGTCAATCCCATGGCCACGTCACCCATCACAACCACACTTCGCACCTTTTCCTTGTTTCTTTAAGACTTACCACTTTCAAATGCTGATTCCGAACTCTGCCGCATCGCAAATCGCCTTTCGCAGTTTTTTTTTTGTTCTTGTTAACCTTTACTGATCCAACCTTGCGACATTGCGATTACGATATCGCATATCACACTTCTATCCGCCAATCATAACTCCGCCATCGCATATTTCAATCATTCCCTTCCAACTATTTACTTTCCAGTTCTTATCATAGTTTTAAAATAGCACCCTTTCGTAAAGCAGAAAGGATGACATGAACATATTGTATCTGTTGTGTATATAGCATTGTCACCTCCAACCCCGCATTGATAAAGTAAAGTAGGGCAGCCCCTGGGAGTTGCAGCACTCTTGGTGCAATACCAGGGCTCACCATGAAGTGCGAGATGCAACGAGATAAAATCTGTGAAGTGTGAAATGCGATGGGTGATGTGGCAGTGGGACCAGCAGTAGAGCACGATCACAATATCGCAATCGACAGATAGGAGCGGTAAGTCTTAAAAGAAAAAGGAAAACGATGCGAAGTGTGATGTGCGATAGCGAGAATTTCAAGGAGGAAAGGCAGAGGTCAAACTTTAAATATTTTTCAAGCTTTTTATGAATAAAAAGGGTGTGGCAGTTGTTAAGGAAAGGAGAACTAAAAGTGTAACAACAGGGTTTCAGAGGTGTAACAGTAGCGATGGAAGATGAAGCGGGAGGTGTCAATTAACTTCTCAGTGGCTACCTATTCCTGTAATTAAACTTTTGATTCATGCACGACAACAAGAAAAATGCGTGATAAAAATAGTGAACAGAAAAGCAGTTTTTTTTTTATGGCCTGTGGGGAGGTCAACCCTGCTCGAACTCTATTGACAGAGATGAGAGGGGAAGGCTTGACCACAGCTTTTGGATTTTTTTCTCTACTCTGTTACTCTTCGTAAGAATATGAAGAACTACAACAACTAAACTGAAAGTAGAAACTAAACAACAATGAAACATAAACAAAATTATCAGAAGCGAAGCTAATGAAATGACAGGAGGCAGAGAAAAAATACAACAGAGAGGTTGAGGCACATGGATTGGACCCTAACCCACGAGCCTAGCTCTCTCAAACTTAAATCAGTAAAATGAAATCAGTCTGCTCATTTCATAAAATAATAGCCTCATACATTCCTGAAAGTTTGATCACTGGGTAAAATAATAAAAATCTCAATAACTTGCAACAAATTTTTCGACTATGATCCCCCCCTTCCTAGCTCTATCTCTACTCTATTTATTCTACATGGTAGCTACCAACAACTCCCTAGAAAATGGTGATTGAGTCCACTTGACTTCAAGTAAACAAATATTGGGTGCACTACTCTTTGAGTTGTTTGGTTGCCTCTGGAATTCGAATTGTTGGAGAGAATCTTTGGGGATCCTTTGGCTGCCATTGGAATTCAAATTGTTGGAGAGAATATTTGGGATCCTTTGGCTGCCTTGGAGAATTAAGGAGGATGGATAATCCTCCTATAATTTATCTTTTTTGCTCCTCAGAGTCTTTATGATAAAATCCTTATAAAAATGTTAATAATTTATGATTTTCTGTTCTCAACCTCATATTAGGCACTCAGAGTATGTTAGCCTTAATCACCACCTATACTAGCATCATAAAACCAAATAATAATAAAAATGCAAGAAAAATAGATCTAAGAAGGAAAAAAAATGACTATTAACCCCTCCAAATATTTCTAATGATGGAGCTCATCAACAGGTGATAAAGACAAACTCATTTCATACAATGCATTAGAAAAAGAAAAGAATGTCACTTTTGGAAATGACTCTCTTGTTGTCATTAAAGGTAAAGGATCAGTTTTTCTAAAAGAGAATGTTAAAGCTAGTAATGTTATGTATGTTGATGGATTAAAGCATAACTTTTTGAGTGTTAGCCAAATGTGTGACCTGTTAGAGTCAAAATATGCATCCTACCATCAATGATCAATAACAATCCTTCATTTCTCATTTTAGGTATCTCATTATGAAATTTTTATATCATTCCATTAGGTCATGTTAAAAATTATTTCATTGATGGTAGCCTTCCTCAATAAAACTTCACTCTGCTTCAGTGAACCATATTTGCTGACTCACGCCCATGTCTTCTTAAGCATAATAACACCTATAAAAAGCTCATTTGTCCATGTCTTGTCTCAGTTAAAGCCAGTCATGGAAATCAGGTTTCACAGTTGCATTAGGTCATTAGGGTTTTGTCTTTCAAGGTAAAAAATGCATCATTCCATCTCAATAAAGTCATAAAATACAAGAGAGTGACTCAAAGACATTCTATCTTCCTCTACAAAATATCATCACTATGTAACTATCAAATTTTTCAAAGTTGTAATTTTGATTTCTATGATTTTAATATCAAAATGTCATTTTGATATAAAATCAAAAATGTAATTTATTTTTTATTTCAAATGTAATTTTATGTTTTTTTTATATGTAATAATTCATTCCCTAAAGCTTCCAACTCAAGCAGTCTTGCCAAACTGAATCAAAGAAATTCAAACTCCATCAATTGATCAACCTGCAAAACAAAAAGTCAGAAAGTCAGAGTATTAGTGTCAAAGTTTGAAAAAGGAAAAGTGAACATAAGGAAAGTGGGTTTTTCAAGTTATAAATCAAATCCACTAGACTATAAAAGTCCTCAACACCTCGAGAAAGCCCAGATGTCTCATTCAGCCTTCAGCAAAGGAGAAAATTCGCATTTCAGAGTGTAACTGGGCAAAATTTGTTCGTCGTTGCGCGTTCTCCAGGTCACTATGCGTTCAGGAGGGACGTTGCACGTTTGGTGAGGGTTCACAGTGTAAAATTCAAAGGCATTGCGTGCTCAAGAAGGGTACTACGCGTTTGGGAAGGAAGCTGCGCATTCAACAGGTCATTGCACGTTCACCCAGGAAGGGCCAAAAACCCCCTCACAGCCTGCCACTCCATCAAATGATGCTCAATCTTTGCACAAGGGTTCATAAAGCTCCATTTACCAGTAAGTGACAAAGCCATCCTCTCTTTGATATATCATCTTTGCTTCAAGTCAATTTGAGCCTATTTCTAAAGTAAGAAACCCTAGACCTATTAAAATCCAATTCACTCCCTTAACATAATCCCTAAAACTTTTATACTCTCTCCCTCACATTCCTATAAACATTCCCCTATTTCTGTATCCCCATTCCCTAAACAATCTCATCCCTAATAGCTCTAATTCCTAGGGTTTTCACTAACATAGGCTCCCTTCACATTCTCATTCCCTTCATTTCTCAACACTTCCCGTCACTTCACATTCCTCCATTTCATTCCATCACCCTAGGGTTTTGACATCAATTATGGCTAAAGAGGAGAACAAAAGTTCTAGTGAGGAAGAGAGATAGAAGAAAAATCCATATAAGAAGGGAGGAAAGTCATCATACATGAACCAGCAACTACTAGAGAGCTTATGGCATCTCCCCTCGCTGTGTCATGCTTTAAGCATGTAGGTTGTTTCAAATTTTGTGAAAAGGTGCAAAGAATCCATTACCATCCTATGTTGACAAGATTGTTCATTTCTAACCTTCATGACAAACAGGTCACCCTTGTCGGGATCAATTTCAGTATGTCCACTGACATTATTGCAGCTGCTACTGGGATCCTGAATATTGGGGAAATATGGTTTAAACAAGGGAAACTCAATCATTATTATTATGAGCCATATCTTAAACCAAGGTATAAGAATGATAAAAAGACAATTTTTCCTTTCTCCAACCTCCTTAACAAATATGTCCCCATGATGAAAATCATCATGAAATACGTCACCAGTGAGGGAAGGTTTTCTAGGCTCTATTCCTATCATATCTGGCTCCTTATGCACTTCACTAGAGTTAGAATGCTTCACATACCCTATTATCTCTTCCGGAGCATTGATAAGATGGTATTTATTTCCCAAAAGAGAGATTATGATAATCAAATGCAGAGTCTCTTTCACCACTCCCTTATCAAAATGATAGTCATGCATCAACTTGATCAATTAAACATTCCATGGGACACCTTCATATCCAATGATATTTTCACTGCCCCACCTAGTCAGCATGGCCAGAATGTACCTTCATCATCTCATCCTCCCTCATCTATCCCTCCATCTCAGCCTATTATGCATACATCATTACCAGATCAACTCCATTCGCCTCATTCACTTCACATATAGCCTTCTTCTTCACCTTTTTATAACCCTACATCATCATCACATCATGATTCTGAGTCATCAAGTTGTGATGAAGACATTGAGGCAAAATGGGCTAGTTTAGCTGAGGTTGAACCATTGCCCAAAACTTACTAGAGAGGCTAAGGCATGTGTTTACTTCACTTGAAGTGAAAGGGTCCATGCCTTCTTCATCAACACAACAGCTAGATAAAGGTAAGTAACAAGTGATGGAGCTAGTCTTTCATGATGAGGAGGACAATCATGAGACATAGCAAGAATTTCAGTTGATTGACCTAGGTGAGGAAGATGAAGGCAAAATCACCAATGCAGTAATTAAAGGTAAAGAGGCTTAGATTAATGAGCTCCAAATTAATCTTGAGAGGGCCAAGTATGTGATTCACTTCCTTGAGCAAGAAAATCAGTAGTTGAAGACCAAGCAGGCCATCAATAAGGTGAAATGCATCAAAGCACAAAGAGAGGCAGAGAAGGCTAAAGCCTTGTTTAAGGAAACATTGGAAAAGTTTGGTGAACTTGATGATGATGAGGATCAGCCTCAAAGACTGAGACCTAGGACTAAAGGGTTGAAAAGAGCTCTATCCCTAGAGAGACAAAGGGACGCTGACCTAGCATACCAGCTTACACTAAATGAACAGCTTGCCCTAGAAATCGGCAAGAACAGGGAACCATGGCTTGATAGAGCCAATCTACATTTGGAGAAGTTGGTAGAGAAGACCAACAAGGACAATGACTTGTTGAGAACAAGGGTCAAACTTCATGCTCGGAAAGAGAGAATTGCATTGGCCAAGCTCAAAAGAGCCAATGCCAAGATTGATGTTTTGACCAAGCATGAAGAGAAAAAAGTTAGACATATTTTATGAGGTGTCACATCATGCCTTAAACACTTGATGAGCAAGTATCCTCACAATTTTGACAAAATTTTTGCAAACTTAGCATTTTGT
Source organism: Pinus albicaulis (assembly GCA_034641835.2). NCBI lineage: Eukaryota > Viridiplantae > Streptophyta > Pinopsida > Pinales > Pinaceae > Pinus > Pinus albicaulis. Next base: position 750,010,114 of record CM076571.1, on the reverse strand, counting down.
TCATTTCTGTGTTTTTTATGATATTTTGCACACAGAAAAATTGCTAAATGTGTAGCGCCTTGGACACGACACTCTTTTTTGGAGCATCTAAATGACAAATGTCCACCACTAGCAGGTTTTTATTGATGAGGAAATAAACCCTATGAATTTTCAGAGTTTTTGGTTTAGAACTAGTCCATCAAAAAGCCAAAAAGCCATAAAAAATTCATGTTTTTGCCTCAAAATTTACCTGGTCACTACATGTTTACTAGTCTTGGGAGAAGAGGTTTTTGACAGGGCAATGAGCACCATTTTGAAAACTGGAGGTAGTTCTAGAACTCAGACTCAAAGGGCTTTCCAACAAGCCATCATGGAGCAGATTTGGACACTAGGAAGGAACTCAAATTCAGCCTTGAAAATAGGTCATTTTTTCTGCCTATACGATGCGTGTCTTACAAGGAAATTGTGTTTTTACAGTCTTCAGAAATTTTCTGAGTTTCACTCCAGTTTTGACTTTTGATCTATGATCATCTACAAACTTTATAGATGATAAGGATCTATGATACTTATCATCTATAAACTTTATAGATCATAATGATCTATAAGGGGTTCCACCCAACCTTTGGTTGCCCCATCACCCCAACCTTCAGTTATCTTTCTTTACTGCTAAAGTATCGGCACACACCTCTCAACTGCAAGGACCTTTCACTTTTCCCAAAACATCCATTTCCCTTGCCCTAAACATCCCTCTAAAGGCCTATCAAGGCCTTTTTACCTTGCCCCTAAACCGTCCTCTAAAGGCCTTATTACTGGCCATCCTCAAAATCCATTTCCCTTGCCCTCATCCATAGGCTTTTTCTCAACATCCTTCCTATGCCCCCATCCGCCCTTTGGGCCTTTTCCTTCCTCCAAAATGGCCATTGAGGCTCTATTTTTAATACTGGGGGGAAATTTTAATGATGGAGAAATTTTTAAAAAGTACCCCCCCCCCCCAAAGTGTTCGTCCTTAGGGATAACGACCAATCAAGTATACGACCAATAAGGGTAGTAGCCATTTGTACCCCTCAACCATTGTCGACTAGCCAAGATGACGATTACTTAAATCACCGAGGTTTCGCCTCAGTAGACTCTAATTCAATGTAATTGTAAATAATAGTACGATATCTTAGATCGGTGTATATAACTTTTTAAGGTCTGTTAGTTAGGGTGCTCTGCCTTACGTTGGGAAATGTTAAATTTACCAATGTAAATGATGAATATGAATGTAATTATCATGTTATTACTATTTACTAGGGTAAATACATTAGGTAAATCAATCATATGAGATGTAATGAATCAGTTCACTTGAGATAGGAATGAGTCACTTTTCTCATCCCATACTCTAGCTATCAGTTCAATTTTTTGTGCAATATCTCCCTCACCTCATGGATTCAACCCCTGAGGATGATTGGAGGTGGTTTTCATGTATATTTAGCTTAGTTTTTCACAAGAGTCAAAGGTTGGAATCAGTTTCAATTTTGCTACTTGATCAAGGAGACTTTGTATTCAGTTTTGGCCACTAATACAAGAGGATTTGCAGCGATATTTATGGGATACCTGTGGTATTAAATGTCTTTTATTGTTTCTTCTTCAGTGACATATGTGTGAATGTATTGTTCATTTCCTTTTCATGTCTATGATTATGATATTTTATAAGTGTGAAATTCAGAATAGATGATAGCCATGCTTTGTTTTGGGCAACTGATCATATTTTGTTTCATATCTTTTGTCTAAGAGAAATACATCTCTTATGCTTTCCTCAACCTCCTTACATTTTCTAATCCATTCCATAACCATTATCTTCAAGTGATTAACATTATACCTACCTTGCCCCATTCATCCCTACAACCCTAACTCTATAGCCCTCACCGAACTTTCCTTGACCTAATTTCATTATCCGTTGATTTATCGAACCAAAACAAAATCAAAACAACCCCTTGCACTCATTATCTAGCCTAAAACCCAAATTTCTCCAGCCCTTTGTTGAACCCTTAGTTAAACGAAGAGGGGGGGGGGGGGGGCGGGGTTAATCAGTTTAATACATTCATGGACTTTTAAGACTTTCCTTTAAACTTATTTACACCTTCATTTCATGATTAACTTATTATATAATGAAACCACAATCTTAATATGTGAGCAGCAAGTATTAAGAAGATTAAATACAGAACATAAACACATAATCATCATACACATGGACAACAAATATAAGTGGAAACCCATAGGGGAGAAAACCACATCTTATTATTGTTGTGATGCAAAGGCAAGCTCCAACTCCCTCTCACCACTGATTTTTTGTAGACTCCAACCTACAAGAGGCTACTACCTCAAATTCTGCAAGCTACAACTTGCAAGGAAACTCCAACTCCCATCTATTTTCTGCGGGCTACAACCCACAGGAGGCTCCTACCTCAACCAAATCCAACTGGACATCTATCAAGCTACAACTTGAAACGGAAGCACCAACTCCCATGTATTTTCTATAATCTACAACCCACAGGAGGCTCTTACCTCAACCAGCTCCAACTAGACATCTATCAAGCTACAACCTGAAACAGAAGCACCAACTCCCATGTATTTTATGTAGGCTACAACTCACAGGAGTCTCCTACCTCAACCAGCTCTAACTGGACATCTATCAAGCTACAACTTGATATAGAAGCACCAACTTCCTCACTCTACAATAAAATCATATGCTGATTTACGTGGATATCAACTTTGTTTTTCTCCTTCTTCACTGTTGTCCTTCTAGCCTTCATATCTGCTTTAAATCATCTCTGGATCTTCACATCTTCTCTATCTGCTCCTTCTTCTTCTTCCACTCTCTAACCGTCTGCATATTTCTTATATTATTCTGCTCTCTTCCATTCTGCAGCTTTCTAAAAATCTTCAACTCTCTTCAATTTTGTTGCACACTCTCTCTCTCTCTTTGTTTTCGTCACGTTCTGCACATGGATATTACCTGTTTTATACAGATAACTTCATGGTTGTTTGCATTCTACAAGGAATATGAAGTGAACAGGCACGACTCTTGCCTTTCACCCACTCATTTCCTCACTCAACATATTTGAATGTTACAACAATATATATAATCATTATAGTATCAAATTGGAGTTTTGCTTTTCCAACGAAGTCTTGTCTTTGCATCACAAACAATATAAAAATAAATAATACATTTTCAAGACAATCAATTATTTACTCAGCCCATCAGTTTCTTCACTTTGTTGTGCATTTGTCCTCTTCTGCTTTTCGTCTTTGTGTCTTTTCTGCTCTTGTCGTTATATTCCACCTTTGCTGCATAACTGCCCCTTTTAGCCCGACTCTTCTTCCACGTTTAGCCCCTTCGTTAGCTTTACTGTCGTAACATTGTTCTGCTCGAGCTCCTGATCCTTTGATTTGCGTTCAGATCATTTATTTGTGACCTGTGGGATATGGCCTACATACAACTCCCTTTATACACGCGACAGATTACAAATCCGAGCTTTAATCAACATACATACGTTTATCGATTAACAACGCATATCTATAACATACATACGATTAGCAATCAACAGCGTAAACTTTATAATATGTCATATATAACATACACAGAACAACGGCTATTGGGTCCCGCAATGCTTGACCAATCATATCTCATCACAAATGCTTGCCTGCAGGTTTCCAACTCTACTGTTAGTGATATACCTTATACCATGCGACCTGCGCTCGTGTGCAGTGCTGCCGCATGGACTCCCTTCATCGCATCGTGTCACTTGATCCTTACCACATCACAACCAAAACAACATACCTTGCGATGTCTTTGAAGTTAAACCCTATTTCTTGCAGAATGCGATTTTGTGAAAGGTCAACATGTGTCCCTCCATTTCGAATCGCAAAAACTTTAACTTAACTTGTGGTCGCCTTCCTGCTATCCCTTAAGCACTGGGATGTGTGGTCTCGTGATTCGCCCTCTGTCATTGATCTGCCCCCAGATCTAACGGTCCTCATCTGATCGCACTTCGCACTTTATAAGATTTACTTTGTGGTTATACTCTATTTCTTGCGATCTGCGATGTTGCGTTGTGCCACCATGTGTCCCTTCTCTACTTCGCATCGCAATTGCTTCAACTTACCATGTGACGCCTTAACACTTAACTCTTAAATGTTGCGATTTGTGACATCGCTCCAGACGCGATTCGATCTTCGTCGTCCATCTCTCACCTTTACTTTTGTGATCTAATCCTAACCATCCGCTTGCCTCCCTTGGAATTCTTCAAATAATTCTCTACCTTAGTCGATTTTTCGTTTGTTTACACAGTCTCGCTCTATGACACTGTTTCCTCCACGCTACTCCTCCTAAGCTTGTTTTGTATTCTTCAACGCGATTCTCTCTTGAGCTTTATACTGTCGCCGCTCTGCAACATCAGTTCCTCCACGATGCTCCTCCCTGAGCTTTATTCAGTTTCTAAGTGTGTTGATCTCTCCTGAGCTTATTTTTCTATTCGTTATTCACTCCCACATGGGATTTTTTCTCTTGCTACTTCTTTGCTGCCTCTACTACCTTCGCTGCCTCTGCTCCCTCTGCTTCTTTGTTTCCTCTGCTGCCTTTGCTTCTTTGCTACTTCTGTGAATCTCTCCTGAGCTTGTTCTTCTGGTTATTCATTCTGACCTGAGATTATTACGCTTGTTGCGCACCTTAAACGCATCGATATCTCTTGAGCTTTTTTTGTTGCCTTTGCTCATTTTCTACCTTAATTGCTTCTCTGCTGCCTCTGCTTCTTTCTGCTGCCTTTTTTGCCTTTGGTGTCTTCTTAGCTGCATTCGCTAGCTCTACTACATTCGTTGCCTCTCTACATTCGATGCCTCTCTGCTTTTGCTGCTTCTCTGCCTTTGCTGCTTAGCTACATTCGCTGCCTCTCTACTTTTGCTGCTTCTCTGTTGCCTTTGTTGCCTCTGCTCCTTGTCTGCCTTGCTTCTTAGTTGCATTCACTTCTTTGCTTCCTTTGTTGATAGTCTAATGTTGCTCTTTTCCTTCTGCTGCTCATCTTTCTCTCTTTTATGCTTTCTTACTGCATTTTTGCCTATCTGCTCCTTTCCCTTATTGTTGGTTCATCTCTTCTCATTTGCCTTAATGATATTTCAGGTGATGCTCCTTTGTGCTCCTTTTCCATCAATGACAATATTTCAAATAGTGTCCCCCTTTGGCATTGACGGAAATACTCCAATACTTCCTATAGGACTTCCTCCCCCTTATCATTCTGAGAAGTGTCTTGTCTTCCTCTGCTTGCTTTTCATAAGAGCCTTTCTTCTTTTGCTTGCTTTTCCTCCCCCTTTGAAATCAATGGCAAAGGGTTGCAAATTTCCCAATGTATTTTCTATCTTTTCATTTCCTCTCTCTGAGTTGTGTTCAAGCCTTCTTCTTCTGACTTTGTATCATGCTTCTCCAAACTGGTGTACAATAGTTGTTGGGAGAATACTTTGAGAATCATTGAATTTTTATGTAAGTTGATACCATCCCAAAGCGCAGACTCCTTGCCCTTGTATAAAGCTGAAAGTGGTGATAAGGACACTTCATAGAACAAACTTATATAATCAGAGATGCATCATTGGAACAATACTAAAATACTGAGAATGCTCCATACGACATATAAAGTCTGCTCCAAATATACTTCAGTGCATATTATGATCTTCATCTAAGATACATATCTGTTGAGGAAGATTGTAGATGGAATATGTCTTCTTCTGCAATACACATATGCAGTGCACATATGTTCAAATATGATGATGCCAATATATCTTTTGCAGCCACGGTTCACCTTTACTACCATATTACACAGTGATTTCGCTGCAGATTCAAGGATGTCTTTGCACAGAACTTGGTTCATAGGCCATCCGCTCATACTTTCTTATAAGGAATTCTCAAATTCACCCACATACCATTGTTACATAACTTTTAGGTGTAACACATGCTTAAGGAAGACTAATGGTTAGATCTTGATATATCCGATCTCTGCGGTATACACTTATGCCAAAAGTGTATATGTATCCAAGGCCACGAGATAATAAGATACCCATTGATAATCCATGCGGTAATTTTCACTTCGGCTCGCACAGACAACCATAGTCACATTACCCTTCATACTCTCAGTTATTTGCATTGAGCTCTCCACTATTCTCAACAACAATCAACAAAATACAGAATCTGATTCTGGAATCATTAATCTTTTGCACTGGTGGAGATGCGGACCAATCAATTGTTTTATCACAATGCGTTTCAGGAAGAAATTTTCAATTTATTTAATCGGAGCCTCAAAGACAGACTGTCCATAGTTTTATCATTCCTTTATCTGCTTACCTCCAAAACAAAAACATGCCCAATTTCAACGCATGCTCAGCACATCAGTAATGCTTGTTCTAATACCAACGCAGCTCCAATAATAATGCTTGGGTGCTTCCTAGAGTAGCTCCTCTTTGAGTTCATTATAAGCATCCTTCATTCAGTTCTTTTGTTATTAAATGAATATACACAACAAACTGATGCTATCACAACTCATGAGAATGCTGGAAGGCATATCACCATAGAATTTTCTGTTCTTTTGTCCCTTGCTACTTGATGATAGTGATATGGGCTAGACTTCTAATGAATATGTAATCACTACAAGTCAAAATCCCTTGATGCTGATGTGAACAATGAGTTCAAACAGAGATTACACTTTCTTGTAAGATTAAACAATATCTTTCAATCTAAAAGGCCCAATGACTTTAATACTGAATCGTTACATGTTTGAACATGAAACCCTCGAGGATTGAGACATTCCATGCATTGGACACTCTCACTATCAACTATACGCTTTCATTTATGATACAAGGGGGTATGTAGTTCAATGATCAACTCTCCATCATACTTTAGAAGGCAAAAATTATAAGGAAATGATCAATGATGAACTAACAAAAATTATAAGGAAATTTGGAAGCTAAGATTGACAGAGGCAAAATTACAATCTTCAAAGAAACAACGAGAAGGACTAATCCTCAATTTTGATAAGGCTTCGAAAAGGAATCCAGGGATGTCGGGAGGGGGAGAGGTGCTCTATGGCCCTGAGGAAGTTAAAGTTGCAAAGTATTCATGGACTTAGGATGCATAACAAAGAACCAAGCTAAGCATTACAAGTTTTGGAGAGGATTGTAATATGCAGAGTGGCTAGGGTTTTTGTAGCTCCTTAATCAATGGTGAATTCTAGTGATTCAAAGAAGACACATGTTGAAGGAATGGCAGCTCAAACCTCAATTTCGTACAGTGCCATTCTAAAATCTAGATCTTCTCTTTCGATTGTCTAAGAAGCTCCGACCATTAATGTTCCTTTGAAAGAGGATGCCTCTAGCACTAAAAAAAAAAAATTCAAAACAAGGTTTTTTTCTGCAAATTTAATGGGTTTTGGCCACAATTGAATGATGTCCACAAGTGGATATCTAATATGTGCAAACCCCTCTTGATTGATGATCTAAATATTTACCCTTTCACTTTGGATTTTTTTTGTTGTGGTTTTTTATACAAGAGGATAAGCATAATATTTGTGAATATGGGGCCCTGGTTTTGGGGTAGTGTTGACCTTTTCATGCAGCCCTAGTCTCTCACCTTTGATTAAGTTACAACTTCAATCTCTACAGCTCGTGTTTCAGTAAGCCTCCCGAACCTTCCCTCGCATCTTTTGAACCTCCCAATGTTCTCTTCCATTGGTAATGCACTAAGGAAGTTTTATTGTTGCAACCCATAATCTGTTAATTTTTATAAAACCACTTATGCCCAAATATGTGTTGAGATGGATTTCAACAAGGATTTTCCTGTTAAGATTAATCTGACAACTCCAAACTATGAGTGTGTTCATAAGTTGGATTATGAAAATGTTTCATTTTAATGTTGAGCATGTTATGAAATAGAAATGTAATAAAAAATTTCCCAAAGCATTTGCAAAACAACAAAGTTTGGAAAAATAACTAGAGAAATGGTGGGAAGGAGCTCAGAGCGAACAATATATGGTATATAAAGAAGAAGAGACTTGGCGAAAGAAAAAAGCAAAGGAAAAATAGGAAGAACGTATTGACAAAGAAGATTCATCGAAAGAAACAAAAACCAGTAAGGAAGATGCATGTGTCAACCCTCTAGAGTTAGTGATATTGGAAGCGCAATATACCCTAGTGAAATTTGGATCCCCTTTTGAATCCTCTAAAGAAATAGTTGGAAAAACAACTTCTTCGGTAGATTAGGAAAATAAGGAAGAAACGAAAGAAAACAATGCTCACTCATTGAAGGGTGATACATTAAATGCAATAGAAAATACGAGTTAGATTCAAGTGGGGAAGAAGGGCAAAAATATTTCGCCAAGGAAAACCAAAAGCTAGTCAAAATTAAAACAAGCGTACTGAAAACTAGAATGTAAATGTATCTGGATCTTAGGAGTCTTTTGGAAAAAAAAATTAGCTAGAACGAGACTGAAATTTGTGTGTCATGGGAGAATCACTTGAGGGATTGGATTAATCCTTCGTGCTCAATCTCAAGCCCACAAGAAATATTGATAAATTTTGAAGAAATGTGACGGTTTTGGACAAGATCCCTACTCTCCTTTTTAATAAAACTCTCATACATGTTTCTTTGAGATACATAAGGGGAAACAAATAAAAAATAATAATCATAATCATAATCATAATCATAATTAAATAAATAAATAAAGTGAAAAAATGAAAAAAGATAAAAACTATAGAAAGAAGAAATATTAAAAAAAAAACAACCAAGCCAAAGTTGATGCCCTCTACTAGGGGATTTAGTTAACATAAGAACAACAGGTAATTTCTCTCACTATTTTGGGAGACTCCCTCCTTATTCAGCATTTGGTGAAGGACTCCTTTATGAGGGACAAAACATTAGAAATTCTTATGAAAATAAGTAGAAAAGAAGCCAAATGTTTTTCTTTAGTAATATATTTCCATGTTTTTTGTGATCTCAGAAAAGATGCAAACTTACGTGCTAATAAAAGGCATAAATTAAGATAGGGAGATTTCAAAATCAGTGGCCAAATCAAGCCTTCCCTATTCCTTAGAGCTAAATGGATTGACATTACACACTTATGAAGGATTGCATCATCAATTAATTATAGTATGAAATGTAAATTTTATTTTTTTTGCGGGATAGTTTTGTAGGGTGTATACCTACAAAAACTTGTTTTTTGTTATCTAATTTGGAGTCCCTCTTGAAAAAATTGTAATTTGCTGGATAAAAGGGCTATGTACTACCTTATGTACTTATTGCAATCCAAATGTAGAGTTGCATATAAATATAAAATTCTCATTTTGATTAAAATAAATAATAGTAAACCTTACTTGTATATATAATGCAATCAACATTATGTTTAGTAATGATATTTAATTCTACTTTTTATAATAAAAATTCAGAAACCCTCAATAATAAATTATCATATCAATAGAAGCAAATTTACTCACTAAAACTCAACTCTCTAATAATATACTTGTGCTAATTATCATATTTACATCAATAATAATGAAAATGATTGAAATAAGATAATAATTCTGAATTATTTTAACATCATAAATATACACCTCCAAAAACTTTTAGATCAAACTACACTTAAAACATTGAAAAAAAATTTAAGAAAAACCCAAAAATAAACAAAACAAAAGCAATGATAATACAAATCATATAATTACTTAAAAGGGGAAGATATGAAAAATCATGACTTTTAATTGGAAAATATTAAACACATAAACACCATATCACTCTTATGATTGCAAGAAGGAAATGGATATAAATATGAAAGTTTTATAAAATTGATTCATATAAGAGTATGTATCGGAAATGAAAGCTATAAAATAATGAGTGACAAATGGACATATATTGGATTTTCGTTTCGTTAACAATAGACAAACCAAATCCTTTGTTAGATTCCTCACTGTAACAAGAAAGGTCACAAAAAACACCCTAACACTAAACCTATGATATAATTGAACATATATTAGTAGTCGCCATGTTAACCAATACTCACACAACAGGGTGATAGTTCCCCACTACAGAGGCCAAAAATCGTGCTCGCCTACATGCAAGAATAGGGTTCCTTTGCCAAACTACCCATTATAATAAAACATCTAGTCTCCATGTTGCAGTGGAGGGCCTCTTTTTCATCCACAACCAATACATACAATCCACAAAAGCAAATGAAAACAATGGGGAGATGCTTTTAGTTTTTGGTTTTTCTAACTTGAGACTAGGTTTTAATTTATGTGTTAGGTATTTGGGTTTTCTTGCTTCTAGTTTGAAAGGGTGATATTTTAGGGTTTTCAAAGTTATATTTTAGAGTTCTCAAAGTTTTTTTTAGATATGAGCAAGATCTAAGCTTTGAAGGGCAAGATTTTGTTTAGAAATATTAAAAAGATTCAGGAGCATTGAATTAAATTTTCAGATCTGAGTTTTACTGGGTAAAAATTATTTTTTGGCAAAGAAAATTCCAAAATTTTTAAAGGAGTGCACCAACGTGCTTGTGCTCTTCTCCCCAGCCTCCTCTTTTGCGTTGCCATCTTCCAGATTTTGTTGCTGATTGAAATCCCTCTTCAATTTTGTTGTGTTTTCCTCCTTTCCCGCAACCCAAGCGCTACCCTAACACCCTTTCTTCTCCCGTCTTTTTCCCTTCTTCGTCGCACGTTCTTCCTTATCTATCTTGGTCGATATAAAGATAGGTACCCATCCATATTTGCTTGAGAAGTCTGGATTTAATAGTACTTAAAACGGTGACCTTGCAATCGTCAGAGCCACATCTCTCTGCAGCGCTTGAGGCACCGGGTACGTTAGATTTTCAGGAGAGGTATCGTTAATCACACATTAATGTTCTTCACCTAAATTTCTCTCTGCAACTTACTACGAAATCAAGCTCAATATAGAAAGAATCAAAGGGTTTAAACTTAGAATATGCATTTAATTAAAAACAACCAAGATTCATGCATTTCACATTAGTCTTAAGATCTGCATCACATATAGGATAGTTATTCATCCAAGCAACAGTTTCTCATTAAGTACTTCGTCCTAAATTCTTAGCAAGATAGTTGACTCCATAAGGCACTAATATCAATCATCTAAATCTATTCGAATCCTTTAGTCTTACTAGATCTAATACAAGTATTTGGTCGCTTAATTGTCTCCTGAACTGGTTGGTTCCCAACTAGTTCTTCTTCATTCCATTTCCATAGATTCTACCCCCCTTAGGCTGTTATAGGGAGACCGCTTAAACGGAGAGATTAGGGATCAGGGTGACATGCCCTGATCTGCGATGTTGTCGCGACGCCTAGACATTCTGTGCGACAACACATAGTAAGCAAACTTCAGTGTTATCACATTGATATGATCTCACAACAACAAGGAACACTATCTCTATCTCGGTACAGTCAAGGGCAATATGTGTCTCGGTACAGCAAGGAAAATTCAGTGTTATCTCACGGTTAAGAGCAATCTCTGTCTCGGTACAGCAAGGAGAATTCTATCTAGGGCAATCTCTATCTCGGTACAACAAGGAGAATTATGTCGAGGGCAACCTCTATCTCAATGTCCCAACAACAAGGAGAATTCGGTGCCACCACACTGAGAAGGTTTTGGAGTCATCACAGTAGGAGGATCTCGGTACTACCACAGTAAGAAGATCTCGAAAAGAAGGTCTCGGTGTTGTAACATCTCAGTGATAATATAAGAAAGGAGACCTTGGTGTCATGATAGTGGTGATAAGGTCTCATTGTTGAGAAGGTCAAAGTGGAAGAGGACTTGTGTCTTACCTTGGTCTTGGAGTGGCAAATAGGTCAAGGGTCTTGGTCTTGGTATTCATCAATTGGAATCTCTATAAGAATCATTTGTGTAGGTTTTCCTCTCAAAGAGTGAAAGGTTTTGGCCCTGATTAATAGCCTATATTTTGTCTCTTGTCTCTTTATGGTTTATGTATTGGTAGTTGTTTGATGAAAAAGAACGCTAATAACCTAAGTAAAGGAAGACACTAATCTAGTAGAATTTTTTATGAAAAAAAAATAAAAAAGAAGAGCAATGGTTTTCTTTAGTAATATATTTCCATATTTTTTGTGATCTCAAAAAAAGATGCAAACTTATGTGCTACTGATTTCCATGTTTTTTGTGATCTCAAAAAAGATGCAAACTTATGTGCTAATGAAGGGTGTAAATTAAGATAGGGAGATTTCAAAATCAATGGCTAAATCAAGTCTTTTCCTATTCCTTAGAGCTAAATGAAGTGATATTACACAATTATGAAAGATTGCATTATCAATTAATTATAATATGACATGTAAATTTTATTATGGAAATAATTGTAATGTACTACCTGATGTACTTGTTGCAATCCAAATGTACAATTGCATATAAATACAAAATTCTCATTTTAATTAAAAAATAATTTTAATTCTATTTTTATAATTATAATTCAGAAATCCTAATAATAAATTATCATACCAATAAAGCAAATTTACTCACTAAAATTTAATTACCGAATAATATTCTTGTACTAATGATTGAAATAAGATAATAATTCTAAATTATTTTAACATCCTAAATATACACTTTTCAGAACTTTTAAATCAAGAGACACTTAAAACAACATTAAAAAAAAAGCATTTAAAAAAAAAACCAAAAAAATCATATATTTAAAAGAAAAAGAAAACGAAAACACAACAAAAGCAAGATAATACAAATCATATGATTATTTGAAAAGGGGAAATATGAAACATCAGATGACTTTTAAATGGAAAATATTAAACACATATCACTCTTTATGGCTTTTAAACGGAAAATATTACACATATTACTGTTTCTGCTACAGAAAGAAATAGATATAAATACAGAAAATATTAAACACCATATAACTCTTACCACTGTCACAAAGAAATAGATATAAATATAACAGTTTTATGAAATTGATTCATATAAGAGTATGCAAATATTAAACACACGTCACTCTTTACTACAATAAAGAAATGCACATGAATATGAAATTGATTCATATAAGAGTATGCATCGGAAATGAAAACTATAACATAATGAGTGATCAATGGGCATACATTGGACTCATCGGAAATGAAAGCTATAACCATAGACGAACCAAATCCTTCGTTAGATTGCTCACTGTAACAAGAAAGGTCACAGAAAATACCCTAACACTAAACCTATGAGATAATAGAACATATATTAGCAGTCTCCATGTTAACGAATACTCATACAACAGGGTGATGGTTCCCCAATACAGAGGCCAAAAATAGTGCTCGCCTACATGCCAGAACAGGGCTCCTTTGCCAAACTACCCATTATAACAAAACATCAGTCTCCATGCTGCAGTAGAGAGCCATCCACAACCAATACATACAATCCACAAAAGCAAATGAAAAAAAATGTGATGATGCTTTTGAAATACCTGCAACCAATGCAGTGGCAGAAAAAACGTCTTCAAAATGGCCTCATTCTTCACAGTCCTAACCGTAGCACACAGCATCATGTAGTTTCTCTTTATCTGCAATCATGTGCATAAGACCATACATAAGGAAAAAATGGAAGCTTCGAATATGAATCATTGATGCAGCAAACAATGATCACAAATTCCCAGGTTCCAAACCTCCGAGTATCGCTTCAGTAGCACTCCCGCCAGCCTGAGTAACAAATCCAACCCCGGCCCTTACAACGAGTCTTCATCACTCTCCTATGTCGCCACTGGCAGCCTGCTCACCACTTTGAGATGAAAATCCCCATCTGTCATGGTGATATAATACCCTGAAGGATAGCCCATAGCTTTCTCTGAAGACTTGTTCATCATCATGAAGGTCCTGATAGCATTGAGCCTCGGCTTCAATCTTTTCTCGATGCTATAAGTCAAAACCGCCGGGATGCTCATAATAGCATTGCGAGGAAGCTTCCATTCCTCAACAAGAAACATGAAATTCTGTCGTAGTTTATCCTTCGACAGCCCCAGAAGCTGAGGGTACCTCTTAACGAGAATCCCAACTTCCTCCTCTGTAAACCCTAATTCTCTCAAATTTCCCAACTTCACCTTAACAGTGTCCCTGTTCAGCATACTCAAGTGAAGAAAAGCGCGAGCAAACACCTTAGACCCCTTCTCAATGCCCATCCCCTCGACATCTTTAACAACCCTCACCAATATATTTTTAGGCAATGTTAAAACCCTAGGGTTTCTTAATATGACAGACATGGTTAGGCTGTGGCTGGAAATGACTTTTCCGGCAATTTTATGAAAATCTGGGTTCGTTCCAGCAATTTTTTCAGATTCTGAGTTCGAAACCACGCCCGCTAGATAGGGATCAAGCACGGACTGCAGAAAAGAAACCTTCGGTTCCAGCGTACGGCTAACATTTGAAAATAAAATAGAAGGGTTTCTAGTGATGACATGAAGCATTTTCTGACCAGTAAAACCGATCCTCTCGAGAAATTCAACCTTGGGCTTCGTAATGCCCTGGAAACTGGACCGTAACAAGTCGGGGTATACGGAAAAGAGTTTCCGAATACTGATTTCATTCATACCCTTGTCTCTGAGGAAGTGTAGGGTTTGCAGTGAATTGTCGTACGATTTTTGGGCTAGTAAATTCCGTTTCCTCCTGCAAATGGTGTTTGCCTCATCGAGAGAGAAACCACATTCGTTGAGAAGGAAGCTCCCTGCTGGGGTGCTTTCCAAGGAGAGAGGCTGTGAAATGGGGATATTGAGAGTGGAATAAGATGCTGTTAAGAATTTTGCTGGACTTTGACCAAGGCGCGCGGAGAAGAGAATGATGAAGGCAGGCATGGCACGGATGTGCTTCAGATGTTCAGCTATCGGGCCGGAGACTGTTTGAACTGATAGCGTTGCGGCCATCATCGACACACAAAACCCCTGCAAACTTTGCTTAACGAAAGTGGGAATGAGAAACCTTCTTGCCCGGATTTTATGTTGCGAGCTTAGATTTCAAATGTTATGACCACATGGTTATTCAAAAAATAACGCATGATGTTAGTCGTGAATTGACGGTTTAGTATGGTGAATTTTCCAGTGTATTATGTACTTAAAATATGTCCAACCCACTCTTTTTTTTTCTTTAATCTCGATGAGATAGCATTAAGGAATACTCTTGTATATGAATTAAATGTGTAAATGTTTTGTTTTTTTTCCCCTTTATTTGTATAACATCATGAGGCTATGAAATATTATATCCTTTATGAAATAATGGGTGGTTGTTTTTCAGGTCATCATGAAATATTTACGCCGAAAGGCGTTCCCTTTGCTGGGTTTGGCTGAATGCATTGTTTGCTGGAGCCAATTAGAGGACTTTGCCATCGTCTTTCGAGCCACTGAGAATGTGCCATTTGCCGGCTGCTGCTCTTACCAGCTGTTTTAGCTCACAGTTCTCCACCTCGGACGATTTGGCTGAATGGAGTTCTCAGATTAATTGCTGGCTCGTTGTTTCACTGTTTACAGCTCACAGCTCTCCAGCTCGCACGATTTACCAGTTGCGTCTCGTTAGTGCTCAAGCGTGGCAGCAACGCCTCTCAACCTGCTTCCAAAATCCAAGAAATCGCCCAGATATGGAATGAATGTTTGGTTGTTGCATCGTTAAATATGCAGATACGTTTGGTTCGTGGTGACTGCTCCTTCATTAATGCTGAAACCTGCCATATACGAGTGTGCTTAAATGCGTTCTTCCTCCGTCTTCGTATGTTCGCCCGCAAACAAATGCCTGTTCTCAAATTTGCATATTTTCTGAATCAGGTTGGGCACATGATGTATTGTGGCTTGGTTCTATGACTCAACGATGAAAGTTCTCATAATAGCATTCTATCTCATGTGTGGACAGGGTATATATGTGGTATGTATACACCTTTTTTGAGCAACAGGTTCAATTTGGATTCTTTTATCCTTTATTTTCAAAAGCACGCCTTTATCAGGTTTGGATTCTGTATCTAAAAGATGCGCATTGTTTTGATAGCCTCTCATTATTGTAGTGGAAAATTGATTGTATTGTGTATTGGAGACAGCTTATAGTACAGCTTTGCTAGATGCAAAGAAAGTTGTCTATGGAGTGCTGGATAAAACAAATGCAAAATCTTTAAAATGATTGGGAACTTCTGAAATATAGACTCTTCTGGCGTTCTTACCATATAGACTCCACGATTATCAGTATCCTCTGTTTGCAAATTTGGCAAATTCCCTAATCACATTGTGTGCAGGATGTTCAATGTGCTTCTTTTAGATACAAGGACTGATTTCTCAAAGTTGGGTTTGGAAAGACTTTGCTTAAAGTTGATTTCTGTACCCTATCTTTTGCAGCACTTGTATTATTTTAATATATTTTACCTTTGTTGCCACAAGCACTGCTGTGCCAGCGAAATGGTTCAGCAAGAGGCCTTCAGAGATATGTTCAAAATTCTGTAAATTTTGATTGTATCCAGTAGTAGACACGAAAACTATTGTTCAGTTTTTTTGGATGCAAATAAGTACAGCTTTGCTAGATGTAAAGAAAGCTGTCTATGGAGTGCTAGATAAAACAAATGCAAAATCTTTAAAATGATTAGGAACTTCTGAAATATAGACTCTTCTGGCGTTCTTACCATATAGACTCCACGATTATCAGTATCCTCTGTTTGCTAATTTGGCAAATTCCCTAATCGCATTGTGTGCAGGATGTTCAATGTGCTTCTTTTAGATACAAGGACTGATTTCTCAAAGTTGGGTTTGGAAAGACTTTGCTTAAAGTTGATTTCTGTACCCTATCTTTTGCAGCACTTGTATTATTTTAATATATTTTACCTTTGTTGCCACAAGCATTGTTGTGCCAGCGAAATGGTTCAGCAAGAGGCCTTCAGAGATATATTCAAAATTCTGTAAATTTTGATTGTATCCAGTAGTAGACACGAAAACTATTGTTCAGTTTTTTTGGATGCAAATAAGCTGGTCTCTGTTGAGTGCTGGATCAATCACATGCCAAACTTTGAAAATGGTTGGGAAGTTTTTCGATAATACAACTCACTGTTTTTCTAACTATATCAACTCCACTAGTGACAATATCCATTCTTCCTAATCCGGATATATACCTGGTTGAGATTTTGTACATAATTTTCACCATGATTATATTTCAATATGATGATTGATATGGATTGTTTCAGCTAGCGATTCAACAAGAGGCCTTCAGGACTTATAATAAAAATTTGTTGACTTCAATAGCATCTTGATATTGTTGCAGCAAATTGACTATTTGGTAACAGCTGTTAGTAGTTCTTCTCTGTTGATTGCAAATGACCTTCGTGAGATACTGTGTAAAAACTCGGGATCTTTGAATTAGTCAAGATGTTTGGTGCAGTTTAAGCTATGTATTGGCATTATGCTTCAGATTGATGCTAGTTCTTGAAAAGAGTTGGAATTTTGTTTACAATTCAGCTTCTTAAATTCTAGCAGCTTTTCCCTTGTTTTGTGTTGTACACTTAGTTTTGCTTTCCCCAATTGTTCTAAGCTTCAGTAGCCTTAGGTTTTTGTCCAAACAGAGCTTTTGTTAGAGAAGAGTTGGAATTTTGTTTACTATTCAGCTTCTTAAATTCTAGCAGCTTTTCCCTTGTATTGTGTTGTGCACTTAGTTTTTTCCAATTGTTCTAAGCTTCAGTAGCCTGTGGTTTTTGTCCAAACAGAGCTTCTGTTACGTGATATCTTTATCACTTTCTGGATTACATGTGATTACAGCCATCTTATAGAGGGACACGAGATCTATAAAATACTTCATTTCTGTTGTTTTTTCATGTGAAATTCGTTTACCTTCTTTTGCATACTTCTGGAGATAACATGGACCATAATTGACTGAAGGGCTAACTTGCAGATTAGGAAGCAATACTGGGAGGCTTAAATTCATATAATAGAAGAGCACAGAACGGAAAGAACTTAGATAAGAGAAGAGCGCAGAAAGGAGAGAAGAACGCAGAACAGATTGTAGCACCGTGCCCTTGAAGGAGAAGAGTCCACAGTCTTGATTATTTCATTTTCTGCATTCACTTCATTCGACATCACCCGGTAATTTTGCTGCACGACTTCTTAGATATTGCGATAGGGATAGTTCAATTGTGGGTGTCGAGTATTGTTTCAAGGATGGCTGTTTGAATTTTTTTTTATATCTGATTCAGCTCTTAGGTTTTCCATTCCCATTTCATTTAAGAAATACATAGATCAAATGGTTTTATATCTGATGCCCTTGAAGGGGAAGAGTCCACAATCCTCAGTATTTCATTTCATTTTCTGTATTCACTTTCACTTCGTTAGACATCAGTGGGTAGAAGACTTCTTAGATATTGAGATAGATAGCTTACTTGTTGGTTTGTCTGGTCTTTTTTCAAGGATGGTTGATTGAATTTTCTTTTATACCTGACTCCTAGGTTTTCCACTCACTTTTCATTTAAGAAATACAGAGATGAAATGGTTTTTCTGTTATGCATTTTGTTGGTTGTTCATCATTTGAGGTGTTTCTGTTTTAATATGATCTCATAACAGGATGTGTGCCTCTTCTTATCATCTAATGATGAAAAACAATTATGTAATTCCAAAATTATGGGTGGCGGATTATAGTAGTGACAGTTCTAAACAGAAAAAATAAAATCCCTCAACAATATATCTGCATATGGAAACATACATTTTTCTTATATTCTGTATTACATGTGATTGCAACCATCTTATTGAGGAGCATGAGATCTATAGAATACTTAATTTCTGTTGTTTTTCATGTGAAATTCATTTACCTCCTTTTGCATACTTCTTGAGCAGAAGTACAATAAAATCATTTCAAGTTGTTACACTAGTCCTTTTGCAACTTTGGTGGTTCTTTTACATGGCTGTAGTCGTTGCATGGCTGTAGCCTGTTAGAAGCATGCCAAAAGTTTTCTCCTCTCTTTATCCTGATTTGGTTGTAAATATATTTATCGTTTTTTTCAGTGCCCTTTGCAGTATTTTGTAGCATGTCTGACTCTTTTTATCATCTAATGAAGAAAAACAATTATGTAATTCCAAAATCATGGGTGGCAAATTATATTAGTAACAGTTCTATTTTCAATCAATGTATTCCATTTTCTTGTGCGCTTATGTTTCAAATTGTCATGTGCATCATGATTTTCAATAAGTTGAAAAAACCACTTAGAATATTCAAGATATACAGTTACAAGTAGCATACTTCACAAGCTCATTTACAAATATGGTTACTTTGGTAGGTTAGTTACATGGCTGTTGCCTGTTAGAGCCATGCCAACAGTTTCCTCCTCTCTTTATCCTACTTTGGTTGTAAATATATATATCATTTTTTGCAATGCCCTTTGCAGTCTTTTGTAGGATGTCTGACTCTTTTTTATCATCTAATGAAAAAAAAAAATTATGTAATTCCAAAATTATGGGTGGCAAAATATAGTAGTAACAGTTCTATTTTCAATCAATGTATTCCATTTGCTTGTGCGCTTATGTTTCAAACTGTCATGTGTATCTGTCGTATCAAACACGCTTTTCAATAAGTTGAAAAAACCACTTAGAATATTCAAGATATACAGTTGCAAGTAGCGTACTTCACAAGCTCATTTACAAATAGGCCTATTTCACATTACTATTTCCTTTCCTTTTATACCTACAACCCAACATCCTCTCCTAACCTATTTTATGCCTATGCCTTGTTTACCATCAAAATAATTCAACATGCCCTATTCCAAAATATATGTTCCATAGGGAAAGCCTTTACAGTACTCATTGTAAGGAAAATATTTGCACAACTTCCACTTGTGCAACTTGCAATAGCATCTTCCATATACCAAATTTGTCACTATTAATTGAAGAGTGGAAATCATCCAAATTAGCAATTCTACATTTCATCTCTCGCATATTAGCAATATCGAACTTTCCCTTCGTTTATCTGGACATGTTCTTCTTCACTATCTTGACCTTAATATCTCTATTCGCTTGCAGCGTATTGTTTTTTACAAGCCACCCATTCTACCATGGAGACGTCATTATCTTGCAATTGTCTTCCTTCTCTACTAGCTGGTGCTACCGACCAGCAACCAACCCTCCAAGTTGTTGAACTTGCGCAGATCAACTCTACCCGGACTTCAGCAGCTCGATACCGCGCGTCACTTTCCGATGGTGTTCACAAGCATTCTGCCCTTCTCCCTTCTTCGCACACTTCCCTCGCGCAGGATCGAAACTTGGCTGTAGGTTCCATTGTTCTCTTGAAAAGATGCTCATGCACGTATTCGCATCAAACAATGTACGTTTACTACATTACGCCTCACACCTTCCTCCCCTATAATTGTTTTTCCCTTATATCCCTCTATTTCCTTTATTATTTCTAAATTTCTACATTTCCACTTCATTGATACATTGCTCGTTCTTGCAGGTCACTCTCTATTCTCGAGCTTGAAGTAGTCCAGCGCGTTTCCCCATTGGTTGGTGACCCATGCCCTCTTACTCTCTCTACTAAACAAATGGTCCAAGCCACATCATCCTCATCTTCTGCCTCTCCCTTTTCATCACCATCGTCCCTTGACATTCACTCATTGTCCTCCCAAGACCCCGCCGCAGCATCTTCGACAACTCTCCCTTTTAAAGCACTCTCCCCTAAAAGGAAAACTTGGTCCATCCAAGGCCGCGTCCTTTCAAAAACACCCCTTCGGCATTTTACCAATGCACGTGGCTCTGGGAAGTCACTAGGCTTTGACCTTGTCGACCACGAAAACGAGCAAATCCACGTGTCTGCCTTCAATGAATTGGCTGAATCCCTTCATGCTCTCATTCAAGTTGGCCAAATCTACAATGTTTCAAATGGAACCATAAAGGTCCCCAACCCTTCCTATAACCATCTAAGATGCCCATTTGAAATTCTCCTCTTCTCTTCATCAACAGTTTCTCAAGTCTTGAATGATGACCTCACAATTCCTTCCCACACCTTCCACTTTGTACCTATCAATTCCCTTAAACTCTCACTTGCTAACTCAATCATTGATGTCATAGGTATTGTTAGCTCACTCTCTCCCACCTCTATTGTCCGCAAACGCGATGGCTCTGAAACTCCAAGAAAGACAATTTCTCTTCGCGACATGTCCGGGAACAACATTGATGTGACCTTGTGGGGAGAACACTGCCATGCTGAAGGGCGTGAACTCTCTGAACTTCGCATGGCTCGTGCAGTTACAGTCCTTGCAATTCGAGGTGGCAGGGTCGTCGAGTTCAACGGCAAAACTATTAGCACAATCCCTACCACCTCCCTAGTTATCGATCCAAAGATCGCTGAAACGGTGGAACTTAAGCAATGGTTCGAGAAAGAAGGCATTCAATCTTCGTCACCCTCGCTTAGCCGCAAATACTCAAGCACCAGCAAGAAGCCACTTAATACAAAAACAATTTCTGACATCCTCTCAATTCCACCTGGAGAAAATGTCCCATGGTTGTCGCTCCGTGCTACTGCTACCTCAATTGACTTGCATGATTTCTACTTCCTTGCATGCCCACTTACCATTGATGGTATGCAATGCATGAAAAAGGCTATACAACAAGATGATGCCACGTGGCGTTGCTCAAAGTGTGAAGGGTCTTTCACCAAGTGTGACTACCGCTACATTCTCCGCCTCCAGCTGCACGATCACACTGGCCACCTCGAAAATGTTGTCGCTTTTGACGACGCCGCAACTGCCCTCCTAGGCATCTCTACAGAGGACCTTTTCCTCCTCTCAGCAGATCCTCATGCTGTCCTTGACATATATAGCAAAATCAAAGAGCGACAATTCCTCTTCACACTATCTTTAAAGAGAGACACCTTCAACGGCATTGAACGACTGCGACCAATTGTTATGCACGCAGAAGATCTGCCTTTTGCTGATGCATCGAAAATGCTCCTTCAACTCTTGCAACCTCCAACTTCCCCTGCGAACAAGGCATGTCGCCGCCTTTAGCCATACATTTCTTGCCTCTTCCCATTGTTCTACTTTCAACACTCTTTTCCCTCACTTGACATGCATCGTCGATTTTGCATCTATATTTTGTAATCGTTACTATATGTTTACAACCCCTTTCCCTTTCTATTAGTCCTCCTAAATGTATAGGTATCAACTCGTTTCTTCATTGCATCTTGTTTATATGTTATTCCGCTATGTTGTAATGGCCCTTCTTAATATATGAACATTTACAGATGTCGTTTTCCCTTTCCTCCTTCATGCCTTCATCTTGTTTGCAAAACACACATTCTATAAATGCAAATGTCAACATGCTATGCTTAGTATGGAATATAATACAAAATTTGCTTCTTCTTCTTTGCAAAAAATACAGTATCTGCCTTTCATTTCCTCTTGCCAACAAATGCAACATGTTCTTGCTTTCAAAACACATATTCTCTGATTTCAAATATGCGACACTCATTTTTATGCAAACCATATTCAATACATTTCCACTTCAAAATTCACTCACACCATTTCCATACGACTATTTCTATGATGAAATACATAACACAACAAAAATTCTCGCCAAAAATAATAAATAATAAAACATAAAAATATGAAATAGAGTGTTGCATCTTCATGCTTCCCTCTTCTTTCATTATACTTCATGCATTTGACATGCCTTTCCTTTTTTCCAACAGCTATGCCAACCACACCAGACAACAGTTTGCGCCGCTACTACGCACTTAACAAAGAAAGAATTACTGCACGTCGTCGTCTCCTCTTTGCAACTCGCCAGGCCAACCTTCTCTCTCAATCCACCACACACCAAACTCCCATTCCTTCACAAAGTACCCTCCTTCCACTACATCCCGCCCAAACTTTCCCATTCACCCTTGCAACTCCCCTCCCTAGACAGCCCTTTCCATACCCTGCAATTCCTTTGCCTCTTACCTACCCTTTCCATGTCCCGCAGCATCTTCCTCCTTCTCCATTTGTGCAACAATTCCTCCCTATCCAACTCCAACATGCACATCTTCGCTTCCGTGAAAAAATTGATGCACTTAGTCCCATCCAAGTTTGCTTAATTTGTTATGAATCTTACCCATCCATGAAAACAAAAACAAATAACGGAAACATTTGTTGTACCCGTTGTCTTGGTGAACGAACAACCCACCATTTTTCCTTCACAAACAACATGGACCCAGGTATCCAACCCCATGTCCTCTCTTGCCTGACTCAAGTTGAAGAGATGTTGATTGCTCGTGTAAACCCCATTATTCAAGTCACCCATGCACGTGGTGGCCAACTAAAATATTTCGGCCACACTATTAGCTTTCCTCAAGATATCACTAATATTGTGACCTCTCTTCCTCGCATGCTATCAGAACAAGACATCCTTGTTGTAAACAAAACTAGTTCTGAAGAAAATTCGTACGACTTTTTTGTTAGTAGATCACGTGTTCATGCAGCATTGCAATTCAAACTACAAAATGATCTGTATTACAAAGATGTCCACACTAACCAAAATTCCCTGAATGCTTTGCCTATTGTGTCCACCAACATTTCCAACATGCTACGCCATGCCAACACATCTTCCATCCCACTCCAACAAGCCATTCTTGAAAATTGTGATTCTGGACTTCCCTAACCATGCCCATCTGACCTCCACCCATCCTCCTTTGTTGCAAATCTGCCAAACTCTCATTCAGAAATAGATGAAATACTTGCCTACATAGAATCCCCCAATCACTCGCCCATCCATTCACTTCAATGGCCCATCATTGACCTCTCCCCAATCAATGAATACAGCACAGAAGGCCTCTTCTCCATGGCCTTCCCCACCCTCTTCCCCACCGGTTCCGCAATGATTAATCAACCAAGAATTGCAAAAGTAGATATGCAAGAATACGCTTTGCATCTAATACGCTACCATGACAACCGTTTTGCACAACATCCTCGCTTCCGCTACTACTTGTACAACCTCATCATGCGCCATCGCAACCAAGCAACTGCCTCTGTCTTCATGAAAAGAGACCTTTCAAACACCCTTCCAACAACAATCTCTGACCTTCGCCACCATCTTCAACAAATTCCCCCTTCCACCATCCCAGACCAGATTATGCGCTTCGGATCATCCTTGCGCAGCAGTCGCTCATTCTGGACTAGAGCTAGACATGAGCTTCACGACATGATCATTCAACAAGGTACCCCTACCATATTCTTCACACTCAGTGCAGCTGATACCAAATGGCCTGACTTGCATAGAACCATGCCTTCCAACCCTCCATCCAATTCACATGAGCAAACTCGATGGAGAATCCAAAATGTTGTTGCAAACCCTCACCGTGCATCTCAATACATCCATTGCAGATTCATAATATTCGTCGAAGAAGTGCTACTTAAAGGACTCCTTGTAAAGGATTACTGGTGCAGGTATGCATACTATTCCTTCCATCTCTTACCTTTCATTAACTTCACTTCCACGCATCCATCTTATTTATTTTCCCCTTCTTCTTTTTTAAGGTATGAATGGCAACATCGCGGCTCCGCACATATCCATGGTTTCTTATGGCTTCCAAATGCACCTACTATGGACACTTTGGATTGGACCGATGCTTCTGTTGTCCGTGCAGATAAAGATTTCTTCGATGCATACATCACTGTTTGGAACCCTCGTCCCATTCAAAACCGGGCTGTTGGGATAAATTATTCATCTCTGCAAGACCCATGCCTCCTCCAGACACATGAAATTCTTACAGGCAATCAGTTGCAAGACTATGAGCAACTTGTCAATTATGTTCAAAGACACACAACTTGCCACTCTAGTACATGTTTGCGCAAAAGAAATAACAAAACAAGTTGCCGCTATGGAGCCCCATGGGAAGTTCGCGACGCATCATCTCTTCACATTGATAATACTGGTCGTAAATTGTAAGCCCCTGCTAGAAATGATGACAAGCTAAATGTGCACAACGCTCATCTTCTTGCAATTTGGAGGGCAAACATGGACTTCCAACCAATTCTATCACGCCATGTTGTGTTGAACTACATTTCAAAGTATGCAGCAAAAGCAGAGGCAAAGTCTGAAAGCTACTACCAAATGCTTTCCCGTCTCTCTCAATGTTCCCCACCTGATGCTCCTACTATTACTGTCGTCCGCAAAGTTCTGACCGAAATTGTCGGTGACCGAGACATTGGTGCACAGGAAACATGCCACATGCTGCAAAAACTCCCACTAGTAAAGTGCAGTCGTTCTTTTGTATCCCTCAATGTGAAAAAACAAATATTCAAACGTGTTTCACAACAATTGGATGGTGATCCTCCATCGACACCTTTCATCGTCTCATACATGAATAGACCACCTGCACTCGAGGATTTGCCTCTTATTGAAGTTGCACGCTCTTGGACATTCTCCTCCCGCCGCAAAAAAACACCTTGGAAACAGATCTTCCCTCCTATGGTTGTACGTGTCCTTCCTCGTTTCACCTCCATCCCATTGAAAGACTCATCATCCTATGTGGACTTTTGTTGGAGTGAACTCCTTCTATACTGCCCTTTCCGTACACTCCCTGACGACATCGACACATCTGACGCGGACATTGTCGCACATTGGGAACAAACTAGACATACATATCAAGCTTGGCATGTCCACCGCACCCCAATCGACCCTACCGATGCCGACTCTTGCTGTTCATCTCCTGATGCCCCTCCCCATGCCCCCACGCCCGACATGCCTGAATGGAAATTTCTCTCTCAACTCCACCCAAGCAACAACATCCTCCTCGATGAACTTGAAATGCTTGGCCATCGTGACTTTGATGCAAATTATAATTGGGCCAACTCCATTACCCCTTCACAATTGCAAGAAACAACCATTCGCTTCATCAACTTCAACCGCTCCTCCACAACAATCCACCAAACCCAAACTCCATTCCCACATTCGCTTTCCTCTTTGTCCCCAAGCCAAACCATTGCATTCAATATCATTTTTTCCCACTTCCACACACACGCTACAGGATCAATTTTAAAAATGATAATCCAAGGCACTGTTGGTACTGGAAAGTCATTCCTAATTGAATGCCTAAAAAATGCCTTCCTTGAAAAATCCACCAATGGACCAAGCCCCCTCCTCTTGCTTGCTCCGACCGATGTTGCAGCATTCCACATCAATGCATTGACAATCCACTCTGCTCTTCGCATCCCTATATCCTCTATGCAACCTTTAGAGGGTCAAGCCCTCCTAAACCTTCAAGAACAACTCCGAGATGTAAAATACATTCTAATTGATGAAATGAGCTTCATTGGTCCTAAATTGCTTTCTCAAATCGATGATCGCTTGCGGGAGGCATTCCCATCAAATAAAAGCAACCCTTTTGGTGGACGCTCTATAATACTCGTCGGGGACCTTGCCCAGCTTCCACCTGTCAAAGACACACCAATGTATGTAGGCACTTCTCGTGGCACTGCACTATGGCAAAGCTTTGATACTGTGGTTACACTTTCAACAGTTTTTCGTCAACAAGTAACTAGCCCTGCTCAGATTTCCTTCCGCGAACTCCTCTCCAACCTTCGCAATGCAACACCCACTATTGATGATTGGAAGCTTCTTATGACACGTTCAAAAACAAACCTTCCTGCAGCTGAGGTCCAGTCATTTTCAAATTCTATGCATCTATACGCCACAAATGAGGTTGTTGACATGCACAATAAAACCATGTTGAAAACACTCAACCAACCAATCGCACGTTGCTACGCTACCCAAAGGAAGGAATTTAGAGGCAACAACGTGGAAGATGAACAACTAGCTGCAAAAATTCTCCTTTGCATTGGACAACGAGTTATTCTAACAAGCAACTTGTGGATTGAGGCTGGCCTTGTCAATGGTGCCCTCGGCACCGTCCACGCACTCGTATATGCACCAACAAATAAACCGCCCGAACTACCATTATTTGTCGTAGTCGACTTTCTTCACTACAAAGGTCCACCATGGGATCCTTCAAATCCTAAATTTGTGCCGATACCCCCCATAACAAGGGGCTCACGCACACAAATTCCGCTTCGCATGGCATGGGCTTTAACAATCCACAAATCACAAGGCATGATGCTGGATAAGGCAACAACGACATCGGAAACATTGATCGACAGGGTCTCACTTTCACAGCAGTATCAAGAGTCCGGTCATTAAATGACCTGTGCATCTCCCCCGCTTTCTCCTTCTCTCGCTATTCCCGGATGAAGGAGAACCCTTTCGTCATACGCAGGAAAAAAGAAGAAGCTCTGCTCACCTCAAAATCTATTACTCAAACTCCTTTAAACCCCTCTACTATTGGTGCCTTACCATCCCACTAGCTATTTACTATTCTGCTTTCCCATTTCACTATATCTTCTATACATCAGTCACTAACATGCTTTCAATTTCTGTGCAGGAACATAATGGATCATAAATATATCTCACAACTCCAACAATTTTGCAAAGAAATCAATGAACAAGAAGCTGCGCTTCTCAATGTACAGGAGCGATTCCTACGTCCACCTAGGCTGCCTCTTTACCGGTTGCGCCCCACAATACAACTATTGCAACGGATAAGAAATTGGATGAATCTCCTCATCCATATTCATAAAAGGGATGCACACAGAGCACTCCGAGCATACTATCTTGACCGTGTACCTTCTCTGGACGTGAAATGGTGCTATCGTTGTCGAGCAACACCTTGTCTATACGACTAGTTTTTCCTCTACTGCAAAACCATCTAACCACTATGCTACACATGATGCAATTTTGTCAATACATCTTATTTTGTCTTTGAAAAATATACAACACATCTTACTTTCCAAACTCTTCCTACTCAGAAATTTCTGTATATACAAAAAATTTTTTTTGAAGGTTCCTATGGGTTCTCTTGATTAAAGTTTGTCTTATAGCCATGGAATCTAGTCCTATTATGGGTTACTGATCACAACGAATTCTGATCAGTACTCATGAGTTTGATGCCAGATGACAACTATCAAACAGTAGTTCTATGTTTAATGCTCAACACTTTTCAATCAATATTCATAGTTATGTTGTAGCATGGCTTATGTTATATAAAGCTGTTATTGGTACTTGTTGATTTTAAATTTTCTCTCCGTAAACAATTGTCTATGGGCAATCAAAAGTTCAATATGCAGACAAGTGTGCATCATAGTGCAAAGAGCTATGTGAATGGATTGTTTTCTTTTTAGAAATTTCCATTTAGCATTCATTCGTTTGATTTCTGTGTATTATGTAATCAATTCAATTTTACACCTAACTTGAGCGCTAATGTTGCTATGGATTATGGGTTATAATGGATTCCCATTGTCATGCTTAGTGGAAGGCAATTGCACATACGAGCTCAATTCTTGTTGTCTTGGGATTCTCCTGGATTTTAGTCTGATGTTTAGTGGAAGGTCATATTAAGTCAGTTGAGATAAGTTCAATCCCTGAGCTATGTCAGTCAGTAGTTTTCAGTTTGAGTTCATTGGAAATTGCACATGTATCATAATGCTTTCAGCGGATGGCTTAATGGAGTCATATTCAGCACAACACCTTAATGATGAGCTCAGTTCCTGTACGGTCAGAACAATGGTGCACATACACATGGCCTGTAATTTTGCCTACCTATCTAATGGTTTTTAGTCTCATGTTCAATGGAAGGAAAATAATCAGCATTACGAGTTCTTCTGTCAGTATGATGCTTAGTTAATGACAAATATTTATATGCTTACATGAGTTTATTTCATATAGAAGGGTGATGTTAATTTAACAAATATCATGGGTTTTAATGCCTACAGCGTGTTTCTGAGTCTCAGCAACATTAGATTGTTGCTTCACGTGGAAGGTAATTATTGATCATGTCAGGAATTCGATTTGTTGGCAACTATTAATTAGTAGTGATGCATTTATTACCTTTCATATATCATTTCTAGACTAAAATAGTTATCTTTGTTCAACTGAATTCAAATAGCTAATAAGAAATTTAGCCCTAAATTTTTATTTGCTCTAATTGCATTACTTTTACTTTTCATTCCTGTGATCTCAGATTGACCCTGTGAAATACAAGAACACGTTTACTGGCATGAACATGGTCATAAAAGAGCAAGGAATTAAGGGGTTATTCAAGGGTTGGGCGTTGCAGGCTATGTAGCTATGTAGATTGACTAAGATCTGGTATTCCCTCTGCCTTTTGCCTTGTCGATCATGAGCAACCTTTTGAGCGGGAAAAACGAATTAGTAATAGGTTTTTCTTATTAGAGCTTGCAGGAATATAGCTTTTTACTGAAAGTAAAAATGATACTCTAATTCACATAATTTAAACAGTTCTAATTCGCAAAATTTAAAGAGTGCCACAATTTTCGCAATTCCAGTAAGACTTTGAGAAAATCTAGAATGCATATTTTGAAAAAAACAAATAAACTGGAATGAAATTTTGAAAATTAGGGTTGCAAATTTTAAGTTTCAGGTTTTTCGATGAACTTAGCACCTACGTTAATCAGATTTTTGAAAAAAAATAATCCAGATTCCAGCGAGAAAATTGCCAAAATTCAGTCTCTGTCGACAACACCGTTCTAAATAGTAATGTAAGACTTATGCGCAGTTACACATGATAGATACCAAACGTAAGAATACGAATATGTGGCTCTGACAGGCAAGTCATTCGTGTCCATGTGGAGAATTGTATGATGTCAATGTCACAATTTGTATTTTAAATTAATCTTTAGCTCGTAAAGTCTTCTAAGTAATTTTATGTCAATACTTCAGCCTTACCTACGAGTGGCCAAACTCAATTAAACCTCGAATCTTATTTTTTGGGAAATGAAATATTTCTACTCTTCCCCTAGTTCTTGACCAGGCTCGGCAAATCACTCTCGTGCATTTCCAAACCAAAAAAAAGAGAGAAAAAAAAAATAATAATAATAATAATTAAATAAATAAATAAAATATGAATAAATAAAATAAAATAAAGATATAATTAAAATTAAAATAAAATAGATAAAAAAAAAAACTTTATTGCAAAAATAAGAATACAATAAATAAATAAATCAATCAATAGAAACAAAATAGAACAAAGATTAATAAATAAATAAATAAAATGAAAAAAAAAAAATTACATAAATTACAACTTAACCATATTAAATTAAAAATTAATATTTTTATTAAAATAAATATAAATATTTAAAATTCAAATTAAGTATTTCAAAAATATGTTTTCAGATATGGTCTTATCACTTCTACCGTTCTTGTTATGGTTTCAGCTCCTTCTTGTTATATCATTTTCAAAGCTTCAACTCTTGCTCACAACATCTTCAGAAATGTTTTCCACACTGCTCAAACCATGTAGCTCAATCCACCAACAGGTGTCTCTCCATGTAGCTCAATGCAGACTCCTCCAATCCACCAACAGGTCTCTCTCCATGTTTGATGATTCTGTTAAGATAACAAAACATTGCGTTGAATCGAATCTACCATATCTATCCTAGGGAGATTTCTTTCCTTTTATCGCCGTTTATTTATTTTCTTTCATTTCCATTTGGATTGAGCACATTTGCATTCATAGCCTGCTCATCTTTTGTTCCGACAGTTCATTTCTTTCCCTATAATTTCCTTTCAAATCATTTTCCGTTTTAATATTGCTGTGGGTTAAACAAATGCACAGATATCTCATTAACAGTTAACTCCTTCACCAGCTCAATTTCAAAACTGACATATAATCTAATTCAACTCCCCTCTCACAGATATTTATACTTATGGCACAAATTGCCCCCGCAAAAACGTTTCGCCTGGCGGTGAAACCAAAGATACACCATTCCTCTCCTTTCGGCGTTCCTTTGCGCCACAGGTGCAATTGCTAGTATATCTTTTATGAAATAATGGGTGGTTGTTTTTCAGGTTCGTTGTAAAAGTAAATGTTATAATAGGAGAGTATCTTCTCTACATTAGAAACTTTGTCAGCAAAAACAAATGGTGGATCCATTAAAGATCATTTCTAGGTGTAATGAAACTTAAGGACGATTTGATATTTAATCTAGTTTATTTATTGAAATCAGAGCTTCATTATTATTTGAATAACTTATTCATTTGGGTAGGGTACACGTCATTAATTTTTAACTAATAAGAAATTTTTTCTCTAGTAATTTAGTCATAGAATTAACGTTTTCTTAGAACTAAATTGTGAGATGTTGAGATAGTGAGAAAAGAGTTTATGATGCTAATTTCTTTAAAATCTTTCTCTCGGGATTAGTAGGATTTGTTGTGAATTATTATAGGATCTATGAGTAAGTAAATATGATTTTCTTCTATAAATGGTGGAGAGAGAACCCAAACATCATTGAGAAGGAACATTGATATTGGGTTGCTTTCTAAGGAGGCAAACAATGAAAATGGTGCTTTGACATTTGAAAAAAATGATGTTAAAAATATTCTTATTCCATTTTAGATTAGGAGTGACAAGGAGAGCATGATGAAAGCAAACACATAACGGATCTCCCTTAGTGATTCAATAACTAGGTTGGAGACTATTTGGAATGATGGTAAAATGACCATTTCCCATATACAAAAACCCTATAAACTTTGCTCAACTAAAGTCACAATAAACTTCATGGCTTGGCCTAGTGAGAGCACTTCAAACCATTAAGGTGCAAACCCAACAATATAGAGATGCCTTGGTCACGGTTGACTCACAACTAACGTTGTTGGATGTGGTTTGTGGGATAAGGGTTATATTGGTAGTGAGTAGGATTTATCTTTGGACCCCTCCTCGATAAACCTGAGTAGGGTTTATCTTTGGATCCCTCCTTGATAAACCCTTGATAGTTGTTAATTCCTCTAAATGTTAAAAAAGGTCATAATTAAAGCTCTTTACAATTTGAAAAGATAAGCATTCTTGCACACAATGTTTTCTCTTTCTAATGTAGGATTATGATTTTTACTCCATAAATTGAGGTTAATGGTGGATCTTAGACTAAGCATATTAAATCGAGTGGATTTTAATTCTCAGAGATCAAGTCTCTATAAGAGATATATTTGCATATATGAGTTGAATAAGTGGAAAGATTCGATTTTGAATCTTTGGATTTGAGAAGAGAAGAAGAAGAATCACAAAGAGCAAACCAAAATACTTGAGATCTCATAACTTCTTATACCATGTCAAGTGAAACCATAACAACTAAGAGAACATGACCTCTAGAAGAGATTATATGTGCTCGTCAAAAATAAAGGCCTCCAATGACAGAAGTGGCGTATTTGTAGAACTAAACTATGATATTGCGAGGAGGCGTAAATTCTACTTAATAAAGTGCATAACTTCCTTATCTTAGTCATTTATTATTGTTCACTTCCATTCCATCTTCTTATAATGATATGAGAAATACACTGTGTGTTACACGTCATTTTGTCACCATGACATTTGATGGTCAAAATGGATCTATCACCATCCATACCCATGCTTCCTTAGAAGTCAAATATTTATACTCCTTGACCAAGTCATGAAATTTGGGAAAAATAACTCTTAAGAACTCTTAACGATGGCTTGTGCACATTTTGCGGTCACTTCCTATGCATGCGCAGATAATACTAAGATTCCTTGCGGAATTTTGCACTCTGTTTTCCATTAAAACCTACACACCCTACTTAAAGTAAAGTAAAATATGAAAGTGACATCTAGAAGCCTAGTTGGGCGCATATCTTCCAACTAGAAGCCTTTGAGTCATATCAGTTCAAAGCTAAACCCCTCTAATCATGGAGGTTATCCCCTTGGATCAAGGAACCCTAGTCCCCTCATTTATGGATCTCACCCCTCTTTGGTGGATCTGAAACCTCCTCAATTTCTCCTATAAATTGAGTTAATACTTCAAAGTTAGGGGAGTTCACTTATGGTAATCTTATGATGGTCATTTTAGAGTAGAGAGCTTGTTAAACCAAGGAGGAAGATTGGAGGCATACAGGAGGAACCTATATGACATCAAGGCTTGGTTGTAATATTTCTCTTTTATTCTCGAATAATACATTTGGATAATTTTTCTCATTGTTTTGTTTTCTGGGGATTATGAATGGTTAGCACTCATAGATTCATTAAAGCAATTACATTTCCTAGTCTCCTTGATCATTAGGTTGGACTAGCCTTTGGATTATTATTATACTACAGATGCCTTTGATTCTTTGTATGTTTGTGGTTGCAGGTTTTGTCTAAACATTGAGGAGCTTCTTCGAGATCAAGTGCAAGGTCTTCAACAGGAATTTCGATGAAAGGTAAAATTATCATCCCCTCCTTTCTAATTTTGATAATCTGAATGCTAATAGCTTAATGAAAGAGATATTCTCATGTTTGTTTGTTTCTAGTGATATGTTGGGATACTAGGGAGTTTGCTCTTGTCCGCAAGAGGGGTTTATTATCTAGGTAACAAATTGGAAACCATACTAGGGAACGACTTAGTTTTCTCAGTTCTCTTTGGTTTAGCTCTCCTATTTTTCTAGTTTGATTAGGTCTGAGTGTTGTTGGGTTTACGAAATTTTAGATCATATGGGTTAGAATGCCTTGTTTTTATTTTTTTTGAAGTTTCTCACCCCTACGCGATTCTGTTTCAACAATAGAGCGCAGATTTTGTAGTTCGCAGTTTAACACAATGCACATGTGTACTGGATTTCACTGGTTACTTGCATACCCCCTGGGAATTTTTGAAAAAATTAATTTTCTCTCTGTCAAAGTCTGATGTTTAATTTTTAAAGGTTTAATCTTACTCGTATCAACCCTCAGAGTCTGTTTGTGACCTTATTTTGATTGTCTTAGTGTCTTTTTTGGTAAATTGTCCCTTTTGCATTTTTTGAGTAGAGTTTTCCCTGGTTTGTTGAAATGCTCTATTTAGAAAGATAGATTGACTGTCAAGATCATTGTTTTTCTATCTTTTTCTTCTGGATCTACTAGGTTTCTTATTAGTCCTGCTTGTTTGAGTGATTTTTTTTGTTCATTTGCAGAGGAATCTTATGGATAAGTGAAGTAGGATTTGTCTCGAAAAAATAGTCTTTATGAAATTGCTTCTATTTGTTAAGTGAAAAAACAATTTATTTTGCTTTCAACTGGAATTAGTCATGAAATTGCACTTATAGGCATCATTAGTTAGATCATTAATTAAGAGCTTTCATTTTTGAAAAGTGTTTTTATAATTTTTAGGGTTTTTGTAGTTCTCTTTGATTTTGAAGAATTGAAAGATTGTTTGCAAATAGAATCATATTTTTTGGCTTGAAATCAACGAAAAATTTCATTTAAAGTGTTATTGGTCATTCTTCAAAGTGAAATTGATTTCTTAATAAAAAAGGAATGCTTTGGGATATTTTAGGAAATTTGCACTTTTTAAGTTCAAAGAACCTCTTACTTTCCCTTAAACAGGAATTCATTGAAATGAAGAATTGAATGTTCATCGTTGAATGCATTTAGAGTATTTTTTGAGTCGGTCACAACATCATTAAGTTTCATTTCCATACCCCTTTGCGTAAACAACGGCCAAATTAATACAACACTAATTAAAATTAATCTAGATATTTTTCATTTTCTAGGGCTCATTCCACCAATCTAGCTCAGGATTAGTGCTTTGCAATAGGGAGAAATTAACTTTCCAAAGAAGTTAAACAAACAAATAGTATCTTGTTGTAGGGAAAAACCCAATTGTTGCAATTTTTCTCTCGGAAGCTCTTCTTAAAAGAGCCAAACACGAGGTCATGTCGGACCCAATGGAGTAATCGTACATACTTCATTGGTAAAGATAGGAGATGTACACGTATTACAAACAATAAACCTCGGATTAACCATTTTCGAGGAGCTTAGGATCACTTGTTAGTAAACCTCGGATTTACCATGTCAAGAAACTTTCAAGGGGATTCAGCTTTGATACTATGCCATTGCGTGTATATCGGACTACAGACTGTTCCCCCAGGTTGAATTATCTTAGTTGGTAACCTTAGTGGCTATAATATTAGGGTTTTTCCCAAGGTGACTTTGGAGGGAAGGTCCCATTGTACCTGGAGCAGATGTTGACTAGACTCACTTGGACTTTCTGGAAGGTAGTCTTCTCTTCGAGATGGCATAGTGCAGTTACTTACACCGAATTGTTTCATTAAGCAGGTTGTTAGGGTAACTATTCCAACCGCTAGTGTTTCACATTGATCTTTGCGAGGTTGGATTTAATCACCAACTAGTGATTTTATTGTGAAAGCATATTGTTTATGTGTGGTTCCCCTCCTATATTAGGTAGCGTGTGTTCATTTGTTTGTTTCCTTTTAGAAACATTAGGTGTGTTATGTTGAAATTTTTTGATTTCGTGTGTTAAAGTAATTAATTGTGATAGATTGGAGGTTTTTGTGGTGTAGATTTTCTGATGCACAACTCGAAATATCCACAGTCTTCATTTTTAGTCTACGTTTTGAGTCTAAATCAAGACACTTCAGGACAAGCTGCTAAGAAGAGAAAAGATCAAGGTGTATAAATAGTGGAAGGAAAGAGATGAAAAGGTTGACCAGTTCTTAAATTTTAATTAATAATTTTTTATTATTATTTTTAATCCAAAAAAAAAAATTATATTTATTTTAATAATGACACCTATAAAAAAATGTAATTATTGTTGTATTGAATATTTATTAGTTATTCTACCTTATTGTTATTTTTTAGATTTTATATTTAAAATTAATTTTAATAAAACTAATTTTTTTTACTAAATATTAAATATTAGTGGATAGATTTTATTTATTATTAATAATATTATTATATTATTTAAAATAAATTTTATTGTAAAATTATTATCAAATTTATTAATACTAGATAATAGATAATAGAGGGATTAATAAATAAAGGTGATGTTACCAAAACTAAGGACTAATATTATGGTTATTTTTAAAAGATATATTTAAGAATGTAAGTAAAAGGGTAACCTATATCATAAACGGAGACTATACATATTTCTAAATATTAGTAATAATGAGGAGATTATTGTTATTAGTATAAGTAGGGGTTATTTATTAAACAGTGTAGCCTATCTATTTTGATATATTTTATTTTATTAAAAGCAAAGAAAGGTGGGATTTAGGTGAGTTTATTAATATTTAAAAGAGGTATAGAGAGGTAGCAATTAGTGGTAGGAAAGGTGAAAGGAGAGAAAGGAATAGGAAGCTAGAGGGAAGGGGATGATGTGCGAGGTGGGGAGCCGGCAGGAAAGCGTGCAAGGACAATGGCGGGCGGGAGGGAGGACAAGGTGTCGACAACCAGTATAGGGGGGTAAGTTTATTTGCGGGAAAGAACGTGAATCCAATTCTTGTTAATTTCTAAGCCTCGATCTCTGTTGAGGTTGTGAGGGTGTTTAATGATTTCTAGGGCTTCACGTACTTTACGCTTAAAATGATGCTTTTCATTGTTGATGACCACTGCATCTTCCAAGAAAATGTGGTGACATGTATTATTAAAGTGCTCCACCAAGGCCGAGGTTTTGGTTCTTCCCAGTCTGATGTCCGCACCATGTTCTTTAAGCCTTATTTTAAAGGTTCTACCTGTTTCCCCAATATAGCATTCTCTGCATGAACAATTAATTTTGTAAACCCATTTTTGTTGGAGGTGGTCGGGGTCATCTTTGACAAATTTCATCCTTTGTCTGATGGTCATTAGAGGTTTGAAGGATGCTCTAATGTCCTTCTTGGCTAGAACTTTGGCCATCTTGTCTGTGACCCCTTGGATATAGGGGAGATATGCTTTAGTTGTTGAGGAATTGTCAATTGTAATTCTCTTATTCCCGGATCTAGCTCTTTGAATAGCTTTGTTTATGTCTTTATTACTATATCCCAAGTTTATGAACGCTCTCCTTAGATATTCTATTTCTTCCTCAATATGAGTATCGTCCGATATCCTAAAAGCTCTTGTAAAAAGAGTTAACATAACCCCCATCTTCTGGGCAGGGTAGTGGTGTGAATCAGCGTGTAGGTAATTATCTGTGTGAGATTTCTTCCTAAACACTTTGTGTCCAAGGGTTCTGTCTTCATTTTTTGAGAGGAGAACGTCTAGGAAAGGGATGTGGTTATTTACCTCAACTTCCATTGTAAATTGTATATCTTTGGAAATGCTATTAAGGTGGTCTAGGAAGCTTTTTAATTCCTCATCCCCATGTGGCCAATTGACATTAGTGTCATCCACGAACCTGATCCAAAATTTAGGTTTCAATGGGTAAGAGTCAAGAGCTTTCTTTTAAAATTTCTCCATGAAGAGGTTGGACACTATGGGGGACAACGGAGATCCCATAGCAACTCTAGATGTTTGTTCAAATATTTCTCCTTGGAAGGTGAAGAAGGTGGAGCGAAGACAAATTTCAGCAAGTTTTGAAGTCAGGGGGTCTACGACTTCTTTTACTACTTGAACGGCTTCATCCAGCGGGATTTTAGTAAAGAGTTGTACAACATCAAAGCTTACAATTTTTTCGCTAGGATCCAACTTAGATTATTTAATAAAATCAACATAATGATTGGAGTCTTTAATAAATGAGCTATTTTTACCAACGAGAGAGGCGAGGGTGCCTGCCACAAATTTGGCTAATTCATATGTTGGAGCTCCAATAGTATTGACAATGGGCCTAAGAGGAGCACCAGTCTTATGGATCTTGGGGGCACCATAAATGCGGGGCTTGATCTCACCTTCCGGGTATAGGCGTTTTTTTATTTTATCATCAAGATTAGACTCCTTAATGGCTTTTTTGACATTTTTTATGAATTTGGAAATGGGGTTATCTTCGAGTTTCTTATAACTGCCACTATTGTGAAGGTGATCTCTCATTTTATTGATGTATTCTTCTTTTTCCATTACCATTGTAGCCCCACCTTTGTCTACTTTTAAGATGACAATCTTCTCATTACTTCTTAAGTTTTTTAAGGCACCTAATTGCTCTTTACTTAAATTTATTTTAGGTAGTTTGGCTTTATTCAAGATGACGACACACTCCTGTCTCAAGAGTTCTCTGTCTTCTTCATTAAGAGGTTTGATGATGTCCTCAATATCACAAATGATTTCCTCTTTTGGAATCGGGAGCTATGGCAAAATTGAGTCCTTTGCTCAAAACCTCCATTTCTACATTATTTAATTCATAGGAAGAGATATTAACCACTTTTTTGTTATTTTCGAAGGGAGGTATGTTATTAGGGTATCTACGTTGTGGAACTTCATTGTATGCACTGTTTGTTGCTCCATTTTTAATGGTGGAATCATGCTCCATGGAACCATACATGGATAAATCCCTTGAAACTTCATTTGATGACTCATCTTCCTTCCTGTCTTCAGACCCATTATGTCTGTTGCCATCCATTGGAGTCGTAACATTGCTACGTACATATCCTCCTGCGTTTACATAAATTGATGATCCATCCTCCTTAACATTAATGTTAATGTACCCATCCGTTTTTGCTGAAACCATGCTGCAGGGACCCACGCCTGCTAGGGACTCTATAAGATCATAATCATGTGTAACCTTGCTACTGTTCTCAAGGTTAACACAGTCCCTATCGGATCCTATGGCGCATCGGTTCACGGTTAGAGTCACGGAGTCTGCATCTTTTGGCTTTGAGGAGGAAACCGGATTTTGGACAACGGAAGGGGAGTTTGTCTGATAAGCCATGGCATTGTCAGACTGTGTATCATTCAGAGTATGCCAATGTCTCAATTTACTTTTTAATGTTAATTTTTCTAGCTTCCTGTTCTGCTTATTCCGTGCTAGGATACCTTCTTTGTCTGCCTTGAGTGTTGCCGCAGCATCGATGGTGGACCAGAGGTCCCTACGAATGACAAGAGCTAGCTTTAGATTAATTTTAAAACCTTTTGTAGATAACTGATCTAACCAAAATCTTTTTCTATGAATTTCATGACGGATTAGGGATTTGCTGAGCCGATCGAATGCCCTGTGGTTGTGTTGAATGTGCAGTTTATGTTTGATGAGAGCGAAGGTAGGAGTAAGATTAGAGTCATGGCAGTGTTTTAGGAATGAAAGATCTGCTTCTCTTCTTTGAATTTTGATCCTTGTTTTTTCGAGATTACGAATCTGAATCCATGTATCCCTTCCTTACAGGGTAACAATGATAGATTGGAGGTAATTTATTGTGGCTGAATTACCGAGACAAACACTTAGAATGCAAGGGAAACCCCCTGAATATACACCCAGTCAATTGGAAAAAATTAAAACTGAAAGGAATCAATCAACCGGATCTGATTCTTTAGAATAAGCAGAATCATCTATTGCTATACATCCCGATTTCGAAGTAAATAGACCTCAAATATTTGAAATAGACATAAAAAAAATCCAACAGAGGTTTTTGAAGTAGTCACAGTCGAATCTGTCACTGGTGAGTTTTCAAATACACAACTTACTAAACCAAAAATATATGAGCATGAGTCTGATTCCACTGAATCTGATTTGCCTTCAAAATTTATAGCCCCTACTCCTGGTCGTCCTCGTTCACCTCGAGTAAAGCTTCTCATTGAGTCATCAATGAGAATATTCCTCCTGGCCTTATTAGTATTGAAGAGATCACTAACGAAGAAGAATAACATGTAATTCCCACTCGTTAAGTATCTTTGAACTTACAGCCTGGTGAACATTATTACCCATTAGATTTACCTTTTACTCCTTTTCGACCGGATCCTTGGTATCTTCAATTTACCGAAATTTTACATTCTTCTGGTTATAGTCATCCATGTCACCGAATTCCATTTTAATCTTTACCAAGATATAATTCATCTAACATGGCTTCTGGAAACATGTCTACTAATTCATCCATGTTTTCATATTCTCCAGAAAACTATTTGTATGGTGGTCCTTTTGTTCCTTTTGGGTACAAGTCGCTTTCTGGAACTTTTTTAGGAGCATATCCTTCCTCTCAAGCTTCTACTGTGTCAACTGGCTTATTAGAATCTACTGCCCAACCTTTGACTACAGACTATGTTTATATGCTTTCCGGGAACACCCCTCAAGTTAACTCATCAGGTGGTTATATTTCACTTGTGGGGGGGCAACCTCTTCCTGTAGAAAATCATATAACTAATGCGTTATACATCCAAGATTCTCCTGATCACACACTATTTGACTTCATGCACAATACAGAATCTCTTCTACTATTGATCATTACTTGCAGAAATAAAATCAATTGCATGCACACATTAAAACCATAAAAATTCATACATATGAACACAATAATTTATGGGAAATATTAAAGCTGAAAAACCTCAACTATCTGTATATTATATGTCATAGAGATCATGTAACAATCATCATACAAAGCTCCTCACAAGCTCTCAGTACAATCTCCAATTGCTACACACTAATCGGGTTTGATCTAGCAAATCCCATGCACCGATCTCTACCACCTGCTAGCGTGCCTCTACTGCGCAATCACTGCTGAAGAATGGCTCTGAATGAACTCAAATTGGTCCATCCTTGCTCATGCAATCCTCATTGGCATCTTCAACCACTGTGTGTTGCAATTCATGCAACACTATAGTCACAACTGATAGTCAACCTGCTCTTTCACCTACCTCTCCACTGGTCTCCACTGAAACTGTCCATGCACTGAAGTTAACTGATGTATTCTTTAGTTGATTTATGAGTTAATAATTAGTGAATTAATTAATAATTAATTCACACCACTCTCACTAATTGTATCAATCGGTTAGACTAGATACAACTAGCTCAACTAAGTTAAACTGAACACAACTCCATTAACTGTCTCATCAACTCCACCAAACTCTGTCACATGATGTGATTTCTATTTAGTTCTTTTCTCCCATGAAATAGCTCCTCTTAACCCTCGGGAATAGTGTAATTCATCACATCTGACTGCCTTCTTTGTCCCCATTGCACTTAACTGAAGTGCTCCAAGAGAATAAGATAATGTTTATAATCCAAATATTATTAACAGCTAATAATATTCGACACATCTATTTTTAGACCGGCAATCTAAAAATAAGATTCTACCCAATATGTCTAAAAATAGAAGTCATCTGTTTTCCAGCAACCAACCATCCACAAATAACGTCACTGCAACTCATAGAATATGAGGAGCATGTCTAAGAACGGAGCTTTGTATAAAAATGCCTGCGGGGCAACTTAGTGAAGGCGACTCTTTTCACTAAGCTCATCATCTTGTTGCAATCTCAACAAGATAAGGATTATCTGCCACCCTGATCTTGCCTCTGTGGTATTCTAATTTTCTCCTGGTGAGCGCCTTCGTCAAGATATTAGCATCCTGATCCTCCGTAGGAATGTAAGAAAGTAACATGATCTTCCGCTGCACACAATCTATGATATGATGATACCGGTCCATGAATCCATGCGGCCTCAACTCATCCTCCTTTCTGTACCAAGATCCATATCTCGATGTGCCTCTGAGATATCTCAATACATGCTTGCTTGCTTTACAAAAGAGCTTGGTAGGGTTAACCATAGCTTGTGAAATCTAGTTAACAACATAGCATATGTCAGGTCGTGTATTGACTAGATACATAAGTGACCCCACAAACTGTCGGTAAATAGTGGCATCCACTACCTCTGCCGATGTAGCATCCTCTTTCCCCCAAACACCAGGAAGAGGAGTGTCGATAGGCTTGCAACCATGCATGTTGAACTTCTCCAGTATCTCCCAGGCATACTTGCCTTGAGACACAAAAAATCCATCACTGCGTTGCCAAATTTCCAATCCCAGGAAATAATGAAGGAGGCCCAAGTCCTTCATCTCAAACTCCTTTACAAGATTAGCCTTGCATGAGTGTATCAACAGTTCATCACCTGTCAAAATCAAATCATCTACATAAAGTACAATGATCAGCAACTTACCCTCCACCACAATCTGGTATAGGTTCGGATCCGCCTCACTCTTGGAGAATCCAAGTCCGGTGAAATAACTGTCTATCCGTGTGTACCAAGAACGAGGTGCTTGTTTCAACCCATACAATGCTCTTTTGAGCCTGCACACATGCAACTCACTGCTGAAGATCTTGAAACCTTCGGTTTGCTCTATGTACACCTCCTCCTCAATGACTCCGTTGAGGAATGCAGTCTTCACATCCATCTGATGAATGTGCCATCCCATCTGCGCTCAGAGAGAAAGAATCGTCTGTATGGAAGAATACCTTGCGACAAGTGCAAAGGTTTCCTCATAGTCGATCCCCTAAATCTGTGAGAAGCCTCGGGCGACAAATCTTGCCTTGTACTTTTCCACACTCCCGTCAGCTGCTTGCTTCAATTTGTAGATCCATCTAAAACCTACCACTGA
Source organism: Pinus albicaulis (assembly GCA_034641835.2). Classification (NCBI taxonomy): domain Eukaryota; kingdom Viridiplantae; phylum Streptophyta; class Pinopsida; order Pinales; family Pinaceae; genus Pinus; species Pinus albicaulis. Next base: position 749,967,845 of record CM076571.1, on the reverse strand, counting down.
TTTCCCTTCCGGCCTTGGGACAATCTCCCATGCACTGTTTCTGACAATCGAATCATACTCTTCCACCATGGCATCTACCCATGCAGGGTCCTCCACAGCTTCCTCGAAAGAGGATGGTTCTGCCACGATACACTTGCTCATAGAGCCATGTATCTAGTATATCGGTCAGGTTTATGTCTCTGTCTGCGGTGTGATGTAGGTGCTCCTACAATCTTCTCTGCATCAAGATTCAGTCGCTCAGCTTCTGTAGTGCGCTTTCACCCTCTGATGGTTGGCGCTACATGAGTGGTTTTTTCCACTCCATGAACCTCCTGTTGTGGCTGATCCACATCCTGAGGCTCATCCTTCGGAACTAATAGCTCCTCATCTGCATGCAAGTGTGGCTCCCTCTCAAGCAAACACTTCATGGCTTTCTCCTCATGAAATTTGATATCCCGTTGCACAACAATCTTCCGACTGTCTGGAAAATACACACGATAGTTGTGGGGCGTATCAGTGTACCCCACAAATATCCCAACCTCTGCGGTCGGCTCTAGCTTCTTCCTGGCATCTTTCATCACATGAATGTAAACAGGTGAGCCAAAAATCTTCAAATGAGAAATATCAGGCTTCTTACCAGAAAACGCCTCCTCGGGTGTACTCATGCCAAGTATCCTATGAGGACAACAATTTTGCACATAAACCGCAGTATTGCATGCCTCAGCCCACAAGTGTATGGGAAGGCCCTGATCATGCAACATCGCCCGTGCGACACCCACGATCGTTCTGTTCTTTCGCTCCGCGACCCCATTTTGCTGTGGGTTATGAGGTGCTATGAACTCTCTTCGAATTCCTTTTGCGCTGCAAAAGTCTTTGAATTCACCAGAGATGAATTCACCACCATTGTCACTTCTAAGAGCCTTCACTTGCTTCCCCAACTCTTTCTCAACCACTGCCTTGAACTCACAGAACTTTGAGTATGTCTCGCTCTTCTTCTGCATGAAGAAGATCCAGCATTTACGAGAAAAATCATCAACAAATATCACATAATACTTGTGCTTTGCTGTCGAAGCTACTGAGAAAGGTCCACACACGTCTGTGTTAATTCTCTCAAAGATCGTCATGGCGCGACTATCCTTGTCGTGAAAGGTGGCTTTCACAAATTTTCTCAAAATACATGCCTTGCACTGATCTGACTGCACAAGTGTACCTTTGGGAAGCCCGGTAGAAATCTGCGGCAAAATTTTCAAAGCACCATGGTGAAGATGGCCCAATCTCCTATGCCATAGCTCGCCCCCATCCCAGCTCACCACTCCTTCTACCTTGCCTATCATTGCTACATAGCCATCTACCTGCAATTGATAAAGGTTCTTAACTCAAACCCCTATCCTCCGAGTTTCACCAGTTGCCTTACTACGCAAGAAAGCCTTTGCCTCACTAAAGACAACATCATATCCCTTGTCTTCCAACATCGCCAGAGAGATAAGATTCTTCTTCAATCTTGGAACATGCATGACTTCCTTCAATACGAAGCATTTACCAGACTCCCTCTCAAAGGAAATGGTCCCGATATCGGTCGCACTGTATCTACCATCATCGCCCATCTCGATGTGCACTCCAAGATCCTTCTCATCTAGATCAGTAAACAAATATTTGTCTCCGGTCATATGGAAAGATGCACCACTGTCAAGAAACCACATTGAACCCATCATACTTGAGACCAAGCATGCAATCAGCGAAAAATCTAGCTCAAACTGCAAGGCTAAGGCCTCTCTAGCTGCAAATCCAACAACCTGCTGATTTTTCTTCTTCTGTGGACAATTAGTGGCGCAATGTCCATGTTGGTGACAGTGAAAGCACTTCACCTTGGACATGTCCTACTTCTTGCCTTTCGCACCAGATTGAGAAGCATTCTTCTTGCTCTCCCCCTTCCTTGCTTTGGTAGCCAAAGTGCAATTTTCTTCATCTTTATTCTTCGATGAAGATCCGTCCCTGGTACTCCGCCTTATCTCCTCCTGCACAAGATTCGACCAAAGTCGCTCCCATCCCGGCAGTTTCTCCCGACCATTGACAGAGTCCATAGGAATGCCAACTCTTCGGAAGCCCAAGGAGAGCCAAGCTCACCAAGTCCTCGTCATATACAGTAACCCCCACAATTCCCAGCTCATCCCTGCACTGGAAAAACTTCGTGAGGTACTTGGGTATACTGTCGCCTTTCTCCATTTTTATATTCCTAAGCTTATCCTTGAGCGCCAACTTCCTCTGGTCGCTCTTGCTTTGGAACAAATCTGTCAAAGCTTTCCACATCAAGAATGGAGAAGCTTTACCATGAAGGTTGGACACTATGTGATCCTTCACACCTTCCAACAGAATCCTTTGACATTTTGTTGTCTTCTTTTGCCATGCATCAAGTGCGGCAGCATCGCTAGAAGCAGGTTTTGGAATTTCTGCATCTATGAACTCCTTCAACCCATTATCCTCCAGCACCGCCTCCATGCTATCCTTCCATGCAATATAATTCGAGCTTCCCTCAAGGGCATACTCCAATCACAATCCGTTGAAAGACATCTCAACTTTGACACCAAGAAAACACTGCTGCAAATTCGAATTCCACCAGCACAAAACTCAACCGCTTCAATGCTTTGCAATTGCTCCAATGATCAATACTGCTCTGATACCATGTTGAAAATCATATAACTAATGTGTTATACATCCAAGATTATCTTGATCACACACTATATGACTTCATGCACAATACATAATCTCTTCTACTATTGATCATTACTTGCGGAAATAAAATCGATTGCATGCACACATTAAAACCATAAAAATTCACACATATGAACACAATAATTTATGGGAAAGCTTAAAGCTGAAAACCCCCAACTATCTGTATATTATATGTCATAGATATCATGTAACAATCATCATACAAAGCTCCTCACAAGCTCTCAGTACAATCTCCAATTTCTACACACTAATTAGGTCCAATCTAGCAAATCCCATGCACCGATGTCTGCCACCTGCTAGCCTGCCTCTACTACGCAATCACCGCTGAAGAATGGCTTTGAATGAACTTGAACTAGCCCAGCCTTGCTCACGCAATCCTCATTAGCATCTCCAACCACTGTGTGTTGCAATTCATGCAACACTATAGTCACAACTGATAGTCAACCTGCTCTTTCACCTACCTCTCCACTGGTCTCCACTGAAACTATCCATGCACTGTAGTTAACTGATGTATTCTTTAGTTGATTAATGAGTTAATAATTAGTGAATTAATTAATAATTAATTCACACCACTCTCACTAGTGTATCAATTAGTTAGACTAGATACAACTAGCTCAACTATGTCTAACTCAGTTAAACTGAACAGAACTCCACCAACTACTTCAATATCTTCACCAAACTACTGTCCATGAGTTCTAGCGAAATCTCCATGCAGCAACTCCATAACCTAGGAATAAGCGTAATTCATCACATCCCAACTCACATGCCACATCTGTGCACTTAACTGAAGTGCTCCAAGAGAATAAGATATGTTTAGAGTCCAAATATTATTAAGAGCTAATAATATTCGACATATCTATTTTAGACTGGCAATCTAAAAATAGATTCCACCCAATATGTCTAAAAATAGAAGTCCATCTATTTTTCCAACTTGACCAACCATCCACAAATAGCATCCTGCAACTCATAGAATATGATCAACATGTCTAAAAATAGACTTGCGCCAAAAATAGCCTGCGGGCCCACTTAGTGAAGATGACTCTTTTCACTAAGCTCATCATCTTGTTGCAATCTCAACACTTCTGAGAGGACAACCTTACACTGGAACTTATCCTACGGTTGTAGGGCAACCTATGCCTGATAATTACCAAATTTATGTTCTAATGCCTCAAACTGGTTATGGTCAACCTTATGCATCACAACCCTCAATGGGAACTCCTTATCCAGGGATGAACACTATATGGACTCCCTCATTTACTCAATAGCCTTTTCAATCTACCCCACAAATGCCTTACAATCAACCTGCTCAGCCACTTCAACAATTTGGTTACACCCAAGTCCAACAACTTATTCAAGGTATACCTCAAGTTACACTGGGGGCATCTGTGCTAAGTATTCAACAGGCTGGCTCGAATACTCCCAGTACTCTTTTCCATTCTATTGTGCAAACATCTGTTCGGAAACTAGGTACACCCATCCCAGGAGTTTCCCAAGTTTCTATTGCTACAACCCCTCAAATGTCAACGCCAACTGCTACACAGGCTATCCCTTAGACTACTATTCAACAAACTGGACCTATGGTCCAATCGATTCCTCAAACATATTTAGGACTGGTATAGCAGCGACGCAAACAAGTCAGCGTTTTGTAGGTCAACATCTTCAGGGGAAACACTTTGTAGGTCAACCTCTTCACGGTCAATTTTTTCAAGGCTAGCTATTTCAGGGCCAATTCCAATATGGACAAATGGGACCAAATCTGCCTTTCCAGAGTCAACCATACCCTGGTCATACATTTCAGATACCATATCAACCCCAATTTGGTATGGCTAACCCTAGATATCCTATAGGTGTACAAATTCCAACTGCTCATGCTATTCCAGGTTAACCTGGATACCCTCTTGAAGGTATTGGACTTGTCCCTCAGGGTTATCAATTTGCTCAGCAAGACCCTAACCGACGGTTACCTTTTATAGCAACTTTAAATTTACTAGACTTGTCTCGGCTAACGAATGATCCAATTTATTATCTTTTGTTTTGGCTGACCATGCCTACTAAGTTTCCTAGTGACATTCTGAAGTTTGAAGGAAAGTCAAGAGAGGACCCCTCAAACCATGCTATGAATTATAATATGTGGTGTGCGTCCAACTCTTTAATCGATGATTCCATTTGGTTAAGACATTTTCAAAGAACCTTGACCGACTTAGCCACGAAGTGGTACATTGAGTTACCATGAGGCTCTTTCAATAATTTCAATGCCTTAGCAACTACTTTCCTTACTCATTTTCAGTTACCTGTTCGTTATGATAATGGTACAGAACTTTTGACTTCACTCAAACAAAGTATGTCTACGTACATTTCATATTACATTCATGAATGACGACGTAGACGTCATTTAGTCAAAGTCTTCATGTCATATCAAATTATGGTTGAGTAGTTTATCAAGTCATTACTCCCTAATATAACTGAAGATGTAGCTAAAGGAGGCATTGTAACGGAAGATAAAGTTATCATTCAAGCCCAATATCTAGACCTTGTTTACATGCATTTTGGCACTTTGTATGAAAAAATTTCAGATTTATCTCGCTCGGGTCAAGTTAATACGACTCCTTCCGACCTTCATATCGCAGATGGGTTAATCGGTACAGTTATCACATCGAAGAGTAAGAAGAAACAATTCAAATCTACTACTCCAATTATAAATTTACTTGATTCACCTAAATGAGACCCTTCTCTAGAAACTACTTCCAAAAATCATGTTGTAGATTCGTCTACCACCAAGACTAAGTCGTCCGGGGTAAAAATAAAGGGAAGGGTAAAAACAAACAAAATAATTCTTCGAAAGAAAAGACAGATAAAACCAAACCGTTTGACGAAAAGAGGAAACCTCGTTATCCTTGTCTTATCTGTGACGAAGATAACTTCACGAAAGAGTGCCCTCACCACGCTGAGGTATCTAAATTTTTCAAAGGTTCACCCACACTCGATGTTCTTAAGGATCATTTTCCTTCACAAGACAAAAAAATGATTTCTCATAACGAATCATCTTCCAATTCATCGGCGAATATCCTGATGATGTCCTCCCAGGTCATGCTTGCAACGTGATCTCAAGATTATGGATCTAAGAGTCCTATAAATGGAAATGAAATTGGATCATCCAGTCAACCTCCTGCGTCAACTCCTACTACTTCCGAACCATTACACATTGAGAAACCTAGTCCTGACTTAGTAATTAAACTACCTGCCAAGGGTGTAATTCGAAAATCGACTTTCAATCCACATGCAAGAGCCACTCAGAACTACACCATTGTTGAATATCTGGCTATGTCACCTTCAAAAATGTCAGCCCTCAAAGTGTTGTAGTCTTTTCCAGCCCAGAGGAAGTTACTATTGTCAGCTATTGGAGAAATTGACCCTCAAGGCTCTAATCCCATCACCTTTGATCTTGAGAATTTGGTACCTATACTTACACACCAAATGGCTTTTCAAATACATGTTTTAGTCAAATCCATGCGAGTTTTTCGCACAACAATTGACGAGGGATAATCTACGTGCATTATGTCTTTGGCTTGTTGGAAAACTCTTGGTTCTCCAACAATCAATCCATCACCCACGATTCTGAAAGCCTTCGATGGAAGAGGTTTTCGTCCATTTGGAATTCCTCAGGACTTACTCATAGAGGTAGAAGAAAAAATTATTACTCTTGAGGTGGAAGTCGTTGATGCCCCTCTTGATTACAGCCTTCTCTTAGGACGAAGTTGGTCTTATGCTATGACAACAGTAGTGTCATCTGTCTTTCAGCTAATATTGTTCCCCCATTAAGGGAAGATTATCAAAGTTGATCAGTTGTCTTAATATACCTCTGATCCTCTGAACAGAGTTCTCTCCCACATCATTTTATCATTTTTCAAGTTCGAGAGACTAAATTTACAAAAAATAACACTATGGAGTTTACTTATGTTTTTCGCCTGACTCCCTAAAACTGAAAAAATGTCGAGTTTTATTTTCTCCGAGCTCGTTAAAAATCTACGTTGAAAGAACTGATTGAGTTTTATTTCTGTGTCTTTTCAAACTCTTTAAACATGAAAATGACATCGAGTTAACCTTATGCTAGACTCGTTAAAATTGAACAGTGAAAGACCCATCGATCACAACGGGACCGAACCACTCCTTCCTAGGGTTCGTTAAAAATACTTTAGAGGACTTATTTGAAGGATGAGCTTACACAACAAGCAAATGTTATCCTCCTCAAGCTTGAAAAAAATAAACAAGTAATTGCTACTAATGGTGGGGGGAGTTGGGAAAATGGATCCATCTTTTGTACTTGTTTTAAAAGCAGCATGTCGCTCTTGAACATGACACTTTGCTGCACTTGTGTCTAGGTTGGGTACTCTTTTTGTCTTACAGTTAATCAAACCTCATTGAAAGTCTTCAGTTGGTTTTGGGTATTATCTATAAGTCAAATTCTACCAAGTTATTTATAATTTCGTTGTGGTCAAGAGAAAGTTCAACCTTCATTAAGTTTTCATTGCAAATATTTGCCTCCATTCGCGTTGACCATCCCCGAGTCAGTGCTTGAAAAATATTTCTTCAACTTGACAAATTGCTTCCTATCGAATTCATCTCATTATCTAGGAAGTTGATCCATAAACCTTATCAGTACATTGAAATATGCATGCCCTAATGGAAGGTTTCTCGCCTTCGATGACAAGTTTTCATCATTGGCCTTCAATCAAACAACTATATGAGTGTTCGACTGCGGATCATTCATTCACACTTCATAGATTGTTCTAAGGAAATTTGAGAGTCATTGTCATTATTGGTGGTTTCTCTCACACTTGTTAATGATTTTCATCATTGACCGGAAATCAAGTGGTTTCTACCATGTTCGACTTCGACACATGCAATCGCATGGTTAGATTCATACTAGTTCGAGAGACAGAGATAAAAACCCTGGATCTAGTTTCATCCATATAGGTTGTGAGGAGTTATGTATTAATGTTTGAGTAGACAAATTCATGACAGATGACTATGTCCATACTATGTCTATTATTAATGTAATTCTAGGTCATTTATGTACCCGCACATAGAGTTAGTTTTTCTCTGAGTATGGGAATGCCTACCTCAATGATGATTATATATTTTCATTAAATGTTTGGTACAGGTTTTCGACTGATGTCTCTGATTCAATCTGTGGTATGATAAATCACTTCACTATTTTGAAATATTTCTTAGACTTTGAACTTTAGGGGGAAATCTGTTACACGTCGTTTTGTCGCCATGACATTTTATGGTCAAAATGGATCTATCACCATCCATACTCATGCTTCCTTAGAAGTCAAATATTTATACTCCTTGACCAAGTCATGAAATTTGGGAAAAATAACTCTTAAGAACTCTTAACAATGGCTTGTGCAACTTTTGTGGTCACTTTCTGCGCATGTGCGGATATTATTAATATTCCTTGCAGAATTTTGCATTCTATTTTCCATTAAAACTTGCACACCATAATTAAAGTAAATTAAAATATGAAAGTAACATCTAGAAGCATAGTTGGGCGCATATATTCCAACTAGAAGCCTCTGAGTCATATCATTTTGAAGATAAACCCTCCAATCATGGAGCTTATCCCCTTGGATCAAGGAACCCTAATACCCTCATTTGTGGATCTCACACCTCTTTGGTGGATTTGAAACCTCCTTAGCTTCTCCTATAAATTGAACTGAGAATTCAGGGTTAGGGGAGTTCACTTATGGTAATCTTATGCTAGTCATTTTAGAGTGGAGAGCTTGTTAAACCAAGGAGGAAGATTGGAGGCATAAGGGAGGAGCCTATACGACATCAAGGCTTGGTTGTAAGATTTCTCTTTTATTCCTGAATAATACATTTGGATACTTTTTCTCATTGTGTTGTTTTATTGGGATTGTGAATGGTTAACACTCATATATTCATTAAAGCAATAACATTTCCTAATCTCCTTAATCATTAGGTTAGGTTGGTCTTTTGTTATTATTATACTCGAGATGCCTTTGATTCTTTGTATGTTTGTGGTTGCAGGTTTTGTCTAAACATTGAGGAGCTTCTTCGGGACAAAGTGCAAGGTCTTCAATAGGCATTTCTTTGAAAGGTAAGAGTATCATTCTATCCTTTCTAGTTTTGACAATCTGAAAGTTAATAGCTTAGGGAAAGAGATATTATCATATTTGTTTGTTTCTAGTTATTTTTTGGGATACTGGGGAGAACACTCTTGTCCGCAATAGGGATTTATCCGATTAACACCATGTGTAACTTATTCTTACCCTCCCAATAATTTGTAAATTTCCTTTTATTTAAAAATATATATATAAATAAATAAGAAAAAGAATGAAAAATGAGAAAATCAAAAGAAAGAAAGAATAAATAAAATATCGCCTTTTGTACATGTTTGCTCCTTGTGCATTGCGGTAATCTACGCACCCCCCACCACCCACAAACCAATTATCCTCTTTGCCATTCTCACCCTCCACCAACCTTCCACCATGTTTAGTCTTGGCCATCTCTCCCGCCAAATTTATCGTATAACCGTTACATCATTTATTTATCCCGCCAACATTCAAATGCATTAAATATCCCATGCCATTAACGGTTAATCCGGTAAAAAATTGTTATGATCTCCTTAATAAAAGTTTTATCCCCGCCAAATGAAATTCTTTACCACTCCACCTACAACCAGAGCCTCCAGAACGATATCAGAGCGAATTCTAGCAGCAAGCAACTTCCAATCATCGTCACTCCCGGGTAAATTTCCTAATTTCTCTCAATGATTTTATTTTTCTCAAATGATCACCCATAAAGGAAAAACTAAATTTTTTGTAGATAATCCTTGGTTACCCCTTGTAATCAATTTAGATGAATTTCCCCTTGTCGACACTCATTACAATATTTCTAAAACTTGTTAATTCAACTTGTACGAGCTTCAAAATTGGGAATTTCAGAAGTACGAGGACGCTAGTCACGAATTCTCTTTCTAGGGATCATTACTTCCTCAGTTTTGTTTCTCTTAGACACACCATTTTCTAGAATTTCACTTGGTGTGGAGCCTGATCCCCTCCTAGTCAAAGAGTTGTAATCGCCCAAAATAATGAGACTCTGTTTTCCATACCCTCTAAGTCAATTTTTCAGGCCCTACAGTTAAACCCTCAGGACTCCCTTCACCCTTTTTACACAGATGCCCTTATGAAAATTTACCAAAAGCTTTCTTTTTCAAAGAGGGCGCATATTTTTTAATCTTCCCTACCAGAAAACTCTAAATTACCCAGAACAACCCCATCCACCTGGATATGTCTCCAACACTACCATGTTCTCTGTTGTTGCAGCTACTCCCTCTGAACTAGAAGACTTCCCTTATTTCTTTTACAAAAATTGATCTGAAGGCCTATTCTTTCCCACCATGCTCTGTAATTCCATCACTTCACTCACAAGTGTCATGTACCCTTTGTACCTTTTTGGTTGCTTCCTCTGGTTGAAGGCGACACTGCCACTATCAATTATCACAACTCCTTTTGTGTCACTGAAATTTGGTTCACTGATCCGTCCCACTAGCAGGCTTATAACTCCACTAAGAAGTCTACTCATTAGGTCTTCTAGATCTACCCTCTTATCAATGGTTTGGCCATTAGCAAGCCACTGAATTAGGGCTCGACAAATATGCCTCCTAATAGCTCATTAGTCCTTCAATAATCACTGTACATGAGGACTTCAAGGACTTCCCACTTGTCAAGATTCTGGTTGTTCCATAATTTTGCTCCTAGGGCACTTGTGATGATCTTAAATATGTTCCAAGCTCTGATACCACGTAGAAAATCCAATAAATTCTTAGTTTCTAATGTGATAAATCTGAAATAAAATTTCTTCTCATAAAAAACACAAAATATCTGTACTCGATACAACAGAATATGAACAAAACTAAAAGCACAATCACACAATAAAAAAAACATTGTTTTTCTAGGGAACCCAATTGGGAAAACCATCTACTTGATGAGAATTTTATTGATAGCAAAAACTGAGAAATTGATCTCTTACAATACATTGTTTCAATAGAGAATACAACCTTCCCTTAGCCTTAAACTAGGCTTGAAAACACCTGCAAGAATATTGATCTCTGCTCGTGCACAAGCGTCTCTTGCACACTCTTCCTCTCACAAGATCCACGCACAAACGTGTGTTTCCTATTGCTTGGTATCACCAACTCGTGCTCACCAAAACAATTATAAATTTGTGCATTCATTCCTCCTTTAAAGGCAGTTCGAATGGTTAAAATTAGTGAGTTATATTTTGGAAAGTCGAATGGGTGTTTTTCTAGTTAACACAAATTTTTGACTAGTTCCTCCCAAAATTTACGAGTCTAGCTCCACTTTTTCTTTTAGTTTCAAAACTAAGTCACACTAGAAAATAAAGAAATTGACTTTAATTTCACCACATCAGTTAAATTCCTAATTTTTAGGGAAACTCCTAAATTTTAAGAACTCAAGTCATGCATAAGAAGGAACTTGTTCTGGCTCCTATGATTAAGGCACAAATCAAGGAACCCTTTTCTCGCTAATATTTTCAACAAATTAATCTCCGAGCCAGAGTGGATTTGTGCATACAAAAAAAATATTTGACAACATTATCCTAATGTAGGAAGCAATTCATTATAGGCAAGAAAGAAAATACCAAGGCATGATCATTGAGCTTGATATGGATAATGCATTTGATAGGGTTAAACATGATTATTTATTCATAGTTATTTCAAAATTTTGCTTTGATGAAAGACTTATACATTAGATTTTCATTTGCATCAGATCCCCTTGTATATCACCATTAGTAAATGGAAGGGCAATGGGATTCTTTTGTGCTTCTCATGGCCTCTGTCAAGGCTTCCCTTTGTCCCCCATTTTATATATCATAATGGTTGACTCTCTTAGCAAAAGGTTGGAGTTTGAAAGAAGTCGTGAGCATCTACATAGTCTCGTTGTTCGTGGAATAAGAATACAAATCTCTCAATTTGTTGATGATGCCCTCCCTTTACGAGGGGCTTCAATAAATGCACAAAGACTTAAATTGGTCCTCAATAATTTTTTGGTTGCCTCTGGAGTTCTAACAAACTCAGGCAAATCACATTTTTATTTTTTGGAATGCCTCCTTTCACAAGTAAAGACAAATAGGAAGTATTGTTGAGTCTCCAAAATGTCATCCACTTTCATCTTCATTTCCATCATTTTACCCTCATTATGTAACTCTATAGCCCCATAACCTTACATTAAGTAACCGTTTTCATTATCATATGGGTTTAACATTAATATTTTTCAAGTCATTAATTTTAAGTATTTTAAGTGAATCTGTGATTAAATATTAGGAAATTAACATGTTTTCATATATATCTACAAGTGTGATAAGTTTTGTGATATTGTAGGCCTACTTGGAGATTCTAGAAGGGTCCTACTTGGCCTCCTAACTACAAATTCGAATTTCAAATTTCAACTCGTGAAATTTGTAGAGTATTTGAAGAATATATGGATCATTAAGCTAAGCACATTCAAAGGAGAAGAATCATGGATGTTTTGATATGTATCCTTATCAAAACTATGAGAGAATTTGGCAAGGATTTGTATCTTATATTTTTAGGAGATTGGTTGTAACCACATGAGATAAATGTGGATTTAGGAAAGATTTGAGGATCTATAGTTATCTACAATTTTTGTATAAAGAGGAGTGCACGCTTCATACAAAGAGTAGTAAATGGTTGGTTGTAAATTGTTAGTTGTTAGAGATTAAAAGTAGCTAGTGGCTAGTTGATAGTTGGAGGTTCCAAGTTCCATTCAAAATATGAATAGTAAAGTGAGAAGAGAGAATTCTTGTAATATCTTGTAATAATTTTACGAAATACATATTGCCACTTTGATCTCCAAAATATGATAGTTGTTCGGTATGCTTGTTGAGGAATGGAGGGCCCCCATCAACCTCAGTTTGCATACCTTTGTACATATTGGTAATATAGTATAGTTTTTTTATTTCATTTCTTTTCAGCAAGTGTATTTTTATTTTATGCAAGTGTGATTTTCCTTTCAGCAGTGTGATTTCAATTATGCAATAGTGGAGTGATTTCAATTATGCAATTGTGGTGTGATTTCAATTATGCAAGGGTGGAGTGATTTAAATTATGCAAGTGTTGTGTGATTTCAATTTCTTTATGTTTGATTTGATTTAGTTCGAATTAGATTGATTTAAGTTGTTTTGTAATTAAGTGTTAATTGAATTTAGATTAATCTAATTTGAGAAATAATCACCTGGTACACATAGTACAAGTATACCTCGTCAATTTACAAAACCCCGGGTTAACAATTACATGACAGGGATTTAACTAACCAAAAAATCACCCAACAAGTATTATGGGCTTTAACCCTGTGTAATCTTGGAAAGAAGTTAAATATCTAGGGATTACAATTTGTTTGAAATCAAGTTCCTTGCAAGCATGGGGCAGTGTCATCGCTAAATATAAAATGACATTTGTTGTTTAGGGAGCCTGTTGGCTTAACTTAGCTAAACACACTATGTTGACCAAAGCAATTCTTTCTGCTCTCCCCTTTTACCAATTCACGCCCATCTTTCCCCACAAAGTGTTCACTCTGTGATAGCTAAGGAAATTCACAAGTTTCTTTGGGAAGGGGGACATTCTAACACGAAAATGAAATAAAATAATTTGACAAAATGGGCAAAGGTCAAAATATCCAAAATCCCATGGGGTCCTTGGAATTAGAGACCCTATGGTTATGAAAAAATCAATAGGAGAAATGTTAGTATGGAAGTTTATCACTTAGAAAGAAGATTGGTAGAAGGTAGTCCTTAAGGCAAAATATCTTCGGGCAAAACAAGTTCGATGCTTAGAGTTAATCCAAGCCCCCAAAGGGATTTTTTTTGTGCTCAAGGAAAATCAATACTAGCAGGCATTTCAAAGTGGGGCGATAAAGGAAATTGTATAGGTTAGGATCTCAGAGGAGTCCCTGCAAATTTGCATCATTGGTTACAAACTTTGAACCAGTCTCGTTGGTTGTGCTCCATGGCTGCTAGAGGAGGAGGATTACCTCGAATTGAATCATTCTTTGTATTGGGTGAAGGAAGGTTATGCATCCTTGCTCTTTACTCAACAAGCTCCCCCCAAATCAAGTACTTGAACAAAGATATGGAGATCCAATGCCGATGCAAAGGTAAATTTATTTTGTCGACTCCTTGTGAATAAGAAAAAGTTGATTGCCGAGAATTGGAGAAAAACGGGCATTCAAGGTCCTTTGAGGTTTGCACTTTACAAGTAGCAAGAAGAATATATCCAACATATTTTTCTGGAGTGTCCATATATGAAAATGATTTGGTTGGATGTGTTTAATTTGCGTTCAAGCCATTTAAAATGGCCAACTTCCCTTTAGGAGTATTTTACATCATGGTCAAAAAATTATGTTGAGAGTATCTCTCAGAAATCCTTTTCTTAAATTATTGGGAAGCACTTCCAATTTCATTTGTTGGATGGTATGAATAGCTAGAAACAATGCAGGCTTCAATAATTTAGAAATTTTTCCACACTCTACAACCATGAAAGTTATTGTTTTGTGTTTTGAGTTTGGGGCTTTAAAGTTTGCTAATGACTCCTCTCAGCAGGGGTTAGAACACTTAAAAGGCAATGGTGTTCAAAATTTGTTAATTTGGACAGACCACTTACAACTATGGAATGAACTAACAAAAGTTATAAGGAAATTTGGAAGCTAAGATTGACAGAGGCAAAGTTACAATCTTCAAAGCAACAACGAGAAGGACTAATCCTCAATTTTGATAAGGCTTCGAAAAGGAATCTAGGGATGTCAGGAGGGGGAGAGGTGCTCTATGGCCCTAAGGAAGTTAAAGTTGCAAAGTATTCATGGACTTATGATGCATAAAAAACAACCAAGCTAAGCTTTACAAGTTTTGGAGAGGATTGTAATATGCAGAGTGGCTAGGGTTTTTGTAGCTCCCTGATCAATGGTGAATTCTAGTGATTCAGAGAAGACACATGTTGAAGGAATGGAAGCTCAAGCCTCAATTTTGTACAGTGCCATTCTAAAATCTAGATCTTCTCTTTCGATTGTCTAAGAAGCTCTAACCATTAATGTTCCTTTGAAAGAGGATGCCTCTAGCACTAAAATATTTTTTCAAAACAAGGTTTTCTCTGCAAATTTGATGGGTTTTGGCCACAATTTAACGATGTCCACAAGTGGATATCTAATATGTGCAAACCCCTCTTAACTGATGATCTGAATATTTACCCTTTAAATTTGGGTTTTTTGTTGTTGTGGTTTTTAATAATAGAGGATAAGCATAATATTTGTGAATTTGGGGCCCTGGTTTTGGGGTAGTGTTGACCTTTTCATGCAGCCCTAGTCTCTCACCTTTGATCATGTTACAACATCAATCTTTACAGCTCGTGTTTCGATAAGCCTCCCGAACCTTCCCCAGCATCTTTTGAACCTCCCAATGTTCTCTTCCATTGGTAATGCACTAAGGAAGTTTTATTGCTACAACCCAGAATCTATTAATTTTTATAA
Organism: Pinus albicaulis; assembly: GCA_034641835.2. Classification (NCBI taxonomy): domain Eukaryota; kingdom Viridiplantae; phylum Streptophyta; class Pinopsida; order Pinales; family Pinaceae; genus Pinus; species Pinus albicaulis. Next base: position 749,952,549 of record CM076571.1, on the reverse strand, counting down.
AACCGCTTATGCCCAAATATGTGTTGAGATGGATTTCAACAAGGATGTTCCCGTTGAGATTAATCTGACAACTCCAAACTAAGAGTGTGTTCATAAGTGGGATTATGAAAATGTTTCATTTTAATGTCAAGCATGTTATGATATAGAAATGTAATAAAAAAATTCCCAAAGCATTTGCAAAACAACAAAGTTCGAAAAAATAACTAGAGAAATGGTGGGAAGGAGCTCAGAGTGAACAATATATGGTATATAAAGAAGAAGAGACTCGGGGCAAGAAAAAAACAAAGGAAAAATATGAAGAACTTGTTGACAAAGAATATTCATCGAAAGAAACAAAAACCAGTAAGGAAGATGTGTATGCGGACCCTCTACTGTTAGTGATAGTGGGAGCACAACATACCCTAGTGAAATTTGGATCCCCTTTTGAATCCCCTAAGGAAATAGCTGGAAAAACAACTTCTTGGGTAGATTAGGAAAATAAGGAAGAAACAAAAGAAAACAATGCTCACTCATTGAAGGGTGATACATTAAATGCAAAAGAAAATACGAGTTGGATTCAAGTGGGGAAGAAGGGAAAAAATATTTCGCCAAGGAAAACCGAAAGCTAGTCAAAATTAAAGCAAATGTACTGAAAAATGGAATGTGAATGTATTTGGATCTTTGGAGTCTTTTAGAAAAAAATTAGCTAGAATGAGACTGAAATTTTTGTGTCATGGGGCAATCACTTAAGGGATTGGATTGAGCCTTTGTGCTCAATCTCAAGCCCACAAGAAATATTGATAAATTTTGAAGAAATGTAACGGTTTTGGACAAGATCCCTACTCTCCTTTTTAATAAAACTTTCATACATGTTTCTTTGAGATGCATAAATTTTTTTTTTTAAATAAATTCATAATTAAAAGAAAGAATTAAAAAAAAACAAAAACAAAAACCAAAAGAGTGAAAAAAGGAAAAAATATAAAAATTATAGAGAGAAGAAATATAAAAAAAAAAACAACCAAGCCAAAGTTGATGCCCTCTACTACGGGATTTAGTTAACATAAGAAAACAAGTAATTTTTCTCACTATTTTGGGAGACTCCCTCCTTATTCAGCGTTTGGTGAATGACTCCTTTATGAGGGACAAAACATTAGAAATTCTTATGAAAATAATTAGAAAATAAGCGCAATGTTTTTCTTTAGTAATATATTTCCATGTTTATTGTGATCTCATAAAAGATGCACACTTATGTGCTAATGATTTCCATGTTTTTTGTGATCTCGGCAAAGATGTAGACATATGTGCTAATGAGAGGCATAAATTAAGATAGGGAGATTTCCAAATCAGTGGCCAAATCAAGCCTTCCATATTCCTTAGAGCTAAATGGATTGACAACACACAATTATGAAGGATAGCATCATCAATTAATTGTAGTATGAAATGTAAATTTATTTTTTTGTGGGATAGTTTTGTAGGGTAAATACCTACAAAACCGTGTTTTTTGTTATCTAATTTGGAGTCCCTCTAGAAAAAATTGTAATTTGGTGGATAAAAGGGCTATGTACTACCTTATGTACTTGTTGCAATCCAAATGTAGAGTTGCATATAGATACAAAATTCTCATTTTGATTAAAATAAATAATAGTAAACCTTACTTGTCTATATAATGCAATCAACATTATGTTTAGTAATGATATTTAGTTCTACATTTTATAATAAAAATTCAGAAATCCTTAATAATAAATTATCATAAGCAAATTTACTCGCTATTCAATTCTCTAATAATATACTTGTGCTAATTATCATATTTACATTAGTGATAATGAAAATGATTGAAATAAGATAATAATTATGAATTATTTTAGCATCATAAATATACACCTCCAAAATTTTTTAGATCAAACTACACTTAAAACATGAAAAAACATTTAAGAAAAACCCAAAAATAAAAATAAAAATAACCACAACAAAAGCAATGATAGTACAAATCATATAATTACTTAAAAGGGGAAGATATGAAACATCATATGACTTTTAATTGGAAAATATTAAACACATAAACACCATATCACCCTTACGACTGCAAGAAAGAAATGGATATAAATATGAAATTTTTATGAAATTGATTCATATAAGAGTATGCATCGGAAATCAAAGCTATAACATAATGAGTGACAAATGGACATGCAATAGACTTTCATTTCGTTATAAATAGACGAAGCAAATCCTTTGTTAGATTCCTCACTGTAACAAGAAAGGTCACAAAAAACACCCTAACACTGAACCTATGAGATAATAGAACATATATTAGCAGTCGCCATGTTAACCAATACTCACAAAACAGGGTGATAGTTTCCCACTACAGAGGCCAAAAATTGCGCTCGCCTACATGCCAGAACAGGGCTCCTTTGTCAAACTACCCATTATAATAAAACATCTAGTCTCCATGTTGCAGTAGAGGGCCTCTTTTTCATCCACAACCAATACATACAATCCACAAAAGCAAATGAAAACAATGTGGAGATGCTTTTAGATTTTGGTTTTTCTAACTTGAACTAGGTTTTAATTTATGTGTTGGGTATTTGGGTTTTCTTGCTTCTAGTTTGAGCTGGTGATATTTTAGGGTTTTCAAAGTTTTTTTTTAAGATATGAGCAAGATGTAAACCTCGGAAGGCAAGATTTTGTCTAGAAATATTTAAAAAAAAAATCAGGAGCATTGAATTAAATTTTCAGATCTGAGTTTTACTGGGTAAAAATTATTTTTGGCAAAGAAAATTCCAAAATTTTTAAAAGAGTGCGCCAACGCGCCTGTACTCTTCTCCCAAGCCTCCTCTTTTGCGTTTCCATCTTCCAGGTTTTGTTGCTGATCAAAATCCCTCTTCCATTTTCCTGTGTTTTCCTCCTTTCCCGCAGCCCAAACGCTGCCCTAATGCCCTTTCTTCTCCTGTCTTTTTCCCTTCTCCGTTGCATGTTCTTCCCTATGTGTCCCTCTTCATTATCTGCCTCGCTGGTTGCGTGCCCTCAATTTGCTACCTCCGTGTTTCCTTCTCTCTCTGTTCGCTGTCGGTTTCTTTTCCTAAGCCCATTCCCCCGCTGGCTGCGTGCTGTTATTCTCTACCTACGCGAGATCCTTTCTTTCGTTGCAGCCCCCTCGAGCGCCCTTCTCCTTCGCTGCTTGTCTCTTATAGCCTCATCTCTGCTTTTTGTTCCTCCCTTCTGCCTTTTGCTACCTCACTTTTCCACCGCTAGTCCTTGTTGCCCTTCCCTTGACCTCTGCGATTATCTCCAATGTTGCTTCCTTCACGGTCCTCGACTTTCCTTCACGCTTAAACCAAACCTAATGCATCTCAAAGCAAACATAACATTTTTTTTATTTTTTTATTTTTTATTGTTATTTGTTCCATTAACTTTCAAAAGGTTGTAAAGAAATTAAAATTTTATTAGCCTTTCAACTTTTTTACATTTGAAATTTTAAACTTTTAATTTTTGTTTATTTGTACATAAAACAACAAATCAAAATAAAAAATTCGTTAGCTTTCAACATCAGTCAAAATTTTCTTTTCTTTTAAATTCTTTCAATTCTTTTGTATGATATTTAAAATTTTTGGGAAAATATTTAGTTGTGGAAGAATTCTTATAATCAAGTAATTTAAATTTTTAGAATATCTCAAAAGTGTGAATATAGGATTTTAAAAAAATACTTTTTTTAATTCGTTAGCTTTCAACATCAGTCAAAATTTTCTTTTCTTTTAAATTCTTTCAATTCTTTTGTATGATATTTAAAATTTTTGGGAAAATATTTAGTTGTGGAAGAATTCTTATAATCAAGTAATTTAAATTTTTAGAATATCTCAAAAGTGTGAATATAGGATTTTAAAAAAATACTTTTTTTTGGATATGGTTTCCAAATGCGGTGACATTATTTAGTGTCCATATTTCATAATTTCATGATTTTTGGTTTTAAGGCTCAATAATTATTAAAATCGCTCGTCGCTCATTGTTTTAAATGAAAATTAACTCTAAGCATTGTTTCATTTACTCGAATTATTGAATATTTATTGAGTATTTAATTTTGGGAGACTTTGAAGTAGTTGTGATCAATATTTTTATTCTATTATGGATTTGTGACAAATTGTATATCTTTCAATTGGGATATTTTGTGTGTCTTCATAATCAACATTTTCACTTGAGTACTTAGTGGTTAAATCAGACAATTTGTAATCTAAGTGCTTTGAGTTTTTTAACATCACATTTCACTAAATCATCTGTTATTCTCCCTACACTTCCGCATTTTAAGATTAGTCTCGCATAATTAAAACTTACTTCCAAGCATAAGCTTGGTCAATAGAAAGATAGGTAACCCATCCATCTTTGGTTGAGAAGCCTGGATTTAGTAGTACTTAAAACAGTGACCTTGCAATCATCAAAGCTACATCTCTCTGTAGCGTTGGAGGCACTGGGTACGTTAGATTTTCAGGAGAAGTATCATTAATCACACATTAGTGTGTTTCACTTTAACTTCTCTTTGCAACTTACTACGAAATCGGACTCAATATAGAAATGATCGAAAGGTCTAAATTTAGAATATGCATTTAATTGAAAATAACCAAAATTCGTGTTTTTCACATTAGTCATAGAATCTGCATTACATATAGGATAATTATTCATCCAAGCAACAGTTTCTCATCAAGTACTTGGTCCTAAATTCTTAGCAATATAGTTGACTCCATAAGGCACTAATATCAATCATCTGAATCTAATCGAATCCTTTAGTCTTGCTTGATCTAATACAAGTATTTGGTCGCTTAATTGTGTCTCCCAAACTGGTTGGTTCCCATCTAGTTCCCCTTCATTCCATTTCCATAGATTCTACCCCCCTTACTCTGCTATAGGTAGACCACTTAAACAGAGAGACTGGGGATTCGGATGACATCCCTTGATCTAAGACGTTGTCGTGGCATCTAGACATTCTGTACGACAACACATAGTAAACAAACTTCAGTGTTATCACAGTGATATGATCTCACAACAACAAGGAACACTATCTCTATCTCGGTACAATCAAGGGCAATATGTGTCTTGGTACGGCAAGGAAAATTCAATGTTATCTCACAGTCAAGATAAATCTCTATCTCGATACAGCAAGGAGAATTATGTCTAGGGCAATCTCTGTCTCGGTACATCAAGGAGAATTATGTCAAGGGCAATCTCCGTCTCAATGTCACAACAACAAGGTGAATTCAGTGCCACCACAGTGAGAAGGTTTTGGAGTGATCACAGTAGGAGGATCTTGGTACTACCACAGTAAGAAGATCTCAAAAAGAAGGTCTCGGTGTTGTAACATCTCAGTGATAATACAGGAACAAAGACCTTGGTGTCATGATAGTGGTGATCATGTCTCATTGTTGAGAAGGTCAAAGTGGAAGAGGACTTGTGTCTTGGCTTAGTCTTGGAGTGGCAAATAGGTCAAGGGTCTTGGTCTTGGTATTCGTCAATTGGAATCTCTATAAGAATAATTTGTGTAGGTTTTTCCCTCAAAGAGTGAAAGGTTTTGGCCGTCATTGATAGTCTGTATTTTGTGTCTCTTATCTCTTTATGGTTTATGTATTGGTAGTTGTTTAATGAAGAAGAACGATAATAACCTAAGTAAAGGAAGATACTAATCTAAAAAGGTAAAAAGTACTCACAAGCAGTTACTAATTGAAGAGAAATCACTTAATTGTCATGCCCTAGATTTCTCAACACTAGTCTCTCGCCTTTGATCTAGTTACAACATCAATCTATATAACTCTTGTTTGGGTAAGGCACCTAAACCTTCCCTGCATCTTTTGAACCTCCCAACATTCTCTTCCATTGGTAATGCACTAGGGAAATTTTATTGATGCAATCTAGAATCTGTTAATTTTTATAAAACCACTTACACCCAAATATGTGTTGAGGTGGATTTCAACAAGGATTTTCCTCCTAAGATTAATTTGACAACTCCAAACTGTGAGTGGGTTCATAAGCTGGATTATGAAAATGTTTCATTTTGATGTCGAGCATGTTATGAAACAAAAAATTGCCCAAAGCATTTGCAAAACAACAGGGTTCGAAAAACTAACTAGATAAATGGTGGAAGGAGCTTAGAGCAAACATTATATGATATATATAGAAGAAGAAACTTAGAGCAAGAAAGAAGCAAAGGAAAAATAGGAAGAACTTATTAACAAAGAATATTCACCGAAAGAAACAAAAACTAATAAGGAAGATGTCCATGCAGACCCTCTGGATTTAGTGATAATGGGAGTGCAACATATCCTAGTGAAAGTAACATTCCCCTTTGAATCCTCCAAGGAAATAGCTGGAAAAACAACTTATTGGTTAGATTAAGCAAATAAAGAAGAAACAAAAGACAACAATGCTCACTCATCGAATGGTGATACAATAGATGCATTAGAAAATGTGAGTTGGATTCAGGTAGGGAAGAAAGACAAAAATGTTTCACCAAGGAAAACCAAAAGCTAGTCAAAATTAAAACAAATGTAGTGAAAATTGAAATGTAAATGTATCTAGATCTTCAGAGTATTTTTGAAAAAAATTAGTTAGAACGAGACTAAATTTTTTGCATCTGCAACAATCGCTTGAGGGATTGGATTGAACCTTTGTGCTCAATCTCAAACCTCAAGAACTATTGGTACATTTTGAAGAAATGAAATAGTTTTGAGCAAGATCCCTGCACTCCTTTTTAATAAAACTCTCATACTCGTTTCTTTGAGATATATTAAAAAATAAAATAAAATAACACAAAAAAAACAACCAAACTAAAACATATGCCCTAACTAAAACATATGCCCTCTACTAGGGGATTTAGTTAACAAAAAAAAAACAAGTAACTTCTCTCACTATTTTGGGAGACTCCCTCCTTATTCAACATTTGGTGAACGGCTCCTTTATGAGGGACAAAACATCATAATTTTTTATGAAAAGAAAGTAGAAAAGAACCGCAATGGTTTTCTTTAGTAATATATTTCCATGTTTTTTGTGATATCAAAAAAAATGCAAACTTATGCACTATTTATTTCCATGTTTTTTGTTATCTCAAAAAATATGCAAACTTATGTGCTAATGAAGGGTGTAAATTAAGATTAGGAGATTTCAAAATCAATGGCTAAATCAAGCATTTTCCTATTCCTTAGAGGAAAATGGATTGATATTACACAATTATGAAGAATTGCATTATCAATTAATTATAATATGACATGTACATTTTATTTTTTTGTGGGGCAGTTTTGTAGGGTATATACCTACAAAACCTTATTTTTTGTTATCTAATTTGGAGTTCTCGTCGAAAAAATTGTAATTTTTCTGGATAAAAGAGTTATGTACTACCCGATGTACTTTTTGCAATCCAAATGTACAATTGCATATAAATACAAAATTGTCATTTTAATTAAAAAAATAATTTTAATTCTACATTTTATAATTATAATTCAGAAATCCTCAATAATAAATTATCATACCAATAAAAGCAAATTTACTCATTAAAATTCAATTAACTAATAATATACTTGTGCTAATGATTGAAATAAGATAATAATTCTAAATTATTTTAACATCATAAATATACTCTTCTAAAAACTTTTAAATCAAGAGATGCATAAAACAACATTAAAAAAAACTATTTAGGAAAAACCAAAAAAAAATCATATAGAAAAAGAAAACGAAAACACAACAAAAGCAATGATAATACAAATCATATGATTACTTGAAAAAGGGTAAATTTGAAACATCATATGACTTTTAAAGGGAAAATATTAAACACATATCACTCTTTATTATAGCTTTTAAATGGAAAATATTACACATATTACTCTTTCAGATATATGTACAGAAAATATTAAACACCATATCACTCCTACCACTGTCACAAAGAAATAGATATAAATATGAGAGTTTTATGAAATTGATTCATATAAGAGTACGCATCGGACACAATGAGTGACCAATGGACATACATTGGACTCATGGGAAATGAAAGCCATAACATAACCATAGACGAACCAAATCCTTTGTTAGATTGCCTATTGTAACAAGAAAGGTCACAGAAAATACCCTAACACTAAACCTAAACCTATGAGATAATAGAACATATATTAGCAGTAGCCATATTAACGAATACTCATACAACAGGGTGATAGTTCCCCACTACAAAGGCCAAAAATAGTGCTCCCCTACATGCCAGAACAGGGCTCCTTTGCCAAACTACCCATTATAACAAAAGATCTAGTCTCCATGTTGCATTTGAGGGCCATCCACAACCAATACCTACAATCCACAAAAGCAAATGAAAACAATGCGAAGATGCTTTTGAAATACCTGCAAAGAAGCAACCAATGCAGTGGCAGAAAAAACGTCTTCAAAATGGCCTCATTCTTCACTGTCCTAACCTTAGTACACAGCATCATGTAGTTTCTCTTTATCTGCAATCATGTGCATATTCATGAAGCCCATACATAAGGGCAAAATAGAAATCATGTGCATATTCATGAAGGCCATACATAAGGGCAAAATAGAAGCTTCGAATATGCATCATTGATGCAGCAAATTATCACAAATTCCCGGGTTCCAAACCTCTGAGTATCGCTTCAGTAGCACTCCCGCCAACCTGAGTAACAAATCCAACACCGGCCCTTACAACGAGTCTTCACCACTCTCCTATGTCGCCACTGGCAGCCTGCTCACCACTTTGAGATGAAAATCCCCATCTGACATGGTGATATAATACCCTGGAGGATAGCTCATAGCTTTCTCTGAAGACTTGTTCATCATCATGAAAGTCCTGATAGCATTGAGCCTCGGCTTCAATCTTTTCTCGATGCTATAAGTCAAAACCGCCGGGATGCTCATAATAGCATTGCGAGGAAGCTTCCATTCCTCAACAAGAAACATGAAATTCTGTCGTAGTTTATCCTTCGACAACCCCAGAAGCTGAGGGTACCTCTTAACGAGAATCCCAACTTCCTCCTCTGTAAACCCTAATTCTCTCAAATTTCCCAACTTCACCTTAACAGTGTCCCTGTTCAGCATACTGAAGTGAAGAAAAGCGCGAGCAAACGCCTTAGACCCCTTCTCAATGCCCATCCCCTCGACATCTTTAACAACCCTCACCAACGTATTTTTAGGCAATGTTAAAACCCTAGGGCTTCTTAATATGACAGACATGGTTAGGCTGTCGCTGGAAATGACTTTTCCGGCAATTTTATGAAAATCTGGGTTCGTTCCAGCAATTTTTTCAGATTCTGAGTTCGAAACCACGGCCGCTAGATAGGGATCAAGCACGGACTGCAGAAAAGAAAGCTTCGGTTCCAGCGTACGGCTAACATTTGAAAGTAAAATAGAAGGGTTTCTAGTGATGACATGAAGCATTTTCTGACCAGTAAAACCGATCCTCTCGAGAAATTCAACCTTGGGCTTCGTAATGCCCTGGAAACTGGACCGTAACAAGTCGGGGTATACGGAAAAGAGTTTCCGAATACTGATTTCATTCATACCCTTGTCTCTGAGGAAGTGTAGGGTTTGCAGTGAATTGTCGTACGATTTTTGGGCAAGTAAATTCCGTTTCCTCCTGCAAATGGTGTTTGCCTCATCGAGAGAGAAACCACATTCGTTGAGAAGGAAGCTCCCTACTGGGGTGCTTTCCAAGGAGAGAGGCTGTGAAATGGGGATATTGAGAGTGGAATAAGATGCTGTTAAGAATTTTGCTGGACTTTGACCAAGGCGCGCGGAGAAGAGAATGATGAAGGCAGGCATGGCACGGATGTGCTTCAGATGTTCAGCTATCGGGCCGGAGACTGTTTGAACTGATAGCGTTGCGGTCATCATCGACACACAAAACCCCTGCAAGCTTTGCTTAACGAAAGTGGGAATGAGAAACCTTCTTGCCCGGATTTTATGTTGCGAGCTTAGATTTCAAATGTTATGACCACATGGTTATTCAAAAAATAACGCATGATGTTAGTCGTGAAATTTACATTGACGGTTTAGTATGGTGATTTTTCCAGTGTATTATGTACTTAAAATATGTCCAACCCACTGTTTTGTTTTCTTTAATCTCGATGAGATAGCACTAAGGAATACTCTTGTATATAAAATAAATGTGTAAATGTTTTGTTTTTTGTTTTTTGTTTTCTTTATTTGTATAACATCGTGAGGGTATGAAATATTATATCCTTTATGAAATAATGGGTGGTTGTTTTTCTGGTCCTCATGAAATATTCTATCTGTTTATGAAATAATGGGTGGTTGTTTTACAGGTTAGTTGCAAAAGTAAATGTTATAATAGGAGAGTATCTTCTCTACATTGGAAAGTTTGTCAGCAAAAACAAAAGGTGGATAAGATCATTTCTAGGTGTAAAGGAAAAATGAAACTTAAGGACGATTTGATATTTAATCTAGTTTATTTATTGAAATCAGGGCTTCATTATTGTTTGAATAATTTACTTATTTGGGTAGGGTACACGTCATCAATTTTTAACTAATAAATAATTTTTTCTCTAGTAATCTAGTCATAGAATTAATGTTTTCTTAGAACTAAATTGTGAGATGTTGAGGTAGTTAGAACCTTTACCTCGGGATTAGTAGGGTTTGTCGTGAATTATCATAGGATCTACGAGTAATAAAATATGATTTTCTTCTACAAATGGTGGAGAGAGAATCCAAACATCATTGAGAAGGAACATTGTTATTGAGTTGCTTTCTAAGGAGGCAAACAATGAAAATGGTGTTTTGACATTTGAAAAAAATGATGTTAAAAATATTCTTATTCCATTTTAGACTAGGAGTGACAAGGAGAGCATGATGAAAGTAAACACATATTGGATCTCCCTTAGTGATTCAATAACAAGGTTGGAGACTATTTGGAATGATGGCAAAAAGACCATTTCCCACATACAAAAACCCTATAAACTTTGCTCAACTAAAGTCACAATAAACTTCATGGATTGGCCTAGTGTGAGCGCTTCAAACCATTAAGGTGCAAACCCAACAATATAGAGATGCCTTGGCCAGGTTTGACTCACAACTAACATTGTTGGGTGTGGTTTGTGGGATAAGGGTTATATTGGTAGTGAGTAGGATTTATCTTTGGACCCCTCCTCGATAAACCCTTGATAGTTGTTAATTCCTCTAAATGTTAAAAAAGGTCATAATTAAATCTCTTTACAATTTGTAAAGATAAGCATTCTTGCACACAATGTTTTCTCTTTCTAATGGAGGATTATGATTTTTACTCCATAAATTGAGGTTGATGATGGATCTTAGACTAAGAATATTAAATCGAGTGGATTTTAATTCTCAGAGATCAAGACTATATAAGAGATATATTTGCATATATGAGTTGAATAAGTGGAAAGATTCAATTTTGAATCTTTGGATTTGAGAAGAGAAGAAGAAGAATCACAAAGAGCAAATGAAAAGACTTGAGATCTCATAACTTCTTATACCATGCGAATTGAAACCTAACAACTAAGAGAACATGACCTCTAGAAGAGATTACATGTACTCGTAAAAAATAAAGGCTTCCAATCACAAAAATGGTGTATTTGTAGAACTAAACTATGATATTGTGAGGAGGTGTTTATCCAGATTTATGCAGGAACACAACAGAATACAGATATAGCCATAGATACAGAGATGCAATGGAAATAATGCTTCATTTTATTATAATCAAATGACTGAAATAAAATAGCTAAGGTGCTGGTGGTGTATCTCTGAGAAGAGATGTGGCGGCTACAGGCCTCTTTACTATGTTACAAAACGTCAAGTTGTTTACAGACAGAATGTAAATAAACAGCAAGGGCGCTGGTAGGCTTATCTCTGAGAAGACATGCGGCGGCTACAGGCCTCTGGACTGTGTTACAAAACAACTGACTGAAACATGCTTGTAGGAATAATAGAAATGAGCGGGTGAGGGCATTGGTAGCGTATCCCTAAGAAGAGATGTGATTGCTACAGGCCTCTCCACTATGTTACATTGAGGCTCCAAGGCTTATTCCAGACATAATGAAAATAGATGAGCTACGGTACTAGCAGCGTATCCCTGAGAAGAGATGTGTCGGCTACCAGCACCTGAACTGTGTTACAATGAGGCTCGAAGGCCTATTTATTGTTGAGAAACAATGTAAAATCCGAATCGTCCAAAAACCTAACCCTAGGAGATGAAGCGCCAAAACTGTGGGTCCCGTTTGGGTAAATTGGTGTTTCAACTTCCCGGGGATGTAACTTTGGCATCCGAAAAACTGCTAAAAATAGTAAGTCGCGTTGAAACTTACAAACTGAAAGAACTAATGGTGGGGGTTCAAATGGATTCAGTGGGTGGCCACCAATATGCACCTGGATCATTAAGTCCCCAAAACGGCTCTGGGTGTGCACGACCCGAAAACCTGCTAAAAATAGTAAGTTATGCTGAAGCTAAAAAACTGAAAGAATTGATGTTGTGAGTCCAAATGGAATAGGTGGTAGGCCACCGATATCCACCTGGATCATTTCTCCCTCCGTAGGAAGCAATGGTCTCCATTGTGTTAAGTTCCTCCATGGCGGGGGGGGGGGTGCAAATTCTGCTGAACTTGGTGTTGGATTTCTCCAGGATGTCACAGCCCTGTTGGCGGATGTGTTGGATGTAGATGTGTCGTCGGTGGGCAGCCATTAAAGGATCTGGGAAAAGTTATCCATCATCGCGTTCCTCTGTTTCTCGAGGGCCTCCTCGAGCAACATTTTGATAGGATCTCCTACTCCCTCGTCTTTCTTTCCTTCCGCCATGGGAGATCGTCGGGGTTGCGAGGTTGAACTCCTTGTACCCTGGCCGCATTGGGGACATGAAAAGAAAAACAAAGAAATAGCAGACCGCTCTGATACCACTGATCCAGATTTATGCAGGAACACAACAGAATACACATATAGCCATAGATACAGAGATGCAGCGGAAATAATGCTTCATTTTATTATAATAAAATGACTGAAATAAAATAGCTAGGGAGCTAGTAGCGTATCTCTGAGAAGAGATGTGGCAGCTACAGGCCTCTTAACTATGTTACAGAACTTAAAGTTGTTTATAGACAGAATGTAAATAAACAGCGAGGGCGCTGGTAGGCTTATCTCTAAGAAGAGATGTGGCGGCTACAGGCCTCTGGACTGTGTTACAAAACAATAGACTGAAATATGCTTATAGGAATAATAGAAATGAGCGGGTGAGGGCACTGGTAGCGTATCCCTTAGAAGAGATGTGATTGCTACAGGCCTCTCCACTGTGTTACATTAAGGCTCCAAGGCTTATTGCAGACATAATGAAAATAGATGAGCTAGGGTACTGGCAGCGTATCCCTGAGAAGAGATGTGTCGGCTACCAACCCCTGAACTATGTTACAATGAGGCTCGAAGGCCTATTTATTGTTGAGAAACAATGTAAAATCCAAATCTTCCAAAAACCTAACCCTAGGAGATGAAGCACCAAAACTGTGTGTCCCGTTTGGGTAAATTGGTGTTTCAACTTCCCAGAGACGTAACTTTGGCATCCGATCTCCGTTTGACGTGATCAATAGCTCGTTAGAAATATTTATCCGAGGACTACAATTTTTGAGTGAGAAACATCGGTCCACGACCTATTTTGCTCCCCGTTTTCCCAAAAAGCGTCGTTTAGGGCCTCAAAATGCTGCGGAAGTTTAGGACCCGAAAAATTGCTAAAAATAATAAGTTGTGCTGAAACTTACAAACTGAAAGAACTGATGGTGGGGGTTCAAATGGAATCAGTGTGTAGTGCCCCACTTTAGTTGATGGACACTGATCCTTCATACTTTATTCTTTGAGGACCTCAGGCCAGACACATGACTCTATTATTAGTAGATTTGATGGTTATGTATGTTCTTTATTGATATTGTGATGATGACATCATTGATGAATATGTATGTTCTCTATTGATATCATGATGATGATAGACTTGATGGATAGGTATGTTTTCTATTGATGTTACAATGATGATGGTTTTGATGGATATGTTAATTTCCCATTGATGTTATGATTATGATAACCATGATGGATGTGTCCCCTATGGTAGCTATTTACATTAGTTCTGATTCAAAATGAACAACGATGTGAATGACGGTCATGTTGATGTTTCCATTATGATAATGACTAACAATGAGAAACTTTGTCACTGATGATTATTGAGTATGACAGGAAACCACCAGAGGCACTAGCATATGATGAGCTGACAACATCTGGTTTGATAGAAATTTATATTTTGTCTTTGAAATTCTAAGTTTAGTTTGAAACTTGATATATATATATATATACACTCTGATGATATGTCAGTGGTTGCAGAAACATGTTAGTTGCTTGGCCGAATGACTCACATATGGGTGATGGGGATGTACAATTGGATGGAACAACATAGGAGGGGTGGAACAGTGTTCCTGATCTCACCCGCTAGCACTCCCGCTGTGACTTAGGCTAGAAAGGTCGAAATACCTTTGCCTTGAAGATCACGATGTCGTGAGGGCAGGTCCCAAATTTGGTTTGCTCACGAGGATTTTTTGGGGGGCACGCATCAAGGCGGATTCCTTGATCCCCAACACCATTAGTCTCACTATAGTGGGCAACATACGAGATGATAGGGGTCTCTGGCGTTGCACATATAATTTCCCCTCGTGATACTTGAAGGGCAAGTGGTGTGGCACCCTTGGAATTTCAAGAGAAATTCTTGAAGGGCACGACCGACTTGGCACCCTTGGCATCAAAAATAAACTCTTAGGCATGGCACCCTTGGCATCAAAAATAAACTCTTAGGCATGGCACCCTTGGAACTTCGAATGGAAGTTCTTGAAGAGCATGACCAAATTGACACCCTCAACATCATTAAAGAAACTAATCAATATAATCAATATATGAAAATCCAACTAATTCATATCAAGTGACATATGATGTTAGAACCAAATGAATTAAATCAAGAATAAAACTTAAGGTAAGGGAGGAATAGGAAGAGATAAAATATTTTACCATGATAGCTCTACCATTTCCATGTTAAAACAAAAATTAAGTACATACGACTTAATTAAGCAAAAGGGGGAAAAGAGGGATATAGAGTTAAGTATAAAGATTTATTAAAAACTTCATTAAGAGAAGAGGGTGGTGAATTAAAATAAGATTATTAAATTGAAATTTAAGAAATTTAGAGAACTTCCATGTGGCAAGAGCCAACATAAGAATATTCGTCAAAAGAACAAATTGAGGTAGTTAGGGGACCAAATCTGAGAATTGTCAATTAACTTCAGTAATAAACACAAATTAAGGAGTAAAAAGGGAGAATCAAGAGACAACTAGGAGAAGAAATAGGAAGCCTTGTTGGGTTGAGGGAAATACTATTTTTATATGAATAATTAAGTAAATCATTTTGGAGAGTTTTGATGAGAGGGTGACACATGGGTGGGTGAATAATCAAATTGTGGGTAATAAAAAATAATTATTTATGCATGAAATTCCAAATGTCACCTATGAAGCCTTCTATAAAAGAAAGAGAAATGGAAGGGAAAATGACCTTTTGTTTACCCTATTGTTGGATGGAGGAGATAATGTCATTTTGAGTGGTTACGAGCTATAGTGGAGTTTAGTGGGATAGAGTATTATAGAGAGGGGCTCACCTCTATTAGCTAGCACATTCCTTCGTTGTACAACCCCATTGTAGCTCGGGGGTCCGCAGGGAAGGAGAGTACCCAAGGAGTAGGCTGGGAGGTCAACCGGTGGTTCATTACATTCGGATTAAGCACGACAACCTTCAGGCTTGGAGGTAGACGACAGTAAGGGAGCTAAAAGTTTGGTTCTCATCCAAGGGTGAACGGTACATGTGTTAGTTAGATTGTTTTTAATTATGATGATTTCATTGTGCCTATAATCAAGTTAAATATATTTATGTGTTAAGAAGTTAAATTGATGGACTTGATATACGTGATTTAATTTTACTGAGTTTCAACTTGTATGATTATGGTTTCATTTCCTAATTACTGTGTAAAAAAAAATATTAAAGTCTAGCGCTCATCTAGTTAATTATAGGGTTGGTCTCTACACTTGGTATCAAAGCAAAGGTTCAACCTATAGGACCTATAGGCCCATAAGTTTTAAGTTTTTCCTTGTATTATTTTTGTGAACCATGAGTTTGTAGTCTTTGTGGACTTAGAACCCATCGGTTTAGATGATGCTCAACCCAAGCTGCTCAATATGACAAGTGAGATGCTTCATAAGGCATATATTTATATTGAATCACTAATTGAAATATGTGTAAGCCAGCATAGCATTTGTATCACACACCACATGGTCCCATGTGAATCCAGCAACCACAATCCGAAAACTCAAGGGATTAGAGAGGTTATAAGGAATCTATAAATATAAAGAGCAGCTCACAACTAGTCAACTTTATTTCTATTGGACTAGTGTTATAGCCATAGGGTGTAGGTACCATTGGCTTCTCGATTTCAAAGAAGAAAAGAATGGCCCATTTCACTGTTCTTTAAATAATTTAAAACGTACCAAAATATTTGAAGCAAGGCATCTGATGTGTCGAGCATGTGGAGTGTGTCCCAAGTGCTTAAAACACGAGAAGAGAAATTAAAAGAAATTAAAAAGAATTCCCCTTAAATAGGAGAGCCTTTTTGCACATTGCATGGGCTCAGAATGCTTATCCAGATTGTTGCATTTCATATCCATTGTTTCTTGGTCTATTCTTTCCTTTCCCCTTACATGTGCTACAGGACTCTGAATGACACTAGTACTTGAAGAAGAATTATGAAATGTATGCAATGGATCTGGAGCAAGCTGAAGCATGGCAGCTGTCAGCCATGTTGTTCTGTCATTTGATAATAGAAGTTGTTTCTCAACCTCAAAAAGAATTCTGAGAGCCTGACACAACCAATTCATCTCTCCTTTAGATAATGTCTGTTTATGAAAAGAAAACATTATTTTGTGTCTTTCTCGATGTAGCTTGTAACTTCCTGCAATAATATCAGTTATTAATGTCGCGAGCTATGACATCAAGCCTAATGGTTCCACCCCTGCTTCTATGAGTTCCCTTAAACTCTTCACTGTATTTACAATATCCACAGACAAAGCTAAATCAAGCAAGTCTACCAACTTCTCATCGGGAATCATCCCAACCTTGCAAAGGGCCATCTGCATTGCTTTATGTCAAATGAAACGATTATGAATGTCAAGCCCCTCAAAAAGCATCATATAAAACCGAAAATGGTTCAAATATTCAAGATTTTTTCATAATGCAAGTAATGTAGCAGCTCATTTGGCACTTTTTCCCACGACCCACTTAGAATTTTTCCTCCGATCGCATGCATTTCTTTCGGCTTTCATGCAAGAAGTTCCAAAATTCCTTCTAGAACCCCAAAAATCTCTCCCAAGTTTGCCAAATTTCTTAAAATAATTAACAGGCAGAGAGCAAGATTTTTGCAATTTTGCAACTAACATGCCCGACGTCCTCTGTATGTTTTCACCCTTATTGTGATTGAAATTGCACCTGGGCTCGATTCAAAGCAAAGAATTGTAGTCGGCTCACAAACCAGTGAATTGAACTCTCCACGAGATCAATAATTGACCTCACTTTCACATTGCTTCCAAAATTTCTTAAGTCTAAACTTTAAAACACACTCCATAAATTTCCAAACATTTATTTGAGGTTCTTTGGATTTATTTCATGAGTTCCAGCCTTATGGCTGAATATGAAATATATATTATAGCAACAGATACTCCATTTCTGTCCAATCTTTTCATTAGGGAAACTGAAGGAGATAGACACCAAATGTATACTTGATGGAGAGATGAATATCACAGTCCTTAAGGCACAATCTTAAACAACACAGATATTTGAAATTACTGTATAGCAACAGATTGGTAGCAACACTAAATCTGATATTTAGTTTCATCTAGGCATGCTAACACACAACATTTCAGCCCTATTGTCCCAACAAATCAGCTATAAAGAGAAACGAAACTACTTGTAACAAAGAGAAACCACACTCTGATTTTCGGATCTGCAACATATAAATTTAGGACTACTAAAATCAAACAAATCTCGCATTAGTAGGAGTAGACGTTGGCATTCAATCATGTGTTCCGCACATTCAAGCCTTACTAAAAATTTTCCGAACTACAAAACTGCATATTCCCTGCTTCTCATCATCATCTCTCGACGATTCATTGGGCTCTGATTTCCAGACTCCTAAATTCTCCGCAATCTTCTCCTCCACGCAGAGTTTCTCTATTTCTGGATTTGTTTTGACAGAGGCTTCCGCGAGATATGCGGGAGGCTGCTTTGTCTTCTTAAAGACAATGGCTAAATCCTCCGATTCATCAGATTCCGTTCCTAATTTCAGTCTTGGACTCCAGATCTCCCGGCGTGTCTAATACGCAACTTCAATCACGGGCTCCATGTCTCCCGGCGTGACTTTACATAACTTCGAGCTTAGTGGACAGGGCTTGTGCAAGACCGTAATGCAAGCCGAATACCCTAAGGCTCGAATTCATCAGAAACCATCATGGGAAGAAGAGACTGCTCATCCTCTGCATCATATAGGAAAGACCAAAGCACCTATTTCAATTGATTGCTTGAAAATGTTCCAGCGACAAAGGAATCACGCTGAGTAGTAGCCAAATGCATTTTTTGATATTCAACACTGACATGAAACACGTAAAAATATAATACTACACAAATGTCCATTATCTTTGCAAATATACTCATGAGGCGCGTTGGATAAAATCACCATCTGAAATGAATAATATGAGACAATCAACAGCAATTACATGCCAGGTACTATAATGAGGGTGCTTTATCCAATAATGGAAGTCTACCACAATGAGAAGCTGAGAATATTAAATATGTATACAAGTTATACTAAACTGGCCACGAGTATTTTATGTTCTGTTTATTGTTTTGCTTTGGAAAATGCATCTTGTATTTCTTTATTGACAATAGAGAATACATTAAGAGATATGCATAAATGGAACCAAAACTTGATCATATAGGTTGCTTCTCCCTACATAGGTGAGGAGGGCCACCATTTTGACTTTATGATTTTTGCTGAATTGTTTACTAATGTCTATCCTAATGTTTCTGTCAAATACTATAGTTTCAAAAGCTGCCATAAGTTACCTCTCCAAGGTAACACATGATATTTAGCCATCCATCATATGGTTGAAAGGAAATTTCTAGCAATATTTTCCATAAACCTATAATTAATTTATTAAACCTCAGAGTTAGACATACTCGTATATACCTACGCACCCGCAATTGTACATGGCTGCCTGTACCTTTGAAGGTAACCCACATTAGTATGGCTGGATGATCATGTTTGTGTACCTCTAGAATGCACCCAAACTCAACTATGTTCATGCAACTATGCTGAATTTAGATGGTAAGCTATGAAAATATAAGAGATACAATGTTGTAGAAGACCTAACTTATTGTTTTATGCATTGATATTTATTTTTTATTGGTCAGGTTCAATTTCAATTGATATCCATATAGCATATTTATCTGCTGGTTTTATATTTCGCTTATGCTGGCAGTTAGGTGGAAGTGTGCCAAAGTAACATTTGGTTATGTTGTTTAAATGCTTCCATTTTGATGTGAAGTTTTAAAATTTGTCTCATAAGACAGTAAAAATTGAATAGGTACAAGAAACCTGAATCGTCCTTTGTATTACTTTGTAACAAGTCTATGGCACAAGATATATGCCTATTTAGTATTCTTCGCTGAAACAATGAAGGGTACGCAATGCGCATCTATTGCAAGAGATAAGTTTCCTACTCTTGCTGATATATTAGTATCTACTAGAGTGTTTATATGGTTTTGATTAGTTACTATTTTGCATGAATTATTGCCTTCAGCTTTTAATGGAAATTATTTATTATTGTATCATTTTCAATGGAGATATTGGAACATTTTAGAATTTGTTGAGATTGAGAACTGTTTGTTGAGTTCTGCTCAAGTGTCTACGAGTCTAGCTAGTTTTAACCATAACTGGGGAATTTTATTAATTGAAATCTGTGGTTGTAGCATGCAGCAGAGATGCATCAGATTGTAAAATTATTCATTCATTCTTTTAAACTATTTTATTTATTGCTTATTTTTCATCAAATTTAAAAATTAAAAATTAAAAATTAAAAAATTAAAAAATTAAAAAATAAAAATAAAAATAAATTAAAAATAAATAAAAATAAAAAATAAAAAATAAAAAAATAATAATAAAAAATTTCTTGATATCTGAGGACGATTTTAGTTCTGTCTAGTGAATATTAATAAATTTTGATCAGCTATCTCATTGTATCTAAAGTCTGCATTTAATTGCCTCAAGATCATGCCAACTTTTAAAGCTCAATGCACTATTTTCCATCATTTCAAGCTTTAAATCCGTAAAGGGAAGGCCATCAACACTGTCTTTTTTTTTTGGTTTATATTGAATTGTTCCACAAAATAAAGTTAGCGTAGGGACTGCTTGCGATCAGAGACACTCCAGAAATGGAATGAGCAAGTGGTGACTTTGGATCCAACCACTGGAAAATTGGAGTATAGAGTTCAGATGAATGATTTAGTGCCCAAAGGGTCAATAATATTCGGATGCAAATAGCACAATCACTGTATTCCTGATTAATTTTCATGGACTCTAGAATATGACAGTTGTAGTTTCCATAATGGCACTTTATGGAAAAAAAGAATGTTTTCCTTGTGCTAGGAGTTTTGGCCTCTTAACAACGAAAGATAGTATTTTAAGGTTTAGTTTAGGGGAAGAACATAAAAGATCTTTACTAGACGTGTATGTGTGGGAGTTATGTGGGATATTGGATAACAAGTTCTACAAAGTCTTCGAACCCAAATTACCTCATTTTGCTTTAACTTAGTGACGCGTTGAAAATTAAAAAAAAAAAGCAGGTGCTGATATGCCAAAGAGCACATACTACTTTAACTTTAAGGAAGTGTTGATGTGCCAGAGAGCACATACTATCAAGAAACGATTAATCCATTACATATATTAATCCCTATCTTTTATCATATATAGAATGAGGTTGAAATTTCATGGAGTTAAAGCATATGACTAAAATTGAGAAAGCAATTCCAAATGCATAATTACATATTATATTAGATATCATTTATATGAAATAAATTAGAAATTGAATTTATACATATTAAGTGTATTGAAATTGATAATGAAATATTTAATTATAATATAATTTTAATTTATATATAAATAAAATTGAATGATAAGAGTAAGCATTTCTTACAAAAAAAAAAAAAAAAAAAATCTTGAAATTAGTCCATACTCTAGTAAATAACATATTCACTATCGTTTACTTCTCACCATAATTTAAGCATCTCTGTGATCAAAAAAGAATTTTTATAGAAGTAAGAAAGGAAAAATAAATAAATAAATATATAAAAATGAGGAGTTACTTCCCTCCTTTATTTATGTTTTCCCCAATACTTAGATAGGAGTAAGACTGAAATGGTGTAGAGTAACCAAAATTTATGTAGACTTATTAATGTTTATAAGATGCCAAAATTTATGCAAATCTATCCACTTCACATCTCAAATTATTAGTTTATGAGAAATCAAAACTGTAAGATTGGATTTTACTATTGACCATTATTAATTTGACATTGGTCAATATAGGTTATAATTTTTAAGCAATTTTTCCATATCTTAACTTCTAAATTAAATGACAAGGAGCAACATTTGTTATAGAATAAATATTGTAAAATTTTAAAGAAAATGAAACATAAAAATGGATTTCAAAGTAATTATAGGTTCACTTAAATTAAAGTGGATAGTCTTATAATAATCTATCCATAAATCTAGGGTTAGACAAAGTGATATATTGAAACATGTAGTGATCAACCCTATAATTCACTAGATGAGCGCTAGGCTTTACATTTTTTTTTTTTTTTTTAAACACAGTAACAAGGAAGTGAAACCATAATCATACAAGTTTGAAACTCAGTAAAATTAAATCAAGTATATCAAGTACATAAATTTAACTTCATAACACATATAGATATTTAACTTGATTATAGGCACAATGAAATCATCATAATTAAAAACAATATAACTAACACATGTACCGTTCACCCTTAGACGAGAGTCAAACTGGACTTACCACTACTTGAGCTCCTTTGTTGTCGTCTACGTCCAAGCCTGAATGTTGTCTTGCTTAAATCCGAACGTAATGACCCACCGGTTGACCTCCCAGCCTACTCCTTGGGTACTCTGCTTCCCCGCAGACCCCCGAGCTGCAATGGGGTTGTACAACGAAGGAATGTGCTAGCTGATAGAGGTGAGCCCCACTTGGCTCAAGAGTCCCCTCTCTATAATACTCTATCCCACCAAACTCAACTATAGCTCGTAACCACTCAAAATGACATAATCTCCTCCATCCAACAATAGGGTAAACAAAAAGTCATTTTCCCTTCCAATTCCCTTTCTTTTATAGAAGGCTTCATAGGTGACACTTGGAATTTCATGCATAAATAATTTTTTTTTTTTAATTTCCCAAAATTTGATTATTCACCCACCCATGTGTCACCCTCTCATCAAGACTCTCCAAAATGATTTACTTAATTATTCATATAAAAATAGTATTTCTCTCAACCCAACAAGGCTTCCTATTTCTTCTCCTAGTTGTCTCTTGATTCTCCCTTTTTACTCCTTAATTTGTGTTTATTACTGAAGTTAATTGATAATTCTCAGATTTGGTCCCCTAACTATCTCAATTTGTTCTTTTGATGAATATTCTTATATTGACTCTTGCCACATGGAAGTTCTCTAAATTTCTCAAATTTTAATTTATTAATCTTATTTTAATTCACCCACCTCTTCTCTTAATGAAGTTTTTAATAAATCTTTCTACTTAACTCTATGTCCATTTTCCCCCTTTTGTCTAATTAAATCTTATGTATTTAATATTTTGTTTTAACATGGAAATGGTAGAGTTATCATGGTAAATATTTTATCTCTTCCTATTCTTCCCTTACCCTAAGTTTTATTCTTGATTTAATTCCTTTGGTTCTAACATCATATGTCACTTGCTATGAATTAGTTGGATTTTCATATATTGATTATATTTATTAGTTTCTTTAATGATGTCGAGGGTGTCAAGTTGGTCATGCCCTTCAAGAACTTCCATTCGAAGTTCCAAGGGTGCCATGCCTAAGAATTTATTTTTGATACCAAGGGTGCCAAGTCGGTCGTGCCCTTCAATAATTTCTCTTGAAATTCCAAGGGTGCCACACCACTTGCCCTTCAAGTATCCAGTGGTTACAAGGGGAAATTATATGTGCAATGACAGAGACCTCTATCATCTCACATGTTGCCTACTATAGTGAGACTAATGGTGTTGGGGATCAAGGAATCCGCCTTGATGCGCGCCCCTTAGAAAATCCTCGTGAGCGAACCAATTTTTGGAACTGCCCTCACGACATCATGATCTTCAAGGCAAAGGTATTTTGACCTTTCCAGCCTAAGTCACGGCGAGAGTGCTAGCGAGTGAGATCAGGAACACTGTTCCACCCCTCCCATGTTGTTCCATCCAATTGTACAACCCCATCACCCATATGTGAGTCACTCGGCCAAGCAACTAACATGTTCCTGCAACCACTGACATATCATCAGAGTGTATATATATATATCAAGTTTCAAACTGAACTTAGAAAAGACAAAATATAAATTTCTATCAAACCATAATTGTCAGCTCATCATATGCGAGTGCCTCTGGTGGTTCCCTGTCATACTCAATAATCATCAGTAACAAAGTTTATCATTGTTAGTCATTATCATAATGACAACATCAACATGACCGTCATTCACATCGTTGTTCATTTTGAATCGGAACTAATGTAAGTAGCTACCATAGGGGGCACATCCATCATGGTTATCATAATCATAACATCAATGGGAAATTAACATATCCATCAAAGCCATCATCATTGTAACATCAATAGAAAACATACCTATCTATCATCATCATGATATTAATAAAGAACATACATATTCATCAATGATGTCATCATCACAGTATCAATAAAGAACATACATAACCATCAAATCCACTAATAATAGACTCATATGTCTGGATCCTCAACTTGAGGTCCTCAAAGAATAAAGTATGAAGGATCAGTGTCCATCAACCAAAGTGGGGCACTACATTCACCCCCTCTTAGTAATGGTCTTCACCCCGAAGTCTTTAGATTAGGAAAGGAAATTAAGAGAGGGAATGCATATCCTTAATATCCTCTATTAAAATCTTGCTATCCTCATTGTGACAAGTATCCTTATTTTTTAAATCAAGCAATTTCTCCCTGATTTTTGTCCATTAAGGAATACTGAAATATTTGAGGGTCATACTTAAAACCTCTTCCATCTTCTTTATGGTTCCCTTTACGCAAGTAATATAAACATCATATTTACTTGTTAACTTTGATTACCTCCCTTATATAGTGTTTAAATGGTCTTGGGTGATTATGTGTCGCATGCTTTGACAATCAAACCCCACAATTATATTTTATCATTCTTGATGCCAATGTTTTTAGGGCACACAACGCCATTCAACAATGTATAATATGTGTATGGATATGCCTAATACATTACATCAATATTCATTTTGTAACAAATGTGGACTACTTGGGAACCATTAGTTCGTATAAATACCATCCCCAAGTAAGTTAACAAAATATCTACCACTTATATATGTTTATTTCTCATATATTAACACAATTGATTTCTTATGAAATTAAAATGATCATAGTTATATATGTTTAACATCTATCACCATGAAATATCTCACAAGAGAATGTACAATTAGTGAGTGACCATTAACTCAAACCATATGTGTAATGAACCTACGTCAAGGTGCATCAATTCTTCTTGTGAATTAATCTCAACTACATCACTTACACCACTTAGGTTTAATTAATAAAATGGCTTTTAGGCTAGGAATCATCACATAGTAGATATCCTTTAACATGATATCATTAATATCGTTATATGATAAAGCTCCAACAAAAATAAATAAAACCATACAAGTATATGATAGGCTCCAAAAACTAGCACTCAATATCAACCTATCTCAAATTAGTAATAATCCTTTTGAATTTTTTAGCTCACATATTTGAACCTAAGAGTATTGTAATTATCAATTTCAATGTGTCTAATCATCATTGTCTCAACAATCACCTAAGCTAAACTCCTTCATGTTTCACATGCATGGCACGTCTCTACCGTGCAATTGTTGAATAATAAGCAGTTGCATGTCCCCTCTTCTTCTCCCATAAAGGAATTGACATGAAAATTTAATTCCATACATTTATTCCCTGACGTGTGTGTGTGTGTGTGTATATATATATATATATATGTATGTATGTATAATGTAAGTAATCTCTGAGTCATTATTGGATCCATCAACATGTCCCTAGGTGTTCCAAATCACTTGGGATGGCTAAGCATTCCAAAAACCACTATGTCATGAACCATATTGTTTTATAGTAAAGGGGTATGATCACATGAGATTTGACTAACTAGGTGAAGAACCACGCACATGAACACATACTTATGGCCTTCCTTTGGCAAAGTATTTAGTAAAACTATATAAATACTAAAAACCTAATATAAGAAAAGCGATAGACTGTCATCCAAGATTTCTCAAGATGAAAGGATGAAACACGCTTGCTACTGTTCTCGTCATTATTTTGTCCCAGATATGAAGTGAAACTCTAACCCTCAATAGTTCTTGTTTAATTCCAGGTGGATGATTCATCCTAGAAGGAGTCGCCTCCAAGTAATCTTTAGGTTGACACACTTTCCATCCATATTCTTAGGTCATCATATTCTATTTCCATGGGCTCTAGACTCAATAATTGTTTCAATATTATCTATTGCTATCAATCTATTGGTATTGGATTCCTGCGTGAATGACTATCTTGTTGCATTGACTCTTATCAATTATATAAAGGATCTTGATTCGCTTTCAAAGAGTGAAAAATTTTCTTGCCATAATTTAGGAAATCAACATTCTTACCCACGTAAACATCAATTTACACTCTAGTACTCATATCTCATAAGGAATTTACTACTTTAGTATTATTATTAAATAACATAACTTATTTATTAAGTATCACAATATGTATGATTTACTAACTTTTAAGGATACATTTAATATGCATGTACACTCCATTCTAACTTTCAGATATGCATTAGCCATGATGCAAATATATTAAATTGAAGTATGTGTTTCAATATATCACTTTGTCTAACCCTAGATTTATGAATAGAGTATTATAAGACTATCCACTTTAATTTAAGTGAACCTATAATTACTTTGAAACCCATTTTTATGTTTCATTTTCTTTAAAATTTTACAATATTTATTCTATAACAAATGTTGCTCCTTGTCATTTAATTTAGAAATTAAGATATGGAAAAATTGCTTAAAAATTATAACTTATATTGACCAATGTCAAATTAATAATGGCCAATAGTAAAATCCAATTTTACAGTTTTGATTTCATCTAAAATAATAAATTGATATGTGAAGTGGATAGATCAATTAATTTTCTCACATACAAGTACTTGCATAAATTTTGGTGGGTAATAAACACTAAGTCTACAGCATTTCAGGTTTACTCCTATCTGAGTATTGGGGAAAACATAACTAATGGATATTGGGGAAAACATAAATAATGGAGGGAAGTAACTCCTAGTAATATATATATATATATATATATATATATATATATATATATATATATATATATATATAACTTCTTAATTCTATAAAATTTCCTTCTTGAGCACAAAGTTGCTTAAATTATGGTGAGAAGTAAGTAATAGTGAACATGTTATTTACTAGAGTATGAACTATTTTCAAGGATTTTTTATTTTTATTTTATTTTTTGAAGAATCATGCACACTTTAAAGATATAAAAATTAACTTCATATTAAAATCATTAACTTATAAATTCTATCATTAAATTGTAATTCAAAACCTTATTTCATTACAATCTTAATAATATAAAAATATAGATATGAAAAGGTTCAATCCCACTTTTCATTATATAAATCATAAATTAAAACAATTAATTTGCTTCTTTTCCAATTTGACTAAGTAATTTTTGCAATACATAAAAAGTGTAATTTAAATTATAAAAAAATGTAATTTTAAATTAACTTATAAATTTAGATATATTCAAATATATTAAAAACAACATCCCTAATATAAGAAAACATACTTACATATATATAATAACACATATATTTTTAAACATTAAATATATCGCAGCTAGGTCACTAATTAAATATTTAATAATATTCATTAAATACCTTCCACTTATTATGACATGAAGAAAAAGTGTTACAATTCAAAACCATTAACATGATAAAGAATGCAACTCACTCTTTTAAAAAGCAACCGCTACATGCATGTCCACCCATCTTTTGCATGTTTAAACACTAATATTAATAAATATGTACATGTCTATCAAGATTTTGCATGCTTAAACATGAATTTTTATAAATTTAATTTTGATAAACCGTAAATAAAGATTTAACTCACCAAGCTATCACCAAGCTCGCAAGCCACTTTTGACTTTTCAAAATGCCATTAACTTTAGGCCAATCAAACTTTCTTAATGTATTTGCTAGTTGGTTGAACTTTCATATATATTTTTAATCTAGAAATTTCAATAATTTGACAGTTTTTGTCGATATATGGCAATTAATCCTTTCCCAATTATTGGAGGGAGGATTTAGGGAAATATTTGGAAATTTTTACAACAGGAGAGAGTTCAATTATTTGATCTTCATCTAATTTATTTTTATTTTTTTATTTTTATTATTATTTTTTTTTTAAATATTCTCAAAAATAAATAACTAAGATAAAATTAAAAGTGAATAAAAATATGGCTGAAAAATATATATAGCTTCCTACATTCCTATGTTGTCTGTTGGCAACAAAATGCGAGAATAAATTGATTTACAGTGATTGTGTGTACTTCGAGTTAGTGCAAATTGATAAGAAGTTGGTGTTGTGGAGCGAAGGTCTTGGGTTCAAAACCAGACCCTGCTCAGATTATATACCTTGTACCATACTTCATATTGCAACGGACTTGCATACGGATTTAATGTTTATATTAAACATTAAACTATATTTCAACGGACTTTGCAAATTGAACATTTGAATATGTAGATGGTTTGCATTTTGAAATTTGCATGCGGAATTAATGTTTAATTACGGTTATGATAGCATGCCAAAATTAATTAGTTTACTTTTGCTTCATGTATAAGTGAATTAAAGCTCAAACTCTGGTTAGACAAAGAGATATCCCCCCTTTATTTACTGGCTCTAATTGCATGCAAGCTTTGTTTAGTTTGCTTCAACGGAAGATCATATTCTTTCGCCGCATGTCCTCCATGAGTGCCAGATGGCAACCAATATTTTAGCTGCTATTCGCCCATTAATGCCCTTAGAGTACTACTGGGCATACCATGGGCATGGACATGGGCATCGATCAAGAAGAGTGGATAGTTTTCGAGGTCTGACAATGAACAGGGTCTGACAACCAACACGACACGGCAAAAAATCAATTCTGAACAGGAAACGACAGCACGGCAAATTTTATCAATTTGAAATTTGAATTTATCTTCCTTTCCATCAAACCCATTTTCTTTACGGCCTTTATTCACTTCTTTTTTCCAGGAAATTTAAGCTCTGGTTCGACTTTAAGCCCTCTGAGAAGGCTTTAACAATGGCAGAAAACTTAGACGAGGGGGTGTCAGAAAAGGCCGTCGGGCGAGAGGACCTGAGGAGGGTTTTCTCGACCTTCGACAAGAATGGCGACGGGTTGATCAGCGAACAGGAGATGAGAGAGTCCTTCGATAAGCTCAGGCTGTGCGTCAGCGAAGAGGAATTGGTCTCCACGATTCGAACCGTGGACGTCAATGGTGATGGGCACGTGGATTTTCATGAGTTTGTTTCGCTGTATGAATCGATAAGTGGTAAACGAGGGGGAGAAGAAGAAGACGCAAAGGCGGAGCACGAAGACGCGGATCTGGCGGAGGCGTTCGGCGTTTCGACGAGAATGGCAACGGTTTGATAACGGTGGAAGAACTCCAGTCTGTTCTCAAGTCGCTGGGTCTCAAGGAAGGCCGAACGATTGGGGGGTGCAAGAAGATGATACAAAAAGTTGATAAAGATGGCGATGGGATGGTCAATTATTTGGAGTTTAATGAGATGATGAGCCCTGGATTTCGCAGAAATTGACTGTGGAATTTTATTTTGCAGTAAGGTGGAAATTTATCTTTCAGTAAGTAGAAGGTGTATCACAAATCCCTGTAGATTCATGTTAAATCTCTTGAACACAAGCTTTCTTTTATAATAAGATGTCATTCTGTCATTATTTTAAAGATGGTGCGTTACGATTTTAGCGATATCAGTTTTACTGATTGGTGTATTTTATAGTTGCCCACAAATGTGTTCTTCACTGCATATGTAAAAGTTGCCCACAAGTGTGTATACATCCCTTCCCAAAGCGTGATGTTCACTGCTACTTTTATTTTGCTTTGAACCATAACCTTGATGGTCACTCACACCAGGACCCGAACCAGTTGATCTCCATCCAATGGCTGGCAGCTTGGCATGGCCGGCTTCATTCTGTCAGTGTGTATTCTAGAGTGTAACAGTCTTTCCAAACTTCGATCGATTGGTAGCCATGGAATTGGCAAAGGATTTATGAATAGTGAATTCCGTGAGGGCTATTGGCGTTGTTTACTTTTTGATCCTGGGAGGTTATAATTCTGTTTCGTCTTCAATCTCAGATTGACGATTTGTGTTTTTTATTAAATAAAAATTCTCCGCATTTAAAAATAGTATTAATTACAATTAAAAATATCTAATTTAATATCACTATTCAAAGGTGGTTGATATGACTCACTATATTTCACTCACTATTATCCATAAACAATGTTGGTTCATATGACTCACTATATTTCACTCACTATTACCCATAAACAATGTTGGTTCATATGACTCACTATATTTTCCTCAGTATTACCCATTAACTAATAGAGTCATATATATTAAATTATTGTTGGTAAATACCACATCAAAACACTTATTTGTATATTATATTTTATTGTTAGCAATCCTATCAAAAAAAACTCTAGAACAATTTTAATATATATATATATATATATAATAAATATGATATTTTTCTTTAATATAAATTCCAATATGTCTCTAAATTTATTAACTTTTATTAAATCTCATTAATATAAAATTAATGAGAACCTCATTAGAAACTTAAATTCACTTGACAAATTACATTAAACTACATGTCCCTCTAAATTATTCCAAATCACTTCAATAACAAACTATAAATTTACCAATTAACAAAAGCATCAGGTTTATACATCATTTTTACCACTATAAACTTATTATTATATAAAAAGAAAAAGCCTTCATGAAAATACCCTTAATTATATATTATAATATATTTTCTCTCCGAGATATACTTGGCTTTGAGATGGCAGCCTCCCCTATGGATCCCTAGGGTTTTTGAAACCCTGCAACAGAGCCGATAGGGCTCTCTCCTGCTCTACCGACGACACTATACGTTCTCAGCAGTGCATCGCCCTCGCTCGCCTCTGAACCCAGCTAATGGAAACTCCTTTGGGAGGGGCAGGAATGCCCCCCCCCCCCAACCCTCCTGAAAACCCTCCTACTGACACAACCAATACGACTGCAACTGAACAAATCTCGTCCTCTGACTCTACAAGGATGCAAGCGAATTCAAATGCTGAGCAAAATGACAAAACAAAGACTTTGAATGCTTCAGAGACGTGGCAAAAAGTCTCCTCTGCCACATGCATTCCAATCGCAGTAGATCGCATCAAAATCAACCTTCCAAGACATCGTATCAATGGTCACATTTAGTATATGAAGGACCATGCCCTCATTGGAAACTTTATTAGCTTTTGGTCAACCGAGAAGGCTCTCCAGGGATGGATAACTTCAAAATGGAAACCAAAGGGACATGTTACCCTGTAGCTGGGACCAAAAGGCTTCTTCAACGCCATATTCAATTGTATCGAGGACAAAAACCGCATTTTGGATGGAGGCTCGTACTTTTTCAACTCAGCAAGCATGTAACTGAGAGATTGGATTGAAAGATTCAATCCCAATAAGGAAGACTTCAACTAGGCACCAGTTTGGATCAGAATGTATTCTTTACCATTGGAGTACTGGGATGAGGAAACCCTAAAAGACATAGGCAATGGATTGGGGGAGTTCATCAAGATAGCAGAAGAAACCAAGCTCAGAAGATACACGTCCTATGCAAGGATCTGCGTCTACATGCATCTTGCCAAAGCCCTCACGGACTTGATAAGTCTTTTTCATGATGACTTTGAATGGATCCAAACCATCGATTATGAGCATGTGCCTTTTCGACTTTTCGATGTAGAAAATGCCATGAACACGACCATCTTTTCAGATATTGCCCCTTTAATCTCCCTCCCAAACCCACACCAACCTCTGAAATCACGGATGTTGAGGGTTTCACCAAAGTCCCCATCCGTAGAAAGCATACCAAGAAATCCTTTGCCATTCCCAAAGTTTCCCCCACCCCTCCCACCAGCAACAGCTTTGAGATTCTTGCAACCCAACTGATCTTAGAAGGAGAGTCTTCGCAACCCTCTTCAGATAGCCCCAACTCTATTGTTCCTAACCCCTCGATCACACCTCTTTTGAATCCCACCCCTCCCCCACCTTCTGACCCCAAGGATCCACCTCCTTGACAAACAAAGACAAAGCTTATTGTACTCAGGAACACTAATCAGATGGAGATTGATGGCAATTCCCACTCCGCTTCCCAAAAAGAAGACTCCAAGGAAGAAAAGAATGTGCCTACACACATGGAAGACGAACCAAAGAGCATTGATCTGGGATATCTGGATATCCTGGCCCTGGAGTTAGCTTGCCACCAAAAGGACTACGACAAGATACCCCTCCGGCAAATCAACAGCCTAGAAGTTGCTCTATTCCGCGCACAACAAAGCAACTCATTGGGCATACAAGCTGGAAGCCACTGGGATGGTAAAAAGATAATCAAGGAGTCAAAGAAAAGAGGGCGTAAAACAAATCTGCAAAGAACGATCATAATAGGAGAAATGCTTGTTGAATTTGGGAGATATCCCAAGCTGACCAAGTTCTATCGGTCGATCTCCCACAGTTCCCAATGAAGCTCATCTCATGGAATATAAGAGGGCTTAATAGCCCAACAAAGCACCAAATGATCAAGAAAATGATTCAGCAAGGCAAGCCAACTGTTGTTTTTCTACAGGAAACCAAATGTATCAGTAGTAGTCTTGACTTCATTCTCACCAAGTTATGGTCTGGATGCTGCACCACCGCGGTTGATGCCTCTAGTGCTTCAGGTGGTCTAGCCATAGCCTGGGACCCCCAAATCATCTCTCTTTCTGATATCCATGCTTCTCACAATTTCATCCAAACCTCCTTCCACCTGATAGGCTCCAATATACATGGGCACCTTACCAATGTCTATTTCCCTCAAGACCCTCTTCAGAAAATTGCCCTGCTCAACACTTTGGCCATCCTCAACTCCTCAAGACGCCATCCTCTATGGATCAACGACGGAGACTTTAACATGATCACCAAATTAGAGGAAAAACAAGGAGGCAGATCCCAACTTGAGATGGATAGTATACACTTCAAAGATTTCATTCAGGACAACTGATTGATTGATATTCCTTTCTCCAATGGTATGCACACTTGGAACAACAAAAGATCCAACTCACAACAGATAGCTTCAAGACTGGATCACTACAAATTAGAGGAAAAACAAGGAGGCAGATCCCAACTTGAGATGGATAGTATACACTTCAAAGATTTCATTCAAGACAACTGATTGATTGATCTTCCTTTCTCCAATGGTATGCACACTTGGAACAACAAAAGATCCAACTCACAACAGATAGCTTCAAGACTGGATCACTATCTCATTTCAGACAACGCAATCCACTTGGGTGGCGACTTCCACTCCTCCATACTGCCATTAGCTGGATCCGATCATTGGCCAATCCTCTTGCAATAGTCGCGCCCAAGAACAACTAACAAACGACCATTTCACTTTGAATCCTTCTAGTTTGCGCACCCAAATTTCAAGGAGCTGGTCACCACATGCTGGAACAATTTCATCCCTCCAACAGGCTCTAAAATGTTCCAATTTCAACAGAATCTAAAAAACCTCAAATTCACGCTCAAGAAATGGAATCATTCCAGCTTTGGGAACATCTTTCAACACCATAAGGAACTCGAACAACAAATGACTGAGCTACAGATGTGTATAATCAAAGAGGGAATATCTGACGCCTTTGCTTCCCAGGAAAAAACTCTCCTCACCAAGTTGGATGGGAAACGCCAGCAAGAGGAGATACTATGGAGACAGAGGTCGAGGATCCGCTGGCTCAAGGAGGTTGAGAAGAATACCAGATTCTTCCATCGATCCACCATCCAACGATGAATGCACAATCACATTGCCTTTCTCAACAACAACTAGGGGAATGGCTTTGAGGTCATGAGGATATTGGAAAAGGAACTTCCTGCAAGAATTTCCAACACTCTGAGCCCTGTCGGGGTAGGAAGCAAGCCATAAAGCAAGATAACTCAAAGATATTCCCCCCACCCCCCCCCCCCAACACAAAGCTTAGACTTCTTCCATTGTGATGGTTGGACATTCAAAGCATAAAATCATCATGTGTGCACATTCATCCCAGTGGCCCATGTTTTCTTTATGAGTCTCCCACCATCTTGTTGGAGTAGCGCGCAGTCCGAGATCCCCTGTTGTGTCCTGGGCAGACCCAAGACAAAGTCCAAACTGACTGAGTCCCACGGCCTACTCGGAATGGGTAGTGGCATATAAAGCCCAGCATTTTGACTGCCGCCTTTCACTAACTGACACATTTTACACTTGCTTACATACTTCAGCACATCCCATCGCAACTTTGGCCAGTAATAAAAACACTCTATCTGGGATAATGTTTTGTCTATGCCGAAATGTCCGGCTAGACCTCCACTGTTATTTTCCCGAATAATGTTCTCCCGCATTGAACAATAGGGAATGCACAACTGTCCTCCCCTAAATAACAATCCCTCTTGCAGATTACAGTCCAGCCATGGACTATTGTTTCGCAGCAAAGGGTTTTGACACGCCTAATGGGCCTCCTTAAAATCTTTATTTGTCTGATATAAATCCTTCAAATGCTCAAAACCCAGCACCTGCACCATACTCTCATGCAAGAGAAAAGCTCTTCTACTCAATGCATCCGCCACCTTGTTGGACTGCCCGTTAATATGCTTCAATACAAATGTAAAGCTCTGCAGATATTCCACCCACTCTACATGCTTATGATTCAACTTATGTTGCTGCATAACGTACTGTAAGGCAGAATTATCAGAAAATAAAACAAACTCAAATTACCTAACAAATAGTGCCTCCAGTGCTTCAAAGCTTGAACGACCGCATAAAATTCCTTGTCATAAGATGAATACTTCTGCCTACTCTCGTTCAGTTTCTCACTGAAATAAGCAACCGGTCTGTCCTCTTGGCTAAGTACTGCCCCAATGGCTGTACCGTTGGCATCAAAACGAACTTGAAAAAGTTTGCTGAAATCTAGCAATCGCAAGATCGGCCTCTCAGTGATCTTCTTCTTTAAAATCTGAAAACTGTTCTCTGCTGCTTCAGTCAAGAAAAAAGGCTGATTTGCCTTCTTAATTGTGTCCAACATGGGTGCACAGATCCCACTAAAATCTCTGATAAATTTGAAGAATGGAATGTGTACAGATATTTGAAGAATGTGTAAGTGGGAGAGGATTAATGGGTTGGAAGTTGAAGACCCAGAGGATATGATTGAATTTTCAACAGAAGGCTTAACATGGGAAAATATTGATGGGGAAGCCCATCACAAAAAAACACGTGTACAATAATAAATAAAATTGTGTCTTCATCCAATCTCAATAAGAAATTTGAATTGCATGACTTACTAGGCTAAATTGAGCAGTTGTTGTTGTTATCTGAGAGTTAGCTGAGTTAACACAAAGTCAAAATACTCAACTAAACTCAAGTCTATCTCTATTCTAGAAGTAGGGATCATTTAACTAATAAACACTAGAGTTAAATCCATTAGATAGCTAATTTTAGCCATCAACTAGTCCACAACTCACTGCATGTCATATAAATTGAATTAAATAACTATAACTCAGTGATAGGCTACATCACAAATCTTAACTAAAAACTAACTCAAGCAACGATGATATTGAATTCGAATTGGAATAACAAGTCAAATAAGCCATTCCTTGCTATATATTCAGCTCTCCCTCTTATTAAGGAAGGGATTCTTGGAAGAACCTTTTTCATATGGATCTGTCTTCAATTCTACCAAGTTCTTTGCTACTGCAGCTGCCCCCTATGAACTAGAATACTTATTTGCTTCCTTCTGGGGAAATTTATTTGGAGACCCATTGTTTCCCACCAAGATGTGTGAGTTCGTCACTTTAGTCATAAGTGACATGTACCCTGTGTACTTAGGTGTCTGCTTCTTAATGCCGGGAGACTCAACTCTCTTTTGAGCTCCCTTAACCAAATCCTCTTCTCACTTGGATAAAAAATTCCCTATACTGGAATCTATGACTGAGTGGTTGCCTCCACTCACCCTAGGCTATGATCCTCTTCATCATATTCATGTTGGTCAACCGAAATTCCACCTAGCTTAACCTGAAAATGAGATGCTCGCTAAGGATCCATCTTGAGAGCTCTATCCTACTCTCGCTCAACCACCGCATCTCTACTCTTGGAACTCTCTGCCTCGCTTCTCAAGGTTGCACATGCATCAACCTCCAATTTGTAGAGCTTTTCGATCCTGACACCAATCCGCTTGACCTGTCGTGAAGCAAAATGTTTGAGGTATACCTTCCCTTTACTAAATACTAAATCATACCCTTTGTCTTCAAGGATTATTACTGTGACAATATTTTAGTCAGTCCTAGAACATACATCACATTCTTGAGATGGGGAAAGGAACCCAAGTCCCTCTTAAAGCTCACTGTACCAACTCCTTTGGTCATGTATCTGCCATCATTTCCAAGCTTGATATTGAATTGCATGTGTTTCTCCTCCAAACTACTGAGAAAATATTTATTCTCTCTCATGTGGAATGAAGCCCTTGAGTCAATGTACCACACACTGCCTCGAACTAAGATTGACATGCAAGGTATCAAAGATAATTCCAATTCGAACTAAGAAGAGAGTTCTTCTCCTCCTTCTACTGCTACACCATGCTCATTGGATTTCCATGCAAGGTCTTGTATCCTTCTTTTCCTTGCATCCATTTTGTCTAGACTTGGTTTTTCCTTGGGCCTTCTTCCCCTTGAATTTATTCCCTTTGCCATCTAAAGCAAATTCCTTCTCATATTCTGTCTCAAAAGAGACTCCATCCCTTGTTGTCCTCCTTATCTCTTCCTGCACGATATCTAACAACAATCTTTCCCAATTAGGGAGCTTCTCTTCCATTCACCGCATCCTAGAAACTGTGTCGAGATCTGTGAGGTCCAAGAAGAGCAAGGCTCACAAGATCTGTTGGTGGACCTATCTATCTAACACCTCCAAGTTCATCTCTCACTTGAGAAAACCTAGATAAATATGTAACAATGGACTTATTTTTTTCCCATGCAAATGTTCCTCAATTTGTCCTTCAAAGTGAGTTTTCTAGCATGACTACTGCTTTCAAAAAACTTTGTAAGGGCCTTCCTCATCTGGAATGGTGTGTTATCACGCAAAAATTGTTCGCCTAACCATTTCTTACTAGGTTGATGGAAATACACCATGCAAGATGCGTTTTACTAAGGTAAAACTCAAATTCGCCATAAGAAATAATTTAGTGAACCATTTTCCTAAATTATTTCTCATTAAAATCCAAAAACCCCATGAGAATAATTAAATAAATCATTATTTATTTAATATTCTCTAGAAATAATTATTAAATTGTTATTTGATGATTACTTCTTATTACTTTTGACTTAGTGACCTTGGAATAATTAAATAATCATTATTTTTTATTATTCTA
Source organism: Pinus albicaulis (assembly GCA_034641835.2). Lineage (NCBI taxonomy): Eukaryota > Viridiplantae > Streptophyta > Pinopsida > Pinales > Pinaceae > Pinus > Pinus albicaulis. The sequence goes on along the minus strand of CM076571.1, from coordinate 749,915,359 downwards.
TATTTATCTCCTATTTTCCTTATGAGATAATTATTAAATAAGTATTAAATAATTGTTTCAAGTTCATATTTATCTTAATCTTCACAGAGTGATTAATAAATCATTTTTATTTGTTTATTAATTTAACCACTTTATAAATAAAGATATTTGACCATTTTGGATATCTTTTTCCTCTAAAAAAATATAATAAAATTTTCACAACGGCTAGATTTTGATTTAGTCAATAACATTTTATTATTTTTTAATTTTCAACCTATTCCATTATTTTTTTTATAAATAGAGGGTTTTCTCTAAGATGCTTGATCGATGCTCCTTTGAATGAGACCAAATGCTCTTATATGTAGGCTTCCTTGAGTTCCCTAATAGGGCGACTTGTCCTTTGTTGGAACAGGGTCTCCTACAAGCTGCGAAACTGGTCCATTTTGAATAATTTTCATTAGATTTAGTCTAGTGTAGGGGTTTTGGGGTGGGTCAAAGCCTTGAAAGCATTGTAATGGGTAAAATAACCAGGGGTCCAAAAACCATGGTTTGTGGACCATAGGAAAGTATAGGATAGATTATTATAAATAGAGGAATATTTTGTATTATAAGGGGAGGATTTGAAGAGCTATTGATGCAAATTGTGGTTTAAGTTGTCTGTTTGGGTTTTTGGGGAAAGGACTCCTGTTGGCTGTGTGCGCGGAGATCTAGAGTCCAGTTGTGTGCAGACCTTGCTGCTGTGTGCGCATGCTAGGAAGGGGATTGTAAGAAGGGACTGATAAATGAACGAATAAGTTCCTTCTTACAATCTGCTGCTATCCGCCCATCAATGCACAGGACGTACCAATGTCATGCCATCGCCATGGAGCATGGTAATGCTTGCTGTCATGCGAGCCATCGCGGATTGGAATTTAATAAGCGAACGAGTACGACGTGACAGGTTTCCCGAAAAACCAATTTTCTAGAATTTCCGTGAGTCGTTGACGGTTGGCATTGATAGGATATACGACATTTTACAGGGTCCGCCGTCGGGTACTACCTGTGCATTAATGCAGCTTCACATCCTTAAGCCAGTGCATTAACGTAGTGAAAATATAATGGATGAAGTTAAGAGGTTGAACTAAATTTAACGCAGCTTCACATCCTTAAATGCCATATTCATCAATTTGTTGAAAATTAGAACATGCAAGTGCTATTCTTACGTTACACTTTTCCATAGACAACGGTAGCCATGGATTTCAAATAAATGTTATGACAACTTCACATCCTTGGATGCCTTAATCGATCATTAAAATGTTATTTTTATTTTCTTAATGTTCTTACCATTACCATTAAAATTGCTAGATAAATTTCATAATCAATCCTCAACTTGTTGAAAAAATGATCTACTTAAAAGGTAATTAAATGGTGTTCTTACTATCATTAGTGTTCACATAAATTTCATTTCTTAATTTTATAATTTTTTTATTTTATTAATATATATACATTGTTTTTAATTTAATTTTAATATTTTAAACTAACTATATATATTTGGATATATAATTTTTTTACATAAATTTGATATCATATATATATAGTAAATTTAATTAACATAGTAAATAAAATCTAAATTGTATGTATTGGAGTATATATCAATAAATAATTATGACTTTTCCATGATTGTTTCAATATGATCACTCTAATCTCTATGTTATTGTTATAGGTCACACCTCTTTTCACAAAGAACTTGGAAAACATAAAACAAGGTACACAAAAGATGTCAATGTAGTAAAGTAGCATTAGATAGAAAACTTTATAGTATATTGGAAACAAAATTTATTTATTATAAAACATTTTCTAACCAAAATATAAGATTTAATAAGTCATGTATTAAATTCATTTTGTTTTTTTTTTTTTAATATGAAAATTTTTAACATAGTTATTTTGTATTTTTTTTATAATAAATATTGCAAAATTTTTAATATAATTATATTATTGAAAAATAAATTTTTAATCAAATTTTTATTTGTGAAGTGTTGACTTAATAAGATAACATTATTTTTATAATATTTTTTTTAAAGAAACATAAAAACCCAAAAAAATAAAAAAATAAAATAAATAAATGTAATTTTTCTTAAAAAGCCAAAAAGATCAAATAAAAAATTATGACCGGTAAAGAGAAATCCAAATCCAAATTCCTTCCTGGGTCTATGTTACGCGGAAATGTTCATTGAGTTTGCCTTGAGGACCGTATACGCGCCTAACCTAAGTGATCAGTCATTTAACTCGTGTATGACGCGTCGCTTGGAAGAGACACCGTGCATTTACTTATTCGGTAGCCATCCTTTCCGTGTTTTCTGTCGAGACCAACTCGTACGTTCAGAATCTAAAACTGAGACACTTATCATTAACAGGTTAGTTGGTGGTATGTAGAGTCTGCAATTTAATAGATGCATCGTCCAAGGGTGGAGCATGGCATTGGTACGATCGGGAGCATTAATGGGTCAATAGCAGCTAAAATAAGGCTCGCCATCTCCGTGCCCACTGAAAAGTTAGGAAGTTTCATCTCTGTGAAGTTGTTTACGACGTCACAATTTTGCTCGAAAAGTCAAAAAAATTCCGGAATTTGGCCATGTTTTGTTTAAAAAAATCTAACCCGTATAAATAACTTCTTATGTTGAAAATAGATTAGTAATATTAAAAAAAATTAAAAAATTTAAAATTCGGGAATTTGGCCATGTTTTGTTTAAAAAAATCTAACCTGTTTAAATAACTTTTATGTTGAAAATAGATTAGTAATATTAAAAAAAAATAAAAGATTTAAAATTCTGAAGTTTAATAGCTATATCTAAATTTCTCAAATTTCTTTTATCTAAATCTTATTAGAATTTATACTTTTTCTAAATTAAAATTTTTCCAAGTCTTTTTGGAAAAAAAAAATTCTACCCATCTTTTTAAAAATTTTTAATGATACTTGCCATCCTTGACTATTGTCTTATTTAAAGTTAAATATAGGAAATAAATAAAAAACTGCAATTCTCATTACTTAGATCACGTGGTTCAATGTTGAAATTCAACTATCTTGTTAATTGCGTTTGCTATTAGTTTGTAGCTACTCTTATTTCTCGAGCTATTCATAGCTGAATAATATACTTGCTTTAATCTTAAAATAAACAATATATAATATATTAAAGATATTTATTGTTAAATAATCTGGAAAATAATTAATTTGATTCACTAATGTGAATGAATGGAGGGACATGGGATGGCCATCTTTGACAATCATGGAATCCTCTGACCGCGGACGGAATATAGCTATGCACAACAGCAGAGGCAGTACCAGCGTGCAGGACAGTACAGTAAACAGATCCATGCATTACACCAAAGGCGAGCATGGCCATGGCATGGCATTGGTACGATCGGGAGCATTAATGGGTCAATAGCAGCTAAAATAAGGCTCGCCAAGAGCGAGGGTTCGGATGCGAGCTCCACCCATTGGATTAACATTTTGCGTTTCTTATTACTTTTATTCAATCTCTATCATGTAAATACAACATTACTTTTCTGCATTTACTTTTATTCAATCTCTATCATATAAATACAACATTACTTTTCTGGGTGTCTTCTTTTACCTATTTCTTAATCATCCCGAATTACATAGAAAAACCAAATAAATTTAACCTATTTCTTAGTCATCCGGAATTATATAGAAAAACCAAATAAATTTTACCTATTTCTTAGTCATCCAGAATTATATAGAAAAACCAAATAAATTTAAACGAAAAAAACAAAACTTTTGAGTGTTTCCTTTTACCTATTCCTTACTCACCCAGAATTATATAGAAAAACCAAATAAAATTAAACGATCAGAAACAAAAGCTTTATTCCTTCGTAACTAAGGTTTTGACTATGTTTCCAACCATGGCATGAATGCCTACATGGATTTTATTTTATTTACATATATGGATTAGTTTATTGGTTGGGCCTGAATCTATTTTCATTTATTTATTTGTTTTAGTTTTCACTATCTCTATTATATTTAGATGTGTTTTTTCTAGAAAATTAACTTCCAGCATAATAGTAACATGGTTCAATTTTTTGTTTTGTACTTTAAAAATTTGTTTGAATTAATATTCATTATACATATTATTATTTTGAAATTCTTATTTTATAAAAAATAAAAAATAAGTTATTATTATCATTTATTTTATAAACTTTTTTTTAATGTTAATATGTCACAATATCTCTAAATGAGTCATGGATTAATATTATTAAAAAAAAATTAGTAATACTCAAAATGTATATCAATAGTATTAAAAAAAATATTTTAAATAAATGTAAATAAAATAAAATGAAATAAAACAAAAACAAGCTTGAAAGTTTTTTAGGCAAAAGAATATGCGTAAAAGAAATGGTAGAGTTGTATACTCATAATAATGTAATTATGGATTAAAAATTATAAATAAAATTTTATAACATAATTTTATTTTAAATTTGAAATATTAATATATTGATTTAATAGACTAATTTTAAATGTGAAAGAGATTACACAAACTAATGTGTTTATTTTTTTAAGGTAAAAAGTAAATTTTTAGAGTAGTTTTTCTAGTTTTTTTAAAATTGTTTTTGGTTTTTTAGGTGCACATAAATTCAAAAAGGTGTATGGTTTATTTTATTTATGGAAAAAATAGGGAACAAGCTAAACAATAAACCTACATGCTTAATTAATATGACTAATATTTGTTCTCTTTTAAATAATTAATTTAAGGGTTAAGAGTTAATTAATGGCTTAAGAAAAGATAAGTGGAAGAAGAAAGTTGAGTGGAAGAAATAGTTGCTAAAGAATCACATGATTGTCTTCATTGCCAAGGATTATAGGAAGAACATAACCCTTTAGAAGTTCTAACAAAAAAAACTTCAATACAAACTTCCCAAATTGAATGGGATATGTACACTCATGATCCAACCATCATAGTAAGATATGATAGTGCTCAAATCATTTTCTCAAGAAAAGTATAAGTAATGAAAGGCGCAAAGGCACTAATCAAAAGATCTAGTACATAATTGATCACCAAGAAACCTCATCTTTCTCAGTTATAACTTGTACAATATTTAGAAAAAAAGAAAGAATAAGAAGAGAACAAAAAAATAAGAAAAGAGAAAAAGTAAGAATAGAATGTTAAAAATATAACATTCCTCATATGATAGAATAGTAGCTAAATGAATAACCTCCTTAAAAGGACAACTTCTCCAAAGATAATAATCACCTTTTTATGACCACCACCCCTAAGCATTCTAGGGCATACTTTTCTCATTATGAATAATAAATTCAATTCCCTAAAAAGTAGCTCAGGTGTAAAATAAGACTTCTATGTTGAATCCTCCAAGGATAGATTTTATTATGCTAAAAATTTATTCCGAGGCAGGGTGTATGGGTCTAAGAAGGGAAACTCCAAAATTACTCCAAGGCTAGGGCGTGGGTCTAGAAAGGAGAATGGTCTAATTTCAAGCCTAAAATAGGGAACAAGTAAAAGTCACCAATAACATGGCATCTAACTTAATTTTAGGAAAACAAAATCTCTTAAAATAATAAAAAAGCCTCTAAAGTACGATGCTCTCTTGCAAGAAGTACCTAAGTATAGCCATATTTTTCCTATTAAATATATGCATCTCAAAATTAGTAAGTAGTTATCTAAGAGGGTGAATAAGCTTTATGCTTATTATAATGATAAATTAGGTCTCATGAATTGGACTAGGAACTCAATAAAGAGGGTCCATGATTTGAGGCCATAAGAGAATCTCTTAAGGCTCATTATTATCTAAAAATAACAAATATCTCCATTTGGGCCAACAAGCCCAATACAAACCATTCTAAAACACAATCAATGGTTTAAATTTGAAAGTGCTTGGAATGACTTGGAATTATACAATGATGTTGCATGCCACACTGGGTATCCTAAAAGTATAGTCACCCCACTAAAAATAGCAATTTGAAAGTGCTTGGAATGACTTGGAATTATATAATGATGTTGGATGCCACACTGGGTATCCTAAAAGTATAGTCACCCCACTAAAAATATTATGAATCTTGAACCACAAACAAATCTCCCAATTGAGCCCTCAAATATGTAACCACCTCATTCATTGGACAACTTTCAGAAATTGCTAAAAATAGAAATTACTAAAAATAAAAAATTTCTAGTTTTTCTTGAAATTTGAACTACATATAAATCTCCTCAAAGCATGTTCAAACCTATAATAAAAAATCAAAGAAAATAAGCATGCAAAACCAACCTAATCATATCCTTTGGGGTATTTGACTCTCATACCTGCTCTAAATACCACATTGAACTTGTAATTATGTGACATTATCTACCATTGGATAACCTATCCACTTGAACATGTGTTGTAACTTATGAATGCAACAACATGAATAACATTTTTAAGAACTTACCAAACCATATATCCTCAAGTAACAATACATGTGCCAAGTCTAAGAGGTACTCCTAGAAATTTTGTCAATATTATGTTGATGAACCAACTAATGAATCCATCCCAAAATATACCCATGAAAAAAAAAAAATAAACACTTTGATTTGACTTTGAGTAAACCCAATCTAGGTGATAACACTAGGAAAAAGTGGGGAAGAATGCTCCCATGGGATGTTAAGAATCTTACAACTCTTGAAGAAAACTCAACTATAATAGAGGACCATAAAACCCTATGAAATAGGCCTCTCATATGAAAACTTCAAATGTATGTTGAAACGAAGCTAGACATGCTCAATATTACTACAACATGTAACTTGCAAGCCTCAACTAGTAAATCTCCATGATGGGATAATCATTTTTCTATCAACCATGGGGGAAACCATCTAGTCAAAATCCCTTAATGTAAATCCTTGATATATATGAGGTAACCCACCAATTAGAGATAATTGCCTCCAAGTTATGAGTATAATCTTAACAAAGTGAATAAGTGCTTTAAAGTCAAACAATGGAAGGAATAACCTAGATAGAACTCAGAAAAAATCTGCTATATGTATGTTAGATTGCCAATAAGAGTTGTGGTAACCCAGATACTCAACATATAGATCAACCCTGAAAACAAAATATCTCATGGACTATTTTTCCTCAAAATTATTTACCCCTGGGGATGATATCATTATCTTAAATATTATTGGTTCTTTTAAATTTGATTTATGTTTCTTAATAAATTACTAATTCAACCTAATAACAATCAAACCATATCTCATGAATAGTATTGGTCATGCAAATCTTATGTCATATTTCCATAAATGAACACCTACACAACTATGATTATTAATAAAGGAAAAAATTTAGGATGGGTAAGTCTATTCAAGGATAACCAATACCAACTTTGAATATATAATTTGTTTTAGTTTCTTGAAATATTTCCCCTAAATTTGCCCCCCTTGATATCTTTTTACTTTTTAAGAATCTCATAAATAAGTTTAGTAATCCTAGAAAAAATTGGAGAAAAGAGATGAAGAAAAATTATCTTACTAAAGAAACATTGTACAACCTTCTTGATTCTAGGAAGAGGATTTTTCTTGATAGCTTCAATATGCTTAAGATATATTTTGATCCCCATCCGTAGAAACAATATGTTCAATAATCCTATGTTCCATCGCACCAAGAATAGAGTTCTTGAGGTTCAAAGATATCTTGAATTCTCAACATTCTTCTAACACCCTTCTCGGGTGTGTAAAGTGATCACCATGATGTTTGGAAAATATTGTGGCATCATCTTGATAAATAACATAAAATTTATTAATAATGTAAGAAAATTCATTATTCATTGTTCTTTAAAATTTTGCACCATCATTAATGAAACCAAAATTGGCATGCAAACATAAGGTTAAGTTCCCATGGTGTAGCGTAGATAACATGTCACACCTTGTAACATGCTGCAAAATTTGTTCCATTTAAGCCAAATAATAATTATCTTTCAAAGAGGCTAAATGAAAATTGCCAAAATTATATAAATATATATTTCACCAATTTTAATTTGTATTTACAGAATGTGTGTTACCTAGGATGAATACCTAATAAGACCAATAATATTAGAACCACGTAGATTTTGAATCTCTTCTCGAATAATTGGTGCCAATTTAGGATTCATTTGTTATTTGGTTTGATTTGAAAAGGATCCATGCCCCCCTGAAAAGGAATTAGATGCTTTTGTATGCCTTCAATGCATCATATGTATAAACAAACGCAACCTACAAATTAAGGTTGCTATTTTATTTCTTTCATATAATTTACAAGATTTAGAAACCTTTATCTTTATAGGACATTTTTCTCATCGAAATTTAGAATTGGAGTTGATAATTTTTTATGTACCTTAACCTAACCATCCTTGTCAAAAAACTTTTCCAAAGGATTCAAATATAGTGGAAACTTGTTGGAATCGAGATGGAATAAATTTTAATTTTCCAACTCATAGTTTACATAACACATAAAATTATAAGCATTCATCATAAACTGTAAAAATATGTTCATAATCATTAAAAAAAAATCAATTATCAATATTAGTTGGAGCTAAAGGGTAGTAAACCATCTCTAATTGATATTTGTTTAAAGGTATAGAGGAGAAAGATTGATGTTTTCCATGGTAGAGGCAATGGAATGTGTTTGTTGGTTTTGTTCTCTAGGGATGTGTTTAGTGGAAAAGGTATCAAAAAATCATATACAAACACATACAACATTTCAATACAATTTCAATATTGGATTCTTTGTTAGGAATCGCTCCTTAACCCACCATATGATCAAGTAAAATCACCAAACACTTTATGATTTATTCTTTAAATCAATAGGAATGTTGATCCTTATAATTATTTCTTCATATTATACTACATTATTTACGTAATTTGATTCTAATCTAAATGAGATTATTAAAGACCATGTGAAAGAATTAAAGTAAACACTAGCTCTTTACCCATATCTAACCCTAGAACTATCATATTGCATAGTCCAAAGTGAATGTGTGTCTGTTAGGAATTGGAGTGGCCAAACTAGGGTATTGGTTGGTGCATGAATTGTGTAAAAAAACATGTTTTCATCCTCTATGACTAACACCTTATTATCTATTTTGTTAGGGTCATCAAGGCTCTCGATTTATTCATAACTACTCATTCACTTTTGACTTCAGAGCTACTCATGGTCAAGTCAACTTTGAAAGTTAGTACTTTGTACTTACATCATATATGTGCATTGTTGTTTTAGTATTTTGCTTCATGTGGGCTGGAAGGATCTTTCATCACTTTTCTCCCAATGGGTCTTTCCCCATAGACGATGAGATATTTTGTTCTCGGGGTTGATCTATATGTTGAGTACCTTGGTTACCACAACCCTTATTAGAAATCTAACATGCATCTAACAGATCCTTACTAAAATATATTTAGTTGACTCCTTCCATTGTTTGACTTCAAAGCACTCATTCACTTTGGTACGATTCTACTCATAACTTGGAGCCCATTACTCTAATTTGTGGGTTTCTTCATGGCTAGAAAGGATTTACATTAATGGATTTTGACTATATGGTTTCCCCCATGGTTGATATAAAAATGATTGTCTCTTAATGGAGATTGATACTAGTAGAGGCTTGCAAGTTATATGTTGTAGTTATATTGACCATGTCTTTTTTCCTTCACCAAAAGTTTGAAGTTTGCATATGCGAGCCTTATTTCACAGTGGTTTTATGGTCCTCTCTTATAGTTTAGTTTTCTTTGAGAGTTGTATGATTATTAACATCCCATGGGAGCATTCTTCACCACTTTCCCCTAGTGTTATCACCTAGATTGGATTTCGCAAAGTCAAATAAAACTACCTATTTATCTTTGTTCATGGTTATATTTTAGGATGGATTGATTAGTTGGTTCATCAACATGGCCTTGATAAAATTTCGAGGAGTACCTCTCATACTTGGCACAAGGTCACATGTATTTTAACTCGTGGATAAATTGTTTGGTAGTTTCTTGAAAATTTTATTTGTATAGTTACAACATATGCATGGATAGGTGATTCAATGGTAGATAGTGTCTCGTAATTACAAGTTCATTGTGGTAGTCACAATAAATATGGGAGGTCAAATATTCCAAAAGATATGATTAGGTTGGTTTTGCATGGTTACTTTCTTTCATATTTTATTATAGGTTTGAACAACCTTTGAGGAGATTTGTATGGAGTTCAAATTGCAAGAAAAACTAGAAATTTTTTACTTTTAGTAATTTCTATTTTTAGCAATTTTTGAAAGTTGTCCAATGAACGAGATAATTACATATTTGAGGACTCAATTGGGATATTTTCTTGTGGTCCAAGTTTCATAATTTTTCAAGGTGGTGATATTTTTAGTGGGGTGACTATACTTTTACTCCAAGCCCACTAAAAATAACATCACCTTGAAAAATTATGAAACTTAACCTTATGTTTGTATGCCAATTTTGGTTTCATTAATGTCAGTGCAATCGTTTAAAGAGAAATGGGTAATGAATTTTCTTACATTATTAATAAATTTCATGTTATTTATCAAGATGATGCCACAATATTTTCCAAACATCATGGTGATCATGTTACACACTCGAGAAGGGTGTTAGAAGAATGTTGAGAATTCAAGATATCTTTGAACCTCAAGAACTCTATTCTTGGTGCAATGGAACATAGGATTATAGAACATATTGTTTCTATGGATGGGGATCAAAATATATCTTAAGCATATTGAAGCTATCAAGAAAATTCCTCTTCCTAGAAACAAGAAGGTTGTACAATGTTTATGTAGTAAGATCATTTTTCTTCATCTCTTTTCTCCAATTTTTGTTATTTTAAGGGTTTTTGTTTTCCTAAAATTAAGTTAGATGCCATGTTATTGTTGACTTTTACTTGTTCCCTATTTTAGGCTTGGAATTAGACTGTTTCCCTTTCTAGATACACCCCCTAGCCTTGGAGTAATTTTGGAGTTTCCCTTCTTAGACCCATGCACCCTGCCTCGTAATAAATTTTTAGCATGATAAAATCTATCCTTGGAGGATTCAACATAGAGGTCTTATTTTACACTTGAGCTACTTTGTAGGGAATTGAATTTATTATTCATAATGAGAAAAGTATGACCTAGAATGCTTAGGGTTGGTGGTCATAAAAAGGTGATTATTATCTTTGGAGATGTTGTCCTTTTAAGGAGTTTATTCATTTAGCTACTATTTTATCATATGAGGAATGTTATATTTCTAACGTTCTATTCTTATTTTTTCTCTTTCCTTATTTTTTTGTTCTCTTCTTATTCTTTCTTTTTTTCTAAATATTGTACAAGTTATAACCGAGAAAGATGACGTTTCTTGGTGACCAATTATGTACTAGATCTTTTGATTAGTGCCTTTGCGCCTTTCATTACTTATACTTTTCTTGAGAAAATGATTTGAGCACTATCATATCTTACTATGATGGTTGGATACTTTTTGGTTGGATCATGAATGTACATATCCCATTCAATTGGGGATTCAATTGGGGAAGTTTAGAACTTCTAAAGGGTTATGTTCTTTGTATAATCCTTGGCAATGAAGACAATTGTGTGATTCTTTAGCAACTATTTCTTCCACTCTACTTGCTTCTTCCACTTATCTTTTCTTAAGTCATTAATTAACTCTTAACCCTTAAATTACTTATTTAAAAGAGAACAAATATTAGTCATATTAATTAAGCACGTAGGTTTATTGTTTAGCTTGTTCCCTATTTTTTCCATAAATAAAATAAACCATTTACATTTATTTAGAATATTTTTTTCAATACTATTGATATACATTTTGAATATCATTAATTTTTATTTTTTTTAAATAGTATTAATCTATAATTCATTTAGAGATATTGTGACATATTAACACTAAATTTTTTTTATAAAATAAATGATAATAATAACTTATTTTTTGTTTTTTATAAAATAAGAATTTCAAAATAATAATATGTACAATGAATATTAATTCAAACAAATTTTTAATTTACAAAACAAAAAATAGTACAATGTTACTATCACGCTGGAAGTTAATTTTCTAAAAAAATCCATCTAAATATAATAGAGATAGTGAAAACTGAAACAAATAAATGAAAATAGATTCAGGCCCAACCAATACTATCATGCTGAAAGTTAATTTTCTAAAAAATCCATCTAAATATAATAGATATTGTGAAAACTAAAACAAATAAATGAAAATAGATTCAAGCCCAACCAATAAAGTAATCCATGCATGTAAATAAAATCCATGTAGGCATTCATGCTATGGTTGGAAACATAGTCAAAACCTTAGTTACGAAGTTATAAAGCTTTGGTGTCTGTTCGTTTAATTTTATTTGGTTTTTCTATGTAATTCGGGGTGACTAAGAAATAGGTAAAAGGAAACACACAAAAGTTTTGTTTTTTTGGTTTAAATTTATTTGGTTTTTCTATATAATTCTGGATGACTAAGAAATAGGTAAAATTTATTTGGTTTTTCTATGTAATTCCGAATAAGAAATAGGTAAAAAGAGACACGCAGAAAAACAATGTTGTATTTATATGATAGAGATTGAATAAAAGTAAATGCAAAAAAGTAATGTTGTATTTACATGATAGAGATTGAATAAAAGTAATAAGAAACGCAAAATCGTTAATCCAATGGGTGGAGCTTGCATCCAGGATCCGGACCCTCGCTCTTGGCAGTAGCGTGGGTCATAACATCAACGAGGTAATATGCCCGGGAGGCGGAGGATTTTGTAAAAAGAAAGTGAGCAGCTCTGCCATCGATGTAATAATAGCCCTTCAACTCACTGAGGAAGAGTAATCCTGGTAATAATTGCCGATTGCATTGTTCGTTGTGCAGTTATTGTAGCCCTACCGATTTACTTAAACCACGTTGTGTTGATCTTTCTGGTACTTAAATGCCTACCTAGATTTACCTAACCACATTGTGTGACAAAGTTTGGTACTTAAATGCCACAAGAAAGCAGAAACAAAGTTCAAAACTCAGGAAACAGAAAGCAAAATAAAAGAGGTACGGGGTTCGAAACTCAACAAACAAAAAAACAAAATAAAAGAGGTATGGGGTTCGAAACCCAGGAAAAGAAAACAAAATAAAGAGTATGGGTCTGAAACCATCACCCAGGAAAAGAAAAACAAGACAGAAGTACTTACAGATCCAGTCAAGGAGAATGAAGGTTTGCTTATTAACCCACATCGAATGAATGCTACACGAAGTGCAAAACCAGTGCCAGCGCCAACTGCAAATGGTATTTTATTTACAAAGATTTGGCTCCGCTGAGCAATGTAGCCAAGTCTCGTAACAAGCTCCAACAACAAATCACTAACTAAACCAGAAACCTTAATAAAATCTAGAGGCTCGATGCCATGGAGCTTCTGTCGTGTGTTTGGAATTTGCAATATGCGTACCCATGGGCTCATTTCAAAATTTTCCCAAGCAACTCTACTGTTTGAAATTCTTGGCGCGGAACGAGCATTTGAATATTTGTGCACGGAAAAGAATCGATTGTGTACCTGTAAAGAAATCTGAGTGGACTATTAAATTAAAATGGCCCTGCCAAAGTTGTTTTGAGGTTGCCTAACAGGTATGTATAACCATCGATCCATATGGTCATGTCAGGGCTCATTAGTTGTTGATTTTGACAGGATCATTCTGACAGCACATTAAACGGAGAGGCGTCGGAAGGTTGGAGGAATGCTGGCGGGAGACGTAAGTTTTTCCGGCTGACGGAAGCCGGGCAATTCCTCCGCCTCGCTAGACTACTCCAATTGGCATATCACAGGTATCGTTTATTAGTAAAATTATTATTTATAGTTGAAATTTAAGTGAGAAAGAATATTGTAATATGATTTTTTGGTTTTGAATTTTTTTTTTTTCACCGCGGGAACTCATTGGGGCTGTGAGTCTGTAGCGAATTGCCCGGCGCCGTACCGCGGTACCGTCAAGTTCCATCGCAGCAAATTGCGTTGGCGGACTTCGCAGCAAATCCCTTCGGAGTAGTCTACAGGGGCCGCGTTTTGGCCCGTCGGGAAACTTCGCTGCCCATCCGCCGAGACGTGACATAGCAATAGCAATACGGACGAAGAAGAATTGATGAATTATTTATGGATGGGCATAGCAATACGGACGAGGAAGAATTTGATGGCCATCGCCACCACTACGATGTCGTGAACGCTGGGTATACAATACGGTATATACAAAATACGACATTTAATGGGACGCACATTTGAATTTGAATTTGAATTTGAAACCCGCGCAATTTTTGGTATGAATTTGAAACCCGCCCAAACGAAATTTCAATTTCTATCATAATAACCACTCAGCCCGATGTTTGCTAAGGCGATGCCTAGATCAGGACGCAACGAAAGGAAATGCGGCGAAGCAGAGAACGAGAGAGATGGAAGTTGTTCCATCGCTATACACAAATTTCTTTTCGACAAAACCGCCGGCTCTGAGAGAAGCATACTAGAAACCTGTGGTGACACCACCGATACTAGCAAAGCCCTCAGATTGTAAGCGGCATATTTATATTTAATTTAACCAAGTTATTTTCTTTTAACCCTGTAGAGTTAGGGTTAAAGATTCGTGCAAATGCAGAGTCGATATACCTATTCATTATGCCTAATATCTTTCATAGTTATGGCAAAGAAACGGATAAGTCTCGTTCGACGAATCGGGAGCTGATGTGACAGCTCCCGATCAGCCTTCTCCGGCGGCCCTGCAGCTTTCCCGGTAAGAGGTGGACCTCGCCCAAGGGACTCCAAACAGTATCCGTTTCCTCCAGTTTCCGTTGGTATCATTATTCATGAATACACATACTTTCAATGTATCATAGATTGCTGATGTCTTTGCTTAACTTTCTGACTGTCGTGATATGGTCCACGTCACCATCCGCGGCCACCATCCTATGGAGACAATGCAGACAATTAAAACATGGATCCGGACCATTTCAAATTTAAATTTTGAATTTTAAATTTTGAAGATGCCGCGCAAAGCTACATGAATATTGGGGAGGCGGGCTTTCTATCGCCTGGATTTCTATCAGAATATTGGGGAGGCGGGATTTCTATGGCCTGGATTTCTATTAGACATAGCGCCCCTATTTCGATGGCTCCGCTGTTTCAAGTATACATATCCTTGCCTTGATCTCCCTTTTGAATACCGATGGAGAGCCTAACTGTTTTAGAAGTGGCCAGGTTCAGGTTTCATAACACTGCATGAATCTTAGGTATGTTTATTTGTCTTTTTCAAATTATATTTCATTTTCTGCAATAAAAAGTATGTTTATTTATCTTTTTCAAATTTGAATTCATTCTCTGGATGAAAATAATTATTTACGTCTTTCTTTCTATATCTGAAACTCAAATATGAGAGGGTTCTCCTAAATTTTGAGGACTAACACTCTGCGCTTTGTGTTTTAAAAATTTCTCAAGTCCGCAAGGTAGCTGAAGCACCTTGAAAGGATTGCCATATACGATCGTGAATGTGGAGAATCTCAAAGGTGAAAAAAAAAATTCCATTTAAGCTGCTTGAAATACTCGCATTTAGTCTTCGATCGTAATTCTTTCTGGGATTTTTATAACTCTTTGGAAAATGGAAATTCCAAACTTTATATTCACCCACCGTGTAAAGTTTTTGCTGGGATTTTTATAACTCCCTGGAAAAATGGCAGCTCCAAACTTTATATTCGCCCACCCACCGTGTAAAATCTTTGCTGGGATTTTTATAACTCCCTGAAAAATGGAAATTCCAAACTTTATATTCACCCATCGTGTAATGTCTTTGCACTTAATTTTTGCGTTGGGGAACTGCATGGTGTTCTTATGGTTTTTTATTTAGCATCACCCATAATTATAGTTCAAAAATGGTTATGAGCAGTCTTTGCACTTCTTCTTTTTTTATGGGAGAATTATGTGGAGTTATGTTCGATTATGTGAATTGTGAGGATGGGAAGTACCACTCTCATGCAACTTTCTTGAGGTAGAATAACCACACTATATATAAGTGGAATAACCATAATACCATACTTGTAAATCATAAATCATGGGTGGATTATATGTGCAGCCTGAAAATAGTAATTTTTATAAAAAAAAATATTTTACATATTTATTATTCTTTATAATTTTATATATCCTTTATTTTTATAATATTATCACTTTAAAAAACATATATATAATATCTTGATTAACATATTAATTTATTTAGATTTAGATTTAACATTTAAAGTTTTTTTTGTTTTTTTGAGTGTTTTTCTTCTATACTTATATTTCTTAATGGTAATTAAAATCAAATTTCAAAATTTATATTTAAAATTTAAATGATAACTATAAAATATTTTTAATGATTTTTTTTTAATAAATTATTTGAGTAATTTTGAAAAATGAAAGTTCTCTATAAATAACTTTTATAGAGAATTTTTTTAGAAATTATAAATGAGTATGTTGAATAATTTTTTTTTAACAGTATTAAGTTTAAATAAGGCTAGTAAATTGAACATAATGTCAATGCATACACCTAGTCCACCACATAATTGAAAAAAGTTGTTCCTCCAAAATATTCTTTTAATTTAGTAATACTAGTGTGTTAATAGAATATGCACATTTTATAATAATGCTCATGCATTATAGTGATTGGAAACATGCATACAAACATGAGGGTTACCTCATGGATTCCAATCATGTGGTTCAAATTAAATTCCATTGCCATAAAGAAAATAAAGAAAATGGACTAGGAGTAGAGATGTTTTCTTCATATTGTTTCATCTCATTTTCCTCCACAACATGTCATTGTGGGATTTGAGGACACTTGAAGGATTGCTACACCATGTTTGAATGAAAGTATCAAGTTGTCGATTTTATTTATTTGGTTTATTAAAAGTTTCTCTTTCATTTTACATATTCATGTTAGGAAATGTTTATGTTTATGTTAAGTCAAGTAAGATATTATTTATTTGTTTTATTAAAAGTTTCTCCTTCATTTTACATAATCATGTTAAGAAATATTTATGTTAAGTTAAGTAAAATTAAATTAAAGCATACATTGTAAATAATTTAGATTGCTTTGGAATAGGTCAGAAATATAATAGATGTGAACCAAATTAATTTAAATAATTAAAATGTGAAATATGTTAAAAACATTATATATAATAAATATAAATGAAATTTATCTAACTATTTAACTTTATTCATTTCTATCACATTTCAAAATTTAGAAACTACAATCAAATTTCAAAATTTCAAACTTACAATTAATTGAGTTTAAATAAGCTTGATAGCATTACAAAAGAGTGAAAAATTCTAGAACTATTTTATTGACTTTGAGTTGTAATTATTTAATAATATGTTTATGTTGTAATTATCCTTTTTAAATAATGGTACAATAATACTTCACTATACAATTCACTTCCTACAACTCAAAATATTAAAGTCATTTGAATTAATGAAAGGAGTTTAATTTTCTAGTATATTCAATCTTAAAATAACATTATGATTAATTAATTCCAAAAATTTACAAATATGTGGGAGGAAGCTATATACTTATTTAAATAATAAATTAATTTTGATTTTAGTTGTGAAATAATGTATATATACTTTAAGTAAATTAATTTTCTAAATCAAGTAATTTATTTGTAATTTTATAATTGAAACAAATATATTAGTTTTAGGGGAATATATGATTTATTATATTATTATAAGTTTCTGCATGTAATATAAAGTACAATAAAGAAAAATTAGTACTTCAAACCTCTTTAAGAGGTGGTTAGGGTTTATCTAATAACTCCAACATGAAATGACTTATTTGGAAATATATAAGTTGCCTCTCCTTGATCACTTTAAAAGCTCCTTTCTATTTGGTGGGATAATCACATGTCATGAAACACATGGGGAGCATTGGATTACCCAATTCCAAACAATCTCCCCCCCCACCCCCAACACTAATCGGGGGTGTTTCAAACTCAAGACCTTTAGCTTTGATACCACTTGTTGAGACCATGATTATTGTTAGACCAAAACCTGTAGGTGTTAATAAATGAACGTATCACCAGAGTTAATAGATCCTCAATAGGTGGTTAACTTACATGTCACTAAACACACGTTGAGACTTGGATTATCCAATTCCCAACACTATTATCAATTTGGCTCCTTTGTCCTTGTAGATCAATTCCTTAATCATGGCAACCTTGCCTCTCTCTAGTCAGAAGTCTTTGTAATCCCTTGTATTACAATAAGAGGGATTATAGTTTAACTCTATAGTATAAACTATAAACTATAATTAAAAATGATAATTATGATGGCAGTTTTCATTATTTGATAGCTTATAAAAATAATTAACGAAATATTATAAGTTTTGCATAGTAAATTTGTTACCCTCTTGTTGTAATATAAGGGATTATGACCTTCCATGCGAATGATAATTTTAATGATCCTTGGGTGGATCACAACATCCTCTCACCCCCGCGTGGGTGGAGATCAGAGGGATTGGGAGCAATGGTAAAACCCTAAGAATGGCGGCTTCATGCAGGGTTTGCAGGTCGTACATAGGGACTTGTGAAGGCACATGCGGAGACCCAGAGATAGACACCAGGTGATTTGTGTCAGGTTCCAGAGTGCAGTTGGCGATGCAAGTGGTGGACACACAAGGTACAGGCGTCATTGAAGCGATCGAGGGTAAACAAGGTTAGTAATGGATTTACCTTGCCAAAACCCTAACTTTTCTCCTTGACGTCGTTCCGAAAATAGGGTTTCTGTGCATCTGCGGTCTCTATGATGTCGCGGTTTAGGGTTAAGGTTGCGAAATTGTCTTAGCTATGGTTTTCGACAATGATCACGTGGACGTTGAGCTGGCACCGGAGGACTTGCTTCCCTGCTGGGGGCATGAGGTTTCATAGAAGAAATTGGATTTGTTTTTTCCTGTCATAGAAAAAGCCGAACCGAAACGATCAGACCCCAGAGGACAGAGAAGTCTCACAAATGGAGCCGCACTGTTAGAGGAAATCCTGCAAAGCACATTCAATTGCATTTGGAAGTCAAAAGGAGATAGAGGGGGAACTTCAGTGGCTGAGCCAAGGATTTATAGTGGAGGCGGGATTTCTGTTGCTAGCCTCCAAGCTCAGATTTTCTCTACAGCTCTAGGTATTCCCTCTCATCCGATTTTCACGGGAGGGCTAGAAGATATTGTGGCAAATATAGGATTTTCGAGATATGTGGGTTTAAAATCATTGGAGGTGGAGAGATCCATAGGGTTAGATCAGGAGGGAGGTGGACCTAAGCCGAGGGAGGTGGAACCAAGCCACGCCATGTGATAAGAAATAAATCTCAAGGGCATGGTTTCTCTTTTCTCGAAAAATTCCTCCTTATGCAAGGGAGTGAGGCAACAAGACAGCACTTTTCATTAAGGTGGCTCAGGTCCCCGAGGGTGCTGTAGCCCTTCAGCGCCCGAGCCGGGCATGACCGTCTAGACATCTTAAACAGTAGAGAATTATGAAATACATTTCAGACTCATTATTAGCTTCAGACTCTCTCTACCTTATCAACTTATGTAAAACTTCATCATATGGGTGGGACCAAACGTCCTTCGGATTGTAGCAAGCTATAAAAACTGTGTAAAGACGAGAAATGAATCTTCAACACATATATACTCCAGACAACTTAGAGACAGCTTTCATCGTAGAGGGCCAGGTTCTCAACAACATATAGATACTTTAGACAAAAGAGATTTGAAGCGCAGAAAATAATAGGGGAGTACTAACTACCAATGAAATGGTGCTCGGAAAACCAAATTCAACATGATATGGGCTTAGGAGCTAAGAATCCATACATGTCCACCGGTCTAGTAAGAGTAACATTTCACAATACTTAATACAGAGGAAATATGAATGATATGTAAAGTGAAACAACATATCGTGTATGAGCCATATTTAAAGCAACAAGTACCAGTAAAACATGAGTATCAAACAGCGATAAATTCATACTCTAGCTGGCAAGTTCCTCGCATTCCAAGACACGATAAAAGGAAATCGAAAAAGTGGAGATAACAATGACACAATATCACAAAGAAAGAATTACAAACTATACGGCATCAAGACTGGAATCCTCATACATAATTAGAACTTCTCTTCGCTGAAACCCCACGGGCTCTGTGTATTTGCATTGATGATTCACAACAAGTATACAAAACTTATACACTGCAATTTTCTTCCGGAAATCTGGAACCTGTTTTTCTCATTGGATTTACCTTATATAGGCTTCTTTCCATCTCAGCGAGAAGATATTTTTCAGAAAATATCTTCTTCGCATAAACAAAATTTGTTAAATGTCATTTTCAAAACAGCAAAATTCATGATGAGGAATCAGGCCTCCCATCATGTATGATCAGGCCCTCGGCCGTTTTTAAAAACAGAAAATTTTGGTGAAAAAGTAAAATGCAAGAGTGGGGAAAACAACCCACTCGAAACTTAAAAGAAATTAACTGAGTAAAAGTAAAATAGGCCGTTAAGGCCGAATCATGAGTTGACAAAGAATCACAGGTGCGGCTGAGTAGAGGCAGTTGCTGATTCAGGCGGGGGCACGTTTGCGGATGAACTGGCATGCTGGCTCATAAACTGCGCGCACCTCTACTGACTGTCCGCAGCTGGCTCGAGCATTGCTGAGAGTCCCTCCACCTCGAAAAAGGCCTCAGTGAGGGCGTGGAAACCTGCCCCAGTGGGAAGCTTGTGTTTAATCAAGTGGAGGAGGTTGAACTCTTTTCGCAGGGACGAAATAATCGTGTCGGCTTTGAGCTGAGCTGCTTTGCCCGTCTGAAGGTCAGTTCGGTCTCTTTCTTCTTGCAAGCGTGCTGTGTATCGGTCCAGAGGCAAGAGTACGGCAGGGGTGGTCGGATCCCAGCAGGAAGGGAGTCCAGCTGTCATGATCTCTCCCCATACCTCGTCGAACCGTTCAACGTTGGCGATCACCTGTTGGAGAGCTCTTGAAGCTGTGACCCGGGCCATCTCTTTGTTGATAATTTTGCGACACTCAATAGCCTCAGTGAATCGGCTAGGAATGCCGTGCTTCTCCATGTCGTCTAATCCCAGCTCGTTGAGGAACGAAATGTACTCTTTGGCATGTTGGGCCCTGTTAGACAGATCAAGGTCTGCCTCCTGCAGTTTCTTATTGAGGTATGGTACATCAGACTTATGCTCCCCCATCATCCTTAGGAAGCCCCATTGCTCAGTCACAACCGAGATTATATCAGACCATATTATGCTCCTAGCCTCAAGAAGGGTGAGATTTCCTTTTGCACGGCTTTTCATATCGGCAATAGTTTTCTGTTGATCTGCTGTCATCTTCTTTTCCTGCTCTATCTCTCTCTGCAACCCTTCGACTATTCTGGTGTTCTCGGCCAGATAGTTTTCCAGGTTCGTGATCCTCTGCCTTGCTGTAGACGCTTGCTTTTCCAATATCTCAATCTTAGCTCTTGCTACGGACAATTGCTTAGACAACGAGCTAGTTCCACTTGACACCACAGTTGGCTGGCAGCTGTGAGAGTCCCATCTAGCTTGTAGCTCTGTTGCTTTATCCTGTAACACGTTGATGGTTTCGGCCATCTTCTCCCTTTCCTCCCTTTCTTTTGATAGCTTGGCGGACAGTTCTGCTTTTTCTTGCTCCACTTGTACCAGTTCAGCCGTCTGGACATGGTGGGCGGCTGGTATACGGGCCTGACTTTTTGCCGATGCAACTTCCTTCTACAGCTGTTCAATAAAAACCGCCTGCTGGTTTGTTTCCCCTGTATCTTTCCCTTTGATCAGGTCTTGGTAGTAACGCACCTGATTTGCTCTGGCGCGACAGCTAACTTGTTCGGCTGTC
Organism: Pinus albicaulis; assembly: GCA_034641835.2. Lineage (NCBI taxonomy): Eukaryota > Viridiplantae > Streptophyta > Pinopsida > Pinales > Pinaceae > Pinus > Pinus albicaulis. The sequence continues at coordinate 749,893,530 of CM076571.1, read as the reverse complement.
AGGGTAGCCCTCAACTGGTCATGTTTCTGCTCTAATTTCTTCAGCGCGAGGGTGACCTGCATCAATTTATCTTTCATCATATCGCATACCGTCTGGAACAGGTCGCACATGTCGTTGGCTAGTACCTTCTTCATGTCGATGGCAAACTCGAGCACCCGATAGCTAGGGACATCAGAATTAGGATCCAGGATGGTTTCTGCCATAGACATTACCAGGCTTTCGGTGTCCGCGTTGATGGAGGCGGAGAGTCTGGTATGATATTTCTCAACATATCCCCCCAGCTCAGCTTTGTACTTGTCGCGGATCGCTCTATTCGCCTGATCCCTTTCGATTGCCCTGGGCGAGGTATGCTCTATGATAGCCTGCGTGACCTCTGTGAAATAAGAAGAAGTGGTGCTGTCTCTTAGCACCGTTATCCCGGCCTTGCCTTTGTCCAACTTCCCGTACACCGTGAAGGGTTCCAGCAGTTGCTCCGCTCCTATGACTTCTGCCTCGCTAGAGGCTGTTCTTTGTCTTTTGGGAGGGGGCGCTGCCCCTGAGGTACTTACTTCTTCTCCTCCTTCTCCGCCTGTGCCTCTATTGACATTCTCTTCCTCCCCTGTAGCAGATGAATCCGTCTCCATCTGCGAAAACAAGGGCCAAGTTTCGAGATTAGCCCTCCATTCCATAAATGGCCTCGGCTCATGCATGTAGGGTGCAGACCTGTTCCTTTTTCTTTTGTTCGAGATAATTTCTCGAGGGTCATAAGCCCAACTTTTTCCCAGCCTTAAGTCCAGACCTTGCAGCATTTTCTCAACAATCGGGAGGGCATGTCTCGAGTTTACCACGAAGGGGCCGATTTCGATGGGAAGCCTTAGGATGTATCCCTTCTTGGCGGGAACAAAATGGAGCTGGTCGGCCTTGAGGGCCTACCGGATGTATTCGAGTGCATAAAATCGTCTGACAGGAAACACTGGCAGCCGGTAGGGGGCAACTTCGGTTCCATAGACCCGAATTTCGGTGTAGTCCTCGAATAGAAACCAATCTCCAGTACTCTGGAACTTCCCGGTTTGCAGCCAGCTTTTCATTTCTGGAAAGACCCTAGGGGAAGGCGAGTCATGAATAATGGTATAGGCAATAGAAATGAAACTATTCACAAAACTGGAGTAACCCTCCCCCTTAGGTAATTGACGCACAGAGAAATTCCAGTCGAAGACTGGTCTGGGTTGGGAATTCTCAAGATAAACTTTGTCTAACCCCAAGCCCTCAAACTTATCGGCGTGATGGTACAAGAAGAGATAAAAAACCATTGAACAAAAACAGAACTGACGGGTTTGTGGAAGCTCCTGGAATTGGGTTCGAAGGGTTGAGGAGAGGAAACTCGGAATATCTAAAACTACCCCTTTTTGGAACATGAGCCATAAAAAATGAACGCACACCGTGGAAATGTCTTCCGGACTCCCTACCCCCAAAAGGCCAGCAATCAGAGAGAGAATGGGCCAAACCTCTTCAACGAACAGACTTAATGGGAACGGCTCTACAGTGGGAAGAGAAGTAGCCTGGTCGACGGTTATAGAGGAAATGAAGGCTCGCCGGGCCTCCCGTGGCTGTTTGATAAACTAGGCTGCCAAGGCCGCATCCTTGAAACTAACATATGTGGCGCTGGTAGGGAAGCGGAGGGCTTGCTTGATAACATCGGGAGAAAGGGAAAGAACCCTATTCCCCTGAGGGGAAGTGAAGGTGCCCCAATGCTCGTCGAAAACATCTCTAAGCCAGGTGATGAAATCAACCACCGAATGAACTTGAGGGGCAATTTGATGGTATAGGCCCGACACGACTACCCGGTAACGGTCTGTGTTCTTAAGATAGCGACTGAAAAGCAAGGGTTTAATGCTGCGGATGTCGAATGGGTATTTAGGGTCGCAGATACCAGCTTTCAAGTCAAGGAGAGGATCAAAACAGGGGGGATTCCTAGATTCACGGACCTGGGGGGTTTTTGGTTCACTCTTCTTTGGCGTTACCCTTCCCATGGCCGACATTCAAAAATTTGAAAAAGAGAAAGGAAAACAGAGGGAGAATGAATAATGGAATACCTGAACGGGAGGTAAGTCTGCTTGGGAAAGCGATGCAGGGAACTCTGACAATGATTGGGGTAGACCAGGCGCTCTTTCCTACTTGTTATATGCCGTATACGGGAACCTGTGACCTTTTACTGGAGTGAAATACGGAGGGAATGTTATCTCTGGACTGGGTAATTTGAGGTAAAAAGACGGATGGGTAAAACGAATGAAGGCAAGTGTCCTAAGGACACTGACAGTGAGGCACGCGGCGCATGAGGATTGGGTGTGTCAGAGTACAGGTGGGTGCCTCGTGCCGGGTTTAATACTAGTACGAGTCTCAGTACCAGCTGACCTAAAGGACTTTACCTTACCTTTTTACCGTATGCGTTGTATAACATATGAGCCCTTATGCAGATTAAATACATAACCTACCCATCATGAGGGTTCACCTTTCGATCCGCCACGTCACCACCACGTGGCATATTCCTGTCACCTTCTTCTAACATTGAGTCCCCACTACGCCGTGCGTTCACAATTCCGCGGGGGTACGGGTCTCTTCCTTCCCTCGCTACTCGACCCCCTCGGAATTTCCCTCGTGCATCTTCACGTGGCGGCATTTTCTTTCAATACATAGGTTTTGCGTTTAGTGTCGCGTTTCGTGGCCTTTTATATTTCCTGTTAGCCTTTTGGCTTTACACTCCATCCTTTTTGTGTTAATTCCCCATCGTCTTTAACGCACGTGGCTTTCATTACCTTGTCTCCTTTAGACCCACTTTTGAGATATTTCGCCCTTTGATACAAAGTTTAATACATGGCTTGTCAACCTTTTAATACACCCATGACTAATGTTAAATGACTACACGCCTGAACAAATGAGGGCACAAGAGAATGTAGGAAATCAAGAAATCTGCTTAGTTATTGCTCCTTTTCCCCCAAGGGGGGTTGGTGTTTCCTCCAACAAACAAGTGAGACTCACCCCAGAAGCTTCACAAGAACAGGGTACCAAACCTTTAGAAAGGAACCCTCCAATCCTTGAAGGTGAAAGGTAACTTGTGTCGCCTGTAGCACTCGCTACAGATGTTAGATAAATCCCAGTCGAAGGTGCAGAAGGAGGAGAAATTTGATCTCCCTGATCCAAGCAGAAGAAGAACAAAGCTATTAAGAAGGAGGAACGACTGTGCTGTGTGCTCGGAGTAGACATCACAATTGACGAAATCATGGAAGCTACTAAGACAATCCTTGTGGGAAGAGTCAGGGGAATAAAATACTTGGCAAAATTCATCTCTGAATGGACCAACACAGAATGGAAAGAAGTCCCTGGCAAGCCAGTGGAAATTCAAGCCCTGGCAAAGGGATGGTTCAGTCTGAAATTTGAGAAGAAAGAACATCTAGAATGGGTCTTGGCAAGAAATTGGTGTTTCGGAAAGAGGCTAGTCCTTCTTTGGAGATGGAATCCTCTATTTGATGCTCAATAGGAAAATATGGAGGAGTCCCCAGTGTGGGTAAAGCTCCCGGGACTGCCACTCCCTTTTTGGACGGACTATGCATTTAGATCCATCGGGAACACCTTGGGTCAGTTTCTTGAAGTGGAATCTTATTTCAAGCTAACAAGGGACCTGAGTGTAGCCAGGATCTTGGTAAGCTTAAATCCCAGGGAAGGACTCGCTGATGAAATGTGTTTCAAATACAGAGATTATGAGTATATCCAGCTGCTAGATTATGAGCATTTTCACTTTCGGTGCCACATGTGTCATAAATATGGACACCTCGCAAAAGACTGCCCTCTTGGCCATCATCGCAGAAGGAAGCAAAAAAAGGTGAATAGGGAGGCACACCCATCTATGGAAGCTAATGATAACGAGGATCACGAGGAGGAATTGATGGAAGAAATAGAAATTTTGGATACCACAATGGAGGATCCAACGCTAGCTGGGAACGAGGAGTCTCTCCAAAGTTAGCAGGCCTTTGATCAGGTTGAGTAGTCACCGAAAGTCTTGATACCTCCAAGAGATGAAGAGGCTGAAGCCGCACCTCTAGAGGGTATGCCTTCTGACTCCCATCCTCCTTCTATTTCTTTCAAATGTACTTCTTTTATTGATCTTTCTCAGCCTGGTCCCTCCAGAAAAAATGACATGGAATATATTAAAATGCATGAAATCATTGAGTCTCTTGATAGTATTATCACTTCTCTCCCCTCCCCTTCCATGCCCCCTCCGAGTAGTAGTGTTCCTGAGCCAAAGTCTCCCCTGTCTAGCTCTCCCGTTTTGCCTCCTTACAATCTGAGATCCCTCGTGAACAAACCTTGGATCAGTAAATCCATTGGAGGACTGGAAACAAACTCGGCGCAGGTTGGACTAAAATTTTTCACTCTTTTGTAATGCTATCAAGCTTATTTAAACTCAATTAATTGTAGGTTTGAAAATTTGAAATTTGATTGTAGTTTCTAAATTTTGAAATGTGATAGAAATGAATAAAGTTAAATAGTTAGATAAATTTCATTTATATTTATTATGTATAATGTTTTTAACATATTTCACATTTTAATTATTTAAATTGATTTGGTTCACATCTATTATATTTCCAACCTATTCCAAAGCAATCTAAATTATTTACAATGTATGCTTTAATTTAATTTTACTTAACTTAACATAAATATTTCTTAACATGATTATGTAAAATGAAGGATAAACTTTTAATAAACCAAATAAATAAAATCTTACTTGACTTAACATAAACATAAACATTTCTTAACATGAATATGTAAAATGAAAGAGAAACTTTTAATAAACCAAATAAATAAAATCCACAACTTGATACTTTCATTCAAACATGGTGTAGCAATCTTTCAAGTGTCCTCAAATCCCACAATGACATGTTGTGGAGGAAAATGAGGTGAAACAATATGAAGAAAACATCTCTACTCCTAGTCCATTTTCTTTATTTTCTTTATGGCAATGGAATTTAATTTGACCCACATGATTGGAATCCATGAGGTAACCCTCATGTTTGTATGCATGTTTCCAATCACTATAATGCATGAGCATTATTATAAAATGTGCGTATTTTATTAACACACTAGTATTACTAAATTAAAAGAATATTTTGGAGGAACAACTTTTTTCAATTATTTGGTGGACTACGTGTGTGCATTGACATTATGTTCAATTTATTAGCCTTATTTAAACTTAATACTTTTAAAAAAAATTATTCAACATACTAATTTATAATTTCAAAAAAATTCACTATAAAAGTTATTTATAGAAAACTTTGATTTTTCAAAATTACTCAAACAATTTATTAAAAAAAATCATTAAAAATATTTTATAGTTATCTTTTTATTTAAATTTTAAATATAAATTTTGAAATTTGATTTTAATTACCATTAAGAAATATAAGTATAGAAGAAAAAAAACTCAAAAAAAAAAAAAAACTTTAAATGTTAAATCTAAATCTAAATAAATTAATATGTTAATCAAGATATTATATATATGTTTTTTTAAAGTGGTAATATTATAAAAATAAAAGATATATAAAATTATAAAGAATAATAAATATATAAAATATTTTTCTTTATAAAAATTACTATTTTCAGGCTATACATATAATCCACCCATGATTTACAAGTATGGTATTATGGTTATTCCACTTATATGCAGCATGGTTATTCTACCTCAAGAAAGTTGCATGAGAGTGGTACTTCCCATCCTCACAATTCACATAATCGAACATAACACCACATAATTTTCCCATAAAAAAAGAAGTGCAAAGACTGCTCATAACCATTGTTGAACTATAATTACGGGTGATGCTAAATAAAACATCATAACAACACCACGCAGTTCCCAACGAAAAAGTTAAGTGCAAAGACATTACACGGTGGGTGAATATAAAGTATGGAATTTCCATTTTTCAAGGAGTTATAAAAATCCCAGCAAAGATTTTACACGGTGGGTGGGCGAATATAAAGTTTGGAGCTTCCATTTTTCCAGAGAGTTATAAAAATCCCAGAAAAGACTTTACACGGTGGGTGAATATAAGGTTTGGAATTTCCATTTTCCAGGGAGTTATAAAAATCCCAGAAAGAATTACAATCGAAGACTAAATGGATTTTTTGTTTTCACCTTTGAGATTCTCCACGTTCACGATCGTATATGGCAATCCTTTCAAGGTGCTTCAGCTACCTTGCGGACTTGAGAAATTTTGAAAAGACGAAGCGCAGAGGGTTAGTCCTCGAAATTTAAGAGAACCATGAAATATTTGAGTTTCAGATATAGAAAGAAAGATGTAAATAATTATTTTCATCCAGAAAATGAAATCAAATTTGAAAAAGACAAATAAACATACTTTTTATTGCAGAAAATGAAATCTAATTTGAAAAAGACAAATAAACATACCTAAGATTCATGCAGTGTTATCAAACCTGAACCTGGCCACTTCTAAAACAGTTAGGCTCTCCATCGGTATTCAAGAGGGAAAGCAAGGCGAGGATATGTACGCTTGAAACAGCGGAGGCATTGAAATAGAGGCGCTATGTCTGATAGAAATCCAAGCCATAGAAATCCTGCCTTCCCAATATTCTGATAGAAATCCAGGCGATAGAAAGCCCGCCTCCCCAATATTCATGTAGCTTTGCGCGGCATCTTCAAAATTTAAAATTCAAAATTTAAATTTGAAATGGCCCGGATCCATGTTTTAATTGTCTGCATTGTCTCCATAGGATGGTGACCGCGGATGGTGACGTGGACCATATCACGACAATCAGAAAGTTAAGCAAAGACATCGGCAATACATGATATCATGTATGTATGACCATGGATAACGATACCAACGGAAACGGAGGAAACGGATACTGTTTGGAGTCCCTTGGGCGAGGTCCACCTCTTATCGGGAAAGCTGCAGGGTCGCCGGAGAGAAGATCGGGAGCTGTCACATCAGCTCCCGATTCGTCGAATGAAAGACTCCTCCAAAGAAAACAGAGTTAAATGGTTTGGCAGTGGCAGGCGAGCCGATCCCTATGTGTATATGGTCCCATCACCATAGTCTTGGACTGGGGCTTGGATTTCCCCCATTCTGCTCCATTGCATTTGCAGCCATCTCTCTGCAGGACTAGAAGGAAACATGTCAGGTGTAATTAAGTAACTCTATGGCAAGGACGTGTGTTGCAGGAGTTGTTAGATATAGCAGAAGGTAGTTCAGCCCACATTTTCTAATATTAAAACAATGTGATAGTCATGTTTGATTTTTGTCCTCATGTGTGCTAACGTTTGGTTTTGGTAGGTGGCATTGGATTTGGAAATCGCCTGGTTACTGTTTACCATGTGATGTTGTGCCCGCCATTGATACCTATGGTGTTCTCTGTGTAACCGCCATTTTGTTTTATAAAGCAAAAACTTGAACATTGGATCCACTCTTTCTTGAACGTTGGATTCAGTGTATTAGTTTAGGTAAGTTTTTGTTTTTGTGTTTTCGTGGATAGCTTCACTGGGGGAAGTATCCAGATTAATTATGGTCAGTGGAAGACAAATATATTGGGCTAAGTCAGAGTCTGATATGTGAAGAATATAGGTTACTTTAATATCACCTCATGTTATAACTAAGAAATTTTTTATCCAATTCTGTTATAGCATGTGTCAAGTGTGATAATAGGATTACCTTTCCCCACAAATCAAGCTAACATGACAACTGCGTGCCTTTTATGATGTTAATATGTGTCACTACTAAATAATATAATATAGGAACTAATTATAAAAGAGTATTAAATTATTTATTATATAAATATAATTGAAAAATATTAATAATTAATATAAATTTATTAATGAAAAATAGTATTAATTAATATAAATGTTCTGTAGCTTATGTATTTTAATTTTGATTTTGTTTTTTAATATTATAAATATTTTATGAAAAAATATATATTACATTTGTTTAATAAAAATTAAATTTATACTGATTTATTTTATTATAATTATTTTTATTTTATTATTATTATAATAATATTTTTATTTTCATAATTATATTTCATCTATTTTCTCTAACTTAATTTATTAATTCATGTAATTTTCATGTTATTTTCTATACAATATCTAGAAAGATGTCATATATAATTCATTAAATGTATTAATTAATGTAATACTCATGTTATTTTCTATACACTATCTTGAAAGATGTTATATTTAGTTCATTAAATATAAAAATAAGAAAAACATATAGGTAGTTTGTCTATTCAAAATTGACCAAAATAATAAAGTATGATTGAATCAAAATTAATAAAGTGTGATTGATTTTTTTTTTTTTGGGTTATTGCAGACATACATATCTATACTTTACAATTTGTCTACTCAATGTTGTAAAAAATTAATTATACATTACAATTTGTCTTCTCAATGTTGTAAAAAATTAATTATACTTTACAATTTGTCTACTCAATATTGTAAAAAATTAATTAACTTTTATTGAAGGTTTTGGTTTTTGTTTTTATTTGAATATACTATATATCATGCCAAGTAGATTTAATATTTTTAAATTAATTTATTTAATAAAACTCATTAATTTATTGTTATTTTAAAATGGAGTTGTTTTTAGTGTAATATTTTGGACTTTCTAGTGCTGGAATCCTGCGAAAAAATTGAAGTGAAATTTTGTTTTGTGATATTTAAATTGGTTTTTTTACTATATATATGGATTCACCACCCTCAAAAAATCTCTAGGGCACTTCCATTGTGCAACACCCTAAAAAACCCCTAGAGCACTTCCATTTTGCATATATGGATTCAACACTCTAAAAAACCCCTAGGGCACTTCCATTATGCATATATGGATTGAGCACCCTAAAAACCCCTAGGTCACTTCCATTGTGTAGGGGTTACCCAATGTTTGCAGGGGTTACCCTGAGAATACCAATTGTCCTCCTCCACATTATATTAACTATATATATAGATTAAAATGAATATTACAATAGTTTCAAATTGAGGCGATAGAAATCAATATAAATTACATTTCACTTCTTTATAAAATATAAAACACATTCTTATGAATTTGAATATAAAAAACATCTCTAATATATTCATAAATTGTATTTAATTATTTAATTATTAAATTCAAACCATTACAATTTTATTATTAATAAATTTTATATAAAATTATTATTGATAAATACTAAATTTTAAATTAATTTAATTTAAAAAATATGATTTTATTATTTTAAATTATTTAAATTTTAATTTAACAAGTGAAATTATATATAGAAAACATTGAAAATAATAAAGAAATCATAATATATTTTAGATTAATCACATCATTAAGATTTGGTTTATGTACGTAACAAACCAAAAATCAATAAAAGAAATAAAGTTTTTTCTCTTTCACATGTTATGATTTTAAACCTTCTTTATTTATTAAATTTTAATTAAAATCATATTTTGTTCGATTATATATAGATAAATAATATTTTAATTAATATAATTAAAAAATTAATATTTTTTTATTATACTAATAAAAATTATTAATCAATTAATTATTAATTTTTAATAATAATCTATCAATCTTATAAAAATCTCATTTTCAACCTCCATTTATCAATTACAACATATCTACTAAGAAATCAATTCAATTAATTATAACAATAAACCATTTTTAATAATAACCTATCAACCTTTTAAAAATCTCACTTTCAACTTCTATCTATCAATTACAACAAATCTATGAAGAAATCAATTCAATTAATTTTAAGAATGACAAAAACATTTTTATCAACCAATTCAATCAAATTGCAATAATGTCAAAAACCTTTATATATTGTTTTTAATAAAAATAAAATATTTTAAAATCTTGAAATTTAATATATTATTTTTAATAAAAATATTTTATTTATAAATATAAAGCCTAATCTATATTAGGTAAAATTTTATTTTCAAACTTTCAAGATTGGGTTCATAAGTGAATCTTTAACTATATAACATTTAATATAAGATCAACTCACTGATATTGTAACAAGGTAAATCCCTATTTATCTATTTATTGATTTAAAATTTTGAAATTTAATATATTATTTTTAACACAAATATTTTATCTATAAATATTATGAAGAAATATTTTATTTATAAATATTATAATTCTTAGTAATAAGTGAATTTTTAACTATACAACATTTAATATAAGATCAACTCACAGATATTATAACAAGGTAAATCCCTCTTTATTTTTTTAATTGATTTACAATTTTGAAATTTAATACATTATTTTTAATAAAAATATTTTATTTATAAATATTATAAAAAAACAAAAAAACATTTATAAGTATTATAACGCCTTAATATAGATTAATTAAAATTTTCTAAGTTTGAAGGTTGAGCTAATAGATGAATATTTAACCAAGTAAATCTCTCAAATCAGTGATATTGTAACCAGGTAAATCTCTCTTTATCTATTTATTGATTTATGAAAACTTTCCAGTAACACTTTTAATAATTTTTTTATTTTTTAAATTTGAAAGCTATAAATAATCATTTATATAAATAAAAAAATAATGTATATTATTATTTTTTTAATATATTTATAATAATGAGATTTTTTTTTTATTAAATGAAAATATATATGTTGTATTTGACAAATACATTATCATAAGTTTACATTTTTTATATTAATTTTTTCTCTCCAAAATACAAAAATTCACCAAAAAAGAAGCATGAACAAAGTGAGGATTGAACATGCATCCTAAGCAACTAAACCAATTCATTACCATAACTTTTGCTGGCAAATAGACCAAATCTTTGGGGCTTAAATAAACATACTTACCAAGAGTTATTTTTCATCATTATTTATATTTTTATTAGCACTTATGTAAGAGTAAAATTGTAAATGTGTAGATTTATTACTAGTTACTACCCACCAAAATTTATGCAAGTCATGCTTCAATAGGTAATTAAAACTTCACATCTCAATTTATTACTTCTAAGCCTATGGAATTTCATTTATTTATTAAATTATATTAATTTAACATTGACCCATGTTAAATATAATTTTTTATGCAATTTTTTGCATAACATAATTTCTAACTTGAGTGGTAGGGACTAAGCTACCTTGCAACACTTTTAACATGGACATTGAAATATATTACTTGTGGCTAATAGCAAAATATTTTTTTTTGTTATTAATATATTTTTATTTTAAATATTACATGTAAATTGAAGATAGAATGAAATACCCCTGATGGATATCAATAATATTATTTTGGATTTACTCCATATTAAGTAATGAGGTACATTGCTCCATACAAAAAAATAAAAATAAAAAAAAATGTGTAAAATTATGGTGAAATTGAAGTATTTTATTTATGGACAACATTAGTTTTTTTTTAAATGCAAAGTTATCTAACAACTTCGCTGCCATATTGGGTTGCAGAGCGCCTCTTTGCTTAATTATTCACTCAAACAAAGAGGCTTTTGGAGGTGAATATTTTCCAATAGAACCCTCACCATAAAGTAAAATTTACAATACATACACTAGTGATTTATAATGAAACTTGATGTTGCATTCAATTTATAATTAGAATTATTACTAAGTAATGAAGGATGACCTTAATTGGCCATTAACTATCAATTCACCAAATTTCAGGTTGCATCCTAGGGTGCACATCCATCAACTTCTTTATTATTGTGCTTATAACTCATAATAGAGATATATTTTGTTTCCTTGGTGACACATTTTAAGAGATTATCCAAAAACTTATCTCTTGGATATGAATATTTAACCATGTGTTGAATGATAGTTAGAGAGCCCCCAACACAAATGAGAGAAAAAAACTTGATTTTATTTAGAAAAACATATATAATTGGACTTTTCATGATTATGGTAGAGAAAAAATAAATATGGTAGAGAAGTTTCAGTGTCTTATTATAAAGAAAATAAATATGGTAGAGAAGTTCCTGTGTCTTACTATTCAGGCATACATATTTTGTAATCTTTTAGGAAGAAACACATGTTCTTAATCATTAGGCCCACTTAACCATTCTGATATGTAAGAAGACAACATAACTTTTTTATAAAAAAAAAGAAAATGACATTTATTGAGATGTATAAGCTTTTGTATCTATAATGAAGAAAGAAGCACAATATCAGTTTTCTTATTTATTAAAGATATAATGAAAAAAGAAACACAATATTGGGTGCTTCTTTATTAAAGATAGAGTAAAGAATAGTTAGTCAAATAGATAGAATATTTTCCTTGGATTTCTCTCCCTATTTAGTCAAATATATTTATGGTGCCTAAAATTTCAACAAGCTGGTTTTCCCAAGAGGTTAAGGGGGAAGACTTAAGATCTTCTACACAGAATTATTTTACTATTATTTACTCTATCTTTAATAAAGAAGACTATTGTTTACTCTATTCTGGAAGACTATTGTTTTATTTTTGCTGGTTTTCTTTTGCTAATAGTGATTTCAACTTTGTGCGTAAAAAGACCCCAAAGCTTATAGGCTAGCTTTAGCTGCATTGTGTCCTAGTAATTAGTGCCACATCATCTACATACAACAACAACATTTTTATGATAATCCTTGCTATGTTCACCCCTCCCTTATATTTCTTGTTTATACATTCCTATATAGCTTATTGATGTAAACAGGAGACAGTGTGGCACAGAGGAGGATAACTATTTTGATGTGATATCATTGTTGAAGCACTCTAAAAACGCCTTGCAGTTCTAAGTTTATCCTTTTCTCTGTTAATTTAACTTGTGTCTCAACGTCTCCCATAATTTCGCCCTTACAACCCAAAAAGAATGATGTTCGAAGGCATTTTTAGAATGGATAAAATAATGCTATAATTCTCTGCAATTACTTTCTCCCTATCCCTCTGATAAGCTCGGAAAACAGTGGGTTGATCATGATGTTTCGTGTCCGAAAGGCTTTAAAATTGGATATACAAGACCGACCCACATTGTTGGTTGGTTTCAACATTCTGGAGATTTTAATGTTTCTTGATTTTTCCCTATGGTGGCTTCATGTATGACGCATGTTCCTTTTCGACATTATTTTTGCGTTAGCAAGAGAAAAAATATAGGGAAGTATAACAAACAGGAGAGTTGCACCAAACTGTAACACAATCTGTAGCCGGGCTTTTGGCATTGAAGAAAAACATTGTTCGGAATAGCATTTGCCTATGATTTTCCAAACAAACAATTATAAAGGTTTAGGGCACTATGAGAATCGAACTCGTGGCTTCTCATAGCTTCTCACACCCAGAAACAAAATTCATACCAATGTTAATGGAGCTTTCCAACTGCCAATTGAAGAAGTTATAGTACAGTTTTCCTAATTTTAAATTAGTCATTCATAATATGTTGAGAAATAAATGCCATTTTAGTCTATTAGCACGAGAAGAGAAGCAAAGGCAACTAGCATTGAAAAACCAATCTGGTTATTAAATATTTTGCACACAGAACTGCAATTATGGCGGGGCATTTGATAATAGCGAAGAAATCCAAAGAATTGTATCATTTATTTTCCTTGGATTTCTCTCCCTATTTAGTCAAATATATTTATGGTGCCTAAAATTTCAACAAGCTGGTTTGCCCGAGAGGTTAAGGGGGAAGACTTAAGATCTTCTGTAAAGAATAGTTATATAAAATAAAATATATATGGATTAAATTCGGCATTAGGCATTCTAAATTCGGCATTTGGCATTTTTCAAAAGAGGTGAGATTTTTGGTGACATACCCGAGAAGTTCTACTGGATGCAGAGTAACTCGACGAGCGGGGACGACAGGAGCACCACGACGACCGGGAGCAGCACCAATGCAGCCAGAGCGAAAAAAAACGCGCGCACAATGAAAATTGTAAACCATTAACCTTCGTGGGCGACTTATTTATAAAAAATAGTTCGGCCGAACTTTTGATGCCGGTTTTCCAATTCCCGGCAAAAATTTTGTTTGCCCGCGCCGTCAGTGTGTCGTCGATCTAAACGGAATCAAGAGTTCGGCCGAAATTTATAAAAAAGTTCGGCCGAACTATTGCAAAGTTCGGTCGAACTTTGTAAAATGTTCGGCCGAACTATTGTTGAAAAAAAATTTTGGCCCCCGATTCTCACAAAAGTGTAACCCAGCTTCACGTTTTCGCCCCCATATATTTTAATAATATTATTTTTAAAATAATTTTAACTAGCAATTGCACCACATGTTGAAAAAGAAATGCCGTAAAGAAATAGCATAGGAAATAGTAGCCTAGAAGAAACAAGTTGTTTCAGAGGAGCCATTGTGAAGGAATGAAAGGCATTTTTTGCTTCCATGGAAGAAGGTCATGGAGGTTTCAAAGATATTGATGATAAGAGTTATCAACCAAATAATTTTGTTATATATATTGAAATAGGCAATTGTGGGTGAAAACATATATATAAACCAACATAATATGTTCACATATATTAAAAAAAAACTATATATATTGAAATAGGAAATTGGGAGTGAAAATCCTTTGGTGCTTGATAATCCTCTGAAACAAGCATGAAATGAGCATGTAACTCAAATAAGATATTTTAAATACATTCAAGTACAATCTATTTAGCATAAATGTAAACAAAGAGAATTTTTATTAACAGAAATAGAGTTTACTCCAAGTTCATCTACATATTCGAGCATTAATTTCATGCTTGTCATAAATTTTATATTGTATATGAATAACAATAGTCTTGGTATACAAGAAAGTGAATGCCATTTGGAGTTCATTGCAACCTTGGATATATTCTGTGAGTTGTTATGATTTTTTTCTAGTGGCTAAAACTTATTTTTGGTTGTCACCTTGTTATCATGATTCAAAACATTGTTATCATCTCAGATCCTTATAGCATTAGATATATTTTGTGATCTAATGTGATGTTTTATTCATCATAATGATTCAAAAATCAGTTATTATACCACACTATTGACTTTCTCATTGTCTGTTTTGTTTATGAACCCTTTAAAAAAACCACAGAAGCATTTGATTTTACACTCTGATCTCCCCAACATGGGTGGGGGTTTCAAAAATTGGAGAGTAAATTGAGTGGTTATTGTTAGAAATTGTTGTATAAGATGGGAAATTTGGATGGTTTGTAGAGAATGTGGATGTCATAATAGATATCTATTTTGAATTTTTAGTGTCTCTCGCCACCATTCATCTAATATGATCCATTTCAACTAAGAACATCAATAGATATCTATGTGAATGATAGCTTATGACATCCTTGTCCATTTTATTTGATTGTGGACCAGGTTACAAAATAATACTTTGTAAAATACCTAGCCATTTTCTTTGATTGTGGATCAGGTTATAAACTAGAATTATGGTTTATTTTCTTAAATCCAAACTTGGTTTAGTCTTTCTCTATATACATAAGAAACAAAAAATACAAAGTAATTTCACAATTTTAAGTTATAGTTTTATATTTTATAATTACAAATCTAGTTTCTTATTAAACTATTTTACACACATATATTTATTGAAATAAATTATATTGTGAATATGTTTTCTCCTATTATTTGAATACAAAATTATTGTACTCCCTACTAATTAAAGAAGCTTTATTAATAAATAATTGAATGCCATGATTTTTTGATGTATAAATTATTTGTTTTAAATGTCGTTGAATTTCCATTACCTATTATATTCAAACCCCATGGGGAGATATTGAACATGGGGGCCAACTTTAGGTAAATAAACATTCACATTGTCAACTTGGAAAAAAAATTATAATCCTAAAATTGTCTTACCTAATCATATTTTTAAATATATAATTGAGTTCCATTTATTTAAAACAAAGGCAATATTAAGAACCTCCCAGAGTTATAAAAGGTAATTGACATGAAAAATAAAAAATCTCCTCATGACAAAATACAAATGTTAATCTTAATTGAATCATTAAAAAACTAAAAAGGGATAATATAAAGTATCACAATTTTCTAATCAAAACTAAATCCTCCTATACAAAACAATGATGGCTTTAATCAGTTCAAAAGCAGTAAAAACAAGTTTACTGAGAAAGCACTGAGAGATATTTGGAAGCAACTATTGAATTGGTGAAAATGTCTTGTTCTATGGTGTTGGATATTGGGCATAGATAACTGTTGAATTGGTGAACATGTCTTGCTCTATGGTGTTGGATATTGGGCATAGCTTTCTTGATCTTGTATACAAGACTGTAAATTTGCATGTAGCTTATACTACATAAACCATGAAATTGTCAACATTTAGAGCACATTTGCCATCACATTTTTAGAGAAAATTAGAATAGAGTATCACATTTTTCTTATCATATCTAAATTTTCCTATATGCAACAACTACCTTGTGCCTCATAGTTTAAATTTGTGCACAGAGGAGGAGAGGAGTGTCAAGGTGCAAGCTAGCATAAGAAGAGAAAGAAGAATTTTGTTTGGGACATGAGAATCTTGTTTGGGACTTCAGATAGATTCATTCTCTGCACATTTAGACTCAAAGCTTAATAAAACAAAACTCACCATACTTTTTTGCAACCTTGGATATATTCTGTGAGTTGTTGTGATTTTTTTTCTTGTGGCTAAAACTTATTTTTGGTTGTCACCTAGTTATCATGATTCAAAACATTGTTATCATCTCAGATCCTTATAGAATTAGATATATTTTGTGAGCTAATGTGATGTTTTGTTTGTCACAATGATTCGAAAATCAATTATTATACCACACTATTGACTTTATCATTGTTTGTTTTGTTTATGAACCCTTTAAAAAAACCACAGGAATGTTTGATTTTACACTTTGATCTCCCCAACATGGGTGGGGGTTTAAAAAATTTGAGAGTAAATTGAGCGGTTATTGTTAGAAATTGTTGTATAAGATGGGAAATTTGGATGGTTTGTAGAGAATATGGATGTCATAACAAATATCTATTTTTAATTTTTAGTGTTTCTTGCCACCATGCATCTAATGGGATGCATTTCAACTGAGAACATCAATAGATCACTATGTGAATGATAGCTTGTGACATCCTAGCCATTTTCTTTGATTGTGGATCAAGTTACAAACTAATACTTTGTGAAATACCTATCCATTTTCTTTGATTGTGGATCAGGTTATAAACTAGAATACACTCTCTCTTCATAAGACTCTATAATATATATTGGATGAAAGGAAAGGTTATGATAAAACTGGTAAAATAACCCCTTAGGGTTATGTCAACTTACTCTGTTGTTAATCACATAGTACCAATTTTGTAAAACTATAATCTACAGTAAGGACTAAGTGGGTTTTTTCTTTTGTAAGTTTTGTTTGAATTGACAAATAAAAAAATTATAAAAGCTAAAATTATGTAGTAAAAACTTTGTTTAAAATTTAATAAAAAGTTGAGTAAGTTTGGCATCATATAATATGAAATTTGTTTATGATTATAAAGTAAAAAACATGTAATATTTTTTAGCTACAATTAGGTAATTAAATATATGTATATAGTTTTTTTTTAATAGAAGAAATTTGATATTCATTAACAAAAAAGAATGTGATAGATTATGTATGTAGTTACAAACTATTACAATTAAGTAATTAAAGGTAAATTTAGTGTTATTTAAGAAATTAAAATTATGAACATTCATCATTATTGATCAAGAAATTTGAGTATCGGTGAAATAATTTAATAAACTATATTCCACATGAATACCATGGGTCAATACCATGGCTTGTTTTTATAGTTTATTATTATTTTATTTTGACCTAGTTAAAATGTTCATTACATTATGTCAATCCTTTTATTTAATTTACTTTTTATTTTTGTGTAATTTGACATAGTCAAAATGTTAAACATGAAATTGCAACATTTATATTATACACCTAAAATCAATCTAAATTCTTAAAAAGAAAAAAGAAAAAAAAACTAACATTATAAAAAATATATATAAAACTATTTACTTCTAGATTTAATGGCCTAAAACATTTCAATCGTCTAGCATTTGATCCAATGGCTCATACATGGACACATTGGCAGCTAGGGAAGCTGTTTTCAAATAAAGTCAATACCATGGGCTGTTTTTATAGTTTATTATTATTTTTGTTTTTTATTTAATTTACTTTTGTTTTTATTTTTGTATAATTTGACATAGTCAAAATGTTAAAAATGACATTACAACATTTCTATTAGACACCTAAACTCAATCTAACTTATTAAAAAAAAAAAAAAAATCTTGACATTATAAAATAAAATATAAAACTATTTACTTGTGGATCTAATGGCCGAAAACATTTCAATCGTCTAACATTTGATCCAATGGCTCATGCATGGACACATTGAAAACTAGGAAAGTTGTTTTCAAATAAAAACGCCTTACGGCGTAATTAAATTATGATAAAAATAATATAAATAAATATTTATAATTTTTAAAATGTAATAATTATTATATTCACATAACTTTTACTCAAAATAAAATACTACACATACCATAATAATTATTTTTAATCAAAATATAATACTACACATAAATATATCTATATATGTATGTATGAATGAGAGTGTGTAGAGCACAGTTTCATTTTACATGCCTTTCTGGATTATGCATATTTTTAAACTATATTGTTAATGGAATGTGTTTGTTTTTTTTAATAGTTAAAAATAAATTGTATTTTTTAAATAATTTATTTAAAAATATTAAATTAAATTTAAAATTGTAATATTAATAATTTTAAAAAAAATCAATTGGGACAATAAACAAAGTGGAAATGTAGGTTGGGGCCATCGGTCTCCTTTCACAGAATTTAAGAGGGGTGGTGTGCTCAGCTAGCCCCATGCATAAAATATGTGAACTTAATTCTTCATTTTATATGATGGATAGTCACCCTCAGTTATTGTCCTATGAAAAATTCCTTTGTTATTCATAATTTATGTTGGGTATGGCCTCTTTCCTCATCACTAGTGGCATTATTGTTTTGGGAGTTTGGTAGTGTTGTAATAGTGCTTGGAGGACAATCTGTATTTCAATGGTGTGACCCTTGGCTTTTCCTAAGCCTGGATCGCCTGACTATGAATTTGAAGAGATGGAGACCTAGGCTTGCATGCAAATTATTACAACCCCAAGTACTGAAGGAATAGCTATTCACATGGGAATTTCGATACAGTAGTAGAGCTGAAACTAGGACATGCATATATTTCATGCCATGAGACGTTATGGAATTCAATGGGGCTAAAGGAAATAGTTTTTGGCAAAGCCACCTTGTACTTAGTGTCTGAGAATTCTCTAGCTTCGGTGAAACAGGATAGTAGTAGTAGGTTATGGACTTATCTCTCTTTCCCTATTTTCTATTGTTATGGATCTTAGTTATATTGGTTTAAGTCTGGTGGTTTCCTTTCAAAGCTTTCTAAGGTGCATTGGGACAATATTTCTAGTGCATCCTGGCATGAGTCTATTTGGAGGCAGTTATTTGTGTCTTCGGTGTACGAGACTTTCTTTTCTTGTGGGCTTGATTTCCCTAAATCCTTTGTACCTTCGGGCTTGACTTCTATTTCGATCCATTTAATTTCAATCTCCTCAAGCTGTGTCTATTGTAGGTAAAATATATTTCTTGATTATTTCTCTATTGATGTAAAATGTCACAGAAATGCATGTGTAGTCATAGGGGTGTTGGGACAGAGGCTAGCAAGGTCATTTGCATGCATAGGCACAAGAAGAAGAATCCACAACAACATTTCACTCAACTACTCCTCCTTTTATCCACAGAGAAATTTGTTTGCTCGAAACCCTCACCACTCGAGGACCTGACGGGTTCCCTATTTCATTTTTCAGAGCCTATTGGAGCCTCATCAAAAAAAATCTCATGAAAATGATACACTGGGCTCATCGAAAGAAGAAAATCGGGGGTTATACTAACTCCACCTTCCTAGCCCTCATACCCAAAGAAAATCATCCATCCTCCTTTTCTCGTTTCAAGCCAATCTCCCTCTGCAACGCCTCCTACAAAATCATCACCAAAATCCTGGCCACTCGCCTCAAGCCACACATAAACAACCTCATCTCGGAGAATCAAGGTGGATTCATATCTCAAAGGCTAATCTCTGACTCTATTCTCCTCGTCTAGGAAGCCATTCACTCCAGCATATCCCGTAACGAAAAGGGCTTCATCCTTAAGATTGATCTCACCAATGCTTTTGACAAGGGAAGGCACTCCTTCCTTTTAGTTGTCTTGCATAAATTGGGGTTCAATCAGATTTTCATTGATCCTATCAAATCCGGTATCTCCGGGGCTTGGATTTCCCCTCTTGTAAATGGAAGACCTACTCCTTTTTCTAATCCTCAAGAGGGCTTCGCCAAGGCTTCCCCCTCTCCCCTTATTTATTCATTATTATGGTTGACTCTTTCAGTAGGGTTCTTGACCACATGAAGCGGGTCGGTCTCATCACAAGGATAAAATATGGCAATGGAGTTCGTAATATGAATCACTCCCAATTCGCTGATGACACCTTGTTAATGGGAGGAGCCTCCACAACTATAGCTCATCGATTCAAAAAAGTTATGGACAGATTTATGCACTGTTCTGGAGGGCTGATCAAATTCAAGAAAAGTTGTGTCTATGGATGGAATGCCTCTAGACAAACTTTACACAGCATCACCAACATTTTTGGGGTACCACTCAAGTTAAATTGGGATTATTTTAGCTACTTGGGCATGCCTGTCAGCATCAACTTCTTAAAGACTGAGATATGGAACGTGACCATTGATAAAATGAAGAGGAAAGTGAACCAATGGGGCTCATCATGGCTGAATCATGCGGGACGCCTCACCCTCCTCAAGTCTGTGCTATCCTCCCTCCCGCTCTATCAATTTACTCTTTTGCAAGCCCTGGCTAGCATTCATCAAAAAATGGGGGCTATCATTCGACATTTCCTATGGCATGGGGGAAAAAAAGAAAAAAAAATACAACTTAGTCAAGTGGAATCAAGTCATCCAAGACTAGGAACATGGAGGCATTGGTGTTCGCTCGCCCAAAATCATGAATCAAACCTTTGGGGGTAAGATAGTTTGGAGATTTATCAATGGGGAACAAACATGGTGGAAACATGTGCTCGAAGTCAAATACTTAAATTTTCCAAGATAGCAATTACTTCAGCAAGACATCCCCAACAGGCAATGGACCAAAATATGGTCCTCTTGCAAAAAAATCCATCCCCCTCCTAGAAGAAAACCTCTCTAAAGTTCTGAAAGGAGGCACATCCATCAACATCGGCCAGGATCGCATCATGGGAGGTATTCCCATCATTGAAAGACTAGGCACACAGAACATTCTTCGACATTTGGACAGTATGGGCATCAAATTCATAAATCAGATATCTAAATGGGATAACAGAAATCAATCGTGGATCGGATGGAAATTTCCTTCTATCCCTCTCCTTCTCAATGAAGACCTCAATAAGTTGCAACTCCATCTGCATGGTATAGCTCCTGTCCAGTGAAATGCCTTGGATGGATTCCGTTGGGATCCCATAGGAAAAGCCTACACCATCAAGTCTACCTACCAGTTCCTTTGCAAAGAGAAATTTCCAGCCCCTAATTGGCCTATATGGAAAATGGTATGGTGCTCTGAAGTCATCCCAAAGGTTAAATTCTTCATCTGGACCTTGCCGAAAGGCAAACTCCTCACTGCTGACAATCTTCAGAAAAGGGGGGTCATAGGTCCTTCTATCTGCCCCAACTGTCAAAACGCTACAGAGACTATATCCCACTTCTTTCTTAGGTGCCCCTTCGCCACTCTCTGCTGGTCTACGCTCACTACCTACTTCAAGCCTGATATCAATCAAGATGGCACTGTTGCAAATTTCCTTCTCCAATGGAAAAGAAGATTGCCTTGGAAAAATAAAAAGACCAATCTCCCAAGCAGGGTCTAGAACACCCTTCCGCTCACTGCCCTTTGGCATATATGGCTCTCCTGGAATAATAAGATCTTTCGAGGCTAAGAACCTTCACTCAGGAAGCTCTGCAACAAATCCTAGAGTCTCGTCACAGAAATATTTGCTGCTAAAAGTAATTACAGGATCGACACCTCACACCTAAGTGTCGATGAAAGAATTTTTCTCCAAAAGCTAATATTCAGAGGTAACAGGCATGCTATTCCCTCTGCCCCTTGGAAAATTCGTCTTAAGGAAAACGCCTTCAAAGACTGGATAAAAGACAGAGGCAAACCTACTCTGTTTTTTGACAGTGCCTCGAAATTGAATCCTGGCATCGCCAACGTAGGGGGCATCATCAGAAGCACATCTCGGAACGTGATCTTATCTTTTGAATGGAGCCTTGGATCGCTATCCAACAACAGAGCCGAAGCTCTAGCCCTCTATCAAGGTCTAATCCAACTTAAAAAACATAGACTGGACAATGCCATCATTCTAGGCGACTCAACCATTTTCATACAGTCCATGATTAGCAAGCGGTCCACATCAAACGTCGCCCTGGAGCAAATCCTCAACAGATGCCTCATCCTCCTCAGTGATTTAAATGGTATCACATTTTATCACATTTTAAGATCGCTCAACAGCGACGCAGATCGTTTAGCCAACCGTGTCTGCGCTCGATCTCCAGGCCACCTCCTTTGCAATGATGCCCCATCCTTATCTCCTCCCCCCTAATCATGATCTTCGCCCCCTTCAAATCTCCTACGATCCTCTCCTCTGCAATTTCTGATACCACCTGCACCCTCGGCTGCTTTTCTCTCTTCACCCCCATGACTCTCCTGCTCTGGAACTCCCTCAGCCCGATCTCTCTTCTCCCGCTCGACTCTATAAATTCTCCCTCCCACTGCTCTTCACTTCACCCCTGTCCCGACCCCTTGCTGTCTCTCTCGGTGCCCCTTCAAGCTCTCGAGCCCCTTGGTGATTGGCAGCGCGTCCCTCTGCGCCCTCCCTTCCCCTTTCACTTCTTCCTTGCCCCTATGGTTATCTTGCACCTCCATCTTCCCATCCCTGGTTCTAGTCCTTGGTTTCTGCTTGCAGCTATCATCTCTGTCTTAATCTCCTGGTCCTCTTAGAACAGAATGGCCAGAAGCGAAAATTGCTTCCATTGTGCTGACTTACAAGCGGAACTTTAACAAATTCATGCTCATTAGAAGACCATGGATGCTAAGCTGAAGAACGACGTCAAAGCCCTGGAGGACAGACATTAAACCGATGTTAACTTCTTCCTCTCAAGGGTCTCATCCCTCCAGGCTCAGTTTGAAGAGGTCTCGAATAGGTGTGCCCATGTCGAGGAATCGGTCCAAATCCTAAAATACATGCTTGAAAAATGCATTGTCCCCAGCACCAGCTCCAACAACATAAGAAATGCGAGGAATGACGAGAATCCTGAACTCTCTACAGCAAAGCAAATCAGTCACATTAACATAGATTAGCTCTCCTCCCTTTTTGATCATGTCTTTTAAATATTCATTTCTTCTCTTTCAGTTCGTCCATATCTACAATTTCACAGCATCTTTGTATTTTCCGAATACTAGAAACAAAAGGTTTGTAACCTCCAGCTATAGCTACTATCATTCAGAATTACAGACAACTCTTATTGTAATCATGGAGCCCCAGCTCCCTCTTTTTTCTTTTTGAAATACAACTAGCAACCGATTTTGTCAAAAAAAAAAAATTAAACTAGTAGATTTTAGTTCTATAATTATTAATATGAATAATATTAACAAGAAAATTTGTAAATAAAAAGTGTTGAATAATGGTTCTACCTAACAGCAAAATCAAGTCGCAAGTCGCAAATTGTATGCCAGACTTATGACATTCCAATCAATTTTATATGTTGGTAATTTCTTTGTAAACCAACGAAATATTTGAATTTCACATGTAAAGTTATATTCTTATTATTTATAGAAAAAAATAATTAGTATACATTACAAACAAATTTAATATGACTTGAAAATATAATTCTTAGATGTTTCAGTTGTGATTCATTTTATGTAAAGGAGTTTGCTCTTATTATCAAAAAGTTTAGATCTAATTAATTCCTATATTGGTGTGTGGTTGAGATATTCTCTCAACCAATTGATTGTGTGTCTGACCTAAATGTGTATGTGCTTGAGGATTGTATAAATTGAAATTAAATTGAATGAGTTTTTGAGGCACTTAAGTTAAATTCTTTAACACATTTAAACATGAATTTAACTCATAAAATGCATAAATAAGAGAGAAACAAAGCCATAACAATAACCACAATATTTTATTTTTATTAAAAACAATATATAAATATTTTTGACATTATTGCAATTTGATTGGATTGGTTGATAAAGATGTTTTTGTCATTGTTAAAATTAATTGAATTGATTTCTTAATAGATTTGTTGTAATTGATAGATGGAGGTTGAAAGTGAGATTTTTAAAAAGTTGGTAGGTTATTATTAAAAATGGTTTATTGCTATAATTAATTGAATTGATTTCTTAATAGATATGTTGTAATTGATAGATGAAAGTTGAAAATGAGATTTTTATAAGGTTGATAGGTTATTATTAAAAATAAATAATTAATTGATTAATAATTTATTAGTATAATAAAAATATATTAATTTTTTTAATTATATTAACAAAAATATAAATATAAATATATATATATATAATCGGAACAAAAATATTATTTTAATTAAATTTAATAATCTTAAAAGATTTAAAATCATAACATGTGAAAGAGAAAAACTTTATTTCTTTTATTGATTTTTGGTTTGTTCTGTACATAAATCAAATCTTAATAATGTGATTAATCTAAAATATATTATGATTTCTTTATTAATTTCAATGTTTTCTATATATAATTTCACTTGTTAGATTAAAATTTAAATAATTTAAAATAATAAAATCATATTTTTTAAATTAATTTAATTTAAAATTTAGTATTTATCAATAATAATTTTATATAAAATTTATTAATAATAAAATTGTAATAGTTTGAATTTAATAATTAAATAATTAAATACAATTTATGAGTATATTAGAGATGTTTTTTATATTCAAATTCATAAAAATGTGTTTTATATATTATAAAGAAGTGAAATGTAATTTATATTGATTTCTATCGCCTCAATTTGAAAATATTGTAATATTCATTTTAATCTATATATATAGTTAATATAATGTGGAGGAGGACAATTGGTATTCTCCCAGAGGTTTACATGTCAGGCGGGCTGCTGGTTCTTCTATTGTGGAGAGTTTACCCATTAAATTTGTGATTTCAATAATTTCCTCACAAAAATTAGATCGGAAAAATAACCTTGAAAACTTTTTCGAAAAGTCACATTAAAGAAAACTGGATAGGGAATCTTCTCCATATTTTTTATTAATAATTAATTTTTTTAATCAAAAATTAAATTGCACACTACTTGCTCCATTACATTAATTTTCTCACATGATTTTATTTCTATTTTTAATATTATTTTTGCTTAATAAATTTTAAATTAAGATATTTTTAAAACTAGTTGTCTTTAATGAAACTTTTTGAAAGTTTTTCCCTCTAATTTTTCTAAAATCCCGTAGGAATTTATTGAAATCACAAGCTTGACGAGTAACCCCTACACAATGGAAGTGACCTAGGGGTTTTTAGGGTGCTCAATCCATATATGCACAATGGAAGTGCCCTAGGGGTTTTTTAGAGTGTTGAATCCATATATGCAGAATGGAAGTGCTCTAGGGGTTTTTTAGGGTGTTGCACAATGGAAGTGCCCTAGAGATTTTTTGAGGGTGGTGAATCCATATATATAGTAAAAAAACCAATTTAAATATCACAAAACAAAATTTCACGATTCCAACACTAGAAAATCCAAAAAATTACACTAAAAACAACTCCATTTTAAAATAACAATAAATTAATGAGTATTATTAAATAAATTAATTTAAAAATATTAAATCTACTTGGCATGATATATAGTATATTCAAATAAAAACAAAAACCAAAACCTTCAATAAAAGTTAATTAATTTTTTACAATATTGAGTAGACAAATTGTAAAGTATAATTAATTTTTTACAACATTGAGTAGACAAATTGTAAAGTATAGATATGTATGTCTGCAATAACCCAAAAAAAAATAAAAAAAATTCAATCACACTTTATTAATTTTGATTCAATCATACTTTATTATTTTGGTCAATTTTGAATAGACAAACTACCTATATGTTTTTCTTATTTTTATATTTAATGAACTAAATATAACATCTTTCAAGATAGTGTATAGAAAATAACATGAGTATTACATTAATTAATACATTTAATGAATTATATATGACATCTTTCTAGATATTGTATAGAAAATAACATGAAAATTACATGAATTAATAAATTAAGTTAGAGAAAATAGATGAAATATAATTATGAAAATAAAAATATTATTATAATAATAATAAAATAAAAATAATTATAATAAAATAAATCAGTATAAATTTAATTTTTATTAAACAAATGTAATATATATTTTTTCATAAAATATTTATAATATTAAAAAACAAAATCAAAATTAAAATACATAAGCTACAGAACATTTATATTAATTAATACTATTTTTCATTAATAAATTTATATTAATTATTAATATTTTTCAATTATATTTATATAATAAATAATTTAATACTCTTTTATAATTAGTTCCTATATTATATTATTTAGTAGTGACACATATTAACATCATAAAAGGCACGCAGTTGTCATGTTAGCTTGATTTGTGGGGAAAGGTAATCCTATTATCACACTTGACACATGCTATAACAGAATTGGATAAAAAATTTCTTAGTTATAACATGAGGTGATATTAAAGTAACCTATATTCTTCACATATCAGACTCTGACTTAGCCCAATATATTTGTCTTCCACTGACCATAATTAATCTGGATACTTCCCCCAGTGAAGCTATCCACGAAAACACAAAAACAAAAACTTACCTAAACTAATACACTGAATCCAACGTTCAAGAAAGAGTGGATCCAATGTTCAAGTTTTTGCTTTATAAAACAAAATGGCGGTTACACAGAGAACACCATAGGTATCAATGGCGGGCACAACATCACATGGTAAACAGTAACCAGGCGATTTCCAAATCCAATGCCACCTACCAAAACCAAACGTTAGCACACATGAGGACAAAAATCAAACATGACTATCACATTGTTTTAATATTAGAAAATGTGGGCTGAACTACCTTCTGCTATATCTAACAACTCCTGCAACACACGTCCTTGCCATAGAGTTACTTAATTACACCTGACATGTTTCCTTCTAGTCCTGCAGAGAGATGGCTGCAAATGCAATGGAGCAGAATGGGGGAAATCCAAGCCCCAGTCCAAGACTATGGTGATGGGACCATATACACATAGGGATCGGCTCGCCTGCCACTGCCAAACCATTTAACTCTGTTTTCTTTCACTAACCTGCAAAGAATACATGAGCATAATGAATAGGTATATTGACTCTGCATTTGCACGAATCTTTAACCCTAACTCTACAGGGTTAAAAGAAAATAACTTGGTTAAATTAAATATAAATATGCCGCTTACAATCTGAGGGCTTTGCTAGTATCGGTGGTGTCACCACAGGCTTCTCGTATGCGACACGGTTTTGTCGAAAAGAAATTTGTGTATAGCGATGGAACAACTTCCATCTCTCTCGTTCTCTGCTTCGCCGCATTTCCTTTCGTTGCGTCGTGATCTAGGAATCGCCTTAGCAAACATCGGGCTGAGCGGTTATTATGATAGAAATTGAAATTTCGTTCGAGCGGGTTTCAAATTCATACCAAAAATTGCGCGGGTTTCAAATTCAAATTCAAATTCAAATGTGCGTCCCATTAAATGTCGTATTTTGTATATACCGTATTGTATACCCAGCGTTCACGACATCGTAGTGGTGGCGATGGCCATCAAATTCTTCCTCGTCCGCATTGCTATGCCCATCCATAAATAATTCATCAATTCTTCCTTGTCCGTATTGCTATTGCTATGTCACGTCTCGGCGGATGGGCAGCGAAGTTTTCCGACGGGCAAGGTTTCCGGGCCAAAACGCGGCCTCAGTAGACTACTCGCTTCCTTCATGGGTTATTTGACTTCGGGCTACAGATTCAGCGTGTACATGTTCCGCGGGTGTCAGATTTTAATTGGAAAGAATAACGAACCTTTGACCAACCAAAGTCAGCAAAGAAAACACTTTCAGTGTAATTATTTTAATAAAAATAATTGTTATTATTATTAAATTTATTATTTGGTTTATCCTCTTTCCATATTTTCAGTTATAGTTTTATTAGATTAATTAATTTTACAAGTTTTTTTTTTAAATGAAGCTTTTATTTCTGCTAGTTTAACACAATAATAATATAAGGAAATGTCGCTTGAATGGCTGCGGGTAGAGAAATTCCCTGATACCTCTCGAGGCTTGCATCGTTATCCTTTATAAAATCGTTTTGGAATAAATGGCTATGCCTCTCCAACGCTTACGAAGTTACAAGTACAACTGATGTGAAGGTACTCCTAAGAGCATTAATGGTAAATCAACGACTCCTTTGTTAAAAATGAACTTATCACTTTGTGTTTTATTTTATTTTATTTATAAATAGCGAAGGTTATTAATGATTAAATCTGCGGATTTGGTGGTGCAGCTTCTGAGACATGGAACCAAGCACGATAAGTGATATAGTATGGAGACATTGTTAGTGCTGTGGCGTTGGAATTTTGAAGGAAAACGTTGGATGATGGAACGCAGGAATTGCTACATTCTGTGCTCTAGTTACTGGCGCTGAGTGGTTTTTTTTTTTTGAATAAGACAGTTTATGCTAATAACACAGTTTTCACTTCATTTCTGATAGCAATATATAATGGAAGTGATTCTATCGTTCACAAGTATTTCTGATAGCAAAGTATCGTTGATAGTTGCCGGATTCTTGTTTTTATGTGATATTGGAATGGCAAATGTTTTTTCACCGGGGAACTCATTGGATTGTCACGAGCACAGAGAATGGATCGTGCTCTGAAAGAGACAAGGTTTCACGTAGTAGGTAAGGTTTCAAGGTTATTTGACTTCGGGCTACAGGTTCCGCGTGTACGTGTTCCGCGGGTGTCAGAAGAACGAATCTTTGACCAACCAAACTCAGCGAAGGAAACACTTTCAGTGTAATCTTATTTTAATAAAAATAATGGTTATTATTATTAAATTTATAGTTTGCTTTATCCCCTTTCCATATTTTTAGTTATAGTTTTATTAGATTAAGTAATTCTACTAGCTTTTTTAAAAAATGAAGCTTTTATTTCTACTAGTTTAACAAAATAATAATAAAAGGAAATGTTGCTTGAATGGCCGCGGCTAGAGAAATTCCCTGATACCTCTCAAGGCTTGCATTGTTATCCTTTATCAAATCGTTTTCAAATCAATTTCTATGCCTCTCCAACGCTTACGAAGTTACAAGTACAACTGATCTGAAGTTTCAGCATAAAGGTATGATATGATATGTTTTTAATTCTGGTCTAAGGGACTTCTATTCCACTTCCAACAAATAGGGCATTATATTCCTAAGTTTTTCTTTAAAGTAGTTTTTTTGCTGTGGATTTTGATTAAGAAATTCGTTGTTTTGTGGAGTTTTGTTTCTTCGAACATCGTACTCAAATTGTTCACCTTTATATCCCTTTCAAATTAATTACGAATATCCTTATATGCCGGACACCCCATGATAAAGTGTCATTCAGTTTCAACTGCACCTAGCCTAAAAAAGTTACAAATTCTTTTTTCCCATTCATCCTTAGGGGTTACAAAAGTTTCAACTGCACTTACTTGATTTCCGCACTCAAGTAAGTCTTTTCTTCATGCGATTGTGATGGGTTGAAGTTTTGAGATAAATCATTTTTGAATTGAACTGTCTTGTCTTTTCGAAGAAAAGCGCTAGCTTCCAAGTAGTAAAATTTATTTTTTATTTTATTTGCTTCTTAATATAAAGTGAGTCGAGTACAATTTCGGAAGATACTCAAAAGTGGAGGAGTCTTTCGTTCGACGAATCTAGAGCTGATGTGACAGCTCCCGATCCACCCCTCCGGCGACTCCTCTCTTCTCTGGCTCGATGGTGGACCCTGCTGTTGGAGTTCCCATGTTTTGGCAAGTTTGACAATACCAAAAGATGAGACAACATCAAAACCACTTTTAGACCTTAGGATCTAGCCCTCCTACGCCCAGAAAGGGATCTCTCTATATAGGTAAAGGTATGTGTCTTTCATTAGGGGAATTTTGCGGTCTAAAATGGGTCTCATAAGAAAAATGTACAACAAAAATAAACTTTATAACAACCAATAGGATTCAAGATGATGATGTCAACCATGGGGGATGATTCACCATTTTTTAAATAAAAGGGTAAAAATATTAAAAAATAATAAAATAATAAAACTACTTTTCAACTCGTATTTTCAACTTATCTCCCAAAATTTTTACTCAAATTTCGAGTGGGAGTACTCGTTGGATGAAAAATTTAATTCCTCATCCAAGGAGTACCCATGTTGCATACTTTCGATGAACTCTACTACACGAAAAATGAGAAATACATAAAAAAACATGATTGTAATCACGTTTTTTTATGTATTTCTCATTTTTCGTGTAGTAGGACCCATCGAAAGTATGCAACATGGGTACTCCTTGGATGGGGAATTAAATTTCGCATCCAACAAGTACTCCCGCTCGAAATTTGAGTAAAAACTTTGGGAGATAAGTTGAAAATATGAATTGAAAAAGTAGTTTTTTCATTTTTCCCTCTAAAATTTGATGATGTCATCAAATCTTATTAGATTTTTTCCACTATTATTTTATAATTTCCTTAGGAGGCCCATTTTAGACCTCAAAATTCCCCTAATGAAAGCTTGTTTTAAAGGTATTAGGCTAGCTATGAAGTGCGAGGTTTGTTTTGTTTGATTGTTTGTTCGGTTGTTGGGAAACGGGAATGAAGGGTTCAATATAAGACACGGATGAGCAAAGAGGATTTTAGGCAAAGGAGAGATAATTTAGAGAACACTCGAGACCATTGGGTAATGGAGTCAGGAAAGGGTTTACTTGCTATTCAATATTCAAGGCTTTCAATGGGCTAGTCATCTAAAGCATTGGATTTTAAAGATGATAGCGTGGTATGAAATGGTTAAGGAATGAAGGTGAAATAACAAGGAAACCTCCAAGGTGACCACTTAGAAAGTAGATCTAGGGAGAGGGCATGCCATTAGACACTTGTGATTCACCTCCTAAAAGTTTAACTCGTCGGAAAAAAAGAAACATTAAAGATTTAAACACAAAGGTGAAGGCCTGAGATCAGAGAGAGGCTTTGAACTCTCAATGCTTCGACATCCAACTTAAGGGAACTTAGAAAAGTTCAATTAATCGAAAGGACTTTAGCTAGACAGAATCAACATTCTAAACTCCCAGTATCCCAATTATTTCAATTAAAACCCAACAAGAACATCTAAGAACAGATTCGTTAATTCATACATCAGCTAGCAGTAAATGTTAGCTACCACACTGGTTAAATTAACTTGAATCAATACTCAGATAACACAATCAGTAGAAAACATCGAAGGTAGGGAGAGCAGAAACATAGGGTACCATGCAAGGGTATATCCTATGCCATATTTCTGATGCATACCAGAGAAATGAAATATGATGAATTACACAGGAAAATAGAGACAAAGTAAGAAAACATCACCGCTGTTTTAAATCAGGATCCAAAGAAATGTGCTTGTCATATTAAAAATCAACACCAGTCATGTACAACATTGTCTAACAGCCTGATATTCAGTCTGAAAACATCTCCTCAACCTATCTTACAACTTTATACAAAGAACTATATCTCAAGATAAACAACTTACAATTCACAGATATCCGATCAACAACCAACAATGAGTTTCTTCATGAGTTTTATAGCTAAAAGAGAGGCAGATGAGGTCAATGTAGAAGAAGAGGGTCGAGGCCCATTTTGTTTTAATATCTGAACATTAATCTCCGGTACTCTTTGGATGAAAAAGTGGTCTTCGACAGGCTGAAATTTACTCCAGGTATGTTCTTTGATGTACTTTTTGTAGTACTCTGTAGTACTCTGGTGATTAAACAAAAAGGCAGATAAATGACTTCAGTTCTGCCATATTGCATAACAAATGCTCTGGTAGCATTAGGACTTCTGTCAGGGTGGAAATCTTCTCAGGGACACGATATAGAATAAAAACAGTATGGATACTGTGTCCTTTCTCGAGAGGAAACTTCTACTGATGTGAAACACTGGTGATATTGTTTTCTGTGCGTTAGGCCTCTTTAGGCCTTCTGTACTAATCATGAGGTCTTCGATCTGGTACATTTTCCTTTTAACATTGAATTAAGGGCTCAAAATCCTCAATAACGTGCATTAGAATTCTTTAATTATGTACTGATACTCTTTACCGCTTCATGATTGTCTCTGTCTGTGAAATTTGAGCTTTAATGGCATTGGAGAGGTTTAACAGGGTCGAAAAATGTACTTTTAAAGAAATAATCTGTTCTAAACCTCTTCCCAGGCGTTTCTCTGTAATTATCAGGCTCTGAAAATGCTTCATCTGCGCTCTGTGTCACTATAACAGTGACGGTGAGCAATGGCAGTTTTTACCGCCTGTACCCTGCAAAAACACATAAATATGTTAAGAAATCCATGCATGGGGGAGGATGGATGCAGTGTAATGATGTCGAATCGGTAGCGCAACAATGGTGTATGTGGTGGACGTAGTGGAGGACGCCTGCAAAATGCTATGAAACGGTGGAAAATGCAGCCGATGGAGGTTTGGTGGGGAAATGCATGTGGACCGTCCGATCATATGGAGTGGTGACAATCTACGGTTATGATTAACTGACAGAATGGTTTATGAAGGTTGGGTGAAATGAAAAACTTTAATATAAAACATTAAAGTTTTAATGCTTGGGCGAAATGATATAATGTTTAATGCAAAACATAAAAATTCTACCTTTGAACGAAATACAAAGGGAATGGGTGAAAATGCAATGGAAAACATACGGAATGAGTTTAAATGGTGGGACCCAGTCATGGGCGGAGGGTGATTCAATTAGGACTGTCAGATCTCAGGAGGAGATCGACGACTACGATGATCCGATGCGATGTTGAGGTCGCGCGATGAAAAAATATGAATGGAACGCGAGATGCGTTGTGGGCCGTTGATCTGAACAGATCAATGGTCGAGATCTGTAGATGGATCTTTGGGCAATAAAGTGGGGAAGTGGTTTTTGGGATCAAAACCACTGATTTCGCGCGGCCAAAAGCGGGTAAGGTAGTTTTTGCTTTTTGAAGCGATATGGGTCTTCAGCTGACACGTGGCTCCAGAAAACTGCCCATATCGCGTAAATTTTAGACATTAAACACCAGACGCGAAATCTGCGCGATATTACTGTGGGCCGTTGGATCTGAGCCTGCGAGATCCGACGGCGATGGAGGAGCGCGATATGAGGAACGTGTAGGGTCAGTAAAGGTGGGGTCAAACAGACGACGGTTTCATTGTGGGCCATCCGATCTATGGATGAACGGCTGAGATCTGCGGAGGAGATACACAGGCGGAGGACAAGGTTAGTGGGCAAGAGTAATACAGGCTGTTGGATCCAAAGGATTGGACAACGGAGATCCAATTAGCGGGAGAGCGATGGAGAGTAGAACTCCGATGGGCGATGGTTGCGATTGGCTCTAGGCCGTTAGATCTGCGGGGGATCGACGACGTTGTTGGATCGGAGGGTGACCAATTGGGGAAGCGGGGTGGAATAAGATTGAATCCTGGCCATTGTTTCTTGCAGATTCAACGGCCAGGATCCCATCGGGAGATGACCAATCAAGGACATGAAGAGCAGAGATTGGTGCAATGAAAAAATCCGATGATGCGATGGCCATCGGATTGGAACGAGAATGAACGGTGAAGATTTCCATCGGGGGGATTTACAAAGGGAATAGGTGGGGCGCGGTGAGACTTGCGATGACCGTTGAATCCGATAAGATCAACGGTGGATATTTCTCCCGAGACTCATAGAACAAAGTCTTCCTTGCATCGGGGATTTTCGATTCAACACAAAAATGAGCTCCACAACATCTCCTGATTCCGATTAGCGCTCTTTGACTTAGCGCTTGGTCTTAACGCTGGGCTTCATGGAGGGGAAGTGGTTAGGGGCTGGCCAAAAGGGGCTAAGCCTATTTTACAATAAAAATGTGTTTTTGAATTATAAAACCGTGTTTTTAAGGCTTAACAAGGGTTTCGGTAGGGGAATAAAGGGGTTTTAAAATCAAATGAAGGGATTTCACTTGGTTTTAAAGGATGAAATGGATGGTTTGGAAGATTTAGGAGGGATTTTGGAGTTAAAAGGGGAAAATTTGCAAAGGGAAAAAAGGGTTTAAAATGGAGAATTTTGCAGAGATACAAGGAGCAGATGAAGACCTTTTTTTAGCACAATTTTTCACAGACAGTGAGGCTTTTTAGATGGAAACAGCAGTGAAGATTTTTTCAAAGGCCAAGGACACACAGAGACTTCAAGGATGAGATATTTTCATAGGAAATGTATCTCTTGAAGGCTCAAAAATGATTTAGCCACCTGTTTGCTTGAAAAAAATTCATAGTTGGCTAACAGTGGCTCCACATGGGGATGGCTTCTTCTTGAAGGAGTCAAGAATTTAGACAATAAATCTTTGGAGTAGGCCAGATGCCTGATCTTTGAACCATCCTCCTTCTTTGATTCAACTGTACAAACATGATGGAATTAATCAGCATAAACATTCTCGAACAATCTACCTACCCATCCTACAATCCTAACATTTTTTCTTCAAGGTGTATTTGAATTTGCAGACCTTCTTCATCATTTATTTTTTTATTGAAAGCAGAAAACAAACTAGTCTAATTCTATCCTTATTACTTCATGAGACCAGATTAAATTGTTGGCCTCATATGTTTCTTTACCTAATCTAATATCTGCTAGGATTAAACTGTCTAGCATATTTTTTCTCTACATTCTACAACAGAAATTTAAAAGCAGTCAAACTAGGATTAGACACCCTAGTTTGTTGTGGATCCAAGGCATAAAGACAGTTGCACATGGATTGAAATTGCGAAAACTTTAAAACAAAATCTGAAGGCTCGAAATTCTGAACTTTGATGCATCCTTCTTTTCTTTGTGACTCAAGTTTTGAGCTTGTTACAGTCACTTTCTTCTTCACTTCAGCTCTGGTTTTGGGCTTGTTAGAGCTGATATTTTTTCCTTTTTCTTTGCTAGTTCAGATTTTGGGCATTTTAGAACCAGCTGTCTTTACTTCCTTTGCCTCAGGTTTTGATCATGTTAGAGCCAATCTTTGCACTTCCGAGGTTCAAGTTTTGAGCATGTCTGAACCTCTCTTTCTCTATTTTTTGAAACATTTTCTCTTTTTCTTGAAAATAAAACACAGAAATGGTATTTACAATGGAAATGAAAACTGGAAATCGGAAATCAGTAGTAGTAATGCTTGAGCATCCTGCCATTGATAGGACCCCCAAACAGCTCTGTACCATCTAACTCGTGCAGGAAAAAGGCATTTGGACCCACAATGGCCTGTATGATGTAAGGACCCTACCACAAACTGTCAAATTTGCCATGTTTTCCTTTGTCTTCTCTCCTAGAGTCCCACTTTAAAACTTTATCTCCAATTTTGAAGTCAGAAGCCTTTGTTCTCTTGTCAAATAACTTTATATTTTCCTAAACTTTTAGAGCTCTATTATAGACCTCTTCTCTTGTTTTTTGGAGATGAATTGTTTGATTTATCCTCCTTACCATGCTGTCCTCTTCTGTCTGAATCTCTTGTACTAGTTTGATCACTGGTACCCCAAGGCTGGTTGGAAACACTGCCTCTATTCCATAGACAAGATGATATGGTGACATGCCAATGGATTTCTTTGTTGTTAGCTTGTCAACCCACAAATCATGCGCTAACTTGTTATGCCATGACTTTTTGTTCTCTTCAAGAAGTTTTTTGATGATGGTTACCAAGCTCTTGTTTGATTATTCAGCTAACCCATTACCTTGTGGGTAATAAGCAGTTGAATGACTGAGTGCTATTTGATACCTGTGACAAAAATCAATCATTTTCTTGGATCCAAAAGCAGCAGTGTTATCCGTGATTATTTTTCTTGGGCAGCCAAACCTAGAGAGGAGGTGGTCTTCTAGGAACTTAATGATAACAGAATCTGTGGCATTCCTAGATGGTATGGCCTCTATCCACTTTCTTAAGTAGTCCTTGGCTGTAAGGATCCACTTGTGTTGTGCAGAAGAATCAGGCTGTATTTCTCCTATGAAATCTAGGCCCCATTGCAAAAAGGGACCCTCAACAGTAATGGGTTGTAATGGTAAAGGGAGGAGCTTTCTTTTGCCCTCGAAAATCTGGCACTTATGGCAGGCAATTATCATTTTATGGATGTCATTGAAAAGTGTAGGCTAGTAATAGCCAGCTCTGAGTATCTTGTTAGCAGTGGCTTTACAGTTTAAGTGGCCTCCACACTCTCCTACATGGAACTCCTATTTAATCCTCTCTGCTTCAGTTTCAGGCAAACATTTAAGCAATAGACCATTTTCATTTTTCCATTATATACATTCATTCAGTATGCAATAGATTTTGGCTTTTAAATTTAGGAATCTGGCTTTAGTTTTTGATAAATCTGGAGGGGCATAGAGGTTTGTGAGCACATACAGGATATCAGAATACCAAGGAGAGTTTTGAAATTGTTCTTCAATAGTAGGATCAGGCAATCCTTCTTGTTCATCCAAGGCATCTACCATGTTTATGTCTAGGGCCTGCAAGTTTGATTCAACCATTAGTTGAGCTAGGCCCTCACCTTTGATTAGTTTTGTGGGTTTTATTTCTAGGTCATACTCTAATATTACAGCGATCCATTTACCCCTCTTTCCATCCGAATCTTGGGACAATATGTCTTTAACCACTATGTTTGGCACATAGGCTATGATGTGAGAACACATTATATACACCCTAAAGTCTTTCAAGGCCTTAAACAAGGCATAGGCCTATTTTTCCATTATGTTATATTTCAAGGGTGCATCCCTTAGAGCCTTGCTGAAGAAAGCAATGGGATGTTCCATTCCCTCTAGATTTTTCTGCAGTAGAACTACAACCACTGTATGCTCGGAGGCAAAGGAAAATATCAGAAAATCTTTTGAGAAGTCTGGGATGATTAACACAAGAGCCTAGGTGAGAGCAAGTTTAACTGATTCAAAAGATTTTTTAGC
The DNA here is from genome assembly GCA_034641835.2 of Pinus albicaulis. Classification (NCBI taxonomy): domain Eukaryota; kingdom Viridiplantae; phylum Streptophyta; class Pinopsida; order Pinales; family Pinaceae; genus Pinus; species Pinus albicaulis. The sequence goes on along the minus strand of CM076571.1, from coordinate 749,856,269 downwards.
CTCTACAGTCCACTTAACTCCTACACCTTTTTTCAGCATGTTAGTCATATTTTTGAGGTGCTCAACTAAGTTGGGAATAAACCTCTTTAGGAAGTTAATCTTCCCAATAAAGGACTGTAACTCTTTTATGTTTCTCGGGTGTGTGATCTGTAGTATTCCTTCGACTCTCTATGGGTCTATTTTAATTCCCTTATCTGATATAATATGGCCAAGAAGCTTTCTTTCTTGCAGCCCAAATACAGTCTTATAGGGATTTAATGATAGACCGAACCTTCTACATTTTTCGAAAACTCTTCTCAGATGTCTTAGGTGCTCCTCATCAGTCTTGGAATAGACTGTTATGTCATCAAGATAGATGACAATGAAGTGCCCTATTTCCTCCAAAAAGGCTATGTCCATTGCTCGTTGGAAGGTCGCACCAGCGTTCATCAGTCCAAAAGGCATTTTTACGTACATAAAAGTGCCCCATGGAGTGGTGAAAGCGATCTTGAGTTAGTCTTCTGGGAGTACTAAAACTTGGTTATAGCCTGAAAAACCATCTAACAGGGAGATCCGCTTTGAGCCAACTACCCTCTACAAGATATGTTCCATCTTTGATAAGGGGTAATTATCTTTAAGTGAGGCTCTGTTAAGATTCCTGAAATCTATGCACAGTCTGATCTCACCTGTTTTCTTTCTCATAGCTACAAGGTTTGAGACCCAATCAGAGAACCTCACAGGAACTATTATTCCTACCTTGTACATTTTCTTTATTTCCTTTTCAACTGCAAGCAGTTGTTTCAGGTTAATTCTGTGAAGTTTCTGTCTGAAGGGTTTTTCATTCTGTTTCAAAGGTATTTTATGCTATATAATGTTTGTGTCATAGGCCTTTAAGTCCTCGTAGCTCTAGGCAAACACATCAATGAATTCTTCAAATAAGTCAATGTATTTCTTTTTCATGTCTGCGGGTAAGGACTTAGCCAATTTAATCATCTTAATCTTATCTTCAGTACCTATGTTGCATTCCTCGACATCAGAGTCTGAGTGCTCTATGGTGGGTTTTTTCGCTACATCATCGAAATCAAAAATATCCTCTAAAGGTGCCATACCTCGGGGTATGTTCTTATCTTTTGCCTGCAGCACCTCTATTTCCTCTTTATCTGCATTCTTATATTCTTCGGTTGGATTTCCAATTCCTTCAATTAACACGTTTATTTCAATGTTATGGGGTGATTTTTCTTCGTCCGGGGGCTCTTCACTCATGCAGTTATCATCGGATGTAGAGTCTGAATCAAAGAATTCAAACTCATTCTTGCCAATCAGGAAATCCTCTATCTGCTTGTTGCCCTCAAAGACCTACCAATATTTCTCATTATCAGGCACTGCAGGTCTATATTTTGTCTGAATGATGATTTGTTTGTCACTGGGGGTTTTATGATATGAACTAGCTATGCAGGCTAATCCATTTGCAATTACGTTCTGACTCCTAGGAACAAACACCAATTCATATTCCACAAAGGTTTTCAATAAATCCATAGCATCATTCCTGTACACTTTCAACCTAGGGTGTTTCGTTGTGTATTCACCATTCACTTGTTTTATGATTAACTCAGAGTCTCCATGCACAACTATCCTATGGGCTCCTAATTTTTTCAACAGATTCAAGCCTAGGATGAGAGCCTCATACTCTGAGATATTGTTTGTACATTTGAAGGTCAGATTAAAGGCATGGCTTTCTGCATAGTCACTCTCTGTGTTATGTAACCACACTTCCGCTCCTGTAGTCTTTCTAGTGCAAGACTCATCGAAATTCATTCTCCACAAGGGATTGTTTTCTTGTTTATCATCATTTTCCTCCCTAGCTATGGTTTTACTATTATGCTGTAGTGTGGGGTCTATACCATGGTGTGGAGGTTTTTTTTCTTCATGATGTGTGTGGAGTTTAGAGAGATGACTAGTTAGCTGTCTACATTCTGTTTCTTGTTCACTCTGAGTTTCAGATTCAGTGCAATGTCCAGAGGATTCTTCTTCGTTTTCTTCTAAGTCTAGAGTGGCCATTATGTTAAAATCTATGGGCTCTATTTCATTGTTTGTATTTTTGTTTTCTAGTTCTGGTTCATCTATGGGTTCATCATTGCAAAGGATAAAGGAGTCTAGATCTGTATATACAGAGTACAGAGGAGAATTTTCAGGATTGTCAAGGTTGCTAACCATAAACTTCATTTGTGCCTCTCTATACAATCTCCTAAGCTGGCTAAAGACAAGGATTGTGGCATATGAGCCATCCATCTGCATTGTACCCTGCAGTTTGGCTCCCCATGACCTCGATAGTAACATGCCATACTTAGGTGGCACATCTGCCACCACAACATCCATAACCATACATTTGGTTGGAATCTGGGTCAAGTTCACACACAGATCTTTGATTAGGCCAAGGCACTTCACTCTGCTAGAGTCAAATGAATAAAAATCTTTATAGGGACGAGTTATCTCTAGGCCTAACCTCTCCATAACTACCTTAGGCATTAGGTTGTGTGATGCCCTAGATTCATGCATTGCATTGTGAAGGATCTTGTCATGGATATTGAGACTGACATAAAAAGGAGGTACTACCCCTTCCTGAAACTTCCCTTCTATCTTTGGACCAAACAGAAGGGCAGTTGGTCATCACTTAGATTGACCGTGTCATTGTTTTCACCTAGATTTAATGCTTTCAAAATTTGGCCTTTATACACATCCTGAGTGGCCAACTCAGAGAGTGGGACATAGATTTTAATTTTTTCAATCTCACTCTCCAGATTGAAGGAAGATTGACTCTTTGTAAGACTCAACTATATTCTGTTAGCCACTACCTTAGTGGTAGAATCGGTGTGTTGATTCTCATTATGTACAGTGTTGGTAACAATTTTATTGGGAGCACTAACTGTAGTGCTAGTGCTGCTAGTTGGTTGACTTTGTTTATCAGTATTTTGGCTGTATTTTTCTTTGTTTTTCCCAGAACTATCAGCTATTGTTTTGCTACTTTCAGCGGTTACCTTAGAAGCTTTCTCGGGCCTTTTCTTAATGGTAATCTCAGAAGCTTTTGGTTTGGAATTTTCTAAGCTCTTTTTGCTTCTAAGTTCATACTGTTCTCTGACTTGCATGATAGCGTTTTAAAATCCAAGCCTATAATCCTCAAATTTTAATCTTTCCTCATCCCAATATGAGGGTGAGGGTTGATCTTCAACTGTGGAATAGTTATGGATTGAGTTATCTATTTCAAACATATTTATTGCATTTCCCTCGGACTCTTCTATTATCCCCTCATTCTCATCAAGGAAATTATCTTCAAATGGGGGTATGACTTGTTGATCAAAGTCTCTTTGTCTATTGGGAGTGGTATTGTTTCACCTAAAGTTCTGGTTTTGGTTATGATTTTGGTTTATATTTTGATTACTGACTGAGACAACCATTTTTTCCATCATTTGCTGCAGCCTTTCCATGTTTTTGGCCAGGTGGTGATACTTGGGATAAGATGTGGAAGCTGCAGTGTCATCCCTATATGTTACCCTTTTCTCAGCCCTCACTCTGGCTTTCTTCTCAATCAGGTTAGCCTCTACACTCACTGCTCCTTTTTGCATATCTTCCAATGTGTTGTAATCTCTCTCCCTAAGCTGGTAGGCCATGTCGGCATCAAAGCCTTTAGGGTATTTGACTGAAGCCATACCTTGGGGAGGTTTCATATGTGGAGGAAGAGCGTTATAAACACTACTAAACCTTGTAGAATAGTCATGGACACTCTCGCCTACATTTCTTTTAATGGTATTATATTCTGCTAAGATTTGGAGAGGGTTGGTCTTGACTTCCCATTTGTTTATGAAGGTCTGATATAAAGAGGGAAGATCCTGGATACTATTGGGAGGTATGCCTTTAAACCATTTCTTCACATCACCTCCCAAACTCTGGGCAAATATTCTCATCTTGACTATCTCATCATCTATCTCCATATAGTCAAAAGAATCTTCCATCCTATCTACATGGTGTTGAGCCGTGGTAGACTCCTTTGCAGTGAAATGTGGGATTTTTGATTGATAATCATTGGGTAAAGGCACTAGAGGCTGAGGTAACACCAAAGGTGCATACCAGGCTGCCATAATGATGTTCTGTGGAGGTATAGGATTGGCTTGACCAGCAGATATGTGGATGACAGGAATACTAGGACCAGCAGCACTCTGTTGAGCTTATTTAGGATGGCAGAGCCCCAAGTTTTGAATAAAATGAATATCGGGAGGTGTAGATGGAGGGGTCTCTTTGTCCGTACTGCGTTGACCACTGTGAGATGGTGAACCAGGGAGCTCAAGGTTTGGCTGGTCTAGAGCACTGAATGACCTAGATCTAGGTAAACTGTTTTGCAAATCTAAGTCAATCAAGGGGTCTGATAGAGTTGTAAATTCTTCTGGTGTAGAGTTAGCTCTATGGATATGTTTGTAAATAGTTGGTCTCCTAGGTGTGGGAGATTTCCTGAGAATGCTCTCGGGGTTGTCAACTATTTCGAGTGGGTTTGGGTTAGGATAAGCTCTTGTGTGAATGGTTCTTGAAGCCAGAATGTTGTCTTAGAGCAAAGCAGATTAATCCTACTTGTTACTTCTAATATAACTGATGTTGTTATGGAGGTTGGTCTCCTAGCGGAGTCTTATGTAAACCAAGATAATCAGTAGGCCTACTGATCACCAGTGGAGTCTTTTAATCTTTGAGGAACTATGGAGTCGCCAGGTGGAAAGGTTTCGAATATTTCAGGAGGATATACTGTCCACCACAGAGATTAACCACCAAACTAAGGCTACTATGGTCTTCTTTGAGTCTTTGAAATGTTTAAAGGTGTGTTTTACTCAAAGTTTCCCTAGCGGAGTTGCCATTATGTTGGAGTTCCCATGTTTTGGCAAGTTTAGCAATACCAAAAGATGAGACAACATCAGAACCACTTTTAGACCTTAGGATCTAGCCCTCCTAGGCCCAGAGAGGGATCTCTCTATATAGGTAAAGGTATGTGTCTTTAAAGCTTGTTTTAAAGGTATTAGGCTAGCTATGAAGTGCGAGGTTTGTTTTGTTTGATTTTTTGTTTGGTTGTTGGGAAAAAGGAATGAAGGGTTCAATATAAGACAAGGATGAGCAAAGAGGATTTTAGGCAAAGGAGAGCTAATTCAGAGAACACACAAGACCATTGGGAAATGGAGTCAGGAAAGGGTTTACTTTCTAGTTAGTATTCAAGACTTTCAATGGGCTAGTCATCTAAAGCATTGGATCTTAAAGATGATAGTGTGGTATGAAATGGTTAAGGAAGGAAGGTGAAATAACAAGGAAAATTCCAAGGTGACCAATTAGAAAGAAGATCCAGGGGTAGGGCATGCCATTAGACACCTGTGATCCACCTCCTAAAGGTTTCACTCGTCGAACAAGGGAAACATTAAAGATTTAAACACAAAGGTGAAGCCCTGAGATCAGAGAGAGGCTTTGAACTCTCAATGCTTCGGCATCCAACTTAAGGGAACTTAGAAAAGTTCAATTAATCGAAAGGACCTTAGTGAGACAGAATCAGCATTCTAAACTCCCAATATCCCAATTCTTTCAATTAAAACCCAACAAGAACATCTAAGAACATATTCATTAATTCATACGTCAGCTAGCAGTAAATGTTAGCTACTACACTGGTTAAATTAACTTGAATCAATACTCAGATAACATGATCAGTAGAAAACATCGAAGGTAGGGAGAGAAAAAACATAGGGTACCATGCAAGGGTATATCCTATGCTAGATTTCTGATGCGTACCAGAGAAATGAAATATGATGAATCACAAAAGAAAACAAAGACAAAGTAAGAAAACATCATCGCTGCTTTAAATCAGGATCCAAAGAAATGTGCTTGTCATATTAAAAAGCAACACCAGTCATGTACAACATTTTCCAAAAGCTTGATATTCAGTCTAAAAACATCTCCTCAGCCTATCTTACAACTTTACACAGAGAACTATATCTCAAGAGAAACAACTTAGAATTCACAGATATCCGATCAACAACCAACAACGAGTTTCTTCATGAGTTTTATAGCTAAAAGAGAGGCAAAGGAGGTAGATGAAACACTAAATGAAACATTAAAACAGAGTAGAAGAAGAGGGTCGAGGCCCATTCTATTTTAATAGCTAAGCATTAATCTTCAGTACTCTTTGGATGAAAGAGTGGTCTTCGACAAGCTGAAATTTACTCCAGGTATGTTCTTTGATGTAATTTCTGTAGTACTCTGCAGTACTCTGGTGATTAAACAAAAAGTTAGATAAATGACTTCAGGTCTTCCATACTGCATAAAAAATGCTCTGGTAGCATTAGGACTTCTTTCAGGGTGGAAATCTTCTGAGGGACACGATGTAGAATAAAAGCAGTATGGGTACTGTGTCCTTTCTCAGGAGGAAACTTCTGCTGATGTGAAACACTGATGATATTGTTTTTTGTGCGTTAGGCCTATTTAGGCCTACTATATTAATCATGAGGTCTTTGATCTGGTAAATTTTCCTTTTAACATTGAATTAAGGGCTCAGAATCCTCAATAACGTGCATTAGAATTCTTTAATTCTGTACTGACACTCTTTGTCGCTTCATGACTGTCTCTGTCTGTGAAATTTGAGCTTTAATGGCGTTGGAGAGGTTTAATAGGGTCTAACATTGTACTTTTAATGAAATAATCTCTTCTAAACCTCTTCCTAGGCGTTTCTCTGTAATTATCAGGCTCTGAAAATGCTTCATCTGTGCCTTGTGTCACTGTAACAGTGACGGTGAGCAATGGCGGTTTTTACCGCCTGTACCCTGCAAAAACACATAAATATGTTAAGAAATCCATGCATGGGGGAGGATGGATGCAATGGAATGCTGTGGAATTGGCAGCGCAACAATGGTGTGTGTGATGGACGCAGTGGAGGAAGCCTGCAAAATGCTATGAAACGATGGAAAATGCAGCCAATGGAGGTTTGGTGGGGAAATGCATGTGGACCGTCCGATCATATGGAGTGGCGAAAATCTATGATTAAGATTAACTGACAGAATGGTTTATGAAGGTTGGGTGAAATGAAAAACTTTAATATAAAACATTAAAGTTTTAATGCTTGGTCAGAATGATATAATGTTTAATGCAAAACATAAAAATTTAACCTTTGAACGAAATACAAAGGGAATGGGCGAAAATGCAATGGAAAACATATGGAATGAGTTTAAATGGTGGGACTCGGTCACGGGCGGAGGGCGATTCAATTAGGACCATCAGATCTCAGGAGGAGATCGACGGCTACGATGATCCGATGTGATGCTGAGGTCACGCGATGAAAAAATATGAATGGAACGCGAAATGCATTATGGGTCGTTGATCTGAACAGATCAAAAGTCAAGATCTGTAGATGGATCTTTGGGCAATAAAGTGGGGAAGTGGTTTTTGGGATCAAAACCACTGATTTTGCGCGGCCAAAAGCGCGTAAGGCAGTTTTTTCTTTTTGAACGTGATATGGGTCGTCAGCTGACATGTGGCTCTAGAAAACTGCCCATATCTCGTAAATTTTAGACATTAAACACCAGACGCGAAATCTACGCGATATTACTGTGGGTCGTTGGATCTGGGCCCACCAGATCCGGCGACGATGGAGGAGCGCGTTATGAGGAACGTGCAGGGTCAGTAAAGGTGGGGTCAAATGGACGGTGGTTTCATTGTGGGCCGTCCGATCTATGGATGAATGGCTGAGATCTGCGGAGGAGATACACAGGTGGAGGACATGGTTAGTGGGCCGGAGGAATATAAGCCGTTGGATCCAAAGGATTTGACGGCGAAGATCCAATTGGGGGGAGAGTGATGGAGAGTAGAACTCCGATGGGCGATGGTTGTGATTGGCTCTGGGCCGTTAGATCTGCGGGGGATCGACGACTTTGATTGGATCGGAGGGTGACCAATCGGGGAAGTGGGGTGGAATAAGATTGAATCCTGGCTGTTGGTTCTTGTGGATTCAACGGCTAGGATCCCATCGAGAGACGACCAATCGGGGACATGAAGAGCGGAGATTGGTGTAATGAAAAGCTCCAATGATGTGATGGCCGTCGGATTGGAACGAGAATGAACGGTGGAGATTTCCATTGGGGGGCTTTTCAAAGGGAATAGGTGGGGCACGGTGAGACTTGCGATGACCGTTGGATCCGATAAGATCAACGGTGGATATTTCTCCCGAGACTCATAGAACAAAGTCTTCCTCACATCGGGGATTTTCGATTCAACACAAAAATGTGCTCCGCAACATCTCCCGATTCCGATTAGTGCTCTTTGACTTAGCGCTTGGTCTTAGCGCTGGGATTTATGGAGGGGAAATGGTTAGGGGCTGACTGAAAGGGGCTAAGCCTGTTTTACAATAAAAATGTGTTTTTGACTTATAAAGCCGCATTTTTAAGGCTTAACAAGGGTTCCGGTAGGGGAATAAAGGGGTTTTAAAATCAAATGAAGGGATTTCACTTGGTTTTAAAGGTTGAAATGGATGGTTTGGAAGATTTAGGAGGGATTTTAGAGTTAAAAGGGGAAACTTTGTAAAGGGAAAAAAAGGGTTTAAAATGGGGAATTTTGCAGAGATACAAGGGACATATGAAGACCTTTTATGAGCACAATTTTTCACAGACAGTGAGGCCCTTTGCATGGAAACAACAATGAAGATTTTTTCAAAGGCCAAGGACACATAGAGACTTCAAAGATGAGAGATTTTAATAGGAAATGTATCTCTTGAAGGCTCAAAAACGATTTAGCCACCTGTTTGCTTGACAAAAAATTCATAGGTGGTTAACACCTGCCTCTCCAGCTCTCAATGGCAGTGAATGGCGAACGGCGAACGACGATGGCTCCGAGCCCCTCCTCCATCACCCCTCCCCTTGGCACCGATCCTCCCCCCACCTGCCACTCCCACAACCCCCCGGCCACCTACCTCCATGCCTCCTTGCCATAGAACCGAGTTCCTTTTTATTGCCGCAATTTTTTAAATAATTAATTAATTCAAATTTAAATGTTGCACCCACACAGCTCCACTGTCCAATTTTGGCTTCGAAGTGATGACTGGGCTTGTGATCCTCCTCTCCTGTCACACAGATCACGACAGCCTGCACTTTGTATTAAATGTAAAATGAAAAAAATATGAATAATTTAAATGAATAACTCTTTTCATTTTAATTAGTTTTAAGATAAGTAATATTTATAATAAATTTGAATATATTTTTTTGGTTAAAGAAATTGATAATTAGGCGAGTGTTATAAATTTTAAAATTTAAATTTTTATTAAATATAATAAAATATAAAATATAAAATATAAAACTATATAAAATATAAAATTCAAATTATCTTTTATGAAATATAAAATTAGGTAAATTGAAATTTTAATTAAAAAGTAATGAGGTTAGTAAATTACTATTTTGTTTTTATTATAATATTATTAAATTGAATTGTTTTATAAGTTTGATGGTTTCAATAAGTTAAGATGTTATTTTTTTCTTCCTAATTCATCATATTAATATTTTTTTTCCCACGTTTGAAGTGTGGTTTATCTTAAGGAAATGAATAATATGTATTTATCACAATTTTTTTTAATGAAATTCAATAGGATGAGTTGACACGTTATGTTAAGTGATGGATAATTAATATTTATAAATAAAAAGAATAAGAAATTATTTTAATAATTAATTTTTCAAAAAATTTAAAATATTTTAAAAATTATAAATATGTAAATTTATTAATTATAAATAGATAAAAATGCAAATTATTAATATTTAAAAAGACAATAATCTTTTAATTAAATTTTATAAATTTATAATATTAAGAAGAATATATAATTCATTATAGTCTTTTTAGAAGAATCCACTTTCTTTTTAGTAATTCAAAGAAAGAAGAATCTTCTCATTCAAGTTATAAAAGACTAATGACCATACATTTTGTTGGAGTATCTTTTATAACATGTAACTTATTATAAGATTAAGAATTTTGGTAACTCAAAAACATAAAAGAATAAAGAATTTTCTCATTTTAATGTTACAAAAGATTAATAATAACTAGAAAATAACTTAGAAGAATTTTTTTGGAGTTTTTTTTTAGTATGTAAGTTCAAATGTAAGATGATTTTTATACATAAGACTTGGAAGGCCTTAGAAGATGCCCACTCTATTATGATAATCAAAATTCAATGACACACTTGTTCGTCAATTATGTTTTTTTTGAGGCAATGTGGAAATCGATCTTTTTTGACAAGGCCTGCGTGGAAATATGATTGGGTACATCACTAGGAAATGCCTCGGAGAGTGGACAAAAACCCCAACCTTGAGGCATTTTTCCAATCTTCCAAGATTGGTCCTTTGACATATATTGTTACACCGGAATAGAATCATCTTTGACAATGATATCTCAAATATTTGACATGTGGTACATAAAACAAAAATAACAATGAAGGAACTCAACACACAAGGTTTAAAAAATAAGATTGGATTCCAATTGGGCCCAGGATAGATACTTCGAAGGCTTGGGATTTATTTTATGGAGCCAAAAGTCGTGTCATGGATGTATGCAGAGTGGGAGAAACACTTAACCTGAAGAATCATCATTATTTCCTTGTTAGCCTAGGGTTGGGGCCCAAACATATAATAAAGTAGAATTAATTGGGTTTTGGCTCATCCTTGACTTTTCAATGTCCAAGGAGGAGAAGTGCTTACAATTTTTGGTGATTCTCGAGTAGTTATTGATCGGTTCTTTGGGATCTATATACTACACAACCTGGCCCTATATCCTTGGCAACAAAGAATTTTCCAATTACATGAATTTCTTAAGGAACTAGAGGTATCACATATCCAGAGGGAACAAAATGTTGATGTGGACAGAAGATCGAAGGAAGCATTACTCCAACCTGTAGGACATTTAGAGATTTCATAATTTTTTGTTGATGTCCTTAGGGTGGATGCCAACAACATTTTATGAATTGAAGTTGTTGTATTCATTGGGACCTTAATTGTTTGTCTGTTTAACTATTTTGTGTTCGTAGAATGCCTTAGCTTTCTTGATAGACATATGCAAGAGGTTGTAATTGAATAGTAATTTGTATACTTTGATTTCAATGAAATAACATGTTATTTTTCCATGGGAAAAATATTGATAATTTTTATATTAAAGATTTTGAAGTAGTTAAATTTATATTATTAATTTAAAAAAATCAATAAAATTTAAAATAATAATCCTAGTAATGAAATAAAAAATATGTGATTTTTTCCATGGGAAAAATATTGATAATTTTTATATTAAAGATTTAGATGTAGTTAAATATATATTATTAATTTCAAAAAATCAATAAAAATTAAAATAATGATCCTAACTATGATAAATAAGTTTGGATGAAAAAAAGGAAAACATTTTTTAAATTTTATTTTAGGTTTATTCATTATAAATTTACTTATATTTTAAATATAAGTATTGGTTGTTGCATAATTTTAATAAATTTACAATGAAATATTGATTTGAATGGGAATATTAGTTATGCTATGCGAAGATCTTATTCAGAATAAAAGGATTTGTGACTAAGGTTTGTCTTCCAAATGGCAAGTAGAAGTAGGTGGTTTTATGTATTTTTGTAATTTATGTTAGTGAATTCTTTTATATGAAATCAAACATAAAATGGAAGCATGTAATCAATAGTCTTACACCAGCCATTGTTTAAGGAGTTCACCCATCTTGGGCTACATCTCCTTGGATAAACTCTAATGGCATGATCCCTTCTCAATATGCTCAATGATTTGTAAAGAAGAGTACAACAAATGTTGAAAAAATGAATGATTAGTTTCTCCTACAAAGAAACGTATTGTCGTAAGAACATCATCCCATGAGCATGCTAACCTTCAGTTAAGCATATAAACAATCAACAAAAATAGGCAACTACATCAAGATCCTAACCTACAACTTCAAAGAGCTACAATTGCACTACAAAACATCGTGTAGTACATGAATAAATCTCTCCTTCAAATACATAAAGAGGAAAGAAGAATGATAAGTTACAACTATGATGTAATTATTGTTTCTGAAAGAATATGGAGAAAAAACAACCCCTGCAAGGCCATCTTCATCATCAAAATTTTCCATAAGTTGTTTCAACACCATGGTTGATCATGTTGAACACCTAATCCTCTATGGGTAGGTGTGGAAGGCGAAGATTCACAAAGGAGTCCAAGTGACCTTGGAAGATGAATCCAAGAGTCACATTATTGTATTATAAATGTACATCTATGTGTAATAAAGATGGAACGAATGCCTATATTTCTATGTGTGCATTTATCTTTCCTCATACACCATGTGTGTGTTTAACATGGTATCAGAGCTGATACGTTCATAACCAGCTCAACCTTGTGCGAGCCATTTGTTTTTGTGGCCTGTGTAAATCTACAAAAAAAAAATCTGGTCATTTTTGCAACATTCAGAAATAAAGTGTTGCAACATTCAGAAATTTTCTGCAGCATTCAGGAATCAATTTTTGCAGCATTCAGAAATTATTCTATTGGGTTCATTTAGGAGTGTGCAGGTTTTCTCACTGCTCCCTGTTGCATTCAGTTTTCACTACAAATTCTGCAATTTTTTTGCACTTTTTGCCTACTTTTTACTGTGCAACCTCTGAATTTTGGAAAAGGATTGAGTTGGAGAGCTGCTGGAAAAATATTGTCTGCTACTGTCTAAAGTGGGTCTCTGAAAAATTCTAAGTTTTACTGAAAATTCTACAAATTTATGCAAATTTCTGTTAATGTGAAGTTTTTGCAATTTCTGCAACTTCTGCAAATTCTACGATTTCTGCACATAATCTCACACCTACTCGTTCCTTCTCCTTCAAAGAAAAAAAAAATTTCTGTAACCCACGCTCCCCACCTGCAAACTCAACCTCTGCTCACGGTCCTCCTGGCCCTCACAGCCTTCCCTAACTCCTCAACACTCTCGGCCTTTCTCCCACACTCGCACCCTACTCACTCCCCAAATCTCACCCCCACTTCCCCCTCACCCGACCCCTCATCCCTCACACTCGCCTCTCAGCCCTACCCCCTCACCTGTGGCTTCCCCTTCCTCCATACCCCTACGCTCTCCCTTTACCCCTTAACCTACTCCCACTCATGGCTTACACCCTCCCCTCCCCCAACCACGCTCCCTAACCCCTCTCACGCTCCCCTCCCTCGGCCTTCGGCCCTGCCCTCACTCTCCACTCAATACTCCCACCCTCCGCTCACCCCATCACTCCCTCCCCAACTCACTCCCCCTCACGTCTGCCCTCTCCTCTGCCCACCCGCCCCCTCACATATCCCCACTCGGCCCCTCCACGAACCACGCAACCCCTCTCACGAAGTTTCTTTGTTTTAATTTTTTATTCGACCTTTTCATTTTTTATTTTTTATTTTTTTTTACAGAAATACCTTCCCCAGTTTCACCTTCCCCGGAATCACCTCCCCCAGTTAATGCCTCCCCCAGTAGTTTCCTCCCCTAGATTTCACCTCCCCTAGATAAAATCTCCCCCAGTTAAAACCTCTGTTTTTTTTCTCTAAAAGAAAAAAAAAAAACAGCAGAGAGAGAGAAGATGGTAAATGGATAAATGGATTGTCTATATAGTAAAAATTGAATTTTCTGCTGTATATTCTCTATTATGAAAACATGACCAAGATGTGTGGCATGACAATGTGAAAGCAAATGTTGAAAATTGGTCATCATTTTCAAAATAGCAGTGGCATCATAAATTCTCTCATAGTTTTTCCCTCGTCTTAATTGTGAGGTAATACAGCAAGCTCAAGACCATCTGCTCATCGATAGTGAAGCATCCAAGCTTGTGAATATATTTTTTTTTAATCAGAGTTGTTGGTGTAAATCAGTTCTTTGAAGAAGAGAGAAATCATCTGACTTAAAGGGTTATTGCACAGTGGTTTTTGCTGCACATTTACAAAAATATTTGCAAAATTGTACTAACATTGAGAGTGTATATTGCTTCTTAGTTCATAGTTGCAATCAGTGTTTTAAGTATAACTTTGAGTTGTTAAGAAATTTTTGAACACTTCTATGATGTGAGTCATTGTTGCTTGTTGATCAGACAGCGAAGTTTACACCTTGAGGTCATCCATAATTTGAGTAGCAGAGTTTGTTCTTTGGGAATTCCATAATTGGAAGATCATGAAAGAAAAGGGTCATTGAAGTCATTTGTATTATTTTGAAAGTAAGTTGAATCCCATTGTAAATGGGTACATTATCAGTTGAAGTTGACACCCTTTATTTCTTGAGCCTGAGTTGTCGAGAAAAATGGCTAAAATCAATGATGCATTAGAGTTTTTGAATAACCTCATTCATTCCACTGTTAATGATATGGTAAAAATGAGCAAGAACGCTCTTTTTAAAATTCAAAATTGCTTGCAAGATGCATAAGACAAGATTGAGTTTTTGCAGTTGGAGTCTCAGCTTCAACAAGATGAACTCTAGTAAAAGAGTCATCATTCTGAACCTGTTTTTGTTTAGAAATTTGAGAAGGACTCCCATCAAAAGCAAGAATATAAAGTTGCAGTTGATTCACATTCAGTTCCTTGTACAAGAGCAGATTTACATGCAGATGCAGCAATTCAGTCTGCACTTCCCAAGCCCATCATCAGACCTTGGGAAGAGCTTGTCCACAGCAAGCACAGAACTGGTCTTGGATATGACAAGGAGTTGTCCTTTCATAATCCAGACTAGTCCAAGCCCATCAAATTTCAAAGTGACAGATTTCTTCATGATAGTTCACATTTAGCTGTTCCAGATCCTACTCCACTTCCACAATAACAACAACAGATTGTAAAATTCCAACACTGTGATCGAGTTGGCCATATGAAAGATCACTGTTTTGATCTTCATCCATGCAAGCACTGTGGTCGGCACATCCATTCTTCACACAGATTCTTTAGAAACAAGCCTCCTGAAAGAACAAAGATTCATCTTGGATGGATTGCTTCTTGGCAATGGGCATCAACAACTAAGAAGATGTTTAAGTCGCATGTCAGAACTTGTTATAGAATATTGAACAATATTGCAGTTGAGTTTTCACCATCATCTCACCTTGTACCTGACAAGGGGGAAAATGGTGGTCATCTACAAGCTTTGATGCCACATCAAGCGAGCCTGAGCCATAACCTCTCATTCCATATTCAGAGTTGTAGCTAGAGACACAGCAGTTCAAGCGAGCCTGAGCCACAATTTGTCATTCCAGATTCAGAGTTGTAGCCAGAGACACAGATGCCCATGAGCATGCCTTTGGTTGATGGACAGCCTTAAACCATCCTTGTGAGGTTGATATTCTTCCTCTTTCGGAGCACTTCCTTTAGCAGAAGATTTCAACTTCTTGCCAGTCTTGGTTGAGTTCCAGGAATTGCATCAAGCATTTTAGTGTTGGTGGTCATCCTTAAACCATCATAGGTTGTAGAATTCCCTTCTTTTAGGTTGAAGGTCTCCCTTTTCAAATATGAAGGACAATTCCTCTAGCAGAAGCCCTTGGCTTCTTGCTAGTTTTGGAAGAGTTCTGAGAACTGCAATAAGCGTTGAGTTCTAGTGTTGGTGGTCATCCTTAAACCACCTCTTTATGAAAACATTTCAGAGAGCTGATTCAGCCTAAGTGCTGCCATGCATACTTTGTATATTTGTATTACAACTCTCTTCTTGGACTCACACATACCCCTTCAGATTAAGGGGGGGAATGTTGAACACCTAATCCTCTATGGGTAGGTGTGGAAGGCGAAGAGTCACAAAGGAGTCTAAGTGACCTTTGAAGATGAATCCAAGAGTCACATTATTGTATTATAAATGTACATCTATGTGTAATATAGATGCAACGAATGCCTATCTTTCTACGTGTGTGTTTATCTTTCCTCTTACACCATGTGTGTGTTTAATAGATCATGGCACCCTTAGGCTTCAACCTGCAAAAAAATCCTATCTAGAGTGTTCTATGGATCTAAAGACATATTCCATTGAGTCCAAAATAATAAAATGGTACCTTAACCTCTTTTTGTATCCAATTTGGTCAAAAAATGGAGGAGTTATGACCTCTCCTAGTTTTCTCACTATCTGCTCCACAAATTGCACAAAATCTGAGACACTCCTACAAATCCGCTCGGAATTTAGAAAACTGTCCTATAATTTGCCGACCAGCAGTGCAAATTATGGGATGGTCAGTTTCTTTAATAACGCCCATAATCCGAATTAGGCGTTAATTAATCCTGATTCACAATTTAATCACATGTTTAAGGGTTAGCGCCTCCTGTGCTCCGCCCTAGGTCCTAGGTTATGGTTATATGCAAATTTGTATTAGGGGATGGCCCACAAGGCTGGCCCCCACTCCACCCAACGACGAAAAAAACAAAATTTAAATACATGTGACATTGTATACAGTTAAGTAACAATGTGTAGGTAAGTTGGTAGTGGTGTAGGTTTGTTCAGCGGGGGTCTTCAGTTCAACCCCCGCCAGATCCATTTGATCCATAAACCCAAAATCAGTGAATAAGACTATCCTCAGAATGAAATATATTGTGTTCAATTCCTTATTCATTTTCATTATCATTGTACTCTTTTGGTTCAATGTCATGTAGACCAAAGTTGATGTTGAGTTCTAGGATTGAAGGTTTTTGAAATAACAATGTTAATCATATGGATTATGTTTATAACCAAAGCATGGTGGAAGAAGTTCAAAACATGGTGGAAGAGTTTTAAAAAGCCTTGTTGGTGAAATATGTAATACATTGAATCCATGATAGAAAGAAAATCCCAATGTAAAACACTCATCCTGGCTCCACTAGGCTAGTCCTGCAATTTATTTTTTTATTACCAACCAATCTTTGAATACTCATGCAAGTGTAAAATTTAAGAATAATAACACCCACTTTTGAGTTTGAAGTGGCATTAGTTGTAGTTATAATTCAAAATCATTGGAAAAAAAAAATTTGCAGACCATATACGTCTCTATTAAATTGAGCATAGAATGTATTATAAATAAACGATATTAAAACACCTTAATTTTATAATCAATTTATGCTATATGAAAAAAGGTTTCAATAAGTTTCAATATCACTCTTCATTTTGACCATCAATTTATGGTTTAAGATAAAAATTAGGTTATGTCTTGTGGGGAATATGGTATCTTCTTATCTATATAGAATGTTGTTTAAGGGCTTTGAAATGTATTATTTCTTCTCCTATATCTAAGCTTACATGCACTACAAGTTATGAAAACTTGCAAGTTGCAACAAAGTTCTTGTTTATTGCGATTTAGGTTCCTTTGTCACAGTGGCTACAATCAATTCTTTAATAACCCCATAACCTCCTTGAAATCTTTTAGGAAAAATACCTTACTCATTATTTCCTTTTGTTGAAGATTCCAGTCAACATGAGAACCCAACCACTGCTTTGATTTAGATTTAACAGTGGGACAAAAACATTATGCCATGCTATGGAAGTCTCCATCAGCTAAGAAGCCATGAAAAGTATACTTCAACACATGTCTCATTACTTCTCAGGTTCATTGGAGCATTAAAACATACATCAGTAATTTTAGAAACTAAAAATTAGAAGAGGAGGATACTGACATGGAATGTATGTATCTTGATGTGATACTCATACTAGTTTCAGAGGAATTTCTAGGAAGCTTCACCGTTATGTTATTCATAACTCTAACATAAACTACATTGGAGAATTGAAAGTGATACTGGATCAAAAAAAATTAAAAATGTCAGTTGGTGCTTAACTAAGTTGGTGAAAGCGGATTGTTGTTAACCACCACAAGGTTTTAAGTCTTTGAATGACATGGTCATGTATGCTTGTGATTGCAAAAAATAGGTAGGTCCCGGTGCATGTCCTAGGTGACTTTGGCAGAATAGATACAATAACAAAAATGGAAAATCCAAAATCCAGAAAAAAAATAGATACTTGCAAACCCTCAGAACTAGTCACTTCTGAACATATCAACAATATTAACAAGGCAATCATATATCTACACCAATATTTGGTAGGATCTATATGATTAAGCTTAGCTTCATACATTAAATAAGTTGTAGAAAATAATAAGTAAAGTATGTAGTACATGATTACATTTGTCTTATGTGATTTTTTTGGATGTTAAAGAATTATTCGAGATTATGCCAAACATGAAATACGAACATTCAATTTCCTTAGGTGCAAAAGAAGTAAGGACTGTACTTTGATTAAAGATAAAGTATTGGGTCTCTTAGCCTAGCATTGAAAATATGACATTAAAGAACCCATGTAGAGTCCAGTCCTATTGGTGCAAAGAAGTTTTTAATGAAGCAATGGTTTTGCATGAGCTTCTACTAGGTAGCATGCCTCAAACGACAACTATACCTCTTGAAATTATGTGTCATCTTGATCTATGTGTTGCATGAGTGATGTTAAATACCCTCGATATAAATCATGACCTCACTCTGCACTCTTTGATGGTCATATAAAAATTTGGAACCACATATTTGATATATACCTCAAATTTTCTAGCATATTTTGAAGAATCATAAATAAATGACACATCTAGTGTCTCTGTGTTTTTCTTTGATTCTAGTGAATTTGGCTTGTTGCACATTGAGATATGCATTATGTGTTGGTTAACTCAATGGTTTTAGAAATTTTGAGGATATTTTTTACAACAAATGGTGGTTTGTGTAGGAAGGAATTGGCGAAGAGAAGAAGGAGAACAAGGAAGAAAAAAAGGGTGGTGTGATAAGAAGGAAGATAGCCCTCTCACAGTTGTGATAAAGGTGGACATGCATTATGAAGGTTGTTCTATAAAGGTCAATAATTGTGTCAAAGACATGCCTAATTTATATGCACATTGAATATTTGTTAGTTTTGATGATTTTCTTCCTTGAAGTTGTGGCAATGGATGAGATTTTGAAAAAAACTCACTTTGGTTTTGCAACCAATTGTGGTAACAAATTTTCTCAAGGTTCATTTTCAATGTTATGGGTGTGCCCAATGACTGAAGAAAAATATCCTTAGAATGAAATGTATTATGTTCAATTCCTTATTCAACGTCATTATTTTTTTGCTATTTTTGTTCAATGTCATGTAGATCAAAGTTGATGTTGAGTTCTAGGATTGAAGGTTTTTTAAATAACAATGTTAATCATATGGATTAAGCCATAAGCACCTGGTACTCTGCAATAAGCTTGAAGGGTGGCTTTGAATGTTGAGGCTATTTTGTAGGAGGCGCCTCCCAACATGAGGGAGTCATCAAAAAATAGAGCATGATTAATTGGATCCAACTCCTTCATTATTCGCAGGCCTAGAGCATTCCCAGTTGACTTGTCCAACTCAAGTTTTCTACTGAGTGTATCTGCCAAGGAGGATGTGCAGAAAGGGAGAGAGGGGGCATCCTTGCCTCAGTCCCCTCAAGGCTCGAAAGTAGCTGGTTAGCCTCCCATTTACCATAGGGGCTATCCAAGGCCTGTTGGTGCAAGCTTTGATCAAATTGACAAACTCTTGCGAAAATCCGAAGGAAAGAAGGACTTTATAAAGAAAGGACAAGTTTACTCTGTCGAAGCCATTGGCCATATCCAGCTTGACCATCATGCCTTTCTCTTTTTCTTAGATTGTTGGAATGCATGGTTTCCTGAACTTGAATAAAGTTTTCCAATATATGTCTTCCTTTGACAAAACCTCCTTGCGAGGTGGAGATGAGGCTGCCAAGTAGCGGCTTAATTATGTTGGTGAGGAGTTTTGCAATAATCTTGTATGAGGCATTGCAGAGAGAGATGGGCCTGAACTTATCGAAGGTGCCGAAGTTTGATTCTTTTGGGATTAATGGTAGAAAGGTTGAGTTGGTGCTGCCCCCCATCTTTGATTTTTGTAGGAATCCTTTGATCATTCTAACCAAGTCTACTTTTATTATATCATAGCATATCCTGTAAAAATGGATTGTGAACCCATCTGGCCCGAGCGCTTTATCAGGTTCCATGGACCAAATGACTTTGCTGATGTCTTCCTCAGTGATATGCTTAAAGAGGGCTGTATTGTCATCCTTTGTAACCAAAGATGGAATATTGTTGAGGAGTTCTCTGTTATCTTCTTCACTACCCTCAATCCCTTTGCTGTATAGGTTTTGGAAGTGGGAGACAACAACAACTTTAATTTTTTCTATGCCTCTGTAGAGCTTCCCTTCAGAGGTTGTGATCTCCGAGATATGGTTGTGGGAAAGGGAGGCTCTAAATTATCGGTGAAAATAGGAGGTATTCCTGTCTCTGGATTCCAACCAAAGACTGCGGGACTTTAATCTTCTGTGGGAAGGAGTGCTGAACAAAATTAAAACCAAAATCGAATCTTGTGGAGGGCAGTGGCTTACGCATGGAGGCAAGCTCACCTTGATCAAATCGGTGCTCTCCTCCCTCCCAATTTATCAAGCCTCCTTTATTTTGGCCCCGAAATCAATTTCTGGGCAAATCAATAAACTCCTGCATGATTTCTTGTGGCACGGTGGCAAAGGGAATCATCAAAAGCTACACTTGGTAAAATGGGACACAGTCAAAAGACCCCTGCGCGATGGAGGACTTCAAATTAGGGACCTGGACCATGCAAAAACCTCCCTTCGTTGCAAGATACTGTGGCAAATGCACATTGATCTCGATCATCCAACAAGTTGCACACTCAAGCATAAATACATCCAAGGAGCAGCGTTAAGGCAGCTACAGGATGCAAACAACAAAAAAAACATGTAGCTTTGGAGCCTTTGTAAAAAAGGAATTCAATTTTTCTTCAACATCTGTATCGAATCCCAGGGAATGGGAAAAGAGTGAAACTCTGGACAAACAAGATCATGGGCCATGCGCCCCTTGCAACCAACACAGGCCACACCAAAATCCGCGATCTGCTGAAGGAGAGAGGAATTAAAACAATATTTGATATTTCTGAATGGGACAAGGTTCGTAATTGGATAGCCTGGAGACTCAACAACTTTCCAGAGCATTTATTACAACAGGTAGATATGCTCAAAACAGAGCTCAGAGATGCTGCCCCGATGCACAAGTTTGCAGAAGACACTTGGGACTGGGGAACCTCTGGTACCTTCTCTTCCGCCAAGGGATACGCACTTCTGCAACCCCATCGAGATAGGTCTCTCCCTGCAAGTTTTTGGGCTTAGGTATGGGATCCAATGGCCCTTTCCAAAATAAAATTCTTCTTTTGGACATTAATGCATAAAAAAATTTGACAAGTGAAAATCTACTGAAAAGAAGCATTGTTGGTCTGCACAAATGTGCTCTCTATAAACAAGCCCTTGAAACCATTGACCATCTATTTTTTGACTGCCCTTTCGCCATCAAAGTTTGGACTCTTACTCTTCATGGCCTCAATACTGCTACCCCCTCCCAAATCTTAGTAGTGGACCTCTTCTCTTCATGGAAGGACTAATACCCCTTGAACTTCACCAACAAGTCCCTTTGGTGTCGGGTTTGTATCACCATTCCCAAGTTTGTATGTTGGAAATTATGGCTAGCTAGGAATGAGAATATTTTCAACAATATAGCATGGATCCCCTCCATTGTAGTTGCTAAAGCAAAAGGCCTTCTTTTTCAAACTTTGAGCAACCAAGCCCTCAAACCTGAAACTACGTTACTCCCTGAGGAAAAGAGATGGTTTGGGACCTTTGTCTTCCAACATAGGAATCAAAGCGTTGTTAAACCCCTACTCAATCCTGAGTGGAGGTTAAGAGACAAAGATGAAATATTTTAGAGTTGATGGAGGAAGCAAGGAACAAAAAAGGTCTTCTTTGATGGTGCCTCTAAAGGAAACCCCGGGACTGCGGGTGCTGGACCCCTCATATATTCTCTGGATGGATCCTCAAGAGAAACCTTCAGCTGGGGATTAGGACAGTGAACAAACAATCAAGTAGAAATCCTGAGCTTGTTAAAAGCCTACCAAATGGCTAAATAAAGAGGATTCAAAGAGCTGCAAGAATTTGGAGATTCTGAAATTCTAATAAAAAAGATACACTCGAAAGATCAGTTTAATGACGCTATCCTAAACAAGAGTCTACAAAGGCTAAGATACATTCTTCACGAATTTACTTCCTTCAAATGATTTCACATACTCAGAGATTCAAACAAAGAAGCTGATAATTACGCCAACAAAGGCTGCCTCTGCGTACAAGGAGATCTCAATATAAACGATGGAACACTAGTAAAATTCTGTATCCCGTGAAAAGAAATTCAGCATGTAATAAGGACATGTTAGTATTCTTGTACTGAAGGTTCTTCTAGCCCCGACCCAACCTGATTTTTCCTATTAATAAAAGTCCATAACCGTTTTAGTTATAATATATATATATATATATATATATATATATATATATATATATATATATATATATATATAATCAAATTAATAAATTATAAAACAAACACCAAGAATAATATATTTCACTTTCAAATAACTTTTTTTAATTCCAAACAAAATAGAGTTGGACAAAGCTTTTTTTAGTTCCTATGTAATCAAATAGAAAAATTTTAAATTATGTTTCTTAACTTATTTGGACTATTTTCTATTGGAAATTCAAAGCTAATCAAATTATTTCCTTAAAAAAGAAACCATGAACTCATAGTCATATAAGGTACATATCTCTTATGACTAGCGCAAAGATATGAACAACACTTCATAGATTCATCTAGTGGAAGTGGTGGAGCATATGGTGATTGAGCATTAGCAAGTGAGGAATTATCTTTCTTATTGATTGGGTCAAATAATTCATTTAATGCATTTGAAATTCAAGAGATTATTTAATCTTTTAATACCTAATAAATATTATGTGAAGTGGTTTTGATAATTATTATCATCAAGACCAAACCTTGTTGAATTATAGGTGTTGAAGGCATGACATTTGTAGTGACGAATTAGTGTCCATATATAGTTTGGGTAGTTGCAAGTCCAATGACATTTGTAGTGAAGAATCGAATACACAATGTGGGTAGCTACAAGTCTTAGTGGCAATGAAGCATTGTGATAGGATTAAACACTTTTAACATTGTTGTAGAAATGAAATAGGTGAGAATTTGGGGTTGTGTCAACTACTTCTTCAATGTAGGAGGGTGAGGCAAGTGCAATGCTAGCAATTGTAAAGGGTTGCTAGTGTTCCCTGTAGTTATTTTTTTAATAATACCAATAAAGATGATTTCAATATCCCTCTCTCCATAATCCCCTCCAAGATGTCTCTTCAATTGAAATTAGGACAAACACTATTCTAGTTCTAGTGCAAGCACCATTAATATAGTATCATGTCATTAGTAGCAGGTGCATGCCAATCACCATGCATGCCAATCACCACAGGATGAAGCTATAATTATAGGCATTACAATATACTTCTATCTTTTCATCACTTCAAATATAATAATAATAACCATTTAAATGTAAGGTCACAACAAATTTAGACATCAAATTGGTGTTTGAGACCTCCACAAGTGATTTGACAACTAAAATTTATGAAAGTGTACATACTTTACACATATTTAGAACTTGTCAGAATATACATACTCTACCCATATTTAGATGTAAACTACTGACCTGTTATGAGAAAACATATATTCTTAGTCATTAAACTCATTTCATATATTTAATAATATACATAATCTTTTATTAAAAAAATTAAAATTATTTCTTGACCTTCAAAAAATAATTAGCACTTACTAACTGATTAAGTTACACTTCCTTTTGCCACTGAAAAAAATTCAAATATCATTATAAAAAATAAAAGCATTATTTTTTTTCTTTAAAAAAATATTTTCTAGTAAAAAGGGGCAAAATAATTGACTCAACATCCCTGTGAATAAATAGAAAAGACTAATAAAGTGGAGTTTCATGTGAACATAAAATTGTTAAAATATTGATAATAAAATAAATAAATATAAACCATAGTCCTTACTAATAAATAAGAAACTAATAAAATGGAGTTTCATGTGAACATAAAATTGTTAAAATATTAATAATAAAATAAATAAATATAAACCAAATGCAATTATTATATTAATTTTCAAATTTAAATTATTTAATTAAGTCTTTGCAACAATTTATTTCAAACTCTCACCAGAGCATTCCACTCTTTTTTACAACTTTATTCTTTCATAAAATAATGACTTACACAGGAAAGTTTCATTTTCATAATATTCTGAAACCTCTTTACTTCAATCTCATAACTTTATTCTTTCACAAAGGCATTTGATACACAACAAAGTCTCATATTCATAACGTTCTTAATAAAAGGGAAGAGCAAGGAAAAGGAAAACATGGAAAGAGAAGCATAGCTTTGATATCACACTTCCTTTTACCAACATTATGCAACCACCCATTGAGACTTTGACCTACCTTAATGTGACATTATGCAGCCACCTATTCACAGTTTGACCTCAATGTGGTTTATCGTTTGAGAGAAGCTATTATTAAAAGGAACTTTTTGGAAACAGCCTCTTCGGTTTAATAAGTCTGGCAACCAGTTTTTGGCCAACTGTGTTCAAAACTATATTAATTATGTTTCTACTTCACTAAATTGTGAAATTCAATGTGATCCTTCAATTATTAAAATATTACTTATAATTAAATATATGTGATTTTATTGCCTTTTAAGATCTAGCTTTGGACTTTGGAATGAAAAAATTAAAAGCCTTCCATTATTAAAATATTATTTATTAAAATATTACTTATAATTAAATATATGTGATTTTATTGCCTTTCAAGATTTAGCTTTGGACTTTGGAATGAAAAAATTAAAAGCCTGTCGAGAACCAACCTTAGCCTTTAATAAATTCAAAAGCCTGTCCATTTCAGAACATTACCAACTGTACCATTTCCGCTTTATTTCAAAGAATTTATTATTTTATTTCATATCTTTATTCTTTCTCAAGGTATCCAATGCACAACAACGAGAACAACTGCATGCATTTTTCATTTTCATAACATTCTGAAAAAATAAAGGAGAACATTCATTATATTCAGAGGAAGAGGAGCTCAGCCTTGAAATTACCGTGCCTTTTTCCCATTGAATATGAAACCCAGCAAATATTTAGTGAAAAGAATGAACTTATTGATAAAAATATACATGCATTCATAAATAAAATCTAAATTATTTCACTGTTTGGATTTGTCCTTTCGAACAGCATGCCAAACACTGTTGGGACTGTCATTCGGCAGTGCAGTGCAATGCTTGCTTCTGCCAAAGTTTCTCCAAATCAAAACTCAGTTCAGAAATAGAAAGAACTTGGAATCGCCAGTACTAGTCCTGCACTCAGGTCAAAAAACCGGGATCAATTACTGAATAAAACAAGCATAACCGTAATATAAACTAAAAACAAGAAAATGACCGTACTGACTTGCAATCCAGAGCCCAAAAATGCAGATCTGTGACTCTGCGCTCCGTTCCAGTAGTCCTCCGCAAAACCATACACATTGTTGTCTTATTTAAGCATTTTCTTTTATTTCCAGAGTTTCTTGAAGATTTCGAAATCTGGCATTTTCTTTTATTTCCAGAGTTTCTTGAAGGCTTCGAAATCTGACATTTTCTTTTATTTCCAGAGTTTCTTGACGAGTACCTTGGCCGTAACCGTATTTGGTGGTATTGACTCCATTCCTGCAGACACATCGGAGCCATCGTCGTTCGCCGTTCGCTGCCGTCGAGGGCCGGAGAGGCGGGGTCCACATCGCGCCGGAGAAAGGTGGGGTCGCCGGAGCCGGGGGATTGGGAGCTGTCACATCAGCCTCCGATTCGTGGAACGAAAGACTAGTAGCTTTCAATTTGAGGGTGCACTAAACTATCGAGCTGGATCATTCACTGCCCAGGCCCGGCATTGGAGATCGGAGATAAGCCATGATTGAAGCTGACCAGGTATTCTCAAACCCATCTACTGGTTTTGCACAAGTTCATGGATTTTTAACACAATTTCTTATTTTTGTCCATCGATCTTGACACAGCTTTTTTATACCCAGTTTCTTATTTATTTCCATCGAAACTTAATGCGTATGTTTATGGTTAAAGTCTTTTGTCAAAGAATGTTTCGGTTGGCAGAATTGATTTCTGAAGTATTTTGCAAGTATTATAAGATATTTCTCACTTGCTCACACAGCTTTTTTATACCCAGTTTCTTATTTATTTCCATCGAAACTTAATGCGTATGTTTATGGTTAAAGTCTTTTGTCAAAGAATGTTTCGGTTGGCAGAATTGATTTCTGAAGTATTTTGCAAGTATTATAAGATATTTCTCACTTGCTCAAAGCTAGAGGGCATTTGCTTAAAATTTACCTTATAGGTCTTTGCTTATCTGTTTATAAACAGCACATAAACCAGATACATATATGACCAAGCCAGATTTTGCATTTGTCTAGAAAATGGCGTGATATGAATCACCAGCAAGCGCTTAGCCCACTCGGATAGATGACTGAGGGTATCACCAGCAAGTGCTTAGCCCACTCGGATAGATGACTGAGGGTAATGCCGAATTCGATGTCTTTAAATTCAAAACCTGACAGAGCTTTGAAGCCTCTAAATGCTTTACCCCTCTAAGTTCAAAACCCTCTAAATGCTTCACCCCTCTAAGTTCAAAACCTGACAGAGCCTTTGAAGCCTCTAAATGCTTTACCCGGTTGGGGACCAGAAATATAAATAATATGAATCAGAATCGGTGGTAACACAACACGGCTACTTGAAATAATGATGCTACATGAGAAAGGTGATTGCAGGCCTTCGTTCACGCCGCTTGAAATAATGATGCTACATGAGA
This sequence comes from Pinus albicaulis, assembly GCA_034641835.2. Lineage (NCBI taxonomy): Eukaryota > Viridiplantae > Streptophyta > Pinopsida > Pinales > Pinaceae > Pinus > Pinus albicaulis. The sequence continues at coordinate 749,829,474 of CM076571.1, read as the reverse complement.
AAGGTGATTGCAGGCCTTCGTTCACGCCGCTTGAAATAATGATGCTATATGTATATGAGAAAGGTGATTAATTTACGAGGAATCAACTAGCAGGAGAGCATTTACTGACAGCTTCAGTTTGCCGGAAGATCTCTTGGGGTCAATAATTGTGGTAGTTGTTCCAAACCTTCTAAGTATCCTTCTAAGCTACTGGATCAATAGGAAGTGAATAAACCTCAACTATTTCAATACTAGGAAGTGGATAAACTACCTACCATTACTCCTTTCAATCTTTCTTTCCTATTTTTCAAAAAACAACGTCTCACGATAAGCATCCAAATATTTAAAACTATCTTGTACACAATATAAGATAAGATTATCCATAGACACCCTTGTGCGGCATGCAACATTATTCAACATATAAGAGAAAATTTTATTAAAAATAAAATATTTTAAATAATATAAAAAAGGAAAACTTGGGTGGCCTTGCATGCAAGCCACCTTGCGCTCCCCACTAAAAATTTGTATTTTATTTTCAACCACTATTTACCTCATAACTTTTAACTTCGTTTTTTTGGGATCAACTCTTTAAGATACGTAAAAAGGGAAAAGGAAAATTGCATATCAGTTTCTAATAAATTCAGGAGATCAAATTCAATAATCACAAGATACTTATCCTTTATTCCACTGCAGATTCTCTTTTGAATTAAATATGTTGAAAACGCTAATCGTAGAAGCAAATGTGCCCTACTCGGATAGATGACTGAGGGTAATGCCGAATTAGATTACTGGAGTTAGGTGTTCACTAGATTTTCCATACTTATCCTTGATTCAACCACATATTCTCTTTCAAACTAAACATGTTGAAAACGCTAATCGTAGAAGCAAATGTGCCCCACTGGGAAAGATGGCGAATTAACCTATCGAGTTAGGTTTTCACTAGATTTGCTAGGATTCGGAGGCCAGTAAAACTTCAATTACATAAAAGAAAGAATCCATGAAGCCAGATCATTACTAGACAAATCATCATTGGGTAGATTTGTCAGAATTCTTAGGCCAATAAAACTTCAATTACATCTGGATTTGTCAGGATTCTTAAGCCAATAAAACTTCAATTACATCTAGATTTGTCAGGATTCTTAAGCCAATAAAACTTCAATTACATAAAGGAAAGAACCCAAGAAGGAAGATCATTACAATACCAATAATCATTTGAGATTTGTCAGGATTCTTACGCCAATAAAATTTCAATTACATAAAGAAAAGAACCCAAGAAGCAAGATCATTACAAGACAAATAATCATTTGGTGTAGAAAACAAAGGTTTTATTGCACAAGTTGTATTATAAAACATTCCTTCCCTTTGTTGACCAAGTCAAAAGAACAATAGATCTAATTGATCAAGTCAAAACAACAATAGATCCAATTGATGTCGTAGCAATTCTTATCAATAAATATTATATAAAAAGACTAGAATAGCTTGTTTCTAAAAGACTAGAATAGCTTGTTTCTAAATTATCCCTGATCTACCAAACTTAATCTTGGAAGTGATCCAACATGGGTCCATTCCACAAGCTCTCACTAATTTTCTTCAAAGCTTTTTTTCAATCTCCCGCTCGAGGCAGCGACTTGCTACGATGCAGCTTTCCTTGTTACTATACATTCCTTAGTTATGATGAACATTTGAATAATGTTAACATTGCTTAATATGTATATTCTTGGCATGCCATGTGTGACACGGTTTTTCCGTGTGTAAATTTTACCTAGTGAACTGTCTATTAGACAGTTCCCTCAAGTGGTTTTTGTGAATTGGAGTACGAAGAATTAAAATGCTAATGCTAAAATAGAATTTTAGAATTTTATTGCATAATATTTTTGAATATTACTTTCGATAAAATTTTAACAAAATCTTTCTTTCCAATTCACCCCTTCTATATAATTTGCATGTGATTATCACTTCTGGCATTCCACTTCCTAGTTATTATCATCCCTTATGCACATTTTAATCTATCAACTTGTGGCTACTATAGTTACCTTATCTTTTCAATTTTAAGTGATCAAATGTTTGTGAACCAGCAACCCATGACAATGGCGTTTGGCAACAATGATATCTTCATATTCTCTGTAATTTTGTTCTTCCTTTTTCTTTGCATTCCCTTAGACGGGGTGGGGGAGTGCAATCTAAATTCTCTGCGATTGACTACACCCCGGATCAGGGTGGAGTAAATGATAGAGTGACCAACAACTAAACTCTGTGACGCTAACATCTTGGTTAGTTGCTATCCCATGACTAAAAACTGTATTGGTCCCCCAACTCCTAGAGAGTCGTGGGCATTCTTTTACCTGGGAAAGCATCAGACCGCAGGGTCAAAAATGTGCTTTGGAATTATGTAATTTTTGTTTTTAAATATAAATTTTTATATGGAGAGTTACAAATTAAATATATTTGTGATGAAATTTTAAAGAAATTAAAGAGATCAAATGTTTGTAATTTCAAATTTATTAATATATATTTTTTAGCTTTATATTTAAAAAAAAAATGAATATTCTCTCATTAAATTGGATTTTTAATTTTGCTGGATGTTTTAAAAGGTCTTATAAACCAAGTATGTTTCAAAAGGACGTGAAAGTTTAAAGTAAACAATTAGAATGAATCCCATTAAAAATGAAATATAGACATAATTTACTATTGTCAATTGAAATGTATTTTTTTTTAACTTTTCATTATTAAAAAATTAGTAAGACTGACCCTTTAATTTTAATCATTCAAAATCGCATGAAATTTCCTGGAATTCCGTGACTAGTGCTCCCATGCGGCAACCCAATATGGACGTTTCCCACGTTACGAGTTTCATACAGAGGGAACCCCGCTTGAGAAGGAGCGACAAAGTAGGGAGAACGCAGCACTGAAGATCGAGCGAGTGACAGAGTATGTTGGGTTGAGGGTTTCAGCAGGTCAATTAGGGATGAGGGTGAGCAGAGGGTTTTAGCTTGTTATTTGAATATGTTATGCCCCTGTGGGATGGGAGTGCAGTTTATGGAAACGAAATTAACCATTCAAGAAAAGTAAGGATGTTCAAGGATGGAAAGCTGAAGTTGGGTGAAGATGGCCTTCTTTTGCACCAGAGTGATGGAATTGTTGTCAGCGGAGATGTTTGTAATTCACGGGTAAGTGGGAACCTGGTTGGCTTACTGAAAGAACCAGGTAGGTCTTGTTGGGCTGTCTGCGGGATGTTTGTAAGTATATGGACTTGATACAACTTGTGTCTTCGAGTCGTTTGTAGTTGAGGGGATTTGATGTAATTGGTACCATGTGTCTGTCAGGCATTTGTTAGAACGTACTACTGAGAAATTGTCGATAGTGAGTGAACATTTTCCTGTAATGGCTTGGAGTGTTTCCTAAATTTGAACGTGGGTTGGTTTGTTTTTACCTAGGAAGGGTAACTTTAAGCATGGAAGTTAGTTTTGAGACCGAGTAAGGTATTATTATCTTTTGGAACTCAAATATGAGATAAGGTCAAGGATTGGCTATCTGCTGGTTTTAATGTTTTAGAAAGGGTGGAAGATGGGATGATATGGGGTTCATATGCTTATGGATGTTCATTGTATTGACATGAAATCTTTTGTTGGTGGTTTGAAATATGACATCCGACTTTTATATGGTCGCTCAAATTCTCTTTTTGGGAGTCATTGCTATCATCATTTTGCATGCACATGTGAAGTTTTTGTTGAACGAGGCTAATGAAAAATAGAGAGAATAGGCTTCCCTCACATGAGACTCCCAAGGCTGCGAAAACTCTTATTTCTTTGTATCAATCAAGATGGTCTATTCTCTGGCACAAATGGTTGGATTCCTTTATCATTTCTAGACCCTGTAAAGATTTTGTGTTTCAATTCTGCTTCTGGTAGTGGCATTGTGTTGGATGTTTTTGTTGTTGTTGTTGTTGTTGCCATGTTTGAATGGCTGGTTTGATAGCTATTCTCTGGTTTTTTCGATAACTTCGGCTATCCACCACCTTCATGTCGGCGACCAGGGCTCTTTTCCGGCGGGCGGGAATGTTTCAAATCTTTCTGGTATGGATGCAGACCACTATTCCCAAGGTCTTTGATTCGATACATGATGCACATTTGTCCTTCATTCGTCACTCTATCTATTGGTAGATTGTGGATGAGGAATAATTTATGAATGTTTTGGTACTATTGTACTTCTCCCAAGGCTCCTTCGATCGCGGTATTATGCTATCTAGATTGTCGTTTGATCGGGTAGGTGACCTCTCTTTATGGAACTAAATTCATTCTGACATAATCTCTACATTCACCATTTTTGGCTCTGTGGCCGTGTTGAAAGTTATTAAATTGGTTAGGGGGGAAGTGTGTATTCTATTTCCGTATGTCAGTGGGGGGAATACTTAGGTGATTTGCCTGACATATTCCATTGTCTGTTGACTTACCTCAAAAGGGTGATGCCTATCTTTTATGATCAAGTGCCATTATCTCTCTTGATTGCCCTGCTGGACTACCAACTTGGATTGAACTAATCTAATATATTTGTGGGGAGGGATCACATTGGTTTTTCTTACATGATGGCGGAAGCATTCAATATTTTATCTTCCGACACGTCTGTACATGAGGCACTCATTGCTGCCACATTGGTAGCAGAGAAGAAACGCATGTAGGTGCCCGGTTTGGATGAGTGCATAATTGCATAGTCTTTTGATTGGTCTCATATCATAGTTTCTAAAAGGGCTAAGAAACAAAGTTCTGATTTTCGGGATGGAGTGCACACAAAATATATCTGGGGTCACACCAGAGGTCACGATCGTTCCATGAAATCCTGCTACAAACTGACTGAGGAGGTCAAGAAAGTAATTCTGGAATATGATTATTTATGGGGCTGAGTTGCTAGCCTTCAAAAGCAGGCTCTAATTGGTAGATGGCTCTTTTCTGATATGGGGGAAGTTGATATGGTTGAGTGGGTTAAGATTTTCCGGTGTCCTATTCTGGGTTACATTTCGAAAGTTAGTAAGATGATGAGTAATTGGTTCAGTGTACATTTCATGCATGAGGATGACTGTCAAAAAATGCTTGGTCGCATTTGGGTAAGAGGCCGAAGTTTTATGCAGCTCTTGCCATGGTTTCTTGGTTTCAATCCGGTTATTGAGGCTCCCAAGAGTAAGTTGGTGTGGGTAAAATTGCCAGGTTTACTGCTTGAATTCTGGACTCTCAAAGCTCTAAATGGAATTGGGAATTCTATTGGTCATACGAAGCATGTTGATCCCCAAATTCTCGGTACAAATGATAAATGTATCGCTTGGATACTTGTGGAATTTTTCTTTGCGGGTGGGTTGTTAGGTGATGTTGAATTGGTTTGGGGGTAGCGAAAGCATATGCAGAGGGTGGATTACTGGGGTGTGCCTTTCAGATGCTTAATTTGTCATCACACTGGGAATTTACATAGCAGATGTCCATTAAGGCACAAAAATATGTGGCGACGCGGGAAAAAATTTCATGGTAGTAAAAAAGAAAAGGCGACTCATGATTCCCATGGTACTGATCTTAATTCAATTGGTCATCCTGACATTGAAAGGTTTGCTTTTCTGATAGGCTAAATGACCGGAATCTCTCGTCACGCTGTCATATTGTTTCTAATCATGTAGAGGTGCCCCATCATGATGTCAATATCAATACTCCACTGACTAAACCCTTCTCTCCATTACAAGATGGGCCTTCTAATGAGAAATCAGTTGTCTCTTGTCTTGCTGACAACTATGTTGACCTGCCTACTATCCCGAGTTTGAATGGACCATTAGTAGTCTCTCCCTCAATGCCCCCATTAGAATGGACTTCTCTGCATTCCTCCCATGATCCTATACATGTGGACTTCTTGGAATCCCCGAAGAACACTATTGGAAGTGACAATGAATCCTTATTAAGAAATCCAAAGCTTGATTTGGTGGCATTACCTGTATTTGATAAAGCTCCGTCGGACCCTCAACCTTCCATTTCTCCTGCATCGGCCTCTAACATTGCAGTCAGAAAAAAATCCAAGACGGGGTCTAAACATTTTAGGGGTCACCTAAAGTCTAAATCTTTATTTCAAGGGGATCTACATGATTTTAGGGAAGTTCCTATTTCTTCCATCGAGGACTTTCAAACCCTTAGAGCAAGCAACCCTAAATATGTGTCCAAATGAATTCCATCATATCCCTTAACATCAGGGGGATGGGCGACCCCTCGAAGCAATTGTGCCTTCGTTATATGTTTTTAGAGATTCAACCATGTGTGGCTCTATTTCAAGAAACCATTTGTGCTCATTCTCATGCCATCAATACACTTTTAAGCATTAGGCTGGGCTGGCATGCCGTTGGAGTGGATTCTGTTGGTAGAGCTGGAGGCATGTTGGAAATATGGAATCCCTCACTAGTAAAATTCAAGGCTTACAAATTTTTTGGAGGAATATTGTTATATGGTTCTTTTAGAGGTTTTTCTAAATAGATTTATCTTATCAATTTATATGTGCCATGTTATAATCAAGCCTGTTTTTGGGACCGCATGAAATCTTCTGGGATCTTAAATATAGGTGATCTTATTGTAATCAGTGATTATAACTCCACACTGAATACCTATGAATCATAGGGTCCTAAATCACATATGGATCTGCTTGCTGATAAAATTTGGCAGATTTCTATGATTATGGTATGATGGATGTTCAGCCTTCCCCACTTATTCCGACTTGGACAAATAGATGGCAGGATAATGAGTTCATTGGAAAGCGTTTAGATCAGGCAATGATTAAGGCGTCTCTTCTACACCTCCTGGGTAATATGAGGTCACAGGTGATAACCTCAACATTATCAGATCATATGACTGTGGTTCTTTCCTGGTGCAGAGAGCCAAAGAGGGTTGCACTGCTCTTTAATTTCAATCATGTCTGGCTGGATGATCCCCAGTTTAACAATATTGTTGCTGATTTTTGGAGAAAGAATTATTCAAATGAAGGATTATTGGGATGGAAAAAGTTCACTGATAAGCTCAGGTGGTTAAAAATCATTGTGAAGTCCTAGGAAAGGAAGAAAAAGGAGGCTTTGAGGCATGAGCTAAAAGATATTGAGGTAAAAGTGGCACATATCTATAATGATATGAAGTTGGTCTCCCCGAATCTGAATGTATATGACATTCTTGATGGTCTTGAGAAACACAAATTGGAAATCCTGAGGATTCAGGAGACAACATTGAAGCTCAAAAGCAGAATTCAATGGCTAAAAGAGGGGGACTTGAATACTAGATTCTTTTATCAATGTGCAAATGGTAGAAAGAACAAAAACTCAATCTGGCATATAGAAACAGCTAATGGATCCAAGAAGTACACAAATGAAGAGATTCATCATGAGGCCTATAAATACTTTTCAGAATTATATAAGGTAGATCAGGAGATTCACCATCAATTCCAAACTTGGGTGCTTGACCATATGCCTCTCATGTTTGATCCTGCTGCAAATGAGATTCTGGGGAAAGAAGTTTCCAAAGGTGAGATCGAAGATGTTTTAAAATATTTTGCCCATGATCAAAGCCCGGGCTCGAATGGCTGGCCAACAGAAATTTTTATTCATTTTTATGAATTAGTGGTGGATGAGCTGCATTCAGTCATTGAACAGGTTCGAAATTTGGGCTTTATCCCTGGGGATATGAATTCCACATTCCTGGCCCTTATTCCTAAATCATCTGCTCCAAAATCCTACGCATATTTCAAGCCAATTGCATTATGCAATGTGGTATACAAGATTTCATCTAGAATTATTGCAAATAGGATCCGTGGGGTTCTGTCATCATTCATATTTGAAGAGAAATTTGGGTTCTTAAAGGGAATATCTATACACAATGCAATGGCTACTATGCAAGAAGCGATGCACTTGATTCATGTGAACAAAAGGGAGGCACTTATAATGAAGATTGATATTCATAAGGCATATGACACTATTGACTGGTCTTTTATTAGGCTTATTCTCCTCAAGGTGGGCTTAAAAATGCCTAATATAAGATGGATTATAGCTTGTATATCTTCAGTTAGATATGATGTCTTAATCAATGTTCTACCAACAAAATTCTTCATAGCCGAGAGAGGTCTCACACAGGGATGCACACTATCTCCCCTCATCTTCATTCTCATTATGGATGGTTTCAACAATTTAATGAAGATGGTCAAATGTGCTGGGTATTTTGATGGGCTATCTTTCTCTCCCTCTGTGTGCATTACTCACTCTTTATTTGTCGATGATTTACTTGTATTTGGCAGGCTTCTAAGGAACCACTAGTTCTATCTTCATTATATATTTATCTGTTTTGGTGCTGCCTCTGGTCTTTGCATCAACAAAGACAAAACTTTTTTAATATATGAGTCTGGTGATATGGATGAAATCAATTATATTGCAGATTTTATGGGGGTTCAAAAGAAACATTTAATGGTGGGCTTCACTTATTTGGGTTTTTTAATGAAACCATGTGCCTATAGGGTGCTAGATTGGTCATGGATGGTGGCCAAATTTAAAAATAGGATCATGAAATGGACCAAGTGGCTTTCGCTAGGGGGCAGATACATTATGGTTCAAGCAGTGCTAACACATTTTGTGGTTTATTGGGCACATCTTTACTATCTTCCAGAACACACTGTTGAAAAGATTAATTCCATAATTTCACAATTTATTTGGTCTGGTTCCCTAAAGGTTAAAAAAGTACATCTTTGCAGGCTAGATTGTCTTGCTATCCCGAAGAAGTATGGAGGGTGGGGACTCTTAAACATTCGCATATTTACAAATGCTCTTCTCATAAAGTCATTATGGTGGGATCTAAAAAGCAATGGGATATGGTCTCATATCATAAACTGCAAATATATCATGGGAGATCCGATTATTTCATTATACCGGGGTTGTATTCTCCATGCAAAGTCGACATCTCAAATATGGAGGAGTTTCATTAAAATCATGCACTTCTTGGCTGAATGGTTAGTGTGACACTTTGGAAATGGCCAAAAAATTATTTTGGGGTTTGACAGGATTTTGGGAATTGAAGCTGGTTCCTTTATTGACCCACGATTAATACATAGAGTGGCTTATTGTGGGATTTTTTCCTTATCACAAATTATAATGTGTTGGAATCTTGAATCACCAATCTGGAAATCGGGGGATTAATTAGGCCTACATGGTAGGGATGAAAATGCTTGGCAAAAAAATTTGCATATGTTATAGGCTATGGCCATGAGCTTCCGTGGGGATGGGGATCAATTGATTTGGGATGGGAATATGTTGGGTGACAGCCTGCAAGTAAAGGATATATATCTCAACATAATTCGCCAACAGCTTCCGGACAACTCTCCCACTCCTTTCCGTCATGCATGGAGCTGGAATATTCCTCCCAAGATCTTATTGTTTGTTTGGCTATTGTGGAAAAGTAAAATATTGACATGGGACTGTCTCAAAAAAAGTGGTTCTCAGGGTCCTGGGAGGTTCCCTTTCTATCTTTCTCATGGGGAATCAGCCTCACACCTGTTCTTTTTCTTGTTTTTTACTCTCAATGTATGGTCTTTGTTTTCAAGTTTTATTTTGGATCCTAATTGGCAGCCCATTGATTGCATTAATACCATTCTGGTGTGGGGGACTACAATGGTAAATTTAAAACGTTGCCTTTTTTCTGTTCTGGGAGATATGGTGTGTGCAAAACCGTCTCATATTTGAGGGCAAGCCTGCTAACTTTTCTCTGATTCATGGTTCTCTAATGACTTGGTTGATTGGCCAAACTTCTCTCCAAGTGATCCCAAAGGACTTATCTTTGCGTACTCGGTCTCATCCAATTGCCATCTCGACGATATATTTTGATGGGGCACAACAAGATGGAATTTGTGGCTGCGAGGCTTGGATTAAGCTCATGGAGGCAGAAAGGTTTCATGTTTTCTGGAATGGAGGGCGAGGTTCAAATAACAAGTTAGATTTTATGGCCCTTTGGAGTGGGCTCATGTTTGCATGCAATCTAAATCTACCCTCTGTTCACGTGTATGGAGATTCTAAAATCATTATTGAAGGCATTTCTGGTGTATCTTGTCCACATATTCATGGTTTACAAGGGTGGATTGATCGAGTGAAATATATATTGTCCAAGTTTCGGGATTCATCTATGCATCACGTATATATAGAGAATAATTCATGTGCTAATGCTTTGTCCAAGAAAGGCCTTAATCTCCCTTTCGACAATATCCAAATTTCTCATCATAAGGATTCACAGTTGATTAGGACTTTTGATTTTTCATTCCCTTAGTATTTCTTGGGATCTTCTGCAAGTGAGCCTGCTAATCAAGCGAGCTGGGTTCTCCCCCTTTTTTTTCAGTTTTGGTTCTGTTCTATTTTGGCCTATTCCTTGTTTTTTTCGATGCTCAATGCAGTTTCTTTTGGATGGCTGATTTTTCTTTTTTGTTTTAATCTCATATCAGGAAGAAAGCTTCCTCATACATTCAATCCTTATTATGGCATGATTTCTTACATTAGGGATGATCTATTACTAATCGACCCTTCTGTTTTGGCTTTTGATATTATGATGTAGATGATGTAGATAATAACAATACCTTTCTATTTCTAATGCTTTAAGTAGACAATGTCTCTCTTTTATGATGATCTGCATTGTGCCTTCCTCCTATAGGAGGTATACACAAGATAGATGTATTCTGTAATCATGCTTTTATGTAGTTATGATTTGGCTACCTAACTGATGCCAGTCAATATGTAAAGACCATGTACTGTTTAGTAATATAAACAGTGTTTTTTTTGTTCTGGAAAAAAGCATTGATGCAGTTTGGCATTAATCTCTCGACTTGTCAAATAAAATCGATGAGATATCACGACCGATATCCCATGGAAAAATATCACAAATATTTTGATTACTAATATATATGGGCAAGCAGTCATCAAATTTCAAAGGTTGGTTTTAATTTTAAATAGAAAAACATATACTTATGTAGTCTTTTTATATTGAAAAGTTTAAAAATAATAATTTTAATTGAAAATAATATTTTATTTTACATTTTCATTTTTTATAATTATATTATTTTTATATTTTTATTTTATTTTTTATAATTAAAAAGTTTTGAAACTTATAATGTTTATAGTGTATATTTCACTTCTAATCAAATATAAAAACTTAAAGATAAGCGAATGTAGAAAAATAATTAAATAGAGATATTAAAAAGATTAATAGAACCATGATAATTTGGGTAACCAACCCAATCAACAATGTGAAGAATGAATCTATTGTATCAGACTCTTTCATGCAAATGACTTCAAAATCTCTGCTCATTAATTGAAGCTTTGATGTCTTTACCTTCTCCATTCCTTGATAGACTATCTGGAGGGTATCCCATGCATCCTTGGACTTCTTTGTTGTTGCAATTCTTGGAAATATGCTTTCATGCACTACTTGATAGAGATAGAAGAGGGATTTTGAGTCCTTCTTTCTATTACTCTTCAGCAAATCCTTCTCTACCTGTGTTAAGACATTAAATGCTTGTTCATCTACTAGTTCCTCAAAACCATCTTCAACTAGCTCCCATAAATCTTGAGATGCAAACAGGGCTCTCATTGTGATTGCCCAATAGTCATAGTTCTTCCCACTGAACTGTGGGAGTTGATTATTTCCCATACTCGTTCTTGTGCCGGCTCCTGCCACTGCTAGCCTTGCAGAACTATGCTATAAAACTTGACTGTGTTTCTTAAACAACTTTCTCACTGCTGGAGAGATAAAATCTGTCTCTAAAAGACTTCCCTTTTACAGCTCTCTGGACTGTAATCTTAAAACAAACAATAACTCTATTCTGATAAATACCCGACTTGCTGAACTTTCATACTACTGGACAAAAGCTTCAACAATCTTCTTCCTTCAGCTTCTTCAGCAACTGTTGAGAGCCTGGACTAGCTGGGATACCATGTTGGAATTTCTGATAATTACCTAACACACAGTGAGAAACAAAATATTCTCTATCAACACAGAGATAACAATAAAACAATGTTCACAAAGATGGAGCAAAACATTATTTCATTAAAAAAAACTGGATTGTTACAAATATTTCCCCTCAGAACTACTCTTCTGGATTTACAAACAAAAATGCCTTTTTGTTGGCCACTACACACACACAACACTCCTTTACTTGCTCTCGGTACACACAGTCTTCTGCTGTTTCGGCACACTGCTCCTTGGCATACACAGTCACTGCCTCTCTTCTGCTTTTTGTGTACACACCCTACACTACATAACAATATATATATATATATATATATATATATATATATATATATATATATATATATGTTGTAAACATATATGTTTACAACATATATTATAATCCTAAGTTTAAGACTTAAATAAAACTATCATCGCGACATATACAAATTAAAACATTAACCAAAGTTTTAACCCTTATTACATTATTTCAAAAAATATTTCAATATCATGCAACAAGCTTTATCGCATCGATTAGCCTGTCGGATAACTGTACACCGAAATTGTGCAACGATGCATTATTCGTCGAAGGCAAATGAGCTGGCAGAGATGGGTCCTCCCTTATCGTGCGATCGCAGAGGTGAGGTGACGCTGGCTCGAAACTATGCGATATGGTTTTGATTGGCTTCTGGGTGGTCTACGTGGTATGGTGGGACCAAAGTTTATCACGCGGACATGGAGATGGTGACGCAAGCTTCAGAGTTTGCGATAATGCGTGATTGGCTGAGGGATATGCGACGTGGAACCTGGCGGGCTCCACATAAATGTCATGGACTATTTTAAATTCAAAAACTTGCGCAGAAATTAAAATGGTTGGTGGATGGTTTATGGTGAGTAGGTGTAGAGGGTTAAATGGCAAGGTTGCATGGTTTTAAACCACGATTCTGTGAATCGACAAAGGGCTACGACCTTTAAAATTAAAAATTGGTTTTGCAGGGGTATTTCAAACATAGAATTGAATACATGGTGGAGTGTCAATCAAAACAAGAAATCGCTGCTACTTTTGTCCTTCATTCTTCAAATCAAAAATTGATTTTTTTTTTTTCCTTTGTGCCACAGATTGGCAGTTGGGGTTATCTCCAACAATCTTGCCAAAAATTATATTATCAAATTCTAGTGAAAAGGACAAAAACATCTGTTAGTTACATTGAGCCATTGGAAAAGGTCATGTTTGAACAACTCAAAAGGCCTATTCATCTCAATAAACTGCAAATAAATCAATGACCTATAGCTATTGATTAACATAACACATGCCATACTAAGTGATTCACCATAGAAGGGGGAGAAAGCAAGGCGAAATTTGAATCTAAGTCATCCTCACTGTAGCCACTCCATATTGTTGTTAGACCACAACACAATAAACATATATATGTTACTCATTAGTCATGAAAGCCTAGTTTCTTGCAAACAATACCATTTACTTATACAAACATCTTACATTGGTTAGGGATAGAGAACAAAAACCATTCCCAGAACAAATTCCAACATCTAAAGGTATCTCAAAACTAGAAATGGTTTCCAAGTTTTACTACCCTAAAGACATGTCAAAATACTAAAATTCTCACTTCAATGTAGATCACACCTCTTTTAAATTATGTCACTGTCAATAATGGGATCTCAAAATTGATACAAATGGATAATTAACAAGCACTGCATAGTCTAATTACTAATAATATTGCATTTATTAAATATTTTTCTCTTAAAAATGCCATTATCTATAAAGATTACTTCGACATTGAGGTATATTACTACCAAACTATCTATTACACATTGAATTCTAAAAACCAGTATTTAGAGACCAAATCCAATTTCCACTAACAGACTTATTCTTATGAAGGCAAACAATAAAGAAGTGAAAATTATTAGAATCAAGGACTGAATGACTTTGTATTTAGCCATGTGAATAAGAAATTAGAATTGGTGTGCTTGTAAACCATTGGGCATTATATTAAGTAATAGCAGATTTTACCTATAAAATATCATCCGTTCAAGTTCATAGTTACTAAACCCAGACTTATTTGAATGCATTATGGAATTCATTTATGTTTTGGCCTCGAGCCTTCTAGAGTCAGTCATAACTAGAAGATAATGCTATTGGAACCGACAAATATTCAAATGGTAAAGCTAATACATTGTTGGATGTTGCATTGGATAATTAATCTTTCCATAGATTCAATAACCTTTTCTCTTCCAATGATAATTACACCATTTTAAACATATTGGATTGTTTAATTTTCTTATGCAAAACCATAATATTAATGCACTAGATAAATTGCCAAGTTCATATTCTGATTGAAATAGTATGGTAAAATTTAATTACATAATGAACTACTTTGAAAATTTATCATAAAAACATAAATCATATGTCTAAAATGAATTTTCATGCTCTATGCCATTGCAAGATCTAAAATCATGAACCCTTGTAAGCTCTTCTTCTTACTCCATTAAAGTTGAGTATGTTCAACACTAGCATTTTGAGTCTCCAAGCATAATTGTTTTTCTTCTTCATCACAATACTCTCTTAAGAGTCCAGGGCAGGACTAAGTCAAATGCATTTGCTTAAAAGGAAGCAAAGAATGAACTTAATAATGCACAAAGAATCAGTAAGGTTGTCAAGTTATAAGTTCATGATTCTGACTCAGTATAGTTCCAAGATTTGAAATATTTACTAACCAGTTCGAGAAATAAGAAATTGCATAAACATTAAAACCTAATAACTGTATGAAGATAGTGTTCAAGATCCAACTTATTTTTAAATGAGGATACCATGTAAAAATAAATAGAAGAAAAGTAACAATTTCATGGTTTAAAAAAAAATCATCTTCATCACATATGCCCTAAAGAATCAGAAGTTTGAGTCTTTCTTCAAATTATCCCAGTAGACTTTGTTATAACTTCTCAGCTTCTTCGGAGGTATCTTAGTTTGATTTTTCTTGGAAACATAGGAATGCATACTGACAAAATTGCATTTCAATTTAACCTGTGGTTCCTTTCAAATATAGAGGAAAGTTTAACTTGCAATCAAAGGGAATTTTCTTGGAAACATAGGAATGCATGCTGACAAAATTGGATTTCAATTTAACCTGCGGTTCCTTTCAAATATAGAGGAAAGTTTAACTTGAAATCAAAGGGAATGTATTCCTTTCCGTTTAAGTTGTGCAGAACAGATATTTTTTTTTTTCAGAAGATTGTGCAGAGCGGAGATTTTGCGCACTATTGTTCCATGATAAAGCATTATTTCTTTAATTGGCCCTTTTAAGTTTCCATTTTTTCCAATAATCTGAAAATATCTAAGTGCACCTTTCCCCAAAGAGGTCGATTCTAGTTTCCAATGTATTCCTTGACATTCAAGTTGTGCAGAGTAGAGATTTTGGGTACTGTTGTTCCATGATAAAGCATTGTTGCTTTAATTGGTTCTTTAAGTTTCCATTCTGATTCCAGTTTCCAATGTATTCCTTGATATTCAAGTTGTGCAGAGTAGAGATTTTGGGTAATGTTGTTCCATGATAAAGCATTGTTGCTTTAATTCGTCCTTTAAGTTTCTATTCTGAATAAGCATTGTTGTTTTAAGTTGTTCTACGATAAAGCATTGTTGTTTTAAGTTTTATTTTGAGTAGTATTATTATTCCATGATAAAGTTTGAATAGCATCAGTGTTTTATTGCGCCCCGAAAAGGTGCATCTGACCTTGATATGACCCCAATGTCAGGTATGTCACGTCCTCATACAAAATGTCGGCTTAAGTTTTAAATTAAAATAAAAAATAAAAAAATAAAAATTAGGTGTTGGCTTAACAAATAAATTTTAACAATCATATAAATAAACCAATCTATTGCATATCCCCTTCGAGAGACGCTTGATCGAGCATAAGCATAAGTAATTGCTGACCAAGTTAATCCACTTGAAATCCAAGTAACAGATCCAATTGGCTTAGTTTACCCAGTGCCTATCAAAGTAGACCTAGTGCCAGTCAAAACAACTGATCTGCCATTATACGCACCAACAACAGACTACAGACATGGTGGAAGGACTACAAATCCATGGTTGAGAGGACATGGTGGAAGGACTACAAATCCACTGGGGCATCCCACCGTTGCAGAACGGTAAGGCTTATCCAAGCTTACATATTTGCAACGCGTTTAAGCAACAAAGAGCAACAAGTCAATAATAATAACCACATGCAAGATCCAATCAAACACTTTTTTATGCTCTGTGATAAAATTTTTACATAAGTTTTCACCGGTTAATCGAATATCATGAAGAGGAGAACTGTTGGATTCCCAAGTTTGAGTTTAGGATTGAAGAAACTAATGCCAAAGCACATTGAAATTCTTTATATCAGCATATTAACAAAACAAAACAAAGAGATTTGAAAAACTTGATTTTTGTGTTTTACATTGCAATTCCTAGCCAAAAGTTCGTTATTCGCGTAGATGCAAGTTCGTGCCATATTCGATTTGTTATCACTATTTGCTTGCTTATATTACAGACAGATTTAAATAGATTTAGATGAGAGGAAAAGAGTTAGTTTTAAATGCTCTTCAAGCTCTGGAGATTTGCCAGGAGCAGAGTCAAGACTTGAACAAAGCAAACATTCGTTCAATTTCATACCTTTCTTTTAAAAAAAAAAAAAAATCAACAGTGATTGTAAAATGTGTTTCTTAATTGATTCTTCATAAAATTACTCAATAATGCCTTTTACAGAAGTTAATGGGATAAAAAATCCATATAGGTTATCATTGTAGATTTTAATCATTTGTCAAATTTAATTTTGTATGAAAGCACTCACTATAGAAACCATTATCTACGAGTTAGAAAAGGCGAGAAAACATTATGCATTAGAAAACAGTAGAAAAAAAGATGAAAATAAATATGGATATTTACTATTTTCACTGAAAAAAGAAAAAAAGAAAAAAGAAGAAGAAGAAGATGAAAATTAATTTCAGTGTAGATGTTGATTTCTAATTATATTTGACTACTTCCACTAAATAAATAAAGCCTCTTTTTATATTTACTCCATAAACCTCTTTATATTTACAATAAGTCAAAAAAGAAGTTTTATTTAGGTGAAGCCTATATGCCAAATACCATGGGCCAAATTATTATTAATACCATGGACTAAATACCATATTTATAAAAGAGCTATGGTAAATAAATAAATCAATATAAAAGAGGTATAAAAAGGCATGATAAATATATAAAAACATATCAAATATCATTATAAATCAACATCTAATTATATACCAAGTCTATGGGCCAAATACCATTGTAAATAAAAGAGGTATGGTAAATAAATAAAACCTATTTTTTATATTTACTCTATAAATCTCTTTATATTTACCAACACTCAAAAAATAGGTTTTATTTAGGTGAATCCTATAGGTCAAATACTATGGGCCAAATTATTATCAATATCATGCCAAAAAAACCATTATTATCCCTAATATTAATATCAAAATATTAATAATAATAAAATTATAGATTTCAGATTTCTGTGGTGTGAGTTTTTAGTTGTTGAGTTCGGAATCTCCACAATAAACATTTTTGCGTCTACGTTTCGGGTCTAGAACATGACCCATCATCACGACAAATCCTGTTGAAAGAGAGGAGGAAATATATCATATATATGCATAAGAGTGTTGGATAAGGGCCAACCAACCATAAAATAATCAATATTTTAATTTTAATAAATTAAATTATTTTAAAGTTTTTTGTTTTTTAGTTATATGCAAAACTAATAATTAATTAATTTAATTAAAATAATGTTATAAGTATTGTTAATGTATTGTTTAATTAAATCAATATAAATTAATTAAAGAGAGGATGGTTAATTTATTATGTTTCTATTTTAAGATTGTTATTATTTTTATAAGGATATTAAAATTAATTATTATTTTTAATATTGATTTATTAAAGTTTTATCATATGCTTCAATGTTTTTAAAGCATATATTTTAAATTTATGTCAATTTTAATTTAATAAAACTAGTATTAGTTAAAATAACTATTACTAATGATATTAAATTAAATTATTTTTTTTATATAAGTGTAAAAATATCATTTATATTTAGTTATTTATTTATTAAGAAGTATGGATAGGTATAGGGGGGGATATAAGGGGAAGGTTTTAGACTAGAATTTAG
The DNA here is from genome assembly GCA_034641835.2 of Pinus albicaulis. Classification (NCBI taxonomy): domain Eukaryota; kingdom Viridiplantae; phylum Streptophyta; class Pinopsida; order Pinales; family Pinaceae; genus Pinus; species Pinus albicaulis. The sequence goes on along the minus strand of CM076571.1, from coordinate 749,811,319 downwards.
GGGAACTTAAACTAAATAAAAAGGGATAAGGTTAATTCATGCATTTTGTCTTTTAAGGTTAGTAATTTAAATTAGTATTTAAGTTAGTATTTAAGTATTAAATTCCTAAGAAAAAGATATAAGTAAGGTTACTAGGGGTTATAGTTATAAGCGAAGGAACGGTATTAAATGGAGGGGGCAGGTAAAGAAGAAAGAAAAGAAGGGGGGTGGAGGGTTAAAGAGTTGGTATGGAGCTTTGAATAGGTAGGAAAGAGTCCATCCAAGATATAGAAGAAGGGAAGCTGAGGGAGGTGATGAGAAAGTATGACAAGGGTGACAATCAAGAAAAGGGCAAGTTTTTAGGAGTGGGAAAACAAGGGGATTCAATTTCTGCTGACTTCCAAACTTCCATCCCTATTGAGGTTTTCCGGATGCTTGATGATTTCAAGGGCCTCTCATATTTTTCTTTTATAATAGTGATTTTCATTGGTTATTACTTTAGCATCCTCTAGGTAGATATGGTGGAGAGTTTTTTTCGAGTGATCTTCCAGTGCTAAGGTTTTGGTTCTCCCAATCCTAATGTCGGCTCCATGTTCCTTGAGCCTAATTTTGAAAGATCTCCCAGTTTCTCTGATATAACATTTTCCTCGCATGAAATTAGGGGAATTTTGAGGTCTAAAATGGGCCTCCTAAGGAAATTATAAAATAATGGTGGAAAAAATCTAATAAGATTTGATGACATCATCAAATTTTAGAGGGAAAAATGAAAAAACTACTTTTTCAATTCATATTTTCAACTTATCTCCCAAAGTTTTTACTCAAATTTCGAGCGGGAGTACTCGTTGGATGCGGAATTTAATTCCCCATCCAAGGAGTACCCATGTTGCATACTTTCGATGGTCCTACTACACGAAAAATGAGAAATACATAAAAAACGTGATTGTAAACACGTTTTTTTTTTTTTTTTTTTTTAAATTTTTTTTTAAATTTTTTTTTATGTATTTCTCATTTTTCATGTAGCAGGGTTCATCAAAAGTATGCAACATGGGTACTCCTTGGATGAGGAATTAAATTTTGTATCCAATGAGTACTCCCACTCGAAATTTGAGTAAAAATTTTGGGAGATAAGTTGAAAATACGAGTTGAAAAAGTAGTTTTATTATTTTATTATTTTTTAATATTTTTACCCTTTTATTTAAAAAATGGTGAATCATCCCCCATGGTTGACATCATCAACTTGAATCCTATTGGTTGTTATAAAGTTTATTTTTGTTGTACATTTTTCTTATGAGGCCCATTTTAGACCTCAAAATTCCATTTCACTGAATTTATACGGTAAACACCTTTTTGCTGGAGTGGATCAGGATTGTCTTTGACTAATCTCATTATATGCTTGATTTTCCTCAGCGGTTTAAATGAGGTTCCGATGTTATTTTTAGCGAGAACCTTCGCTAGCTTATCGGTGACCCCTTGGATGTAAGGGAGGTAATCTTTAGATTTTTGGGTCTCATCATGAGGATTTCTTTTGTTTCCAGATTTGGCTCTTTGTATGGCTTTGATGATGTCCCTGTTTCTGTATCCCATATTAGTGAATGCCCTTTTTAAGTATGAAATCTCCTCTTTTATGTGTTTGTTGTCGGAAATTCTGAAGGCTTGAGTAAAAAGAGTCACAAGTACCCCCATCTTCTGTGCCAGATGATGGTGCGAGTTAGCATGGAGGTAATTGTCTGTTTGTGCCTTTTTTCTAAATAATTTATGTCCAATGGAACCATATTTATTCCTGATGAGAAGTATGTCCAAGAATGGGATACAATTGTTTTCTTCATCTTCCATGGTGAACTGTATACCCTTAGATAAGTTGTTAAGGTGGTTTTGGAACTTTCTGAGTTCTTCATCTCCATGAGGCCAATCAACACTGGTTTCATCCATGAATCTAATCTAGAATTTAGGTTTAAGAGGGTACGAGTCCAGGGCCCTTTTCTCAAAATTTTCCATGAAGAGATTGGTCACTATGGGGGATAGTGGAGACCCCATGGCTACTCCCGACGTTTGCTCACAAATATCTCCTTGGAATGTGAAGAAAGTCGAGTGCAAATAGATTTCTGCTAACTTAGCAGTCTGGGGATCCGCAACTTCCTTGACAGCTTTTACGGCTTCATCTAAGGGTATCTTTGTGAAGAGTTGGACCACATCAAAACTTAATATTTTGTCACCAGGTTCTAGATTAGCATTTCTAATGAAATCCACATAGCGTTTGGAGTCTTTAATGTATGAGCTAGTTTTTCCTACTAGAGGTGCTAAGGTGGTAGCTATGTATTTAGCTAATTCATAAGTTGGAGCCCCAATAGTGTTAACAATGGGTCTTAGGGGGACTTCGGCTTTATGAATTTTTGGTGCTCCATAGATCTGAGGGGATATTTGACTATCTGGTGAGAGGCGCTTTTTTATTTTATCATCCAGGTTATTACCTTAGAAATAGGGTTTTCTGTAAGTTTCTTATAACTCCCACTATTGTAGAGGTGGTCTCTCATATTGTTAATATATTATCCCTTGTCCATGACCACCGTTTCCCCTCCTTTATCAGCCTTAACTATTACAATGTTTTCATTATTCCTAAGGTTTTTAATAGCCTTCAGATGCTCTTTGTTTAAATTTCTTTTGGGTGGTCTTGATTTTTTGAGTATGATGGCACATTATTGCCTTATTATATCTTTATCATTGTCTTCAAAATTCTTGATACCATCTTCAATGCTGCATACTATCTCCTCATTTGGAATTCGACACGGGTCTAAGGAAAAATTCAACCCTTTCTCCAAGACCTCCATTTCTTCAATTTTAAGTTCATGCGAGGAGATGTTAACAACTCTTTTATTATTGTTGTTTTTGTTAAACTCAAGGTTTGTGTTATTGTATAAATTGTCTTTAATAGTGTGTTTGTGTTTATTCGGAGGATGGGCACAAGTTGTTTGAGCGAAAGCGACCAATACTGTAGAGGTCTAGGTTATGATGGTGGCTGTAAAACTATTTTCTTTCATCCGTGGGTTAATAGCTATGGTTTTGTTCTCGACATTTGTTGTAGAGGTAACGTTTCTGCCTTCGTTACATTGGTTTATTCCCTTGGCTGTGTGTTTCTGTCAACATCATGGTTTATGTTATTATTATAAAAATTATTTATGTGTACGTGTTTATTCTATGGTTGGGCACATGAAGTTTGAGCGAAAGTGATCAATCTCGTAGCGGTTTGGGTTACCACGTTAGTGGTTTTGTTATCGAGTTTTGTTTCTGAGGCCACGTTACCACGTTCATTAGTGGTTTTGTTGCTGAGGCCACGTTACCTCCTTCGTTATAGCATTCGAAAGTATGCAGTGTGTTGTTTTCGTGGTCCATTGGAGTGGTCAGACATGGATGTATATGTTCTGCCTCAGCCCTTTCCACCATCACAGCATTGTCTGTCATCTTCCGCAAGTCTGGCGTGTGCACGAGTCTGTTTGACATATTTTCAGCTCCTTTGTTCAGTGTAACCTTTGGTCTGTTGATGATGTACTGCGTATTGCTGCGAGGGGTGATGTCGAAGCGGCATGAGGAAGACGCAGAGCTCGTGTTGGGAGGTCTGCTACCGGAGGCGGCCATGTCATGGATGGGAGTAGACCAAGTTTTTCAAGGTGAGGACGCTGCGTGATTTTGGGTTGCGGTCATGCGGTGGATTGGTAACACTATTTGTTGGAGTGGTGTGGTTATCCTGTGTGGGGAGGTATTGTAGTAGAGTGGGTTGGACGTATGGTAAGTGCTGGATGGTGTGCTGCGGCCTGTGTCTATCCCATGGATTTGAATGGACTGCGTGTTGCAGGGGGATGTTATACGGTGTTCAGGGGAAGTAGATGTGAGAGTGCTGGAAGGTGTGTTGTGGGCTGTGGTCATGTTGTATTTTTCTTTCGATATTTCCACATTTTCCCAACTCATAGCGCCTCGTTTCATTGTTTTCATTTTATTTAGCTTCTTTTCTTGTTTAATTCAAGCTTCATCGCCCTCTCTACTTGCCTTTATTTCTGAAGATGCGTCGATGACATTCCACAGGTCATCTTGGATGCTCTCAGTGAGTTTCAGGTGGTTCTTGAAGGCTAATGTTGCCAATTTATCCAAATTGTACCTGGTTTTTCTAATTTCATGACGAATGAGGTATTTACTTAGTCGATCGAAAGCTCTGAGCGTATGTTGGTTACAAAGTCTGTGTCTGATCAATGCGAAGGTTGGTGTAAGATCTAGATCGCAGCACTGCTTTAGGAAAAATAGATCCGCCTCCCTTTTCCGAATTTTAACCCTTGTTTTCTCAAGATTACGAATCTCAGTCCAGGTTTCCCTTTCGTATAGGGTACCAATTATAGATTTCAGATTTCTGTGGTGTGAGTTTTTAGTTTTTGAGTTCAAAATCTCCATAGTGAGCATTTTTGCATCTACGTTTCGGGTCTAGAACAAGACCCATCATCAGGACAAATACTGTTGAAAAGAGAGGAGGAAAGATATTATATATATGCATAAGAGTGCTGGATAAGGGCCGACCAACCAAAAAATAATAATCAGTATTTTAATTTTAATAAATTAAATTATTTTAAAGTTTTTTGTTATATGCAAAACTAATAATTATTTTAATTAAATTAGTATAAATTAATTAAAGAGAGGATAGGTTAATTTATCATGTTTCTATCTTAATATTGTTATTATTTTTATAAGGATATTAAAATTAATTTTTAGTTATAATATTGATTTATTAAAGTTTTTTCCTATGCTTCAATGTTTTTAAAGGATATTATTCAAAATTAATGTCAATTTTAATTTAATAAAACTAGTATTAGTTAAAATAACTATTACTAATGATATTAAATTAAAATTTTCGATATAGTTTTAAAAATCTTATTTTTTATTTATTTATTAAGAAGGATGGATAGGTTTAAGGGGGGGGAATGTAAGGGGAAGGTTTTAGACTAGAACCTAGGGGAACTTAAACTAAATAAAAAGGATAGGGTTAATTTATGCATTTGATCTTTTAAGGTTAGTAATTTAAAATAGTATTTAAGTATTAAATTCCTAAGCATAAGATATTAGTAAAGGTTACTAGGGGTTATAGTTGTAAGAAAAGGAAGGGTATTAAATGGAGGGGGAAGGTAAAGAAGAAAGCAAAGAAAGGGGGGGGGCAGGCTTAAGAGTAGCTACGAAACTTTAAATGGGTAGGAAAGAGTCCAAACGAGATCAATCCAAGATATAAAAGAAGGGAACCAAAGGGAGGTGATGAGAAAGAATGATAAGGGTGACAATCACGAAAAGGACAAGTTTTTAGGAGCGGGAAAACAAGGGGATCCAATTTCTGCTGACTTCCAAACCTCCATCCCTATTGAGGTTTTCCAGAAGCTTGATGATTTCAAGGGTCTCTCATATTTTTCTTTTATAATAGTGATTTTCATTGGTTATTACTTTAGCATCCTCTAGGCAAATGTGGTGGAGAGTTTTATTCAAGTGATCTGCCAGTTCTGAGGTTTTTGTTCTCCCAATCTTGATGTCGGCTCCATGCTCCTTGAGCCTAATCTTGAAGGATCTCCCAGTTTCTCCGATATAACATTTTCCGCATGAGAAATTTATACGGTAAACACCTTTTTGCTGGAGTGGATCAGGATTGTCTTTGACTAATCTCATTATATGCTTGATTTTCCTCAGCGGTTTAAATGAGGTTCCGATGTTATTTTTAGCGAGAACCTTCGCTAGCTTATCGGTGACCCCTTGGATGTAAGGGAGGTAATCTTTAGATTTTTGGGTCTCATCATGAGGATTTCTTTTGTTTCCAGATTTGGCTCTTTGTATGGCTTTGATGATGTCCCTGTTTCTGTATCCCATATTAGTGAATGCCCTTTTTAAGTATGAAATCTCCTCTTTTATGTGTTTGTTGTCGGAAATTCTGAAGGCTTGAGTAAAAAGAGTCACAAGTACCCCCATCTTCTGTGCCAGATGATGGTGCGAGTTAGCATGGAGGTAATTGTCTGTTTGTGCCTTTTTTCTAAATAATTTATGTCCAATGGAACCATATTTATTCCTGATGAGAAGTATGTCCAAGAATGGGATACAATTGTTTTCTTCATCTTCCATGGTGAACTGTATACCCTTAGATAAGTTGTTAAGGTGGTTTTGGAACTTTCTGAGTTCTTCATCTCCATGAGGCCAATCAACACTGGTTTCATCCATGAATCTAATCTAGAATTTAGGTTTAAGAGGGTACGAGTCCAGGGCCCTTTTCTCAAAATTTTCCATGAAGAGATTGGTCACTATGGGGGATAGTGGAGACCCCATGGCTACTCCCGACGTTTGCTCACAAATATCTCCTTGGAATGTGAAGAAAGTCGAGTGCAAATAGATTTCTGCTAACTTAGCAGTCTGGGGATCCGCAACTTCCTTGACAGCTTTTACGGCTTCATCTAAGGGTATCTTTGTGAAGAGTTGGACCACATCAAAACTTAATATTTTGTCACCAGGTTCTAGATTAGCATTTCTAATGAAATCCACATAGCGTTTGGAGTCTTTAATGTATGAGCTAGTTTTTCCTACTAGAGGTGCTAAGGTGGTAGCTATGTATTTAGCTAATTCATAAGTTGGAGCCCCAATAGTGTTAACAATGGGTCTTAGGGGGACTTCGGCTTTATGAATTTTTGGTGCTCCATAGATCTGAGGGGATATTTGACTATCTGGTGAGAGGCGCTTTTTTATTTTATCATCCAGGTTATTACCTTAGAAATAGGGTTTTCTGTAAGTTTCTTATAACCTTAGAAATAGAGTTTGTTAGTATGAATTCTTCGTCGAAGTGTACGAAAAGAACCACTTTAGCTACGCATAACTAATAGCCCTAACAACAATAATGGCTGCAAAACATCTTCAGATCTGCAATTAGTAGTTAAAGTGCTGCAACAAACAGATCTATAAATGGAAAGACATTAAGCAATAAAGTAAAGAGTTTGCTCCATGCATCCAACAGACAAGACAAGAACACGATTTTTGAATGAATTTTTATATTACAGGGCACCTGGGAGGAAACAAGAAGGTGTATCCAGATCTCCTCAATGGGATGGGTCCTTTGTAGTCCTCAGCACTTCAGATCTAAGCTTTCTCTCTCTTGTAGATGTAGAAAACCCAATGCAAAAAGTAGAGCTCAAAGGGAGCAAAATGGCAGAAAATGGTGACCAAGTGTATAGATCCAGAGTGATCTAATAGGCAACAAAAGGTGAAGAATGAAGGGGAAAACCCTCCTATTTATAACAAAATATTGGGTCATTCTAGATCTTGGTGCATGATTAAAATAATGTTAACCAAATCTAGATCCACCTCTATGGAATATTTTATTATTATTTGTTGGAGGGAAAGGGTGCTTGACTTGGGTCAAATCCCTTGATTAGTGAAAAATAAATAAATAAATGATTTATTTATCTTTTTAAGGAAGTGGTTGGGATATAATCAAATAAATAATGATTTAGTTGATTAATGGTGGTTGATTTGGTCATATTTAACAAGGAATATTATTTAAATAATTATTCCTAGAAAATAATAAGATAACTAAGGGTTTATCTCATTAATTTCTTTGTTTTTGGGTTAAACATGACTGGGAATAATAATTAAATTATGGTTTAATTACTTATTCCATGAGGAAAATCAAACAAATATAGGTTTGTTTAATATTTCCTTTTGGGGTTTCCTGTTTGGACCATAAACAACCTAATAAATATGGTTTATTAAGTTATTTGACATAGTGAAGGCAATTTTACTTAGGGTAAAATTGGTCTTACATGGTGTACTTGGGTCCATCTAATGATAATAGGTTAGATGACCAAAAAATGGTGTAATAGATTTCCCCCCAGCATGCGAGTGTCGGGAGCAAATCGTATGACCGAAGTACGTTGTAAGAACTCAATCACCAGACAACAAAAGGGAAGTCAGAGATAGAAATGCAAGGTAGATAGTGTGCTGAAGAACTAGACCCTGAGGAGACGAGACTCGCAGGTGCAACAAGTCTCTTTTTATGAGAGGGTACCTGTGCTGAAGGCGGCGGGGGAGGCATACCTATGCCCGCCGAGACAAAGTACAAAAGAATAGTGTGTCCAATAAACAAGGGACCGAACCATAAAGTACAGCTGGCATAATCATGAGCCAGATAAAAATACAATGAGGAATCCCATATACATGCTGTGCCTGGGATAACAGCCAGGACTTGTACAATAATATCTGAGTACATGAGATACAAATACAACCCAAATGCCCCCTGTAAATGGGGAAGGGCTCACAAAATATGACTGATACATGCAAATCAAAGAGGCACTGCAAGTGGCTAAGGCCAACATCATCAAATATCTGGAGCTGCATCGAAGGCTGCAAGGAGGAGGTCATCCGGGCATGTGGGGGGCTACCTGCAGGGCCACCCCTCATGAGGGTTGAGACATCTCACACACACTTGAATATTTCCTTTTGGGTTTTCCTGTTTGGACCATAAACAACCTAGTAAATGTGGTTTATTAAGTTATTTAACATAGTGAAGGCAATTTTACTGAGGGTAAAATTGGTCTTACATGGTGTACTTGGGTCCATCTAATGATGATAGGTTAGATGACCAAAAAATGGTGTAACAGATTGCCCCCCAGCGTGCGAGTGTCAGGAGCAAATCGTATGACCGAAGTACGTTGTAAGAACACAATCACTAGACAACAACAGGGATGTCAGAGAGAGAAATGTGAGGTAGATAGTGTGCTGAAGGACTAGACCCTGAGGAGACGAGACTCGCAGGTGCAACAAGTCTCTTTTTATGAGAGGGTACCTATGCTGAAGGCGGCGGGGGAGGCATACCTATGCTCGCCGAGACAAAGTACAAAAGAATAGTGTGTCCAGTAAACAAGGGACCGAACCATAGAGTACATCTGGCATAATCAAGAGCCAGATAAGAATACAATGAAGAGTCTCACATACATGCTGTGCCTGGGATAACAGCCAGGACTAGTACAATAATATCTGAGTACATGAGATAAATACAACCCAAATGCCCCCTGTAAATGGGGAAGGGCTCACAAAATCTGACTGATACATGCAAATCGAAGAGGTGTTGCAAGTGGCGAAGGCCAACATCATCAAAATCTGGAGCGGCATCGAAGGCTGCAAAGAAGAGGTCATCCGGGCATGTGGGGGGCTACCTGCAGGGCCACCCCCTCATGAGGGTTGAGACATCTCACACACACCCGGGAATCATCAAGAGCTGCTGCTGGATCACTGGACCATCAAGTATACGAATCTCGATCATGCTGAAAAGGAGCTGGAGAGACAATCAAGTCAAGGGGAAATGAGAGATCCCCTTGCCTAATCCGAGGCACCGAACAAGAGTGGAAGCTGGAACCAAGGTATACCGCCCTCTAGACCTGTCTTCTGGAATGAATGTGTTGATGTCGACAGAAGGAGGTCCGCCATAGGTGAGGTAATGAGAGATCCTCAACTAAAGCACGAGAGAAAACAGTAGAGCGACGGACAGACTGACACTGATGACGATAATGGAAATGGGAAGGACTGAGTAGCGAATGGATGACTTCCCTTGTTAGAGCATAAAGAGCATGGATGACATGGCAGTGACTGACACAAGATCATAAGGGATAGGGGACAGTGAGACTGAAGGTCATAATGTGCGACACAAGAGAGAGACCAAGCAATGAAGGATGGAGGGCTATAGTGGGGTGCAAAGGGACGTGGTATAGACTCCATGGATGCAATGATGACTCAACTTGGATGCTCTAAACAAGGGCGAATCGATGGTGCTGCCACACAGTAAAGGCCCCAATGGGGGACCATGGAAGCATGAGTACAAGGTGGGAACTCATGACGAAAATCGACACGAACATGGACAAGTAAGGGGGCAATATGGTGCCCCAAGTACAAGTGGCGTAGGTGAGGAAATTCGATTTTAAATGGAGGTGAGGTAACTTCGTGTGGACGAAATGGGTCCTGGTGAAGTAGGAAAAATGAAAAAATAGATGTTGGCTATCTAAAAGAAAATAAAACATGCATTTCAGAGGGGAAATGCTAAGGGTAATATTTCTTAAGATAGAGTGCATTGCGAGGGTTAGGAAGGGGATGGCCTTCGAAATCCTCTAAGAGGTATGCCCCTTTGCCAAGATCCTTACTAATGATGTAAGGGCCTAGCCATAATGAGTCAAACTTCCCATGACCTAGGACATCATGGGCCTGGTGATATACTAGAACAAGGTCGCCTTCGTGAAAAGTGCGAGGCTGGACTTTTCGGTCATACTGAGCTTTGGTGCGTTTTTTGGCCACTTCCATGGTTTGCAAGGCAACACGGCGGTCTTCGGAGGCACGCTCAAGCATGATAAGTCGTTGTTCTAGCGGTTGGGTGTCAGGGAGAAGTTCAACGGCTAGTTGTAGAGAAGGAATTTCACACTCGATCGGTAAAACTGCCTCCTCTCCGAAAACTAGGTGGAATGGAGTGAACCCGGTGGCGGTTTTAACAGAGGTTCGATAGGCCCATAAGGCAGGAAAAAGCATGAGATGCCAATTGGTTTTGTGCTTATTCACCGTGCGTTGAAGCATAGTCTTGAGGGTTTTGTTGACTGCTTCAACTTGGCCATTACCTTGGGGGTAATAGGAGGAGGAATATTGGTGCTCAAAACCCAACAGTGAGGATAGCTCACGCCATATCTCATCTTCAAAATGTCTTCCATGGTCAGAGACCAGTTGCTTGGGAACCCCGAAGCGAGCTATAACATGGTTAAAGAAAAAGAGGGCCGCGGTAGCTGCCGTGTTGTTGAACGTTGGCATGGCCTCGGCCCATTTGGTGAAATAGTCGACCGCCACAATGATATACTTGTGGCTACCAGAGGATGGCGGGCGACACTCCATAAAGTCGATGGCCCATTTACAAAAGGGACCAGTGGAAACGACCGGATGGAGGGGAGCTGGTGGAGCTCTCGCCTTAGGGGCGAAATGTTGGCAACTGGGATAGTGTTTGACTGCCTCGATGCAATCACTGAAGAGGGAAGGCCAAAAATACCCGGCGCGCATGATTTTTTGGGCAATAGCGAGACCGGAGAGGTGGCCACCGCAAGCGCCGCTATGGCAGGCATTAAGGACCTGTTCAGCTTCAGCGTGTGTGAGGCAACGACGAAGGACCGTATCAACCCCGCGACGATAGAGGTCGTCACCGATAAGAAGGTATCGGGGGGCCTGGTGTCGGATACGTCGGCGAGCCTCACGGTCAAGGTGGAGGGCGAACTTTTGGGTTCGCAAATAAGTAAGAATATCGCCATACCACGGGTCATCGGAAGTAATGGAAAACAGGTGTTCATCAGGGAAATCGTCATTAACGGGAGGGTCTCGCGATCCGGTAGGTAATTCAGAAATGAGCTCAGCGAGGGCTAAGCCTTTCTTACTTTTTGGGGTGACAAATTCAAGGTCGAATTCCTGAAGAATAACGACCCAACGGGCGTACTTCCCAGTAAGTATACGACAACTCAATAGGAAAGCCATAGGGTTGGAATTTGTCACAACCTTGGTGGAGCGCAGGAGGATATAATGACGAAGTTTTTGGACTGAGAACACGACAGCCAGCGCTAATTTCTCGTCATAGGAGTATGAGACAGGGGGTCCCACAAGGTTCTTATTGACATAGTAGATCACATGCTCAATGCCATGGTCATCCTCTTGGATAAGGACTCCAACGACCGAATAGGTGGAAGCGGAGATATATAGGATGAAGTCCCGATTAAAGTCGGGAGGGTGAATTAAGGGAGCAGATGTGAGAGCCTGCTTGAGGGCATCGAAAGACTCGTGAGCATAGGTATCCCAAACAAATGGGATGTGAGAGCGTAGGAGTCGAAGGAACCCGTGTGCGGTGGTGGCATAGTCAGGGACGAACCGACGAAGAAAATTAGCTTTGCCTTGGAGGCTTTGGAGCTGGCGGAGGGTACGCGGAATGGGGAGTTCAAGAATGGCTTGAACATTCAAAGGGTCAAGAGTGATACCGTCCTTAGACACGATGAAGCCTAGGAGACGGCCGGCGGGAACGCAAAAAACGCATTTCAACGGGTTAAGGCGGATATTATACTTGCGACATCGGAGAAAAATGGTGCGCAGATCGTGTAGGTGTTGCGCCCGATGCTTAGAACGCGCCGTGAGGTCGTCTAAATAGGCAAGGATAATATGAGCTAAGTCGTGGAAGCAATAAGACATGGCCCGTTGAAAGGTGGCGCCGGCGTTTTTAAGGCCGAAAGGCATGACCCGGTAAGCAAAAGTTCCCCACGGACTAATGAACGCGGTTTTTAGTTGATCAGCAGGACGGATAGCAATTTGGTTGTATCCGGAGAAACCATCCATAAAGGATAGGACCTCATGCCCCGCACACTCGTCAATGATTTGGTCGATGAATGGTGTGGGGAAGTTGTCTTTGGGACAAGCTTTGTTCAAGTCGCGAAAGTCCGTGCAGACACGAATGGTGCCTTGTTTCTTGAGAACGGGAACTGGGTTAGACACCCAAGTGGTGTATTCAATGGGGTAAATGAAACCAGCCTGCTTGAGCTTATCGATTTCGGCTTTGATAGCGTCACGTCGAGAAGGATGAATGGGTCTCATCTTTTGTCGGACTGGGTTGGCATTAGGCCATGTGTCGATATGATGTTCGACAATGGCAGGATCGAGTCCGGGCATTTCAGAATAGGACCAGGCAAAGATATCGCGGAATTCTTTGAAAAGCTTGGTGTAAGCTTCAATCTCTTCCGGGGTGCATTGGGCACCCAAGGTGATGTATTCTTCGATGCCTGGTTTGACTGAAATGTCAATTTTGATGGTAGGCGAGACATTGGCCATGTTTCCTTCTTTGAAAGCATCAGGTGCAGGGATAGGGTTTTTGAACCAATCGACTGCATGAGGAATGAAGTCTTTGGTTTCCACAGCGTATTGGTCATGGGACTGCTGTGGGAGGAAATATGCGCGATGGTGCATATCATCCCAGGGAAAGTCGGGATTGGTCATGGCTTCCATGATGTCTTCATCAGAGTGGAAGATGGGTCACCCGAGGAAGTAGTGGTGTGGGACGGGTCATCATGAGGAGAAGGGCTCAGATAGGTGATATCAACAGATCCAAGGCCGGCTGAGGAGCCGAGGGGATCGGTAGGTTGAATGGCCGGTGAACTATTGCGCAAGGATGATGATATGTACAAAATGGTGGTGGAGGGCTCCGTTGGCTGGATAGCGGGAGGAGGAATGTGAATAGGAGTAGGAATGTCCTCGGGTCCGATCGAAGTGGCCTTGAATTGGCGGTACATGTCCAAGGAGGAACGATACTCGTCAAGGCGGGGACAGAGGTGGGTGTAATGGCCGTGAAAATCGCACAGGGCACAAGGGTGGTTTGTGCGCAAGTGCTTGAGTTTTGGGATAGAGTCAGGGATAGTAACATAGACTTCTGGGATATCAGAGTCGGGGAATGTCTCGTTGACCAGAAGCTTGAGGTGTGGCAATTCAGGACACATGTGAGTGGCGTGACCGACGATATCACACAAAGCGCATTGGATGGCGGGCTTTGGTGGTCGTGGGGGGGTAAGAGTTGTCGGGGCGGCCTGGTCCTGATGGGTTGCCCCCTTACGAGCTTTGCCTGTCTTTCCGGGGGTTGGCACCACAGGGGTAGGGTTCTGTGGAGGTGCGGGGGGCTCGGAAGAGGTGAGGGGGACCGGTTTAACCGGTGTCAAAGCAAGGTAAGGTTTGGGGTGATCGGGAGGGGTAGCGGCTGGAGGGTCAATGTACCAGACGGGGAGGCCGATGGACAGATTAGGGAGAGAGAGGGTGGCCATGACGGGGACAGAAAAAACTTCGGGAGGGGGAGCTAGGAAGGGGATCTGTCTAGCAGGGTAATGGCCAGGAGGGATGGCTCCGAGATGGTTAAGGCCAGGGGGAACCGAGCCAGGGGGGTAAAGGGGTTCAGGGATACCAGCTGTAGGAGGAAGGCCAAAAGGAGTAGGTTCGGTTGGCAGAGAAGTATGGCTAGGAGCGGGTTGCGGAGGGCGAAGGGGCGGTTGCGGACTAGCCGAAGTAGGCCGTTTGAGGGTGGCCTGAGACGATTGCATCATGCAAACATTTGACAAGCTGGGATCAGGGATAGGAGGAGGGGGAAGACAAGGAAAAGTTCCAAGCAGGGAGGAGTCCTTGTAAACGTCGGGGGAGACACTGGTCAGGGAATCGACGGTTTGCTTGTTGGCTACAGAAGAGATGGTGGTCTCAGGTGAGGCCTGAGAGGGAGGCTCATGATATGTCAACTGGTCAATGGTGACTATCTTCCCATTATGGGGGAAAGACATCTTGCGAAAGACCACGGATTGGACAACAGACATAGCATAGGTGTAGCTTCACCCCAAAAGAATGTTGTAGTCTAGTGGGGCGTCAATGACTTCGACGTCAACGCAAACAGTCTTACCGGCGAGGGTGATAGGGCAATTACGAAACAAGCCAATGGGCTGGGAGGCATGACCGTCCCACGCTCTAAGGGTGATTGTGGAAGGGGCCAGCTCAGGGGATCCGAGTTGCTTCCAAACCGAAGCGGACATCACGCAGGTAGATGCCCCCTCGTCAATTATACACCGGGAAACGATGGCGTTCCGTATCTTGACTGAGATTTGGAAGGCGACGGAAGGAGGGAGGGGAGGGTGATCCGATTGAGTGGCGTCGAAAACAATCATTTGGTCGTCAGCAGGATCTACAGCGCCCACGGCAGATAGTAGAGCCTTCTTTTGGGAAGGGCATGACTGGAGGAGTTCCAGCGTAGAAATGGCAGCAGGGGACTGTGCCAAATCATCTACTATGCTATACGACTGAGCGGCTCGACCGGAAGCAGCATTTCGGCGTAATGGTCCCTTTGGAATCTTTGGATGAACCTCAACTTTGGGTTGAGGGATGTGTAAGGGGACATTGGATGTCGAAAGAGGCTCTGCAGAACCTAGAGAGGGAGACTCGGGAGCAGACTGGGGCTGGGAGGCATGACCGTCCCACGCTCTAAGGGTGATCGTGGAAGGGGCCAGCTCAGGGGATCCGAGTTGCTTCCAAACCGAAGCGGACATCACGCGGGTGGATGCCCCTCGTCATTCTACAGGAAGCGATGGGTCCGTGTCTTGGCTGAAGTTTGGAGCGCGGAAGGAGGGAGGAGGGTGATCAGGTCAGGTGGCGTAAAACAGACCGTCGGTCGTGGCGGGATCTACGAGCGCCGGCGGTGGTAGAGCCTTCCTTTGGGAAGGGCACGACTGGAGGAGTTCCAGGGTGGAAATGGCGGCAGGGGATTGCGCCAAATCATCTACTATACTATACGACTGAGCGGCTCGACCGGAAGCAGCATTTTGGCGTAATGGTCCCTTTGGAATCTTTGGATGAACCTCAACTTTGGGTTGAGGGATGTGTAAGGGACCATTGGATGTCGAAAGAGGCTCTGCAGAACCTGAAGAGGGAGACTCGGGAGCAGACTGAGCAGGAGGCTTGGGGTACTGGCGAGACCGAGTTTGAAGGTGTAGGTCGACGGTTGAGGATGGATCGGAGTTCATCATAAGAATCTGGTAATCAGAGGAACCAGAGAGGGAAGAGGGGGTGGCTACCTGGTTATCGGGTGGTTGGGTAGCCATGAACCCTTGCTGAGGGAAAGGGTCAGTAAACACAGCTGGCTGGGTAGTGGCCACATTAGGGGGGGCATGAGGAGAGGCGTGCTGTCCGTGCAATGTGGCTTGAGACTCCCACATCTGCCGCATCTGGGGTAAGAGGGGACAATCATGGGTGTAATGACCATAAACACCGCAACACGAAAAAGGCTTATTTGTACGAAGCGGCCTGTCCGGCTTGGGCTGAGTGCCCTGTTGCTGGTTGACAGTGTTAGGGTCCATACCGGGATTGGGTCCACGAGTACCAGAGGCAGATTGATTTGGATTGGCTCTCCGCCTTATTTGAGAAGAAGGGGGGTTAGTCGCGCCCTGCTGTGCAAATAACTGCCCTGGAGGGGGCGGTAGGTGCTGTTGCGGGGGTTGAGAAGACAAGGGAGGCGGAAGCGCATATGCTGGAGGAGCTGGCATACCAGCCTGTGGATAAGGGTAATGGTGAGGTGGGGTAGCATTGAGGTAAGCAGGAGGAGGGGCAAAAGGAGGCATGCCGTATCCTGGATACATACTACCGGGAGGGGGAAGAGTGCTAGAGGTGCTGGCCCCTCCAGGAGGAAAACCGTAACCCATAGGAGGTTGGGCAGGCAGATGGGAAAGGGCTCCAACGATACCGTCGGCGGAATGAGATGCCCCCGGGGCGTTAGCGCCACCGGGCCTGGGGAGGTCAGGAAGAACGGTATAAACATAACCAGATTGAGCGTAGATCAGGTCATATTTCAATGCTATTTGAAGGGCGTCTTCTTCGGTTTGAGGGAAATGAGAGGCGACATCTTTGCCGATAGGAGCAGGAAGGGTGCGAAGGAACCAGTCCATGTAAACCCGATCTTCGAAAGGAGGGGCTCGACATAAGCTCCGTCTTCGTCGCCATTCCTGAACATGGGCGGAAAGGCGTGTTGAAGAGGATTGCTTGAAGGACGTCAAGAGCTCCGTGCCAGTATCGTATCGGAGAGGAAGCTGGAAGTACGACAAAAAGGCTTGGGCAAGAGTCTCAAAGGTGGTATGGGTAGAGGTGGCTTGTTCGACATACCATTTGGAAGCTTCGCCGGTAAGCGTGCGTTGGAACAAACGAAGACGAATGGAGTCATCGGTAATGGAGTTGGAGGAACACCACATATGGAAAGATCGAACATGATTGGTTGGATCTTCGCCAGTAAGGCCCTCAAACTTAGGGATATCTGAGGGTAGCTTGGTTGGCATAGCGGGCCAGGTAGCATTGTGGCGAATGGGGTCATTGATCAACTGATGGAAATCGGGGAGGCTGAGGCCTGCAATGTATGGCAACACGGGGGTGGCTGGGGTGGTTCCTGTGGTGGTTCCGCTAGTAGTAGGGCCGGCATTAGGGCCGGGAGAACCACTAGCGTTAGGCCCTGGACCAGACATGGTGATGGTGAAAGGGGGAGAACCAGGAGGAGAAGGAGGACCCGATGAATCAGGAGAGGAGTCGGAGTGCGGACTCGAAGGTGGACTGGCTCGACGGCGGCGGGGCGGAGCAGGTCGATCAACCGGAAACTGAGGATGAAGGCCAAGAAGTCTCCGGGAAAGGCGCCTTGGGGGCACAATGATGACAGGAAGAAGGAAACCGACAGGGGCAAAAAAGGGACAGAATCAATTCAGGTCAAGGGCAGAAAAGGTGTAGTGACAATTGATTTTAGAGTCTTTTCCAAGCTATGTTAACCAGGTGCTTCTTCACTTAGGGTCAGTGTGTGGCGTGCGTTAATTTTAATTTTTAAACCCTTCTCGTTTTGAGAGCAAGAAAAAGTGTGCGGTGTAACTGAAAAGAAATCTGCGTAGAACAATATAGATTGCTGAAAAGACATAACATTTAACAGCTAACTATGCATCAATCTAACCCAAAGAGGCGGGTCTCTCAAAACTACTCTAAAAGAGGGCAAAAATCTAGTCAAAACACACATGAAAAGAGCTCAACAGATCTAGGGTCGAAAGGGACAGGGATCTGGAGTATAAAGCTGCAGGAAAGAGGTGCAGATCACAGCCAAGAGACAGAGGCAAGGTGGCTGGAAAAAGGAGGAAATCAGAAAAAAACCGGAGGGGGTAAGGCAGAGGCCTTCCAAGGAGGTCCAAACAAAACGACAAGAGGTGATTTGAAAGGAAAAGAGGCTGATTTCAATGGATCTGAAAGGGAGGTAACAGATCTGAAACAGAGGGGGCTGAAGCTCTGAAAAACCGACGGTTGAAACAACTAAAACTCGTCCACAAAAGGTGGAGGGTACTAAGGCCCTAAGGGGCTGGATTCCCACTTAGATGAGTAAAAACAGATCAGATCTTGGTCAAGGCGGGCTGAGACAGAGGCTGGAAGACCGGCTGCAGCCGCACAGAACCTAAAAATTGGCAAAAAATGTCTGGAAAAAAAGGCAAATGCGCTTTCCGACTCGATCTCGAGTGCGTGTCGCAGAAATGGGTCGAGGCAAGACTGGAGGTCCAAAGGTGTGCCTAGGGCCAAAAAGTGCGACCCCCCCTGTCCTATTGTCTCGCTGCATATTTTCGTAAAAGTTGCCGTCTCAAAGTGATACAAGCCTAAGCATTCGTAAACGGGCCAGAAACACACGGAAGTTAGAAATTTTAAGTTTTTAGGGTTTTATGTGAGAAAAATGACATAAAAAGAGGAAAACTAAGTAGCTGAAAAGAAGCCCTAGGGCCTGAAGTAGCTGGATATGCAGGAATATGAAAAACGACAGCGGTCGTAATTTAAAACCCGTGTGGAGTCGCCATTTGTTAGTATGAATTCTTCGTCGAAGTGTACGAAAAAGAACCACTTTAGCTATGCATAACTAATAGCCCTAACAACAATAGAGGCTGCCAAACATCTTCAGATCTGCGATTAGTAATTAAAATGCTGCAACAAACAGATCTATAAATGGAAAGACATTAAGCAGTAAAATAAAGGGGTTTGCTCCATGCATCCAACAGACAAGACAAGAACACGATTTTTGAAAGAATTTTTGTATTACAGGGCACCTGGGAGGAAAACAAGAAGGTGTATCTAGCTCTCCTCAATGGGATGGGTTCTTTGTAGTCCTCAGCACTTCAGATCTAAGCTTTCTCTCTCTTGTAGGTGTAGAAAACCCAATGCAAAAAGTAGAGCTCAAAGGGAGCAAAATGGCAGAAAATGGTGACCAAATGTATAGATCCAGAGTGATCTAATAGGCAACAAAAGGTAAGGAATGATGGGGAGGAACCCTCCTATTTATAGCAAAATATTGGGTCATTCTAGATCTTGGTGCATGATTAAAATAATGTTAACCAAATCTAGATCCACCTTTATGGAATATTTTATTATTATTTGTTGGAGGGAAAGGGTGTTTGACTTGGGTCAAATCCCTTGATTGGTGAAAAATAAATAAATAAATGATTTATTTATCTTTTTAAGGAAGTAGTTGGGAGATAATCAAATAAATAATGATTTATTTGATTAATGGTGGGTGATTTGGTCATATTTAACAAGGAATATTATCTAAATAAGATTTAAATAATTATTCCTAGAAATAATAAGATAAATAAAGGTTTATCTAATTAATTTCTTTGATTTTGGGTTAAACATGACTGGGAATAATAATTAAATTATGGTTTAATTAATTATTCCATGAGGAAAATCAAACAAATATAGGTTTGTTTAATATTTCCTTTTGGGGTTTCCTATTTGGACCATAAACAACCTAATAAATATGGTTTATTAAGTTATTTAACATAGTGAAGGCAATTTCTTGAGGGGTAAAATTGGTCTTACATGGTGTACTTGGATATCAATGATGATAGGTTGGAATGACCAAAAAATGGTGTAACATACTATCTTCTCTAAAATTCCATCCCAAGCTTCTTCTTCTATGAACTAAACATATCTATTGATTATTACTTTCTTGGTTGATGGATTATAGAGTTTGTAAGCCTTGGATTTATCACTATGTCCAAGAAATATACATTTCTCGCCCTTACTGTCCAACTTCTTCCTTAACTGATCGACGACATGTGCATATTCCACACATCCAAACACTCTCATGTGAGTGACAAATTGCTTTGTTCCACTCCATGCTTCTTCTGGAACTCTGTTCATAACACTTTTGGTTGGACATCTATTAATAATATAAGCTTCACAAGAGACAGCTTCTACCCAATACTCATTTGGAAAATTCTTTGCCTTCAACATACTTCTTATCATGTCCATGATGGTCCTGTTCTTTCTTTTTGCTACACCATTTTGCTGAGGTGTATACCTTGTGGTAAATTTCTTGTGTATTCTATGCTCCCTGCAGAAATGTAGGAAGTCTTTGGAGATATATTCTCCACCTCTGTTAGTTCTCAACACTTTTATGTAGTGTCCACTTTGCTTCTCAATAAGAGCTTTGTAGTGGTAGAAATGTTCAAACACTCCACTTTTATGTTTTAGAAAATAGACCCATGTCTTCCTTATGTAATCATCTATAAATGTCAAAATATAGTGATTGCCACCAAATGATGGTGTTTGCATTGGTCCACATAAATCTTAGTGGACAATCTCCAAATGTGCCATTGCCCTTATACTCTTTCCTGCTGTAAATGATTCTCTATGTTGTTTGCCCAAGATGCAGCCTTCACATAGGCTGTATGGTTTCTCTATAAGTTGTAATCCCTTTACCATACATTTTCTATGCAACAAGTTCAAACCTCCAAAATTGAGATGACCAAATCTCAAATTCCATAACTAGTTCTCATCTTTCACTTCTTCTTGAAAGATTTCTTGTGTGACAGCTGCTACAACACCTCCTTCCTTCAAGGCTAATCTCATCTTGAGAGGAAACATTCTATTACTTGTCATATGGACTTTTTCAATTATATTTCTACTTGGAGGTCTATCCATGATTGTGCACACGTCATTTTTAAAAAACACATTATAGCCCTTTTGCATGAGTTTCCAATGCTTAGAAGGTTACCTTTCAAACCAGGTGTTGGGGTCCTGTGATTTGGCAGATTGGCATACCAAATGACAAGGCAACATCAAAACCATTTTGGAATCCTAGGATCTAGCCCTCCTGGATTTAGAGAGGGATCTCTCTCTATATGTTTAGAATGATATGCTTTTAGGCTTGTGATATGATATTAGGCTAGTTATGAAACACAATTGATTTTTTTGTTTTTGGTTGGGAATCATTAAATGAGAAGGTCATTTGAAATGAAGGAGGAAATAAGTGGAAGGATGTTTCGGCATGGGAAGATAGGTCAAGAAACAGTGGTAAACCATTGGGCTATGGAGTCATAAAAGGGTTTACTTGCACAACAACTATTCAAGGGTTTCCATAGGGAAAGTCATCTATATCAAAAGATCTCTTTAAGTTGATTTTGTGGTATGGAACATTAAGAAGTATGGTGAAAGAAGCAAACATATAAGAAAACAAAGGGAAACCTAAGATCAGGTAAGGACTTTGAACCTATCCTGCTTTTGGCATACTCTTAATGGGAAAAACATTTAAGATAAACATAAAAAGAAGCCTAAGATCAAGTAAGGACTTTGAACCTATCCTGCTTTCGGCATACTCTTAAGAGAAATATTCAAAACAATTGTTTAAGACTAAACAAGGGACAGGGATAACCATAAAATTCCTTGATTAGGACTCTACTTAGCATGTAGTGAAAATATCATTCAAGAACAACATCTCAAGTTCTACTCAGCAAGACATGGTCTCACCAACATTCCTTGACTGGTTATACTCTATTGATTCATTCTCAAACACACATTTAGAGGAAAACATAAAGATAAAGCTTATCAGTCAGATTTAGGGTACTTTTAGAAGTAAATCATAATCTATATTTGTTGTTATTTATCAGAGAATATGAACAAAGTGGAAACATAAGGAGAATAAAAACTACAATAAGAATAACATCACCAATGATTTAGATCATGATCCAATGAATCTACTTGTCTATTTGATGTCCAAGACAAGTTACATACTTTGAGTCCAATAGCTTTTACAGTTTGATACTTCTCTTCCCAGCCTACTATATTACAACTACTGAGAAAATCTTACTCACTAACAGTTCAGCAATTAACAATTTTCCAACCCTTTACAATGAGTTTTCTATGAATACATATAGGTGAGAGAGGAAGAGTGTTGAAGGAAAGATCATAAATATTATTCAAGGCATAGGGGGAGAGGTATTCGAATGTCCATTCTACTTAATGACCATTGCATTAACTGATTGTACTATTTTATTAGTTTTTTTTGTCTTTGAGGCATATCTGGTAGGCTAGTAAAAACTCCGAAGTGTGTTCTTTGAAGATAACTATGGCTGAAGTACTCTGTTTGACCTCTGAGACAAGTAACTGTCATATTTCGGTTCTGAGGCCTCCCATGACTATGAAATAACTACTCTGACAGTTTTAAAGAGGTTCTTTCATCAGTATGATTATCACGGTGTCTTTGAAAGGTAATGTAGACTACAGGTGTCCTTATGGGTTGTTGAGAAGGAAATAGCCTCGCTGATGTGTCCTTTGGAGGCTTTCTTTGGCTGATTTGTCACTTTAATCACTAATTTAGGCTTCGATTTGTGCTTTAGGCCTCATTAGGCCTTCTTGGATCATCTTAGGTCTTCTTCTAATTGATGTGATGTGTATAGCTGGCTTGCACTGGAGAGCTCACTGTGTAATCAATGCCCATGACGCACTGGTTTACAACTTGATGATTCAGCCCTTATGTCCCTTTATGCACTAAATTCGGCCACAGAGGATCGTCACCCTCAGCTATGTCCCTTTACTGGACTATGGGATGACTTTTTGTTATAGCACCACAATTAAACCTGCACAAGACATCAAACATGTTATAAAATCCTGTGGATATTGGGTTTAACTACTTCAGAGGCTTAGCGGAAATCCGAGAACCAAGGTTTGAATTGGGGTTTTGCGCGCGGAACAGTGAAAGTGGTTTTTTGGAATACCGAGGTAGTATTCATGTGGCCATAAGGTGGTAAGTGGTTTAGGCCCATATGAACGCGATATGACTTTGGAGGTGATACGTAAACCTGACAAAATCACCTATTTCGAATTAAAAACGCACGGAAAGGGGGGGGATGAGTTTGTGCGTGATAAAATCCTGGTTGTCCGATCTGCGAGGAGAAGTGCAAATCGAGGGTTAGCACATCGTGCGATACAACACCGAGGCATGGGGAGAGGATGGAATGGGGCCAGGGTGTGACGAGTTCTAGGTCGCTAGATCTGGGGGGCCAGATCAACGGTTGAGATTAACTGTGGGGGGATTGGGGGGTACAAAAGGATCTCGTCAACGGGGTGTCTTTGCAGTTAATGGGGAAATACTGGCTGTCAGATCGGGAGAGAATCAACAGTGGAGATTAACTGTGGGGGGACTGGGGAATACAGGCCACTTTGGTTGGATGCCCCCACAGTGAACCTGTGCCATTGATCTGGGAGGAATGGACGGTCCAGATTGAATCAGGAGATTAGAGATTAAATATGGTGGATGAGGGGTCAGGGGGATGGCAAAATTGCGATGAGGCGAGGGCCGTTAGATCTTGAGGATCAACGGCGGAGATTAAATCGAAGAATGGCAGGCAGAAGGGGCTTGGACAGGAGGAATGCGATAATGTGATGGCTGATTGAGCATGGACCGTCCAATCTAAGGGAGATCAACGGTGGAGATTTCATCGACGGAGGATGGAAGTGGGATTGGGAATCGCCGAAGTGTGATGCACCGATGGAGGGCGGACCGTTCGATCTAAAACGAGATTAATGGTGGAGATTTACTCAGGGGATCGGCCATCGGCGGAGAAAAGGAGTGCGAGCGTGACCCTTTGTGGTTTGTGATGGAGCGCGGACTATCAGATGGTTGTGATCAACGACTGAGATCTGCTCAGGGGATCGGCCATCAGTGAAAGAAAATGCAAGGGGAAATAGGAAACAGGGAAATACGATGGCCGATAGCCAATGGGCTTAGTGCTCGTTGTGGAGCCGGTCATATGGCAGAAAAGGGGGTTGGGGCTTAAGTGAAAGACACTTAAGGCCTAAATTCAAAAGGAGCGGAATTAGGCTGAAATGAAGGTTTTTTGAGGGTTTTTAAAGGTGCCGATAGATATAAAGAAGGGATTAAAACCAAATAAAGGGGAATCATATGGTTTTAAAGGGAATTTTGAAGGAAGTGGAGGGATTTTTAATAGGAAAATATGAATCGAAGAGGGGTTCAAAGCAGTTTTCTTCAAGAAAACAGCAGGGCTTTATGAAGACATCAGTGAGATGGACCCTTTGGACAAATGGACACAGAAAGGCTTCAAGAAGTCACATATTTGCTCCAAATTTGTTTCTTGAAGACTAAGACCTATTTTAGCCATCATATTATATGAAAAATTTATAGATGGCTAATAGCAGCTCCACTTGGGGATGGCAGCTCCTTGGAGATGTTAAGAACCTCAGAAATTTATCTGTGAAATGTAGATCAATGTCCTGCACTTTGAACATCCTCTTTCTTCTTTGATCATGTTGCTTGAAAATATGATCAATCATTACATCATAACAAATTATTTTCTCCCAAACAACTACCTACACAACCTACTTTCCTAACATTTTTTCTTCAACAGGGCGCACTTGGACTTGCAAACCTCTTTACATCAACTTTTATTCTTTTATTGAAAGATAGAAACTAATCTAAATCTACCCTTATAACTTCCATGAGTCCAGATTAAATAGTTGGACTAAAAAATTCTCTACCTAATCTACTATCTGCCAGGATTAAACTGTCTGACAAATCTGCATTCTCTACATTCTAAAATAGAAATTGAAAACACAGTCAAACCAGGATTAAACTGTTTGATTTGTTGTGATGGCTATGACATCAAAAATAGACTGCTCATAGACCTTTATTTGTATAAAATTAAAACAAAACTTGGAAGGCTTAAGATCTGAAAACAATGAGAGTCCTTCCTTCTTTCTTTCAGCTCTGATTTTGATATCTTTGAGTTGTTTTCTTCTTCTTTTTCTGGTTCAAGTTTTTAGCATGTTAGAACCAGTTATTTTTCTTCTATTTGGATCAGGTTTTGATCTGATTAGAGCCACTCTTTCTATCCGAATCTATTCTACTGATAAGCCAAGATTAGACAGTTTGGAAAATCTGATTCACTAACCTATCAGCAGTAAATTGAATTCTATCTAGTCATGATTAGGCTGTATGACTAAATAGTAGTGCTCTCTCAAGTGGTGGCATTTAAGCTTGCACACTTTCAGATTCTCATTCTTTTTTGGTATGGGGTTGTACCTTTCCTCTTTTATATCTGCCCTCTTTTCTCTTTTTCTATTTTTTTTGTATTTTCTCTCAATTTTTCTTTCAAAGTAAAAACAAAAAAAAACTAACTAAATGCTCTCAGGCTGAGCTTTATTGACTTTCCTACCTATCCTAATATAACTCTGAAATATTTACATGTTTAGCTAACAAATTCTCTTTTCCAATACATCCAGTGAATCAGATGGCTCCATGACTGGTCTCTGCTCATCTCTTTGAGCATGCTGGACAGACAGGGCCACTCCCATCTCACTTGTTTCTTGGCAGCAATGCTAAAAAATTTTGTTGCATTTGGTGATACACTGCTCCTAACAATCTCTATCCCTTCTTCAAATGTCTTCAAAAAATGAGCAAAGGGGTATTGAAATAATACCTGGTTGGGAGTATTTGACAAGTAAGTTTCAACCAGGGTTATTTTTTCTTCCATTAGATCAAGAAAAGATTCTTTTGAGAAAGAAAATCTTCCTCATCTTCATTGTGATCTGAACTGGAGGACTCATCATATTTGGCAGTGCTATCCTCTTGTAGTCCTGGGGCATTTTGATTCAGTGGAATGAGCTCGGTGAAGATGTCATTATATTCTTGAGTAGGGGTCTCTTTGAATACCTTGACCCTTTCAGGAGAAGGTTCTTTAATTTCAACCGGCTCAAGAAGTTCTTCATTGTTTTCCTCCTCAACCTTTGAGCTGAAAGAATGCCGATTCCTAATCACATGAAAACTGTTACTGATGAGTTGTAATGAAGCAAAGCAAAGATTCAGAGATTCTTCACCCTCTTCTACATTTTTACAGCTTTCTTCATTAGTATAGTATAGCCTTCTTTGGCTCATTACTTTCTTGGAGATGGTGGAATTGATCTTCCTCCCACAAATATACTAATGATGGTCCTGCAAGATCAACTTCTGTTTGGAGAACATCATCATCAGATAGATCAAAATTAGGAAAATCATTAATGTAAGTAATGTCACCAATCAAACATACTGGATTATCAGCAGGTCTTTCTTTATTGTGATCTACAAGGGAACTTTCTAAATTTTTACCACAAAGTTCATTAGGTGAATAGGCAAGAGTGTTTCTTTTGCAAAAAATTTCAGAGGCTGGCTGTTTATTGATAATCTGATCGATATCTTCATCTGTCAAAGGAGGAGATGTTTCTGTGTTTCTTTGAGAAGAAGTACGACAACTCTCTTTCTCTTGTGAAGACTGAATTTGAGGCCGGATGTCTTCTTGGGCCTCAGCTAAAAGGGATGATGAATCATTATTCATGCTTGTGGGGATATCTTGAGGAATGTCTTTTATTTCTTGATTGATTTCTTCCTCAACTAATTCATCTAGGTTCTTGTGATAGTTAGGATGCATATGAAATTCTTGAATGGCTTGTAACAGATCTTCAGGATGCATATTAACCAAATCCTCATCAATATCTAATAGGTATTGTATGATGTTCTGAGATTGATCGCAACAATTTGCAGTCCATGATAAAGATGAAGGGTTATCTCTATACTTTTCATAAAATACTTGGTGCACGTCTTTTAAAGAAAACAAGCTCTTATGTTCTAACCATTCATACCAATCCCTTGCCTTTCCTTCTAATGTTGCCATGAACATTTTCATAAGACAGTCCTCTTGCCATTCAACTTTTAACCTCCATATATGTATATGAAACTTGATGAGATGTAACAAGGGCTCATCAAAATTTTCATCTTGAAAAATAGGCAGGTTTTTCATCCAATCTATTTGAGGCATTTTGTGTGGGAAACTAGGGATATGATCTCTACTCATTGGGGCATATCTTCGTTGTATCCTTGGAATCATGTTTGTAAATCAGAAAAGAGTTCATTGTGTCTATTCAACTAGTTCAGAGTCTTCTACCAGTGGAGTTATTTGGTCTTTTGGGAGTTGTGGAGTTGCCAGGTGGATGATTTCAAATGTTTTAAGATGAGTTGTTGTCCACCATCAGCAATTGAATACCAATCTAAGGAGGTTTGTGGGTCTTTTGAAGTCTTAAGGATGTATAAGATGTAATTCACTCAGAACTCCCCAGCAGAGTCGCCATTATGTTGGGGTCCTGTGATTTGGCAGATTGGCATACCAAATGACGAGGCAACATTAGAACCACTTTGGAATCCTAGGATCTAGCCCTCCTGGATTTAGAGAGGGATCTCTCTATATATGTTTAGAATGATATGCTTTTAGACTTGTGATATGATATTAGGCTAGTTATGAAGCACAGAGGATTTGTTTGTTTTTGGTTGGGAATCATTAAATGAGAAGGTCATGTGAAGTGAAGGAGGAAATAAGTGGAAGGATGTTTCGGCATGGGAAGATAGGTCAAGAAACAGTGATAAACCATTGGGCTATGGAGTCATAAAAGGGTTTACTTGCACAACAACTATTCAAGGGTTTCCATAGGGCAAGTCATCTATATAAAAATATCTCTTTAAGTTGAGTTTGTGGTATGGAACATTAAGAAGTGTGGCGAAAGAAGCAAACATATAAGAAAACAAAGGGCAGCCTAAGATCAGGTAAGGACTTTGAACCTATCCTGCTTTTCGAATACTCTTGATGGGAAAAACATTTAAGATACACATAAAAAGAAGCCTAATATCAAGTAAGGACTTTGAACCTATCCTGATTTCGGCATACTCTTAAGGGAAATCTTCAAAACAGTTGTTTAAGACTAAACAAGGGACAGGGCTAACCATAAACTTCCTTGATTAGGACTCTACTTAGCATGCAGTGAAAAGATCATTCAAGAACATCTCAAGTTCTACTCAGCAAGAAATGGGCTCACCAACATTCCTTGATTGGTTATACTCTATTGATTCATTCTCAAACACACATTTAGAGGAGGACATAAAGATAAAGCTTATCAGTCAGATTTAGGGTACTTTTAGAAGTAAATCCTAATCGATATTTGCTATTCTTTATCAAATAATATGAACAAATTGGAAACATAAGGATAATAACAACTACAATAAGAATAACATCACCAATGATTTAGATCAGGATCCAATGAATCTGCTTGTCTATTTGATGTTCAAGACCAGTTACATACTTTGAGTCCAATAGCTTTTACAGTTTGATACTTCTCTTCCCAACCTACTATATTACAACTACTTAGCAAATCTTACTCACTAACAGTTCAACAATTAACAATTTCCAACCCTTTACAATGAGTTTTCTGTGAATACATATAGGTGAGAGAGGAAGAGTGTTGAAGGAAAGATCATAAATATCAATCAAGAAAGAAGGGGAGAGGTATTCGAATACCCATTCTGCTTAATGACCATTGCATTAACTGATTGTACCATTTTAGTAGTTTTTTTAATCTTTGAGGCATATCTGGTAGGCTGGTAATAACTTCAAAGTGTGTTCTTTGAATATAACTGTCGCCAAAGCACTCCGTTTGACCTCTAAGACAAGTAACTGTCATATTTTGGTTCTGAGGCCTCCCATGACTATGCAATAACTGCTCTAATAGTTTTAAAGAGGTTCTGTCATCAGGATGGTTGTCACAGTGTCTTTGAAAGGTAAAGTAGACTACAGGTGTCCTTACGGGTTACTAAGAAGGAAATAGCCTCGCTGATGTGTCCTTTGGAGGCTTTCTTTGGTTGATTTGTCACCTTAATCACTGATTTAGGCTTTGATTTGTGCTTTAGGCTTCATTAGGCCTTCTTGGATCATCTTTGGTCTTCATCTGATTGCTATGTATAGGTGGCTTGTGCTGGAGGGCTCACTGTGTAATCAATGCCCATGACGCACTGGTTTACAACTTGATGATTCGGCCCTTATGTCCCTTTCGTCACTAAATTCGGCCACAGAGGATCGTCACCCTCAGCTATGTCCCTTTATTGGACTGTGGGACGGATTTTTGTTATAGCACCGCCATTAAATCTTCACAAGAAATCAAACATGTTGTAAAACCATGTGGATGTTAGGTTTGACTGCTTCAGAGGCTCGGCGGAGGTGAAGGAGCTGTGCAGAGGAGGAGAAATGCGTGGAGGGTGAGTTCCATGGAGGAAATCCAAGAACCAAGGTTTGAACTAGGTTTTTGGGCATGGAACTGTTGTGGATGATTTTGTCACCCTCCTAGAGACAGTCTAGAGTTGCCATCGACCAGTGCCTAGGACATCTTAATATAGCAAGGAGCCCTTTAAAGTTTGGGTTTTCAGTCCAAGGAACTCACTTACCATTCTCTTGTTACAAAAAAGGAACTTGAAATAGATTGAATTGGTCCCAATTCTCTTTCAGTGGCTGATACATAGATAGGAATAGGGTAAGGACATCAGGTAAAACTTCAGCATGATAGCATCAGACAGTTTAGAGACCGCTTTACTGTAAAGAGGGCCGATTCAAATAACATATTACAGAAATCATATATCAAGAAGTGCGGGCAAGAAGAAAACATAAGAAGATATTACTGACAAAAGGGCATATCAATTTACGAATCCTCAAGCCACTAATATAGCAGAAATTATTGAAAGAGTGAACATGGAACAGCATATCACTTCTAGGCCTATTTAAAGCGCTCGACCAATTCCAGGAAGGGCATCACTTAAGATGAATCCTTACTGCAAATTAGCGAGCCGCTCGCATTCTAGAACATGACATAAGAAGAAAATATGTATGAAAAGATGATGTATTAACACATGAGAGAAATTACATACTGCAATACATCAAAGACCAGAATCCTCAATACAGTCATAACCCCTCCTCACTGAGACCCAACGGGCTCTGAAACTTCATACAAAAATGTCACAAGATGTATACAATAGTCTTCTCGCTGCACAGCTTGCTTACAGAAATCTGGAACCTCAACAATGTCTTGCTTTTTTGCATTTATAGAAAGAAGAGAAACTTCTGGAGGAGGAGGGAAGATGATGTACAATTAATGACTTAGATAAAAATGGCGGAAAACATTTGCGCCTTTTTCTTATGAATGACTGACCATAAATGAATATACCTAACATTCTGTCTAAAGAAATAAATGCCGGAGACGAAAATCTCCTTATGTACAGGGCAGAAACAATAAAATATACATATCGGGATGCTTCTGGTTGAAGGCAAATCTGCTACCATGAGAGCTCTGAGAAAATCCTCTTTTCAGTACTGTACGCTTAGCTTTGATTTTGAACTGGAGCCCCGAGCTTTAAATGAGAGATGAACTTTTCTGGAGGGTTCAGAGAATTTGTATCTGTATGTTCTTTAATCATGGTCACTTCTTGAACCTACCCTCTGCCTCTTCATTAAATTTCATCCACAGAAAGCGTCCTTTACAGGCCTTCGAGATTTGTAACAGTGGCAGTTTAAAATATCTTCCTGCAATTCCGTAACCTGCAAAACCCTCAAAATTATTAGAGAAATGGACACACGCGAAGGCGTGAATGATGAAGGTGGAAGTGGGGAAGATGAGAAAAAATGCGAATGGAAGAAGAAAACATTCAGGACAATGGAATGAAGACGATGGAGATTTGTCGTGAATGGGCGAATCGTAACCCGGTATGGTCGTGGAAGAAAAATGGCGATAGATGATGGCTTTAATATATGTATAAAAACACACGCCCATCAATATATATTAGCGCGAGGACACAATAATGGATATTCGAGGGAGAGACACGTAAGTACATGGGGGACTGGTGGGGGGAGGTGACGTGGCGAGTGGGTTGATGGGCGGAGGCATGAAACAGTGACACGGTGGCAGTCTGTGGGACGTGGTGGTATGGAGCGATGAACGATCAACTCTAGGACATATCTGCCGTCGGATGGAGGTAGGCAGATCGGACGGAGCGGGTGGATCCCGCTGACCGGACATCGACCGAAGGATAACGCGCGGGGAGAGAGCGGTTTCCCGCTCGTACCGAGGACACGTGGCCTTGCTTGTGTGGGATCGCTGGCCCCGCGATAAATACCGCCATCCGACAAGAGCGGTGCGGGGGGAAACCACCGGTTTTACTGTGTGCCAGGGCCGTATGTGGGGTCCTCGTTCCTGAACGATCACCGCGCCGTTGATCTAATTGAATTGGACGGTTATAACGACGCCCGGGACTTAAACGATAACCCCCCCTTTTTCCTTTTGGCCTGTGGTCCTGGACTAGGGTTATATGAGAATCAAGGCGGGAGGGGCTAAGGTCTAAGGGGCTTCGGCCCGAGATATAAAATGTACATTTTAAACGTTATAAAGAGGATTTTCGGGCGGAGATGATAGAATTAAACGGGGCCCAGGGGTTTTTGCTCTCAAAAACATTAGAGATGGATTTTGGAGAAGGTGATGGTCGAATTCTAAAAAGGGAGAGGGGATATGTACAACACTGGCTCCATTTGGGGACGGCATGATCGTCCTCGGGCATGTCGAGAACACGCAGACCATTCAAACTTTTCATTCCGCTGTTCAATTTTTGCTACGATTTTTCTTCAGGTAACTATCAACATCCCCCTTTTTCCCTTATAGAAATTAGAAAACCAAAACAGCTTATGTACAGTATATACAGTGGGGCGTTTCCAACCGGGGTCAGAATTGAAAATATGGCTTGAGGAATTGGCCGTTCACGGGGGAATCCAACAATTCGCCCTGTAGATTTTCTAAATAGAAAGTGTTATTTCCTCCCAGCTTGACTATTTTGAACGGCTCGAACCATAATGGATCAAATTTAGCATGCTTGCCCTTTTCTGCTCTGCGAACATCCCATCTGAGAACCAGGTCTCCTACTTGAAAATTCCTATCTTTTGCATGCTGATCAAAGACTTTCTTCATTTTTTCTTGGTATTCTATTAGTCTCTGGTCTACCTGGTTCCTCATCTCCTCCAATTCTACTAACTGATAAATTCTTCTGATCATCTCATCCGGTTCTTCTTGGTTTTCCTGCATAAATCGTGCCACGGGCAACGCCAGTTGTACAGGAAACACTGCAGCCCGCCCATACACCAGCTCATATGGAGACTTGCCTGTTGCTCTTTTGCTGGTTATCCTGTTTGCCCATAGAGAAAACTTCAACTGAGAGTCCCAGTTTTTCTGATTTTCAGCTATCGTTTTCTTCAGGGCCCTCACCAGGGTTTTATTAGATGATTCTGCTAAACCGTTCCCCTGGGGGTAATAGGCCGTGGAATGAGTTAACATAATATTATACCTTTGGCAGAAATTTACAAATCTGGCGGATTTAAAAGCTTGAGCATTATCAGTTACAATCCTTGCAGGACAGCCAAACCTAGATATAATATTGTCTTCTAGAAAATTCATGATTACAGCATCTGTAGCCCTTCTCGTAGGTATGGCTTCCACCCATTTCGTAAAATAGTCTGTAGCTGTGAGTATCCATTTATGTTGGCCACTTGATGGAGGGTGTATCTCTCCTATAAAATCTAACCCCCATTTCTGGAAAGGTTCATTTACATGAACAGGAATTAAGGGCAAAGATGCTAATTTCTGTCTTTCTGCAAATCTTTGGCATTTGTCACATGCTCTGACCCAGGCAAAGGTATTTGAATATAATTTTGGCCAGTAAAAACCAGCTTTCAAGATTTTATTGGTAGTAGCCCTCCAGCTGTAGTGTCCTCCACATATTCCTTCATGGAATTCTGTCATTATATTCTGTACTTCATTTTCTGTGAGACATAACAGTAATATACCCAGAGGGTCTCTCCAATAGAGCTGTCCATTAGCAATGACATACTTCTAAGATCTCATCCTTACAGCTCTGTATGCTGCCTTA
Source organism: Pinus albicaulis (assembly GCA_034641835.2). NCBI lineage: Eukaryota > Viridiplantae > Streptophyta > Pinopsida > Pinales > Pinaceae > Pinus > Pinus albicaulis. Next base: position 749,778,660 of record CM076571.1, on the reverse strand, counting down.
TCACATCCTGGAGGACAACTAAGTGTCAACAGGTATTCAACTATTTGCTTATACCACAGACTAGTCAGATACTTTACATGCACCTTCTGTGTAGCCATTTCTAGTCCATGTTGCTCCTCTTCTTTTTCTGATTCTTCATTTGCCATCATGGATAAATTAATGCCCAGAGCCTGATGATTAGATTCAGATAACATCTTGGCAAGTCCCTGCCCTTTGATCAATTTAGTAGGCTTTATGTCTAGGTCATACTCCTGGATTTTTGCAATCCATCTTCCCCTCCTGCCTTCACTGTCTCCCTGAACTAGGATGTCTTTTACAGCTGCTGTGGGAACATAAGCAGTAATGTGGGATTGCAAAATATAAACTCTGAAAGCTTTAAGGGACTTTACCAGGGCATACGCCTGCTTCTCCAGTATATTATACTTTAGTTCAGCATCATACAATACCTGACTGAAGAATGCTATGGGCTGTTCATATCCTTCTTCATTTTTCTGCAATAACACTCCAGCAATTGTATGTGGTGAAGCAAATGAAAATACCATAAATGGCTTGCTATAATCCGCTCCTGCTAGCACGGGAGCTTCAACAAATGCTTGTTTAATTCTTGTAAATGCATCCCTAGACTCCTGGGACCACCTAACTTCATTTTCCTTTTTCAACATATTAGTAATGTGCCTAACTATCTCTGCATAGTTAGGAATGAATCTCCTTAAAAAGTTTATTCGGCCCAAAAACACCTGTACTTCTTTCTTATTTCTTGGCAGAGAAATGCTATTTATTACTTCAACTCTCTTAGGATCAATTTTTACACCATCCTTAGTAACGATATGTCCTAGGAGTCTTCCTTCATCTAATGCAAACAAAGATTTTTGGGGATTCAGAGAAAGGCCATACCTTCTGCATTTTTCAAAAGTTCTTCTCAGATGTGTAATATGCTCATCATCATTCTTTGAAAACACCGTGATGTCATTGAGGTACACTACCAGAAACTTGTCCTGTTCTCCCACAAAGGCTATGTCCATTGCCCTTTGAAAAGTAGCACCTGCATTGATCAGTCCAAATGGCATCCTTGCATACATAAAGGTTCCCCATGTAGTGGTGAACGCAGTCTTCTTCTGATCTTCTGGGAAAACAGCTACCTGATTGTAGCCTGAAAACCCATCCATCATTGACATTCTGGATGCCCCCACCACTTTCTGCAAGATGTGGTCCATTTTAGGCAGTGGGTAGTTGTCTTTGAGAGATGCTCTGTTCAAATTTCTGAAGTCTACACATAGCCTGATTTCCCCATTCTTATTTCTGACAGGAACAAGGTTCGCTATCCATTCTGAGTACCTCAAGGGCACAATTATTTTGGCCTTCAACAATTTTCTAATTTCCTTCTCAATTGAGGGAAGAAGCAGGGGGTTAATTTGCCTGAGCTTCTGTTTGTATGGCTTTGCATCTTCCCTGAGTGGGATCTTGTGCTGTATGATATTTACATCAAAATTTTTTAGGTCCTCATAGGACCAAGCAAAAACATCTTTATAAGACTGAAATAACTTCAAATACTTTTCTTTATGTTCTTCTGAGATTCTCTTAGATAATTTGACAATCTTGGGATCAGCAGCCGTACCCAAATTTAAATCTCCCACTTGATCCTCTTCTACTGTTTTGTTAGGCTGCATGGGAACATCATTCTTGTTGAATAATCTTTCTAGAGGCACTAGACCTCTAGGGATGACATTTCCTTTTAACTGCAGTACCTTATTTCCTGCTATATTCTCTTCCCATTTACCCTCAGCAAGGTTCTCAGCTTCTTCCTCATCATCATCATCAATTTCCATGCCTGTGAATTCTCCCACTGTCTCCATGAATCTCTTCATCTGTTCATCATCTTCAAAAACCTGCCAGTGTTTTATATTGTCTGGGATAGATGGTCTGTAACGTACCTCTACTTCATATCTTAACAATGGGTTCTGAGGAGGTCAGAATGTACTGGCAGCTACAGCAAGAGAATCTGCTATTCTGTTATGCTCTCGGGGCATGAACTGTATATTAAATGCTGAGAAGAAATTTTCTATCATGTCCCATACTTCGTTTCTATATGCTCTGAGCCGGGGGTGCTTAGTTTGGCATTCATTTTTAATCTGTCTTACTACTAGCTCAGAATCTCCAAACACTTTCAAACATTGAATGCCCATATTCCTAGCTGTCTGTAGGCCTAATAACAAGGCTTCGTACTCAGCTACATTGTTTGTAGCCTCATACTCCAATTTGAAAGACAGCGGCACCCATTTTCCTGTAGGGGAAATTAATAATACCCCAGCCCCATTACCTTCCCTGGAATTTGCTCCGTCAAAATGCAAAGTCCATACTTCTGATTCCTGGCCCCTTTTGAATTGCTCGGTTTGACATTGACCAGAGGAGGATTCTTGCGCGTAGTCTTGACTCTCTTCTAACACAAAACATGAGAAGTCCCCCTCTTTATTATAAACTGGAGAATTATCTGAGCAATCAGCAGTGGTCACCATTTTAACAAATCTGGTTTCCCTATAAAGCCTCCTCTCCTTACCACCAAAGACTGGGACAGTGGCATATGTTAAGTCCAGTTTAATCGATCCCCCAATCTTAGTACCCCAGGACCTTGACAGCAGCATGCCAAAACGAGCTGGGATATCAGCAACCACAATGTCCATGACCACACTTTTTGCTGGGATTTGAGCTAGATTGACCACTAAATCTTTAATCATTCCCAAGCATTTAACCCTTTTCGAATCAAATGAATACAGATCTTTATAAGGCCTTGTAATCTGCAGCCCTAGTTGCTCCATGACAGACAAAGGCATAAGATTATGGGAAGCCCCAGAATCTAACATACAGTTGTGAAGCAGCAGATCATGAATGACTAGGGACACATAAAAGGGAGGAGTAGAAGGGTCTATCTCCTCGACGTGTGGGCCAAAGACTACCATGGGTCTTTCTTCTTGAAGATTTAGACTATCAGGTGCAACTTGTGGCTCAGGAAGAGGCATAAAAGAGGTGACCTGAGACTGATATACTGGCTGTTTTAACAATTCAGTCAGAGGAACAAGAATCTTAATCTTTTCAAGCTCTCTTTGCAGATTAAAAACAGATGTGGACTTTTCTATCATTACCTCTTTTGACTCCTTATTTTCAACTGGAGATTTAACTTCTTTTGACACTGACTCAGCATTAGGAGGGCTGGTTATTTTAGAAGAAGAAGGAATTTGATCATTTGACTGCAAGGGGGTATTTAAAAAATTCTTACCTTTTTCCACATTCTTCTTTGTTGCTGACTCCTTCTGAGCAGATGCTTCTTTCTGAGGTATTTCTTCCTCCTACTCCTGAGTTCTGGTCCTCTTCCTTGAGGATCTGAGATCATATCTGACATTGAACTGGGCTTCCATGAAATCAGCGAATTGCTTGCAGTAATGGTCAATCTCAGCTTCTTCATCTTCTGCTTGCACTGGGCACTCCATATCATCACTGTTTGAAAAGGCCAGATTGGAATCTTCTAACCGATAAGCTGCCCCTTCAGCGGAATCATCTACTGGTCCTTCCAGGTACAAGGGATGAGGTACCTGCTCTTGCTGCTCTCTTGTCTCTCTCGGCAATATTTGGAGAGGTGGCCTTTTGTACTGGGGATTATATCCTCTGTTTGGAGCATTTTAATAGTTCTTGGGAGCTGCGTTCTTAGCTTCAAGTTCCATCTTGACCATCTTCTTTATCATTTTACCTATTTCATCCATTTTGTCTGCATCTTTATCCTGGTTAGAGGTAGAAACCTCTTCTTTTCCTTTCCTCCTGGCATCTGGTTCAATTTTCCCTTTTAGCTTTCCTGTAGAGGCAAAGTTTGCTTCTAGTTCCAGAGCATCTGATTGTGCATCATCAAGTGTGGCAGGTTTTCTTTCCCTTAAGGAGAATCCAAAGTCAAAATCAAAGGCTTCTATAAAAATTATCTTGGCAACAGCTTCATTTGGCTTCATTTCCGGAGGCAAGCTTAGATACAACTTGTTGAATCTTTTGATGAATTCTGCTACCCCTTCATTTTGTTTCTTCTTGATAGTATTAAACTCAGTAAGGCACATTCCATAATCCTTCTTTTCTCCCCACTTTCTGAGAAAAAAGTTTTCCATCTGATCCCAGGTTGTCACAGAACGATTACCCAATGTCTTAAACCATTTTCTAGCCTCTCCTTCTAGAGACTGCACAAATAATCTCAAAACCACATCCAGGTGTTCAACATTCAAATTTTCTGCAAAATAGCAGAAGGTCTCGAGATGTTTCTGAGCATCTATGTCATTTTCACCATTAAACCGTGGCAGAATCTTCAGATAGTCCTGCGGCATATCATTCAACACTTGGGGTAAGGCCAGGGGAGCATATTTGTTCAGGAGAAAAGCAGGAACATTGGCCATTGGAGGCGGTGGGGGTTGCACAACAATCTGAGAAACAAAAGAAGGGAGAGGGGTAGGGGGAAGCGGAGTGTGAATGACAATGGGAATATATTGGACCGAGGTCTGAGGTGTGGATGGGAATAGTTCTCGGTTGACGGGAGCTACTTCAGTGACCTCTTTAATTTCCTCAGCCTCGAAAACAGGATAAGGTTCTTCCCCAAATAAATTATTTCCCCTACGTGGGGTTTCTAGATAAACTTCGAGATTTTCTGTTCTAACTTCTTGAGAAGAAGAGGGCGGATAATCTCCAACAGAACACTCAGGATTTTCAGCACGGGCTAACTTCCTCTCCTTCCAGACTCTTTTATGAATAATTCTCTCTGGGTCAGACACGTAGGGTATTTTCAGTTGAGCTGTATCTGACCTCAAATGTGGCCTACGAGGAGCCAGGACTACCGATAAGATTTATCAAACACTGACCAGTGGAGTCGCCAAGGTGAGAAATCTGCAACTCTTCACCTCTCTGTGCTCACCTAATTAGAGAGTGAAATAAAAAGTCGAAAACCCAGGGAAACTGATATTCTTGAATTCGCTCCCCAGCAACGGCGCCAGAAAGATGTTGTGGATGATTTTGTCACCCTCCTAGAGATAGTCTAGAGTTGCCATCGACCAGTGCCTAGGACATCTTAATATAGCAAGGAGCCCTTTAAATTTTGGGTTGTCAGTCCAAGGAACTCACTTACCATTCTCTTGTTACAAACAAGGAACTTGAAATAGATTGAATTGGTCCCAATTCTCTTTCAGTGGCTGATACATAGATAGGAATAGGGTAAGGACATCAGGTAAAACTTCAGCATGATAGCATCAGACAGTTTAGAGACCGCTTTACTGTAAAGAGGGCCGATTCAAATAACATATTACAGAAATCATATATCAAGAAGTGCGGGCAAGAAGAAAACATAAGAAGATATTACTGACAAAAGGGCGTATCAATTTGCGAATCCTCAAGCCACTAATATAGCAGAAATTATTGAAAGAGTGAACATGGAACAGCATATCACTTCTAGGCCTATTTAAAGCGCTCGACCAATTCCAGGAAGGGCATCACTTAAGATGAATCCTTACTGCAAATTAGCGAGCCGCTCGCATTCTAGAACATGACATAAGAAGAAAATATGTATGAAAAGATGATGTATTAACACATGAGAGAAATTACATACTGCAATACATCAAAGACCAGAATCCTCAATACAGTCATAACCCCTCCTCACTGAGACCCAACGGGCTCTGAAACTTCATACAGAAATGTCACAAGATGTATACAATAGTCTTCTCGCTGCACAGCTTGCTTACAGAAATCTGGAACCTCAACAATGTCTTGCTTTTTTGCATTTACAGAAAGAAGAGAAACTTCTGGAGGAGGAGGGAAGATGATGTACAATTAATGACTTAGATAAAAATGGCGGAAAACATTTGCGCCTTTTTCTTATGAATGACTGACCATAAATGAATATACCTAACATTCTGTCTAAAGAAATAAATGCCGGAGACGAAAATCTCCTTATGTACAGGGCAGAAACAATAAAATATACATATCGGGATGCTTCTGGTTGAAGGCAAATCTGCTACCATGAGAGCTCTGAGAAAATCCTCTTTTCAGTACTGTACGCTTAGCTTTGATTTTGAACTGGAGCCCCGAGCTTTAAATGAGAGATGAACTTTTCTGGAGGGTTCAGAGAATTTGTATCTGTATGTTCTTTAATCATGGTCACTTCTTGAACCTACCCTCTGCCTCTTCATTAAATTTCATCCACAGAAAGCGTCCTTTACAGGCCTTCGAGATTTGTAACAGTGGCAGTTTAAAATATCTTCCTGCAATTCCGTAACCTGCAAAACCCTCAAAATTATTAGAGAAATGGACACACGCGAAGGCGTGAATGATGAAGGTGGAAGTGGGGAAGATGAGAAAAAATGCGAATGGAAGAAGAAAACATTCAGGACAATGGAATGAAGACGATGGAGATTTGTCGTGAATGGGCGAATCGTAACCCGGTATGGTCGTGGAAGAAAAATGGCGATAGATGATGGCTTTAATATATGTATAAAAACACACGCCCATCAATATATATTAGCGCGAGGACACAATAATGGATATTCGAGGGAGAGACACGTAAGTACATGGGGGACTGGTGGGGGGAGGTGACGTGGCGAGTGGGTTGATGGGCGGAGGCATGAAACAGTGACACGGTGGCAGTCTGTGGGACGTGGTGGGATGGAGCGATGAACGATCAACTCTAGGACATATCTGCCGTCGGATGGAGGTAGGCAGATCGGACGGAGCGGGTGGATCCCGCTGACCGGACATCGACCGAAGGATAACGCGCGGGGAGAGAGCGGTTTCCCGCTCGTACCGAGGACACGTGGCCTTGCTTGTGTGGGATCGCTGGCCCCGCGATAAATACCGCCATCCGACAAGAGCGGTGCGGGGGGAAACCACCGGTTTTACTGTGTGCCAGGGCCGTATGTGGGGTCCTCGTTCCTGAACGATCACCGCGCCGTTGATCTAATTGAATCGGACGGTTATAACGACGCCCGGGACTTAAATGATAACCCCCCCTTTTTCCTTTTGGCCTGTGGTCCTGGACTAGGGTTATATGAGAATCAAGGCGGGAGGGGCTAAGGTCTAAGGGGCTTCGGCCCGAGATATAAAATGTACATTTTAAACGTTATAAAGCGGATTTTCGGGCGGAGATGATAGAATTAAACGGGGCCCAGGGGTTTTTGCTCTCAAAAACATTAGAGATGGATTTTGGAGAAGGTGATGGTCGAATTCTAAAAAGGGAGAGGGGATATGTACAACAGGAACAATGAAAGTGGTTTTTTGGAATACCA